>JAOCZM010000284.1:5037500-6237500 GCA_026122235.1 Vinca minor | reverse complement strand
CTTTAAAAAAAAAAATTATATGCATGCATGCTCAGTAATAATAAAAGGATTGGTAATAAAACTAAACCTTGAACCTTTGACAAATTGCAAATAATCCACTTATTCTTTCGTGACTATCTGATATATGCATGTACTTTGTCACCGGGTATAAAGAATTAATACACTTGTTATATGTACTTAATGTGCTTTTCTATTAAATCCGTCACAATTCGGCCTACAGGTCATCAAGCATATGTCCTAAGTCCGTCCCTAATGTTTAAACATTAAAAAATAGTTACCTTATGATGAACTATGATGAGGTATATACATATATTGAGTAAGAATAATATTACATCTCAATCAATTATGTGTGAGAATTAAAATAAATGATTTTTTTTTATATTACCTTATAATGTATTATAGTGACATAGACTTTAGTGAAAGATGTATGTTAATCGTATCAATGTCCACATTATGTACAAGATCACGAGAATGATATTCTCATATGTTTAAATATTTTTGCACAAGTATTTTTGCATAAGGGTCCTCCAAACGCGTATGATCATATTATATGTACTTTGTTAATGTGTATAAATATTTGTTACACTTGATGTATGTACTTATTGTGCTTTCCTAGTAAATCCATCCTACTTCCGCTTGCAGTTCATCAATCATATGTCCTAAGTCCGACCCTAATGCTTAAACATTAAAAATCCGATTTCAATTTATCACTGATCCGTCGGAATTTCGTCCCTAATGATTATTTTTGAAAAAACTATCAACACTTTAAAAATGTTTTGAATCGGGAATACAAACTTTTCACAAATTTTGAATAAAATTTGTAAAGGTCCGCCCCTTTTCCACGTATTAAATGACTCGAGAATATCAAAATTTCCCAACTTTTTTATGTTCTTTCCTTGTTATACTCTTAAATATAATTATCGTACCTATTATATATCTTTTCTTTTTTACCCTGTTAACCTTTCCAAATTCCTGTTAACTCTTCCAAATTCCACAAAAAACAAAACCCTGGAAATTGGAGTTTTGGTTTGATTAGGAATGGCAATGGGGCAGATCGGGGCGGGTATCTCAAATACCACGCCCTGCCCCGCCCCAGATCAAAAAATTCTGCCCCGCGCCCCGCCCCGCCCCGCCCCATCCTATTTTTTTTTTTTTAAAAAAATCATTATTTTTTTTTAAATTATAAAATCATTAATTTTATCAAAAAAATTAAAATCATAAAAATCATTAAATTTATCATAAAAATAATTAATTTTTTTTAAAATCATAAAAATCATTAATTTTATCCAAAAAATCATTAATTTTATCATAAAAATAATTAATTTTTTAAAAATATATTTAATTTTTTAAAAAAATAATTAATTTTATCCCAAATCAATTCTCAAACAAGTACAATTAGTATATTAAAATGAAAATTATACATGAATATGTTTAATAATAACAATATTATAATAATGTAATATAAATGGGGCAAAATGGGGCGGGCGGGGCGGGGCAGAAAAAAATACCATGCCCCGATCTGCCCCGTTCGCGAGGCGGGGCGATCTGCCCCATTCTCTCTACGGGGCGGGGCAGGGCGGATCGGCGGGTCACGGGTCAAATTGCCATCCTTAGGTTTGATGAACCACCAGCATGGATGAGGACTCGATCAACAAAGTTGATAAAACTTTTCTCTCGACATCATCTACATTTAAATTTATTTTACTGAAATCAAATTTGTAAAATGCAAACCAATGTGTACTCCCCTTTCATTTACAGCGTGTCGTTTCGAACTGATTTCTCAATTACAAAGCGATAGATAATGTTGTATAGATGTGTTTCATGAAGATCACGATTGGTGATGGTGATAATGGTGGTGGTCTTGTGCATCGCTCTGATGTTTTGTGTTATAGACCGGAGAACTATTAATTGGTTACGTGCATTGTGCATGCTTGTACTTGTTGTGCATTGTGCATGTTTGTAATAAAGGGTGTGCGAAATTTAAGGAGAATCAATTATATATTTAATACAAGAGAAGTTTAAGAAATGGGAAACATACTATAAGAACTTCACCTGATAGTTCAAGATGTTACAGATACTCATCACGGAGCAAATCAAGGAATCAATCAAGATAATAATCATAGGAGAAAATTACTCGATTAATTGATTGTGATTGATTGTAATTTATTGTAATTGATTAATTATATATTTCTTTCCTTCATTACATAGATAGGATTAGTATATATAGGTGATGTATTATAGAGTTTAATTCATTGTCCCATTTAATCTTTATACTTTTCTACATGGTATCAGAGCAAACATTTTGAGGTTTTCCGCACTTTTATTCTCCTACTCTTTTCATTCTCCAACTTATAGAAGTTGTTTCTTTTCTATCAAGTTTTTTTGAGTCATGATGTTTTCTTCTATTCTATCACCCGATATCGGCAATAACAGTGGTTCCACGGTCCGATTTGGTGGTCACTATGATGTAGAAGAATTAGTCCAATCCCCATGGTTTTTCAATTCTACTTTTCAGTCACAACAGATTACTGATATTGCAGCTCAGTCACCACGAGTTTCCATAAATGCTGTTTCTCTGCCGACAGATGCTGCTTCATTTTTTTAATTCAGGTAACAAGTGTTTACCACCTATAATGCATTGGATTATTGATTATGGGGCTACTCACCATATTTCGTGTTCATTACATTTGTTTACATCTTATCACTCTTTACCCCGTACCCCCATTCGTCTTCCCACTGGTTCATTTACTTATGCGACTCATGTTGGTTCAATTACTATAAACTCTAATCTTATTCTATCAAATGTATTATTTGTCCCCTCCTTCTCATTTAATTTGTTATCTCTGGGGAAACTACTCCAGGACCCCAATTTATCTGTCTCTTTTCGGTATAACTTTTGTCATATTCAAGATCATATGAACCTGAAAACAATTGGTTCGGCTGAAATGGTTAATGGATTATATTTATTGCACCCTGATCATTCATCTAATGTTCCTTTTGTCTCTAACATTATGCCTAATTCTAATTCTCTATCTAACAGTAATGGTGCAAACTTTTCTTATACATCTCTATGGCATTATCGTCTTGGCCACCTTTCTTTTCCCAGATTAAAATTGGCACAACATTTGGATTCTAAAATAAAAGTTACACACAATGAACATTGCTCAATTTGTCCCATGTCTAAGCAATCCAAGTCTCCATTCCCCCTTAGTAAATCCACTTCTCAAGCATGCTTTAATTTAATACACGTAGATATTTGGGGACCGTATAAAATTCACACTGTTCACGGTCACCTATATTTCCTCACCATCGTCGATGATTTTAGTCGTTTCACTTGGATTTAACTAATGAAAACAAAGTCTGAAGCTCGACCCCTTACCCAACATTTTTGCCAATATGTACTTACTCAATTCGAAAATGTCGTTAAAGTAGTGCGTTCAGATAATGGGCCTGAATTTCAAATGTCTGAATTCTTTACTTCTAAAGGGATCCTTCACCAAACCTCTTGCGTATAAACTCCTCAACAAAATGGAATTGTAGAAAGAAAACATCGCCACATCCTAAACATTGCTCGTGCCCTTAAATTTCAATCACACATGCCTTCTGCTTATTGGGGATATTTTGTCACCTACGCCGTTTACCTTATAAACCTTACCCCTACACATTTACTACAGAACCAAACTCCTCACACACTTTCATACAATAAACCACCATCATACTCCCATCTCCGCGTTTTTGGTTGCTTAGCATATGCCTCAACCCTCTCTACTCATCGATCAAAATTCGATTCACGTAGTCGTCCCTCCATTTTCTTAGGATATCCCGCTCAAACCAAAGGATACACTCTCCTCGACCTTCACTCACGGTCCATTTTTATATCCAGAAATGTTACCTTTCACGAAAACATATTTCCTTATTCACAACAATCCCCGCTCAGTTCTCCTACAAATAATATTCCCTTACCAATTCTTTTCATTAATGATCTTCCTTTTGAAACTCCATCATCACATCCAACTCACACTCCCATCATCAATCCAGCCCCTCATACTTCTCTTAACTCCACGATCCCGCCTCATTCTCCTCCTCCTCCCCCTCCCCCTCCCCCTCATCCTCATCCTCATTCTTCTCGAAAATCCACTAGGATCTCGCATACTCCTTCCTATCTGAACGATTATTATTTCTCTCTTGTTCAAGCTTCATCTCCTCTCACTCTTTCTAATACAAAGATATCTACTCCCCACTCTCTTGAAAATGTTCACGATTATCATTCATTATCTCCAGATCATAAATCTTTTGCATTATCTATTTCTACTCACTTTGTACCTAAGTGCTACAGTCAGGCTGTCAAGCATGCAGAGTGGCGGCAATCCATGCAAGCGAAAATTGATGATTTGGAGGCCAACAACACATGGACACTTGTTCCTCTTCCCCCAAATGTTAAGCCCCTCAGCAACAAATGGGTTTACCGATTAAAATTTCATTCGGATGGTTCTATTGAAAGACCTACGTCTCGTGTTGTTGTCCAAGGTTTCACACAACAACCTGGTGTTGATTACATTGAGACATTCTCTCCAGTAGCAAAAATGACCACTATCCGAACTCTTCTTGCTATTGCCTCTGCAAAAGGATGGTTCTTAGAGCAGCTTGACATTAACAATGTCTATCTTCATGGTGATCTTAATGAGGATATTTATATGCGGCTACCTCCTGGTTTTTCTTCTCCTCAACCTGGACTCGTCTGTAAGCTCCAAAAATCTTTATATGGTCTCAAACAGGCTGGCCGGCAATGGAATCACAAATTAACCACGGAGCTAGTTTCACAGGGTTTCTCTCAAGCAGTAAGTGACCCCAGTCTCTTCATTCGCCGCAAAGATTCTCAATTCACTGCCCTTCTCGTTTATGTTGATGATGTTATCCTCACTGGGAACAACTATGATGACATATCCTCGGTCAAGCAATTCTTGGACAATACTTTCAAAATCAAAGACCTTGGTCCTGTCAAATATTTTCTTGGTATGGAGATTGCTCGCTCTACAAAAGGTCTCAACATTTGTCAACGAAAATATACATTGGACCTACTTGAGCAACATGACTTCCTTGGTTGCAAACATGCCATTACTCCTATGGATTCCTTCTACCACTGCTCCAAGATGATTCACCGCTCATTTCCGACAACAATCTCTAGTGTAGTCTTATCGGCAAGCTTTTATACCTTACTCAAACACGACCAGATATTTCTCATGCCGTCCAACAACTTTCCCATTTTCTAGATCATTCCACAGAATTACATCTCAAGGCTGCTCACCGTATCCTACGGTATCTGAAAGGCTCTCCAGCCAAAGGACTTTTTTTTTCTTCCTCATCACCATTAAAGCTTAGTGCTTTCTCTGATTCTGACTGGGCCGGCTGTTCCGACACCAGGCGCTCTACCACTGGTTATTGTGTCCTTCTTGGTTTCTCTCTTGTCTCTTGGAAATCTAAAAAACAACTCACCGTTTCTCGAAGTTCCTCTGAGGTAGAATATCGAGCTCTTGCCACCACCACTTGTGAGTTACAATGGCTAAAGTACCTCCCCAATGACCTACTTATACCTCATTCTCATGCCATACCATTATTTTGTGACAACCAAAGTGCTTTATACCTCACAGCCAATCATGCATTCCACGAAAGAACCAAACATATTGAAATTGATTGCCACATAGTCCGTGACGCAAACTGGCCTTGTTAAACCTTTACCCATTTCGACCCACTCTCAATTGGCTGACATTTTCACCAAAAATCTTGCCTCTCCTCGATTCAACTTTCTCATCCAATCTCTTGGGCTCATTGACATCTTTTCTCCCAAACCCAATTTGAGGGGGCATGTTACAGATATACTCATCATGGAGCAAATCAAGGAATCAATCAAGAAAATAATCATAGGAGAAAATCACTCGATTAATTGATTGTGATTGATTGTAATTTATTGTAATTGATTAATTATATATTTCTGTCCTTTATTACATAGATAGGATTAGTATATATAGGTGATGTATTATAGAGTTTAATTCATTCAAAACAAAAGGAGTTCTTTCTCCCATTTAATCTTTATATTTTTCTACACAAGATATATGAGAGCATTCATTAGTCTCAAGACTCTTGCAGCTCGATTACCTTTTTGGCTCCAATCTCTTGGAAAAAAAATCATAACCTTTGCACTTTGAAACTTGATGGAAAAGGAAGAACAAAATTCTCCATGAACTCACTACTTAAATTTGCATCAACCAATTTTGATCCACAAATTTAAAAAAAAAAAGCTTAAAGTTTTATGTTTGTCACATTTCTTTATTTACAGCAGTGCATATGGAGAGGCTCAAGTAATTGAAACTTTAGCAACAATCACTTTTTCTTATGTCTTTATTCCATAGAATTACCGTATTGGCAATTTTCCTAATATTGGAGAAAAAGGTTTCACTTGCAAAAACTAAGGTAACTTGGGATGTAAGTTTAAATTTTTAAGAAATTTACTCTTGTAGAGAGAATTAGGAAGAACAAGAGATGCATTAAAGATATCAATCTCAAACTTCTCAACATTTCTCCTTAATGCAATTGGGATCCAATCTTGCACTCGAATTAAATAATTAAAAGAATAATAGGAAAGACGTTTTAGATTGATGAACCACCAACATAGATGAGGACTCGATCAACTAAGTTAGATGGAACATTTCTTTCTAAATCGTGTACATTTAAATTTATTTCACTGAAATCAAGATTGTAAAATGCAAACCAATGTGTACACCCTTTTGTAAGGCATTGGTTTGAACTTGTTAGCCCTAAGGGCGATCGAACTCGGTTTTTGATAATGGACAAACACTTGATGTTGTGTCTAATGTTTATATCTTTGTGATAGAATATCGGAACATATATTGGAAGCTCTAAGTACTTCAATCAAGCCATGATCAAGATTCAAAGTCATATCATTCAAGGCTCATCTATCAAGATTGAAGATTGAAGACTTAGTTTTGGTTAGTTTAGCTTTGTCGTTATAAGTAATTATCTTATAAGCTCTAACCATTGCTCTCATGAACATAAGCTCTACACTCTAGTCTTGCTTGCACACAAACACGTTTTCAAAAGGCTAAGTTTTTAAAAGGATTCTTAAATGTGTTCATATCTCAAAAAGCCTTTGTTTACAAAGTATAAGTCTTTAAAATGGTTTTCCAAGTGTTCTTACTTGTTACCTTTTAGGAAAACCTTTTAGACTTCTAAAGACTTCAAAAGATTTCAAAACGTGTGAAAAATCAGCTCAGAAGTTCGGTCAACCGAGCTCAAGCTCGGATCAACCGAAGAGATACTGAGAGTTGGCTTTTGGAGGTTCGGTCGACCTAGGGCAAGGTCGGTCGACCGAAGTGGCTTGGGTCGGTCAACTGAGGGATAGGTCGGTCGACCGAGGTGGCTTAGGGTCATCCGAAGTTCAGCTTCGGTCCACCGAGGTGCACTGTTACTAGCCGTTATTTGACCGTTTCTGAGTCGATTTTTCAGCATATTTTCATATGTATAAGTACTCCAAAGCTAGAGAATCATTCAAAGGCTTGCATATCAAATATTCATTGATTTCTCATCAAGCCAAAACACTTTCAAAGCAAAATACTCTTCATCTCTATTATCTAAATCATTCAAGAGTATTCTTTCAAAAGCAAGACAAAGAGTGTGCTTCATATGTTCAAGAGCTGAAATTGTTTGTGCTTCAAAGGTATACATTCTCACTTATAAGAGTGATCAATCTTTGTAATTAAACATTCAATTCCCTTTCTAAGTGATTGGATAATTCTTCAAAGTCCTACTTTGTGTGGGCAATTTGTAAAGACCTACTTTGTGTGGGCAAGTTCTTAGTGAGCTTTTGTATTGTGGTTGTGTTGTAAAACTCTTAGTGAGTTAGCCACATTTGTAAAAAGTCTTCTAAGTGAAGTTGTTGAAATCCTTGGGTGCGGCTCAAGGTAGTGGATGTAGATTCTAAGTGAATCGAACCACTCTAAATCCTTTGTCTTGTTGTTGGGTTTAGTTTTGCATTGGCTCATCTTGCATAAACTTCTACTAGCATTGCTAAAATTGAAAAAGTTCCCAAGTTCGACTAAAACCCAATTCACCTCCCCCCCCCCCCCCTCTTGTGTTTTACAATTGGTATCAGAGCCTAGTCTTCATCTTTAGTCTAATCACTTGAAGAAAAGATTTATGGCCGGTAATTCCGCATTGGCGTATCTAGAGAGGTCTTCCACCAATAGGCCACCACTTTTTGATGGAAATAATTATGAGGCTTGGAAAGACCGTTTCAAGATATATGTGTGCTCAATAGATTATTCTTTATGGCATATATTTGAATATGGTCCATATGTGCCTATGAAAATGGTGGAAGGTGTTCAAGTGCCAAAACCGGACAAGGAGTTAAATGAGCTTGAGTCCAAGAAGATGACTCAAAATTACAAGGCAATGAACATCCTTAGTTGTGCCTTAAGTCAAGATGAGTACAACCGCGTCCTTGGAAGAAAATCCGCACATTCCATGTGGAAAATGCTTGAGGTTACTCATGAAGGCACAAATCAAGTCAAAGAGTCAAAGGTGAATATGCTAGTTAGAGAATATGAGCTCTTCTCCATGAAGCCAAATGAGTCAATAAATGAGATGAGCACAAGATTCACAAATGTGATAAATGGCTTGAAGTCTTATGGCAAAGAGTACACCATTGGTGAAATGAATAGGAAGATTCTCAATTCTCTTCCTAAAAGTTGGGAAAATAAAGCCCTTGCCATTGAAGAATCCAAGAATTTAAAGACCTATTCAACGGAGGAACTTCTTGGCTCACTACTCGCCTTTGAGATGAAGATAAAGAAAAATGGTTCTACAAAGGGTAGTGATCTTGAGTCCATCATCAATAATGAAGAAGTTGAGAATTTGTTCTATAATCTCAAAAATGCAAAGTGCTTGTTAAGCCATTGGGATCAAGAAGGGAATAGCGATGAAGAAGAAGAGGAAAACGCAAATGTTTGCTTCATGGCTTTTGGTAATGAGGTACATCCTTCTCCCTCTATTTCAAATTCTTATGATGATGATGATGATAATGAGGAGGATGATCCTAATGAGCTTTTAATTGATATGTATGATCAATTGAAAAATTGTGCAAAGCAAAACAAAGCTATGAAGGTTAAAATTGAATCTTTGCTTGTTGATAACAAAAAGCTTTGTGATGAGGTTGATTGCATGAAAATCGAAAATGAAAAACTTATTGCTACATGTAACTCTTCTTCATTAAAGTACCTAGAAACCTATGATAAATTGACATCTCTTGAACTCAAACTTGTTGAATTTGATCTTTTGGAGAACAAAGTGAAAGATCTTACCCTTCTTGTTGAAAACTTTACTAAGGGTAAGAAAAATCTTGATCATATTCTTGGTTTGCAACGTGCTCCAAATGTTAAACATGGTCTTGGTTATAATGCTAATCACATTGATCATGCTAGCTCTTCTAAGTTGCCTAAGAATCACTTTGTGCATGCTAGTACCTCACATAGACAAATTAGATATCATGAGCATGTTCACAATTCTTCTAAGCCACACATTTGTTGCACATATTGTGGAAAACATGGCCATACTAATGCTAGATGCCATGTTAAGAAGAAGATTGAGAAAGGGGTTAAAACGATTTGGAAAGTTAAACGTATTTCAACAAACCCTCATGGACCCAAACAAAAGTGGGTACCAAAAGTTACTCTTCCCTTGATCTTATTGGTTCTTATAAGTTAGATGTAATGCCACAAAGCTTAAATGGACTTGATTCGAAGAGAAGTGGCATTGGGGAGAAGTAAAAGGAGATGTGCCAAAAGAAGAAATTCAAAAGCACTCCTTAACACTTGGATTCTCAAAGCTCAAATGTTAATCAATTGGAGAACCAAGTTGCTTAGATATCAAGAGCAAAGCATCAAGTGATGACAAGAGCCAAAGTGTCAATACAATGTCTTCATCACTTGGTAAGAAAGCAAAGGTATCAAAATCATCTTCTCTTAACACTTTATTTAATGTGTTTAAGTGTTTTTGATATATATATACATGCTTGCTCTTAAATATGTTGCATCTCACATTCTTTAATTTTATCTTATATAGATAATCTTTAGCATGTTCTTTATTGTCCATGTCTATTTAGCTAAGGTATCTTTGAGATGTAGCATATGCAACTTGATTGATTCTTGTATTATCATGTCATATTCATGTAAGAATCAATTTAGTTGTTTTGGTTTTTGATTTGCATGATCCATTAGCATATATGTGTTTACTTGAGATTTTGAGCTAATCATGAAGGACCTTTTAAAAGGTACCAAATTTGCTCTCAAGAATTCCTTGTAGGTAACAAAGAGTTCTAAGCTTCAAGAAGAAGATATGAACTACAAGGAATGGCACAAGTGAGCTAAGACTCCAAGAAAAGAGTCAAGTGCCAAGGATCACAAGATTGTAGAGGGTTCATCAAGAAAAGAAAAGTCACCCATCATTGATGACTCTACACTTGTCATTAATAGAAGAGGAGATTGCTTTCATCTCATCAATCAAGGATGAACAACAAAGAAAATGGAGCAATCACATGTCAACCTCTCTATGAGCTTCAAATGAAAGTGATCACACAAAGGCCTCAATGGACTTGTTGATAAAGAAGATCAACCAAAATGGTAAGAAGTCCAAGCTCAAAGAGCATTGAAGTACAAGGCTTAACTCATCCCTTGAGGTGATCATTGTTTTGTGTTCAACTCATACCCCCTCCCCTCTATTATGTAATGTTTTATGCTTTGGGGGAGTTTGTTATAAGCTATGCTTAGTTTTCACTTGATCTTTATTGCATATAAGGGTTTGTGTTTATATTCAAGTCTTTAGCATTAATCTTATGTGGTTGATCGTCTAGATGCTTGACTTAGGATGTAAACTATGATTGTGGCATTGATTATGCCATGGGTTGTGTCTATTTGATTGTTTAGAAGTGGCACAACCTAAGAGGGAGTTTTTCAAATGTTTTCAACTCATACCTCCCTCAAAATATGTGATGTATGCTCAATTATTCTTATTTTACATCATCACATCACTTGTTGGCTTGCTTTTTCATCTTTTAACTCTTATAGACAACTTGTGTAAGTTATTTTGGAAGTTATATGTGTTATAAATGTTTATGTCTTCAATTGGTATCACATATACTCTCCCTTAATAACTTTGAGATCATATTCTACATTCTCTTATCCTTGGTGATCTCATTATGGTTTTTGGTTAGGATTATTTTAAGAGTTGTTACACTCATTTAGCTAACCATTAACTTGTTAGAGGAATTTACTCCAAGTGTTATCTTACACTTCCTCTACTTCTTTTGGTTGTGATACATGTGCTTATCTTATGTATTCATGGTATCACTTCCACTTATACTTTGTTAGCTATATTTTCAAACGTGTTTTACAATTGGCTATATTTACAGTTGGTATCATGTTTTACAATTGGTCAATTTGTATCATACTTGGTTTTATCTCAAATAGCTAACATCGTATGTTTGATAAACGGGGAGATTGTTCTTTAAGGTTTATTCCCTATCTCCTTTGGTTTTAGCTTAGGTTGATATTCTTTTTGAGCCATACATGCCCATCTTTTGGATTTATGTGTTATTATGGACTCCTTGTTTTTTAGAAATGAACCAAGCTTATTCATAAGTAATCCTTCTTCATAATTATTTTTGGTCTTTAGGATTGATCTTTTGGTTCTTATTTTATCAATCTACAAGACCATCAAGTTGTTTCCTTGGTTTTTCAGTTTGTCTTTATATGGGGAGGATTATTAAATTTCATCAAGCTTCTCCAAAATGAATCTTTACTTTTCGTTAAAATGCTTTTATTATTGGCGCTCTGATATCCCTTTTTGATTTTGACAAAAAGAGGGAGAATTTTAGTGTTGCAAATGTGCCAAGAGAAGTTATTTACAAAAGGAGAAAGCTTAGAACTTGCAAAATGGGAGAGATAAGGGATTCTTTAATTTAGGGGGAGTAGAATTTTTTTTGAGAAAACTTCTACTTGTCTGGATCCTTAATATCCTTGTAAAACACAAGAGGGGGGTGAAATGGGTTTTAACTAATCTTGTAAACTTTTTCAATTCTTTGCAAAGCTATTGGAAGTTTGAGCAAGAAGAATAAAAGCAATGCAAAACCCAATCAACAAGACAAAGGATTTAGAGTGGTTCAATTCACTTAGAATCTACATCCACTACCTTGAGCCGCACCCAAGGATTTCAACAACTTCACTAAGAAGACTTTTTTTTACAAATGTGGCTAACTCACTAAGAGTTTTACAAACACAACCACAATACAAAAGCTCACTAAGAACTTGCCCACACAAAGTAGGACTTTTACAATTGCCCACACTAAGTAGGACTTATCAAATAACCCTATCACTAAGAAAGGGAATGAGATAGGTTAAGTACAAAGCTTGATCACTCTTAGAAGTGAGAATGTATACCTTTGAAGCACAAACAATTTAGCTCTTGAACATATGAAGTCAACTCTTTGTCTTGCTTTTGAAAGAATACTCTTGAATGCTTTAGATCATAAGGATGAAGAGTATTTTGCTTTGAAAGTGTTTAGACTTGATAAGATATCAATGGTTTATGTTTGTCAAAGTCTTAGAATGATTCTCTAGCTTTGGAGTATAAATACATTTCAAATTTGGCTGAAAATTGAGTCTCCAACGGTCAAATAACGGCTAGAAATCGCAGAGTTCGGTTGACCGAACAGAGCACTTCGGATGACCGAAGGCCAACTTCGGATCCACTATAGGGAACTTCGGTCGACCGAACCATGCCTTGGTCGACCGAACTAAGCCTTGGTCGACCGACCTCTGTTGGTTCAACTCTCAGTATCTGCTCGGTTGATCCGAGTTTGAGCTCGGTTGACCGAACTTCCAAGCTAATTTTTCACACGTTTTGAAATCTTATGAAGTCTTTTAAAGTCTAAAAAGGTTTTCCTAAAAGGTAACAAGTAAGAACACTTGGAAAACTTTTCTAAAAGACTTATCTATGAAATCAAAGGCTTTTTGGATAAGAACACATGTAAAGATCATTTTGAAACTTAAGCCTTTTGAAAACGTGTTTGTGTGCAAGCAAGACTTGAGTGTAGAGCTTATTTCATAAGAGCTTTGGTTAGAGCTTTATAATATAACGACTAATGATGCCAAAGCTAAACTAACCAAACCTAAGTCTTCAATCTTCAATCTTGATAAATGAGCCTTGCATATCTTTGAATCTTGATACCAATGGCTTTCAATGGCTTCATTGAAGTACTTAGAGCTTCCATAATGAGTTCCGATATTCTATCACAAAGATTAAGATCATTAGACACAACATTAAAAGTTTGTCCAATATCAAAAATTGAGTTTGTTCGCCCTTAGGGCTTACAATCTCCCCCTTTTTGATTATGACAAACTTTTATGTAATAAGATAGAATATGGACAAAATTAAGAACAAGGAAGCATAAGGAAGCATGGCAAAAAGATTTTTAGAACAAATAAGAGCAAAGACTAGTGCATTCAAGATAAAGCACTAGCATGATAACTTCTTTTTGCCAAATGCATCTAGGGACTCTTAGAAGAGCCCTATTTCCCAACCAACCTCATTTCCTCCTTCCTTCCATTTAATATGTTTTGAGACAAAAGATATATAAAAAGCTCCCCCTCAAAACATGCCGGAAAGGATAAAAAACATGATTAATACACAAAGATTAATACACATTTTAGCAATATTAATACACATTTTTCTCCCCCTTTGGCATAATAAAAAAGACTTCAAACTCCTTAGAAATAAGGGTGCACTTGCAAAAACAGACAGTTCATAGCACAAGCAAAGTTAATACACCAATTTTCAGAAGAATGATCTTTTTGAATAAGCTTGGTTGATTTCAAAATCCAAAGAGTCCATAATGACACATATATATATAAAGATGGTTATATATGGCTCAAAAAGAATATCAACCTAAGCTTAAAGACAAAGGAGATAAGGAATATAACCTTTAAGCACCATCTCCCCGTTTATCAAACATACGATGTTAGCTATTTGAGATAAAACCAAGTTTGATAACAATTGACCAATTGTAAAACATGAAACTAATTGTAAATATAGCCAATTGTAAAACAAGTTTGAAAATATTGCTAACAAGGTACTAATGGAAATGATACCATGAATTCATAAGTTAAGCACATGTATCACAACCAAAAGAAGTAGAGGAAGTGTAAGATAACACTTTGAGTACATTCCTCTAACAAGTTAATGGTTAGCTAAATGAGTGTAGCAACCCTTAAAGTGATACTAACCAAAAACTATAATGAGATCACAATGGATAAGAAAATGAAGAATATGATCTCAAAGTTATTAAGGGAGAGTATATGTGATACCAATTGAAGACATAAACATTTATAACACATATAACTTCCAAAATAACTTACACAAGTTGGCTATAAGATATAAAAGATGAAAAGCAAGCCAACAAGTGATGTGATGATGTAAAATAAGAACAATTGAGCATACATCACATATATAGAGTTTACATCCTAAGTCAAGCATCTAGACGATCAACCACATAAGATTAATGCTATAGACTTGAATATAAACATCACCAACACCCATATATGCACTAAAGATCAAGTAACATCTAAACATAGCATATACATAACTCCCCCAAAGCAAAAGACACTTAATAAAAGAGGGGAGGGGGTTGTTAAAGGAGATTTCATAACAAAGATCAAATCATTAAGTTCTCTAATAACATGCTTAAAAAACAATCAAAACATATGAAGAGCAAAACATGTTATCAAATCTCCAAGGTGCCCATTTCAAGAACAATTGATATTATAAGGAAAGTAAGATCAATAATTGTTCAAAGAAATGAAAGAGATTGAGTTTAGTAATATCTCATTGAATTTGATGAATGCTTTTGCACTTTGAGTTCCTTCAATGAGTTCTTTGAGCTTCTCAATCTTCTTTATCATACTCATCTTTAGCTTTTGACTCTTTTCTTGGAGTCGTAGCTCACTTGTGCCATTCCTTGTAGTTCATATCTTCTTCTTGAAGCTTAAAACTCTTTGTTACCTACAAGGAATTCTTGAGAACAAATATGGTACCTTTTTAAAGGTCCTTCATGATTAGCTCAATTTCTCAAGTAACACAAATATTGCATATGGATCATGCAAATCATAAACCAAAACAACTAGATGGATTCTTAAATGAATAAGACCTTACAAAACAAGAATCTATCAAGTTGCATATGCTACATCTCATAGATACCTTAGCTATAATAAACATGGACAATCAAGAACATGTTAAAGGTTATCTATATAAATATACAATGAAGAATGTGATAGGCAACATATATAAGAGCAAGCATAAAAAAATAGATATATCAAAAACACTTAAACACATTAATTAAAATGTTAAGAGAAGGTGATTTTGATACCTTTGCTTTCTTACCAAGTGATGAAGATATTGGATTGACACTTTTGGCTCTTGTCATCACTTGATGCTTTGCTCTTTGTATTCAAGCAACTTGGTTCTCCAATTGATTACCATATGAGTTTTGAGAATCCAAGTGTTAAGGAGTGCTTTTGAATTTCTTCCTTTGGCACATCTCCTTTAACTAGCCCTTCTTCTTCTCCGGTTATGTGACAAGATCATACACATAGAGACAACATAGAACCGGAGCTTCCCTTAAACTAATGAGAACCTATAAACTCAAGGGAAGAGTAACTTTTGGTACCCATTTTTGTTTGGGTCCATGGGGGTTAGTTAAAATATGCTTAACTCTCCAAGTGGTTTTAACTCCCCTTTCTATCTTCTTCTTCACAAAGCATCTAACACTTGTGTGACCAAATTTACCACAATATGTGCAACAAGTAGATGGCTTAGCAAATATATGAATATGCTCATGATATTTATTTTGCTTATGTGAAGTGCTAGCATGCACAAATTGATTTCTAGGTGCCTTGGAAGAGCTAGCAATATCAACATGATTAGCAATAAATCCTAATCCATGTTTAACATTTGAAGCACGTTGCACACTAAGAATTTGATCAAGATTTTTCTTACCCTTAGAAAAGTTATCAACAATAAGGGTAAGATCATTTAATTTGTTCTTCAAAAGATCAAATTCAACAAGCTTGTTTTCAAGAGATGACAATTTATTACAAGCTTCTATGTATTGTAATGAAGATGTATTGCTAGTAGTAATGAGACTTTCATTTTCACATTTCAAGCAATTAACATCATCACACAACTTCTTATTTTCATCAATCAACTTAGATCTTTCATCAAGCAAAGATTCAATTTTAAGCTTCATATCTTTGTTTTGCTTTGCACATTTAGTCAATTGATCATACATATCCATTAAAAGCTCATTAGGATCATCCTCCTCATCATCATCATTATCATTATAAGAATTTGTAGGAGAGGGAGAAAGATGTACCTCATTACCAAAAGCCATGAAGCAAACATTTGCATTTTCATCTTCTTCATCACCACTCCCTTCTTGATCCCAATGGCTTAGCATGCCTTTGAAATTCTTTGGTTTAAAGAATTTTTTCTTTTTGTATTCCTTGGGCTCTTTTTCTTTGGTGGCGGGGCATTCTCCTATGAGATGTTGATCACTTCCACATTCATAGCATTTCATCCCATGAGGATTTTGTTTTCTTCTATTTTGGAAATGTTTTCTTCCTTTCCCGGAAAACATTTTCTTCATGCGTTTTACCACAAACTCCATGGTCTCATCATCAAAGTTGATGTCTTCTTCATCACTTGAATCATTGGAATCATCAATATCAATAATAGCCTTTAAAGCACCACTCACTTTTGCCCTTTCAAGATGCTCATTCCTTTTGTGTGTGAGCTCATAAGTGAGAAGAGAACCAATGAGCTCCTCCGTTGGATAAGTCTTCAAGTTCTTCGCTTCTTCAATCACAAGAGCTTTTCCTTCCCAACTTTTAGGAAGTGAGTTGAGAATCTTCCTACTCATTTCACCCATAGAATATTCCTTTCCATAGGATCTCAACCCATTGACAATATTTGTGAACCTAGTGTTCAACTCATTGATAGTTTCATTTGTCTTCATAGAGAAAAGCTCATATTCCCTCACAAGCATGTTGAGCTTTGATTCTTTGACTTGATTAGTCCCTTCATGGGTGACTTCTAAGATTCTCCACATCTTGTGAGCGGAATTGCTTCCACGTACCCGATTGTACTCTTCCGGATTAAGAGCACAACTAATGATGTTCATAGCTCGATAATTGAGAGTCATTTTCTTGGACTCATCTTGATTAAGCTCCTTGTCCAATTTTGCAACTTGAATACCATCTACCTCTTTCATAGGAACATAAGGACCTTCTTCAAAAATCTTCCATAAGGAGTAGTCTATAGAGCACACATAGATTTTGAAACGGTCTTTCCAAGCATTGAAATTATTTCCATCAAAGAGAGGTGGTCTATTTGTGGAAGATCCCTCTTGGTAAGCTAAAGCGGAGCAACCGGCCATTAATCTTTTCTTCAAGCGATTAAGCTAAAGATGAAGACGAGGCTCTGATACCAATTGTAAAACACAAGAGGGGGGGTGAATTGGGTTTTAACTAATCTTGTAAACTTTTTCGATTCTTTGCAAAGCTATTGGAAGTTTGAGCAAGAAGAATAAAAGCAATGCAAAACCCAATCAACAAGACAAAGGATATAGAGTGGTTCGATTCACTTAAAATCTACATCCACTACCTTGAGCCGCACCCAAGGATTTCAACAACTTCACTAAGAAGACTTTTTTTACAAATGTGGCTAACTCACTAAGAGTTTTACAAACACAACCACAATACAAAAGCTCACTAAGAACTTGCCCACACAAAGTAGGACTTTTACAATTGCCCACACTAAGTAGGACTTATCAAATAACCCTATCACTAAGAAAGGGAATGAGATAGGTTAAGTACAAAGCTTGATCACTCTTAGAAGTGAGAATGTATACCTTTGAAGCACAAATAATTTAGCTCTTGAACATATGAAGTCAACTCTTTGTCTTGCTTTTGAAAGAATACTCTTGAATGCTTTAGATCATAAGGATGAAGAGTATTTTGCTTTGAAAGTGTTTAGACTTGATAAGATATCAATGTTTTATGTTTGTCAAAGTCTTAGAATGATTCTCTAGCTTTGGAGTATAAATACATTTCAAATTTGGCTGAAAATTGAGTCTCCAACGGTCAAATAACGGCTAGAAATCGCGAGTTCGGTTGGCCGAACAGAGCACTCGGATGACCGAAGGCCAACTCGGATCCACTATAGGGAACTTGGTCGACCGAACCATGCCTTGGTCGACCGAACTAAGCCTTGGTCGACCGACCTCTGTTGGTTCAACTCTCGATATCCGCTTTCGGTTGATCAGAGTTTGAGCTCGATTAACCGAACTTCCAAGCTAATTTTTCACACGTTTTGAAATCTTATGAAGTCTTTTAAAGTCTAAAAAGGTTTTCCTAAAAGGTAACAAGTAAGAACACTTGGAAAACTTTTCTAAAAGACTTATCTATGAAATCAAAGGCTTTTTGGATAAGAACACATGTAAAGATCATTTTGAAACTTAAGCCTTTTGAAAACGTGTTTGTGTGCAAGCAAGACTTGAGTGTAGAGCTTATGTTCATAAGAGCTTTGGTTAGAGCTTTATAATATAACGACTAATGATGCCAAAGCTAAACTAACAAAACCTAAGTCTTCAATCATCAATCTTGATAAATGAGCCTTGCATATCTTTGAATCTTGATACCAATGGCTTTCAATGGCTTCATTGAAGTACTTAGAGCTTCCATAATGAGTTCCGATATTCTATCACAAAGATTAAGATCATTAGACACAACATTAAAAGTTTGTCCAATATCAAAAACTGAGTTTGTTCGCCCTTAGGGCTTACAATTCTTATCTCATGCATACATTTGGTATCTTATTTTTGCATATTATTCCCTTTTGCATCAATGTTTTGTCATCATCAAAAAGGGGGAGATTGTTAGCCCGAAGGGCAAAATATTCTATGTTGTTTTGATGATAACAAACCATTGACAGTTCTAATGTTTGTGTGAGCTTGTTCTTTATAGTAGGATCCTTAGCACTCACATCGACATTGATGAAAATGGTAAGTTAGCTTCTTGTGTAAACAAAGGTATGTATATTACACACAAGAATGCTATAATATGGAAGGAAGGAGGCAAGGAGGTTGGTTGGGAAATAGGGCTCTTCAAAGAGTCCCTAATGTATATGGCATAAAAACTTAACATGCTAGTGCTTATGTTTCTTGTTCTATCTTGGTTTATCTTATAAGCACTTAGCTTTACACTTAATTGTTCTTATATCCTTTTGCCATGCTTCCTTGTACTTAAAATTGTCCATATCCTATCCAATTACATCAAAGTTTGTCATAATCAAAAAGGGGGAGATTGTTAGCCCTAAGGGCGATCGAACTCGGTTTTTGATAATGGACAAACACTTGATGTTGTGTCTAATGTTTATATCTTTGTGATAGAATATCGGAACATATATTGGAAGCTCTAAGTACTTCAATCAAGCCATGATCAAGATTCAAAGTCATATCATTCAAGGCTCATCTATCAAGATTGAAGATTGAAGACTTAGTTTTGGTTAGTTTAGCTTTGTCGTTATAAGTAATTATCTTATAAGCTCTAACCATTGCTCTCATGAACATAAGCTCTACACTCTAGTCTTGCTTGCACACAAACACGTTTTTCAAAAGGCTAAGTTTTTTAAAAAGGATTCTTAAATGTGTTCATATCTCAAAAAAACCTTTGTTTACAAAGTATAAGTCTTTAAAATGGTTTTCCAAGTGTTCTTACTTGTTACCTTTTAGGAAAACCTTTTAGACTTCTAAAGATTTCAAAAGATTTCAAAAGCGTGTGAAAAATCGGCTCGGAAGTTCGGTCAGCCGAGCTCAAGCTCGGATCAACCGAAAAGATCTCGAGAGTTGGCTTTTGGAGGTTCGGTCGACCTAGGGCAAGGTCGGTCGACCGAGTGGCTTGGGTCGGTCAACCGAGGGATAGGTCGGTCGGCCAGGGGTGGCTTAGGGTCATCCGAAGTTCAGCTTCGGTCCACCGAGGTGCACTGTTACTAGCCGTTATTTGACCGTTTCTGAGTCGATTTTTCAGCATATTTTCATATGTATAAGTACTCCAAAGCTAGAGAATCATTCAAAGGCTTGCATATCAAATATTCATTGATTTCTCATCAAGCCAAAACACTTTCAAAGCAAAATACTCTTCATCTCTATGATCTAAATCATTCAAGAGTATTCTTTCAAAAGCAAGACAAAGAGTGTGATTCATATGTTCAAGAGCTGAAATTGTTTGTGCTTCAAAGGTATACATTCTCACTTATAAGAGTGATCAATCTTTGTAATTAAACATTCAATTCCCTTTCTAAGTGATTGGGTAATTCTTCAAAGTCCTACTTTGTGTGGGCAATTTGTAAAGTCCTACTTTGTGTGGGCAAGTTCTTAGTGAGCTTTTGTATTGTGGTTGAGTTGTAAAACTCTTAGTGAGTTAGCCACATTTGTAAAAAGTCTTCTAAGTGAAGTTGTTGAAATCCTTGGGTGCGGCTCAAGGTAGTGGATGTAGATTCTAAGTGAATCGAATCACTCTAAATTCTTTGTCTTGTTGTTGGGTTTAGTTTTGCATTGGCTCATCTTGCATAAACTTCTACTAGCATTGCTAAAATTGAAAAAGTTCCCAAGTTCGACTAAAACCCAATTCACCCCCCCCCCTTGTGTTTTACAGAACTGATTCCTCAAATATAAGGCGATAAATAATGTTGCTTAAATGTATTTCTGGAAGATCACGATTGGTGATGATGATGGCCTTATGCATCGGCCCGTTGTTTTGTGTTATAGACCCGTGAACTTTTAATTGGTCTCGTGCATTGTGCATGTTTGTACTTGTTGTGCATTGTTGTGCAGTGTGCATGTTTGTAATAAACGGTGTGCGAAACTTAATTTTTTAATGTGTTTTTTTAATATTAAAAAAAAAAGAAATTCTTCAATGTAAAATGTGTAACTTTAATTATTTTTTTATGTGGTCTAGATCATTGTGAGGAGGGAAATGAGTTATTACCATATGAGGATATAAAGAAATGGTGTCTTTCGAAGAAAGACAACTACTGCGGCAGCATCGGAGAATGAACAACATGTAGTATAAGGTTGAATGCCTTAGAAATTTGCTTACATAGTTAGAATCATATATGCAGTTCAAACTTCAATCTCCAGATTCTCAACATTTCTCCTCAATGCAATTGATATCCAATCTTACACTCGACTTAAATAATGATCAGATAAACAATAGAGAATGATTTTTTTTTCAGTGGTGATTCACCACCAAGGATGAAGACTCAATCTACAAAGTTGATAAACCTTCAAAGGCGAGGGAGAATGTTGCTCACAAGTCATTCTGAAAGATCATTGAGTACTAATCCCTCTTCAACATTATTTTCTTCTTCTTTTTATCATTGATTCTCTTCCGAATTAAAATGAGTCGACAACATTCTTGGAAGGATAACTTCCTTTAGGAATTGATTTATTTCTTATCACCAATGTAAGGAAATGTTTTCCTAACCTATAAAAGGTTCCACTTTTGACAATTGTGTTAAAATAAATCATGGAACTACATATTCATAATTCTTAGGGAAGTAAAGATCAAACCAATGGAAACATCTAGCAAGAAAAGTTTATATATTCATATGTTTTATATAAGGAGAAGTAATGACAAAATTAATACAAGAGAAGTTTAAACCGTTTAAAATATGCACCTTATTTAAGGAGAAGTAATGACAAAATTAATACAAGAGAAGTTTAAGAAACAAGAAGCACACGATAAGAACTTCACCAGATAGTTCAAGATATGTGAGAGCATTCAATGGTCTCAAGACTCTTGCTGCTCGATTACCTTTTAGGCTCCACTCTCTTGGCAAATACATCATAACCTTTGCACTTTGAATCCGGATGGAATAGGCAGAACAAAATTCTCCATGAACTCA
The DNA here is from genome assembly GCA_026122235.1 of Vinca minor. Classification (NCBI taxonomy): domain Eukaryota; kingdom Viridiplantae; phylum Streptophyta; class Magnoliopsida; order Gentianales; family Apocynaceae; genus Vinca; species Vinca minor. The sequence goes on along the minus strand of JAOCZM010000284.1, from coordinate 6,215,414 downwards.
CTACTTAAATTTGCATCAACCAATTTTGATCCACAAATTTAAAAAACAAGCTTAAAGTTTTATCGATGCCATATTTCTACATTTACAGTAATTGAAACTTTAGCAACAATTACTGTTTCTTATGTCATTATTCCATAGAATTACATGATTGGTAATTTTCCTGATTTTGGAGAAAAATGTTTCACTTGGAAAATCGAAGGTAACTTGGATGTAAGGTTTAGTTCTTTCATAAATGTACTTTTGTAGATAGAATCGGGAGGAACAAGGGATGCTTTGTAGATATCAATCTCAAGCTTCTAAACATTTCTCCCCAATTCAAATGAGATCTAATTTTGCACTCGATTTAAATCATGATTAAAAGAATAATGCAGATTGAAGTTTTGAATTGATGAACTGCCAAAAATGATGAGGACTCGATCAACAAAGTTGATAGAACTTTTCTTTCTAAATCGTCTACACTTAAATTTATTTCACAGAAATCAAGATTGTAAAACGCCAACCAATGTGTACTCCCTTTTCATTTATACGGCATTGGTTTGAACTGATTTCTCAATTACAAGGCGATATACAATGTTGTTTAGATGAGTTTCTGGAAGATCACAATTGGTGATGACGATGATGCTCTCGTTCATCATGTTAGTAGTGCCCTAGGACCATTAGCATATGCTGTACGTTTTATATCTTTTGAGCATGTAATTGAATAGCTAATTTTGCTTATGAACATCAAATGCGTGATTTGATAATAAAACTCATTAGCTTATGTAATTACTATTCTAGTTGTCCCTAGTTTCATGTAATGTTCTTTACAATGAAATAAAACCAGTATAATGTTTGATTGATGATTATGTTTTACTTATCATGTGTAATGAATACAAATCATATCATAGATGCAATATATTGGGGTATATTGTATCGGACGTGATCCGTTAGAGAAGTAATACTTCATGGTCCTTAGTCATAAGGATATTACTTCCTCAATACTATTTTAGAATTCTTAGACCTTATGTCTCCATAGATTCTAGCATGAATGGAGCCAAGTTTTGACTCAGTCGGACGTTACTTTTAATCGAGTAATCAATACGACTGATGATCGGATGTAGCGTCCTATCATGGCTTGAATGTGAGAGGTGTTGTAAGGTATTTGTCCCTCTCTATTATTAGAGAGAGATATCCATGGGCCCCTCAATAGGGAAAGACTGTCTAAATGCATGGTCGTGCTCACATGTATTTGATAAAGTGGTTATCATATACTATTTGTTGGAACAGTCTACCTGGAGATCGAGCATAAATACATTTAAGCTCAATAAGGGTGACGACCACCATGTCTTATACTTAATTAGGATATCGCGAGACAAATGGATCAAATAGTGGATTGATATTAGGTTCCGTTGTAAATTCATTCACTTTGGGTAGTCACAATGTCCTGCTAGGGACCGCTTGTGATTTATGAACTCACACTACTACTAAGTGTGTTTTCATTGCCATTGTGATATGAACATACAGGGTCACACGCATAGACGAGCTAACGAGCTTCATGTCCAGATTCAATGAATCTAGAATGTGTCTAGGTTCATTGTATCTGACATTCATTTTTCTGAGAATAATAAAGCGTTATTATTCGAATTAGAGATAAGGGGCATTTTCGGTATAGTTGGGATTACATGGGAGTTATTATCCGATAAAGACTCCCACTACCAGCAGAAGTCTAGAGGACGTGGGAGTTATAGACTCCCACTGCCAAAAGAGGTGGATAGGACGTGGGAGTTGTGTTTGAAACAACCTCTCACTCCCTATATAAACTTCTCTTGGCCGAAACCCTAGAGGTCAATGCTTTTCAGCCGAAATAAAAAAAAGACCTAGAAAATCAGATTTTTTATTCTGCCTCTCCCTTTTCTCTCTAATTCCCGAAACTCAGAAAAACGAAGAGCTAGCAATCACTGTTCGTTTCGTCGTGTGGATACCGGTAGAGGGACATTCCGCAAAGGGAAATCCATTGGTGGCAGCAACGTATCCAAGAAACAGCATCATTCATTCAAGAATCAGATTCTTGAACCCGAAAAGTAAGTTTCTGTCTAGATTTTTTTCCGATTCCTATGGTATGAGCGGATCCTTCGGCGGAGGACTCGTGGGTGTTTAGAACGAGTTTCTGCCCATGAATCCCTTCAGTGGTATCAGAGCCTTACTCATACTATTCGAATTCGATATTGTTAATCACATCATAACACTATCAATTTCGATTTGGTATGTGTATGTGTGAAAAAGGAAAATATTGTATCTTTTGTTAAATATATATGTTATATATGCATAAACTGATTTCGTCTAATCATGTTTATATGTTTCTGTATATTCTGATATGCATAAATTGTTATGTATGTTATTAATTCTATTAATATTGCATGAACTGCTATCATATGTTATTAATTCTATTAATTATGCATCAATTGAAATTGTATTGATTCGGTTAATCTGTTATTAATCTGATTATATGCATAAACTGTTTATGAATCTGTTATTAATGCTATTAATTCGGTTAATTCGATTAACCAATGCATAATCCGATTATGTATGTTATGCAATTTTGCCCCCGGACCCCGCAAGGGGGCAGCAGCCCCCTTGACTCCCCCCGCCCGCTAACCTGCTAACGGAACCGCCGTTACGTTGACGCTTGTCATTTCGCTGACCTTAGACATTGTATATGTACTCGTTTTCATTTCATTATGCTTTATGTGAGTTTTAGCATGGTGAATAGCATGGCCTACTATACCTCATCTTGTTTTACATTTAATTGGGTTGTAATTTTATAATACGACCTGCGAGTCATTTTTCCTATGATGTAAAATTGTAATTGCTTTATTAGAATAGTTTTACCGCTTTACATTAAAGGCTAGGTATGCCCATGCAATTATGTAACAAGAATGGAGGACACTGGATCGAAGACTTTATCCATGAGATGGATATAGACTTAGATTGACCCTTGGCTCCCACAAGGCTCGTGGGAGTCATAATAGGATTAGGCCATGCTATCTCACGTTTACTTTTATGCTTTATATATTGCATGAGATGCTTATTTTATGTCTTATGGGGCTTGATTTTTATACGTCATATTAAATCATTTTAATTAAGTCTTAAAATGCCTACCATATCCTAAGCACTCCTTCAACTTAGATCATCATTTTGTCTGCTTGCCAAAGCAACAGATAAGTGGTTATCTAGGCAAGAGGATATAGGAAACTAGTGATTTCCATATGCTTAGGCATGGTTCGACTTAACTAGGCTATCAAAATAGTTTTGGGCCTAGGGCATAAAATGGGAAATAGCCGGGACATATAGATGTCATTCCCATGGATTGATTTTACTTTAATTATGGGGATAAGCCAAAGCTAACTTATAACTATCGTAAAATGTTATTTTCCACCATTTATCAAGTGTTGAAATTGTGGAAAGGTTTTTGCTCAAAAACTAATAACTTTGCAAATAATTTAATGTAGATAATGGCAACCAATACATCACACAATTCATTGCGATCTGTCCTTGGGAAGGAAAAACTAAGTGGGACCAATTTCCTTGATTGGGCCCGCAACTTAAGGATTGTCCTTAAGCAGGAAAGAAAGATATACGTTCTTGATACGGATATTCCTGAACATCCTGCAAACAACGCCCCTAGAGCTGAAAGAGATGCTTGGAAGAAGCATTGTGATGACTCTAACGATGTGACTTGTCTCATGTTAGTCACGATGAGCACTGACCTTCAAAAACAGTTTGAAGGGGTTGAGGCTTTCTAGGTGATGGCCCAGCTCAAGGAAATGTTCCAAGAGCAAGCCCATCATGAAAGATTCCTCAACACTAAGGCGTTAAATAGTTGCAAGATGGCCCCTAGCACCTATGTAAGTGCACATGTTCTTAAGATGAAGGGTTATCTTGACCAACTTGAAAAACTTGGGGCTCCCGTAGGTCATGACATGGCCACAGATATGATCTTGGGCTCACTCCCACCGGAGTATGACCAGTTTTTCATGAACTTCAACATGCATTGCATGGAGAAGTCCATACATGAGATACACGGGATGCTCAAGCAGGCTGAACTGAACATTAAGAAAACCCCTGAAGTCTTAATGGTTCAAAAAGGGAATTTCAAGAAGAAAGGAAAGGGTAAGCCCATGGCCAAGAAGGGCAAAGGCAATAACAAGCCCAAACCCAAGGCCAAGGCACCAAAGGAAGGAGTTTGCTTCCATTGCAATGAACCAGGTCATTGGAAACGGAACTGCAAGCTCTATTTGGAAGAGAAGAAAAAGGAGAAATCCAGTTTGACTGTCTCTCCAGGTATTTATGTTATTGAAATTAACATTCCTGCTCCTACTTCATTGGTATTAGATACCGGTTGTGGATCTCACATTTGTGCAAATGTGCAGGGGTTCAAAATGAGTAGATCACTGGCAAAAGGAGAAGTGACCTGAGAGTAGCGAACGGAGCAAGAGTTGTTGTTGTAGCTATCGGGACATTTAATTTAGTTTTGTCAAGTGGGGCCTTATTATAGAACTGAATAATTGTCTTTATGTTCCAACTTTGAGTAGGAATATTATTTCAGTTTCTTGTTTGGATATTGAAGGTTTTGAATTAAATATTCTGAATAAAATTTGCACCATTCATAAAGATCGTATCTTCTATGGATATGCCTCTTTGATGAATGGGCTTTATGTTCTTAACCTCGATGAATCCATTAAAAGGCTCATCTATAACATTAATACTAAAAGGTTTAAATCCAATGACTTAAACCAAACCTACTTCTGGCACTGTCGTTTGGGCCACATAAATGAGAAACGCATATCAAAACTCCATCAATATGGAATTTTGACATCATTTGACTTAGAGTCTTATGAGACATGTGATTCTTGCTTGTTAGGCAAAATGCCTAAAGCTCCCTTTACTGGACAAAGTGAGAGGGCTTCTGATTTGTTGTGCCTCATACATACAGATAGATGTATGTGGACCAATAAACACAAGTGCTAGAGGAGGGTTTCAGTACTTCATCACATTCACAGATGATTTCAGTAGATATGGCTACGTCTATCTAATGAAACATAAATCAGAATCTTTTGGAAGATTCAAAGAATTTCAAAATGAAGTACAAAATCAACTTGGTAAAAGTATTAAGATACTTCGATCAGATCGAGGTGGCGAATACCTTAACCAAGAGTTTGACGAACATCTTAAGGGTTGTGGAATTGTTTCACAATTAACTCATCCTGGCACACCACGATAGAATGGTGTATCGGAACGGAGGAATCGCACCTTACTAGATATGGTTCGATCTATGATGAGTCAACCAAGTCTTCCAATTTCCTTTTGGGGCTACGCCCTAGAAACTGCTGCATTTATATTGAATAGAGTTCCTTCTAAAGCGATTCAGAAAACTCCATATTAGATATGGACTGGGAAACGACCTAGTCTGTCATTTCTCAAGATTTGGGGATGCGAGGCGTATGTAAAATGCTTGTTATCTGATAAACTCGCCCCTAAATCTAACAAGTGTTTGTTTGTGGGATATCCTAAAGAAACTAAAGATATTACTTCTATCTTCCATCAGAGAACAAAGTGTTTGTTGCTCGTAATGGTTTATTCCTTGAAAAGGAATTTATTTCCAAAGAGGATAGTGGGAGTAAGATCCATCTTGAGGAAATTCAAGATCCCCAAACAACATCTGAACCAACTTTGGAACTTCAAGCAAGCTCACGTGCTGATTCTGAGCTTTAATCTTTGACACAAGGCCCAAGGAGGTCAAGTCGGGTACATCAACTGCTTGAGAGATATGGATTCTCGTGACTGATGATCATCATATTGAACTTATTGATCAAGATGAACCCACTACCTACAAAGAGGAAATTCATAGTTCTGAGTCAGATAAGTGGCTAGAAGCTATGAAGTCTTAGATGCAATCCATGTACGATAACCAAGTATGAACTTTGGTTGACCCTACCAGAAGGTTGTAAGGTCATTGATAACAAATGGTGTTTCAAAAACGAAAACCGACATGGATGGTAATGTACACACTTTTTAATCTCGACTAGTAGTTAAAGGTTATAGACAAGTTCATGGTATTGACTATGACGAAACCTTTTCTCCTGTCGTTATGATAAAGTCTATTAGGATTTTACTTGCCATAGCCTCATATTATGACTATGAGATATGGCAAATGGACTTTAAGACTGCGTTTCTTAATGGAAACCTTCTCGAGGATGTGTATATGACACAACCTGAAGGGTTTGTTGATCCATCAAATCCTAGCAAAGTGTGCAAGCTTCAAAGATCTATTTATGGATTGAAGCAAGCATCTCGAAACTGGAATCGTCGCTTTGATGAACGAATTAAAGAATTCGGTTTCGTCAAAAAGGAAGACGAGCCTTGTGTTTATAAGAAAGTAACTAATAATGCAGTAGTATTCCTTGTGCTTTATGTGGACGACATCTTACTGATTGGAAATGACATCCCCACATTACAAAGCGTAAAAGCTTGGTTGGGGAAGTGCTTTTCCATGAAAGACTTAGGTGAGGCTACATACATTTTGGGTATAAGAATCTATGTAGATAGATCTAACAAAATGATTGGCCTAAGCCAGAGAGGATACATTGACAATGTACTAAAACGGTTCAGTTTGCAAGAGTCCAAAAAGGGATTCTTGCCTGTGTCACATGGCATTAAACTCAACAAAACTCAAGGACCTTCCACAAAGGAAGAACAAGAGCGCATGAGTAATATTTCATATGCATAAAGCTTTGGGTCTATTATGTATGCCATGATTTGCACTCGCCCGTATGTCTCGTTCGCTTTAAGTATGACTAGCAGATATCAATCTGACACTGGAGAGTCACATTGGACTGCAGTCAATAGCATTCTTAAGTACTTAAGAAGGACTAAAGATACGTTCTTAGTTTACGGAGGTCAGGAAGAAAGTCTGGTTGTAAATGGTTACACAGACGCAAGCTTCCAGACCGACGTAGATGACTTTAGATCGCAATCTGGTTTTGTGTTTTGTTTGAATGGAGGTGCTGTGAGCTGGAAGAGCTCAAAGCAGGAAACCGTGGCCGACTCTACAACAGAAGTCGAGTATCTAGCTGCCTCTGAAGCAGCTAAATAAGCTGTTTGGATCAGAAAATTTGTGGATGAATTAGGTGTCGTCCCTAGCATTGTGAACCCAGTGGACCTCTATTGTGATAGTACTGGCGCCATTTCACAAGCTAAAGAACCTAGATCTCACCAACAATCCAAACACATTCTCAGGCGTTTCCATCTAATTAGAGAGATCATTGATAGAGGAGAAGTTAAAATTTGCAAAGTTCATACTGACGAAAACATTGCCGAACCATTGACCAAGCCACTCCCGCGGCCTAAACATGAGAGTCATAAAAGGTCAATGGGATTGAGGATCATGTATGATTGAACCTAGGGCAAGTGGGAGATTGTTAGTAGTGCCCTTGAACCATTAGCATATGTTGTACGTTTTATATCTTTTGAGCATGTAATTGAACAGCTAATTTTGCTTATGAACATCAAATGCGTGATTTGATAGTAAAACTCATTAGCTTATGTAATTACTATTCTAGTTGTCCCTAGTTTCATGTAATGTTATTTATAATGAAATAAAACTAGTATGATGTTTGATTGATGATTATGTTTTACTAATCATGTGTAATGAATACAAATCATATCATAGATGCAATATATTGGGATTTATTGTATCGAACGTGATCCGTTAGAGAAGTAATACTTCATGGTCCTTAGTCATAAGTATTACTTCATCAATACTATTTTAGAATCCTTAGACCTTATGTCTCCATAGATTCTAGCATGAATGGAGCCACGTTTTGTCTCAATCGGACGTTACTTTTAATCGAGTAATCAATACGACTGATGATCGAATATAGCGTCCTATCATGGCTTGAATGTGAGAGGCATTGTAAGGAATTTGTCCCTCTCTATTATTAGAGAGAGATATCCATGGGCCCCTCGATAGGGAAAGACTGTCTAAATGCATGGTCGTGCTCAAATGTATTTGATAAAGTAGTTATCAAATACTATTTGCTGGAACAGTCTACTTGGAAATCGAGCATAAATACAATTAAGCTTAATAAGGGTGACGACCACTATGTCTTATGCTTAATTAGGATATCGCGAGACAAATGGATCAAATAGTGGATTGATATTAGGTTCCGTTGTAAATTCATTCACTTTGGGTAGTCACAATGTCCTGCTAGGGACCGCTTGTGATTTATGAACTCACACTACTACTAAGTGTGTTTTCATTGCCATTGTGATATGAACCTACAGGGTCACACGCATAGACGAGTTAACGAGCTTCATGTCCAGATTCAATGAATCTAGAATGTGTCTAGGTTCATTGTATCTGACATTCATTTTTCTGAGAATAATAAAGCGTTATTGTAAGCCCTAAGGGCGAACAAACTCAGTTTTTGATATTGGACAAACTTTTGATGCTGTGTCTAATGATCTTAATCTTTGTGATAGAATATCGGAACTCATTATGGAAGCTCTAAGTACTTCAATCAAGCCATTGGTATCAAGATTCAAAGTTATGCAAGGCTCATTTATCAAGATTGAAGATTGAAGACTTAGGTTTGGTTAGTTTAGCTTTGTCGTCATAAGTCGTTATCTTATAAAGCTCTAACCAAAGCTCTCATGAACATAAGCTCTACACTCTAGTCTTGTATGCATCATAAACACGTTTTCAAAAGGCTAAGTTTCAAAACGTTCCTTACATGAGTTCATATCTCAAAAGCCTTTGTTTTCAAAGTCTAAGTACATTAAAATGGTTTTCCAAATGTTCTTACTTGTTACCTTTTGGGAAAACCTTTTAGACTTCAAAAGATTTTAAAACGTGTGAAAAATCAACATCTCTCAGGCTCAGAAAAGTTCGGTCAACCGAGCTCAAGCTCGGATCAACCGAAGAGAAACAGAGAGGTTTGAAGTTGTGGTTCGGTCGACCAAAGGGGTGGTCGGTCGACCGACCTAGGGTTAAGGTCGACCGAGGTTGGCTAAAGGTCATCCGAGGTGTGATTTCGGTCAACCGAACTCTGCGAAAAACTAGCCGTTTTTTTTACCGTTAAAGAGTCGTTTTTCAGCCTATTTTGAAATGTATATATACTCCAAAGCTAGAGAATGACTCTAAGACTTGCACATAACATTTACATTGATTTCTTATCAAGTCTAAACACTCTCAAAGCAAATACACTTCATCCTTATGATCTAAATCATTGAAGAGTGTTCTTTCAAAAGCAAGACAAAGTGTGTGCTACTTATGTTCAAAGAGCTTATCATTGTTGTACTTCAAAGGTAATATCTTTCACTTAGAAGAGTGAACAATCTTTGTATTAAACATTCTTATTCCCTTTCTTAGTGATTGGGTAATTGTTGTAAAAGTCCTACTTAGTGTGGGCAAGCTCTTAGTGAGTTTTTCTTGTGTGGTTGTGTTGTAAAACTCTTAGTGAGTTAGCCACAAGTGTAAACATTCTTCTTAGTGAAGTTGTTTAAAATCCTTGGGTGCGGCTCAAGGTAGTGGATGTAGATTCTGAGTGAGTCGAACCACTATAAATCCTTTGTCTTGTCGTTGGGTTTGCATTGCTTTTATTCATCTTGCTCAAACTTACACTAGCATTGCAAAGAATAGAAAAAGTTTCCAAGATTGATTAAAACCCAATTCACCCCCTCCCCCCCCCCTCTTGTGTTTTACAATTGGTATCATAGCCTCGTCTTCATCTTTAGCTTAATCGCTTGAAGAAAATATTAATGGCCGGTTATTCCGCTTTAGCCTACCAAGAGGGATCTTCCACAAATAGACCACCTCTCTTTGATGAAAATAATTTCAATGCTTGGAAAGACCGTTTCAAAATCTATGTGTGCTCTATAGACTACTCCTTATGGAAGATTTTTGAAGAAGGTCCTTATGTTCCTATGAAAGAGGTAGATGGTGTTCAAGTTCCAAAATTGGACAATGAGTTTAATCAAGATGAGTCCAAGAAAATGACTCTCAATTATCGAGCTATGAACATCATTAGTTGTGCTCTTAATCCGGATGAGTACAATCGGGTACGTGGAAGCAAATCCGCTCACAAGATGTGGAAATCCTTAGAAGTCACCCATGAGGGGACTAATCAAGTCAAAGAATCAAAGCTCAACATGCTTGTGAGAGAATATGAGCTTTTCTCTATGAAGACAAATGAAACTATAAATGAGATGAACACTAGGTTCACAAATGTTGTCAATGTGTTGAGATCTTATGGAAAGGAATACACTATGGGTGAAATGAATAGGAAGATTCTCAACTCACTTCCTAAAAGTTGGGAAGGAAAAGCTCTTGTTATTGAAGAAGCAAAGAACTTGAAGACTTATCCCACGGAGGAGCTCATCGGTTCTCTTCTCACTTATGAGCTCACACACAAAAAGGATGAACATCTTGAAAAGGCAAAAATGAGTAGTGTTTTAAAGGCTATTCTTGATCTTGATGAATCCAATGATTCAAGTGATGAAGAAGACATCAACTTTGATGATGAGACCATGGATTTGGTGATAAAACGCATGAAGAAAATGTTTTTCCGGGAAATGGAAGAAAAATTCTTCCAAAATAGAAGAAAACAAAATCCTCATGGGATGAGATGCTATGAATGTGGAAGTGACCAACATCTCATAGGAGAGTGCCCCGTCACCAAAGAAAAAAGAGCTCAAGGAAAACAAAAAAGAAAAAAATTCTTTAAACCAAAGAATTTCAAGGGCATGCTAAGCACATGGGATCAAGAAGGGAGTGGTGATGAAGAAGAAGATGAAAATGCAAATGTTTGCTTCATGGCTTTTGGTAATGAGGTACATCTTTCTCCCTCCCCTTCAAATTCTTATAATGATGATGATGATGATGATGATGATGATGATGATGATGAGGATGATCCTAATGAACTCTTATGTGATATGTATGATCAATTGAAAAATTGTGCAAAGCAAAACAAAGCTATGAAGCTTAAAATTGAATCTTTGCTTGTTGATAACAAGCTTTGTGATGAGGTTGATTGCTTGAAAATCGAAAATGAAAAGCTTATTGCTACATGCAACACTTCCTCATTAAAGTATCTAGAAGCCTATGATAAATTGTCTTCTCTTGAATGCAAACTTGTTGAGTTTGATGGCATAAAAACCAAAGTTGTTGATCTCACCTCTCTTGTTGATAAGTTCTCCAAAGGAACAAAAAATCTTGATCAACTTCTTTGTGTGCAACGTGCTTCAAATGTTAAACATGGATTAGGTTATATTGCTAATCATGTTGCTATTGCTAGCTCTTCTAAGGCACCTAGAAATCAATTTGTGCATGCTAGCACTTCACATAAGCAAAATAAATATCATGAGCATATTCATAAATTTGCTAAGCCATCTACTTGTTGCACATATTGTGGTAAATTTGGTCACACAAGTGTTAGATGCTTTGTGAAGAATAAGATTGAAAGGGGAGTTAAAACCATTTGGAGAGTTAAGCGTATTTTAACTAACCCCCATGGAACCAAACAAAAGTGGTACCAAAAGTTACTCTTCCCTTGCTCTTATAGGTTCTTGTTAGTAAAAGGGAAGCTCCGGCTCTATGATGTTTCAATGTGTATGATTTTATCACATAACCGGAGAAGAAGAAGTGCTTATGAAAGGTGTCAAATCTCTTTGCAATGGAAATATCACTTTGGTGATAAAGCTAAAGATGAGTATGATAAAGAAGCTAAGGGCAAAGGTACTCTATGTTGTTTTGATGATAACAAACCATTGAGAGTTCTAATGTTTGTGTGAGCAATGTTCTTCTTAATAGGATCCTTAGCACTCACATCAACATTGATGAAAATGGTAAGTTAGCTTCTTGTGTAAACTAAGGTTTGTATAATACACACAAGAAAGCTATTTGATGGAAAGAAGGAGGCAAGGAGGTTGGTTGGGAATTAGGGCTCTACAAAGAGTCCCTAATGCATATGGCGAAAGGAGTATTCTTACTAATGCTTTTAGCTTCCATGTTTACTTGGTTTATCTTATAAGCATTAGTCTTTACTCTTACTTGTTCGTATATCCTTTTGCCATGCTTCCTTGTTCTTAATATTGTCCATATCCTATCTAATTGCATCAAAGTTTGTCATAATAAAAAAGGTGGAGATTGTTAGCACTAAGGGCGAAAGCGAACTCGGTTTTGATAATGGACAAACACTTGATGTTTGTGTCTAATGTTTTCATCTATGTGATAGAATATTGGAACTCAATATGGAAGCTCTAAGTACTTCAATCAAGCCATGTTCAAGATTCAAAGACATACTATTCAAGGCTTATCTTTCAAGATTGAAGATTGAAGACTTAGGTTGGTTAGATTAGCTTTGTCTTTATTGGTCTTTATCATTAAGCTCTAACCAATGCTCAAATGAACATAAGCTCTTCACTCTAGTCTTGCATACATGTTTTCATAAACACGTTTTCAAAAGGCTTAAGTTTCGAAATGATCTTTACATGTGTTCTTATACAAAAAAGCCTTTGATTTCATAGTTAAGTCTTTTAGAAAAGTTTTCCAAGTGTTCTTATGTGTTACCTTTTGGGAAAACCTTTTAGACTTCATTAGACTTGAAAACAAGTGTTTAAAAATCATCTTTGAAAGTCCGGAAAGTCGGTCAACCGAGTTTTGCCTCGGATCAACCGAAGCAAAACAAGGAGTACACTGTGAAGCCTCGGTCGACCGAGGTCCCACGGGGTCGTTCGACCGACCCTCAGCATGGTGCACCGAGTTCGAGCTTCGGTCAACCGAACTCTGTAAGAATATAGCCGTTATTTGACCGTTGCAAAGTCGATTTTCAGCCTATTTTGAAATGTATATATTCTCCAAAGCTAGAGAATCATTCTAAGGCTTGCACAACAAAGTTATATTGATTTCTTATCAAGCCAAAACACTCTCAAAAGAAAAAAGCACTTCATTGCAAATGATCTCACGATTCAAGTGCATTTTATAAAAAGCAAGACAAAGAGTGAGCTTCTTATGTTCAAGAGCTACAATTGTTGTACTTCAAAGGTATTATATCTTTCACTTAGAAGAGTGAACTTCATTGTATTGAATTCCATCTTATTCCCTTTCTTAGTGATAGGGTTAATTTTGTAATAGACCTACTTAGTGTGGGCAAGTTCTTAGTGAGCTTTTGTTTGTGGTTGTGTTTGTAAAACTCTTAGTGAGTTAGCCACAATTGTAAAGTCCTACTTTGTGTGGGCATCTTCTTAGTGAAGTTTGTTGAAATCCTTGGGTGCGGCTCAAGGTAGTGGATGTAGATTCTAAGTGAATCGAACCACTCTAAATCCTTTGTCTTGTTGATTGGGTTTTTGCTTTAGCATTTGTTAAACTTGCACTATCATTGGTTAATTTGGAAATAGTTTACAAGATTTATTAGAAACCCAATTCACCCCCCCTCTTGGGTTCCTTCAATTGGTATCAGAGCCTCGTCTTCAATTTTAGTCTAACCACTAGAAGTAAAGATCATGGCCGGTATTTCCGCTTTAGCCTACCAAGAGGGTTCTTCTACAAATAGACCACCTCTCTTTGATGGAAACAACTATAATGCTTGGAAAAACCGATTCAAGATATATGTGTGCTCCATTGATTATTCTCTATGGCATATATTTGAAGAAGGTCCTTTTATTCCATTGAAGATTGTTGATGGTACTTTAATGTCAAAACCGGATAATGAGCTAAATGAAGTTGAGTCCAAGAAAATGACTCGAAATTATATGGCAATGAACATTCTAAGTTGTGCCTTGAATCCGGATGAGTACAACCGTGTTCGTGGAAGCAAATCGGCTCATGCTATGTGGAAAATGCTTGAAGTTACTCATGAAGGCACAAATCAAGTGAAAGAGTCAAAGTTGAATTTGCTAGTTAGAGAGTTTGAGCTATTCACCATGAAGCCAAATGAATCAATCAATGAGATGAATACAAGATTCACCAATGTGGTAAATGGTTTGAAGTCATATGGTAAAGATTACACTTTGGGTGAAATAAATAGGAAGATTCTCAACTCACTTCCCAAAAAGTTGGGAAGGAAAAGCTCTAGTCATTGAAGAAGCCAAAGATTTGAAAACATATTCCACGGAGGAGCTTATTGGTTCTCTTCTCACATATGAGCTAACACACAAAAAAGGAAGAGCTTATTGACAAGTCCAAGATGAGTATTGCTCTAAAATCTATTCTTGATCTAGAAGCATCAAATGATTCAAGTGATGAGGAAGACATCAATGTAGATGATGAGACTATGGATTTAGTGGTAAAACGAATGAAAATGATGCTTTCCTGGGAAAGGAAGAAAATTCCCTCAAAATAGAAGAGAACTAAATCCTTATGGGATGGAATGCTATGAATGTGGAAGCAATCAACATCTCTTAGGAAAGTGCCCAACCGCCAAAGCAAAGGGCCTCAAGGAAGACAAAAAAGAAAAAAATTCTTCAAATCAAAGAATGCAAAGGGCATGCTATGCACATGGGATCAAGATGGGAGTGAAAATGAAGAAGGAGAGGAAAACTCAAATGTTTGCTTCATGGCTTTTGGTAATGAGGTACATCTTTCTCCCTCCCCTTCATGTTCTAATGATGATGATGATGAGGATGATCCTAATGAGCTTTTATATGATATGTATGAGCAAATGAAAAAATGTGCAAAGCAAAACAAAGAGATGAAGCTTAAAATTGAATCCTTGCTTGATGAAAGATCAATATTGACTAATGAAAATGAAAAAATTGTGTGATGATGTTAAATGCTTGAAATGTGAAAATGAAAATCTTATTATCTCTTGCAAAACATCTTCATTACAATACAAAGAAGCATGTGATAAAATGTCATCTCTTGAATGTCAACTTGTTGAATTTGATAGTTTGAAAATCAAAGTTGTTGAGCTTACATCACTTGTTGACAAGTTCTCCAAAGGAACAAAAAAGCTTGATCATATTCTTGATATGCAACGTGCTTCAAATGTTAAACATGGTCTTGGTTATAATGCTAATCACATTGATCATGCTAGCTCTTCTAAGTTGCCTAAGAATCACTTTGTGCATGCTAGTTCCTCACATAGGCAAAATAGATATCATGAGCATGTTCACAAATCTTCTAAGCCACACATTTGTTGCACATATTGTGGAAAACATGGTCATACTAATGCTAGATGCCATGTTAAGAAGAAGATTGAAAAAAGGGGGTAAAAACTATTTGGAAAGTTAAGCGTATTTTAACTAACCCCCATGGACCCAAACAAAAGTGGGTACCAAAAGCTACTCTTCCCTTGATCTCATAGGTTCTTATAAGTTAGATGTATGCCACAAAGCTTGAATGTTATAGATTCAAAGAGAAGTGGCATTGGGAAGAAATCAAAGGAGATGTGCCAATGGAAGAAATTCAAAAGCACTCCTTAACACTTGGATTCTCAAAGCTCAAATGGTAATCAAATTGGAGAACCAAGTTGGTTAAGTACTTAGAGCAAAGCATCAAGTGATGACAAGAGCCAAAGTGTCAATCAATATCTTCATCACTTGGTAAGAAAGCAAAGGTATCAAAATCACCTTCTCTTAACACTTTAATTAATGTGGTTAAGTGTTTTTGATATATATATTTTTTATATGCTTGCTCTTATATATGGTGCATCTCACATGCTTGAATTCAATAATTATATAGATGACCTTTAGCATGCTCTTGTTTATCCATGTCTATTGAGCTAAGGTATCTATGAGATGTAGCATATGCAACTTGATTGATTCTTGTTTTGATATGTCATATTCATTTAAGAATCCATCTAGTTGTCCTTGGTTTTTGATCCTTAAGCAAATATGTGTTTACTTGAGAAATTGAGCTAATCTTGAAGGACCTTTGAAAAGGTACCAAATTAGTTCTCAAGAATTCCTTGTAGGTTACAAAGTGTTCTAAAGTTCAAAAAGAAGATATGAACTACAAGGAATGGCACAAGTGAGCTAAGACTCCAAGAAAAGAGTCCAATGCCAAGGATCACAAGATTGTAGAGGATTCATCAAGTAAAGAAAGGTCACCCATCAATAATGACTCTACAATGAAAAGAGGAGGAGATTGCTGTCATCTCATCAATCAATGATGAACATCAAAGAAAGTGGAGCAATCATAAGTCAACCTCTCAATGAGCTTCAATTGAAAGTGATGATCATGACAAAGATCACACTAAAGGCCTCAATGGACTTGATTGATAAAGAAGATCAACCTAAATGGTAAGAAGTCCAAGCTCCTTGAGCATTGAGGTACAAGGCTTAACTCATCCTTTGTTAGTGATCATTACTATTGTTGTTGATCCTTATGAGCTAAAACCTACCTATATGATGAGTTTAGTTATTGACTAGAGAGTTTTGTGCCTATTTGATTATGGTTTATGTACATCATGTTTTGCTTGTCAACATGTTAGTTGTTTATTTCAAAACTTGACAAGAATGATGGTTTAAAAGCATAAACATGTTTATCTAAACTCTTTTTTTTGTGTGCATTTGTTCTTTTATCTTGATGATGTGTCTTATGCTCAACTTATATCTCGAGATCTTAATTAGAGTACAAACACAATCACAATTGGTATCAAGATCTTCAAGAATGCACTAAATTTATCTCTATGGTGCTTGATCTTCATTTGCATATGCTTAACATGATGTGCTTGATATTTATCGTCCTTGAGTATCATGTTAAAATGTTGCATCATTAAGAGATAAAGGGGAGTCTTCAAATGTTTTCATCTTGTACTCCCCTAATATGTGATGTATTCTCAATTTTCCATATCTTACATCATCACATCACTTATTGGCTTGGTTTTCAACTTTCTTATCTTATAGCTAATTTGTGTTAGTTATTTTGGAAGTTATACATGGTATATATGTTCATATTCTACATGTGTTCTTCCTAAATAACTATGAGATCATATTCTTTACAATTGATATTCATATCCTTTGTGATCTCATTAGAGTTATTGGTTAGTCTTGCTTCTAGAGTGTTATACTCATTTAGCTAACCATTAACTTATTAGAGGAATGCACTAAAAAGTGTTATCTAATACTTCCTCTAAATTTTTTTTTGGTTGTGATACATATGCTTAACTTTTATGTTTTAACAATTGGTATCACATCCAATACTTGTTAGCTATATTTTCAACTTGTTTTACAAATGTTATATTTTCAACTTGTTTTTCATCTTAAATAGCTAACATGGTATGGTTGATAAACGGGGAGATTGTGCTTTAAGGTTTATTCCTTTATATCCCTTGTTTTAGCTTAGGTTGAGATTCTTTTTGAGCCATATATGACCACCTTTTTGTTTTATGTGTTATTATGGACTCCTTGTTTTTAGAAATCAATCAAGCTTATTCAAAATCAACCTTCTTCAAAATGATTTTTGGTCTTTAGGTTTGATCCTTTGGTTCTTATCTTCTCAATCTATTAGACCATTAAGATTCTCCTTTGTATTTTAAAAGGTTTCTACAATTGGTATCAGTTTTGTTTTCAAGTGGTATTAGATTTTTTTTCAATTGATATCATTTTTTATGGGGAGAATTCGTATATTTCATCAAGCTTCTCCAAAATTTAATCCATATTCCTCTTTTGCTTTCTTTTACAATTGGTATTCTACAATTGGTATCAAGGCATTTCAAATTTTCTTCAATTGGTATCAAATTTTCTTCAATAAAGAGGAGGAGTAAATGCTTTTCATATTGGCGCTCTGATATCCCTTTTTGATGTTTGACAAAAAGGGGGAGAATTTTTAGTGTTGCAAATGTGCCATGAGAAGTATTTTACAAAAAGGAGAAAGCTTAGAACTTTGTAAAATGGGAGAGATAAGAGATTCTTTAAAATAGGGGGAGTTGAATAATGTGTATCTACTTGCCTAGATCCTTAATATCCTTATCTCATGCATTCATGTTTATATACGTTAAAGCTTTATCTTTTGTATATTATTCCCATTTGCATCAATGTTTTGTCATCATCAAAAAGGGGGAGATTGTTAGCCTTAAGGGCAAAGGTACTCTATGTTGTTTTGATGATAACAAACCATTGAGAGTTCTAATGTTTGTGTGAGCAATGTTCTTCTTAATAGGATCCTTAGCACTCACATCAACATTGATGAAAATGGTAAGTTAGCTTCTTGTGTAAACTAAGGTTTGTATAATACACACAAGAAAGCTATTTGATGGAAAGAAGGAGGCAAGGAGGTTGGTTGGGAATTAGGGCTCTACAAAGAGTCCCTAATGCATATGGCGAAAGGAGTATTCTTACTAATGCTTTTAGCTTCCATGTTTACTTGGTTTATCTTATAAGCATTAGTCTTTACTCTTACTTGTTCGTATATCCTTTTGCCATGCTTCCTTGTTCTTAATATTGTCCATATCCTATCTAATTGCATCAAAGTTTGTCATAATAAAAAAGGTGGAGATTGTTAGCACTAAGGGCGAACGAACTCAGTTTTTGATAATGGACAAACACTTGATGTTTGTGTCTAATGTTTTCATCTATGTGATAGAATATTGGAACTCAATATGGAAGCTCTAAGTACTTCAATCAAGCCATGTTCAAGATTCAAAGACATACTATTCAAGGCTTATCTTTCAAGATTGAAGATTGAAGACTTAGGTTGGTTAGATTAGCTTTGTCTTTATTGGTCTTTATCATTAAGCTCTAACCAATGCTCAAATGAACATAAGCTCTTCACTCTAGTCTTGCATACATGTTTTCATAAACACGTTTTCAAAAGGCTTAAGTTTCGAAATGATCTTTACATGTGTTCTTATACAAAAAGCCTTTGATTTCATAGTTAAGTCTTTTAGAAAAGTTTTCCAAGTGTTCTTATGTGTTACCTTTTGGGAAAACCTTTTAGACTTCATTAGACTTGAAAACAAGTGTTTAAAAATCATCTTTGAAAGTCCGGAAAGTCGGTCAACCGAGTTTTGCCTCGGATCAACCGAAGCAAAACAAGGAGTACATTGTGAAGCCTCGGTCGACCGAGGTCCCTGGGTTGGTCGACCGACCCTCAGCATGGTGCACCGAGTTCGAGCTTCGGTCAACCGAACTCTGTAAGAATATAGCCGTTATTTGACCATTGCAAAGTCGATTTTCAGCCTATTTTGAAATGTATATATTCTCCAAAGCTAGAGAATCATTCTAAGGCTTGCACAACAAAGTTATATTGATTTCTTATCAAGCCAAAACACTCTCAAAAGAAAAAAGCACTTCATTGCAAATGATCTAGATGATTCAAGTGCATTTTATAAAAGCAAGACAAAGAGTGAGCTGTTAGTAGTGCCCTAGGACCATTAGCACATGTTGTGCGTTTTGTTATCTTTTGAGCATGTAATTGAATAGTTAATTTTGCTTTTGATTATCAAATGTGTGATTTGATAGTAAAACTCATTAGCTTATGTAATTACTATTCTAGTAGTCCCTAGTTTTGTGTAATGCTTAATTACTATGAAATAAAACTAGTATGATTGTTGATTGATGATCTTGTTTTACTGATCATGTGTAATGGATACAAATCACATCATAGACGCAATATATAGGGATACATTGTATTGGGACGTGATCCAGTCGAGAAGTAATACTTCATGGTCTTAAGTCATAAGTATTACTTCCTCAATACTATTTTAGAATCCTTAGACCTTATGTCTTCATTGATTCTAGTATGAATGGAGCCACGTTTTGACTCGGTCGGACGTTAGTTGTAACAGAGTAATCAATACGATCGAGATCGGATGTAGTGTCCTATCATAGCTTGAATGTGAGAGACATTGTAAGGAATTTGTCCTTCTCTATTATTAGAGAGAGATATCCATGGGCCCCTCGATAGGGAAAGACTGTTTAAATGCATGGTCGTGCTCAAATGTATTTGATAAAGTGGTTATCAAATGCTATTTGTTGAAACAGATCTACCCGGAGATCGAGCATAAATACAATTAAGCTTAATAAGGGTGACGACCACCATGCCTTATGCTTAATTAGGATATCGCGAGACAAAGGGATTAAATAGTGGATTGATATTAGGTTCCGTTGTATATTCATTCACTTTGGGTAGTCACAATGTCCCCGCTAGGGGACCGCTTGTGATTTATGGACTCACACTACTACTAAGTGTGTTTTTCATTGCCATTGTGAGATGAACCTACGTGGGTCACACGCATAGACGAGCTAACGAGCTTTATGTCCAGATTCAATGAATCTAGAATGTGTCTAGGTTCATTGTATCTGACATTTGTCTTTCTGGAAATAATAAAGTGTTTATTATTCGAATTAGAGATAGGGGCAATTTCGGTATTTTACCTATAGCTGGAATTACGTGGGAGTTATTATCCGATAAGGACTCCCACTACCAGCAGAATTCTAGGGAACGTGGGAGTTAGAGACTCCCACTGCCGAGAGGAGTTGGGGATGTGAGAGTTGGTTATGGGAACAAACTCTCACACCCTATATAATGATCTCTTGGCCGAAACCCCTGAGGACTAACACTTTTCAGCCCGAAATTACATAGGAGTTAGAAAACCGTTTTCTCTCCCGCCTCCCTTTCTCTCTAATTCCCGAAAATCAGAAAAGACGAAGAGCTAGCAATCGCTGCCCGTTTCGTCGCGTGGATACCGGTAGAGGGACTTTCCGCAAAGGGAGATCAATCGGTAGCAAGAAACTGATCAAGAAACGTCATCCTCCATTCAAGAAGTAGCTTCTTGAATCCGAAACATGTAAGTTTTTATCGCTGTTTTCGGTTCGGTTTCGTATGAGCGGATCCTTCAGGGGAGGACTCATGGGTGTTTGGAACGAGTTTCCGCCCATGAATCCCTTCATGAGCTTCTTATGTTCAAGAGCTACAATTGTTGTACTTCAAAGGTATTATATCTTTCACTTAGAAGAGTGAACTTCATTGTATTGAATTCCATCTTATTCCCTTTCTTAGTGATAGGGTTAATTTTGTAATAGACCTACTTAGTGTGGGCAAGTTCTTAGTGAGCTTTTGTTTGTGGTTGTGTTTGTAAAACTCTTAGTGAGTTAGCCACAATTGTAAAGTCCTACTTTGTGTGGGCATCTTCTTAGTGAAGTTTGTTGAAATCCTTGGGTGCGGCTCAAGGTAGTGGATGTAGATTCTAAGTGAATCGAACCACTCTAAATCCTTTGTCTTGTTGATTGGGTTTTTGCTTTAGCATTTGTTAAACTTGCACTATCATTGGTTAATTTGGAAATAGTTTACAAGATTTATTAGAAACCCAATTCACCCCCCCCCCCCTCTTGGGTTCCTTCAGTTTTTTGTTAGTATCACTTTAAGAGTTGCTACACTCATTTAGCTAACCATTAACTTGTTAGAGGAATGTACTCAAAGTGTTATCTTACACTTCCTCTACTTCTTTTGGTTGTGATACATGTGCTTAACTTATGAATTCATGGTATCACTTCCACTAGTACTTTGTTAGCAATATTTTCAAACGTGTGTTACAATTGGCTATATTTACAATTGGTATCATGTTTTACAATTGGTCAATTGGTATCAAACTTGGTTTTATCTCAAATAGCAAACATCGTATGTTTTATAAACGGGGAGATTGTGCTTAAAGGTTATATTCCTTATCTCCTTTGTTTTTAGCTTAGGTTGATATTCTTTTTGAGCCATATATAACCATCTTTATATTTATGTGTCATTATGGACTCTTTGTATTTTGAAATCAACCAAGCTTATTCAAAAAGACCATTCTTCAGAAAATTGGTGTATTAACTTTGCTTGTGCTATGAACTGTTTATGTTTTTGCAAGTACACCCTTATATCTTTGGAGTTTGAAGTCTTTTTGATTATGCCAAAGGGGGAGAAAAATAGTGTATTAATCTTGCTAAAATGGTGTATTAATCTTGGTATATTAATCATGTTTTTTATCCTTTCCGGCATGTTTTGAGGGGGAGCTTTTTATATATCTTATGTCTCAAAACATATTAAATGGCAGGAAGGAGGAAAGGAGGTTGGTTGGGAAATAGGGCTCTTCTAAGAGTCCCTAGATTATATGGCAAAAAGAAGTTATCATGACTAAGTGCTTTTGTCTTCATTGGTTTTATCTTTTAAAGCACTAGTCATTGCTCTTAATTGATCTTTAACTTTTTTCCATGCTTCCTTGTTCTTAATTTTGTCCATATTATATCTTATTACATAAAAGTTTGTCATAATCAAAAAGGGGGAGATTGTAAGCCCTAAGGGCGAACAAACTCAGTTTTTGATATTGGACAAACTTTTGATGTTGTGTCTAATGATCTTAATCTTTGTGATAGAATATCGGAACTCATTATGGAAGCTCTAAGTACTTCAATCAAGCCATTGGTATCACGATTCAAAGTTATGCAAGGCTCATTTATCAAGATTGAAGATTGAAGACTTAGGTTTGGTTAGTTTAGCTTTGTCGTCATAAGTCGTTATCTTATAAAGCTCTAACCAAAGCTCTCATGAACATAAGCTCTACACTCTAGTCTTGCATGCATCATAAACACGTTTTTAAAAGGCTAAGTTTCAAAACGTTCCTTACATGAGTTCATATCTCAAAAGCCTTTGTTTTCAAAGTCTAAGTACATTAAAATGGTTTTCCAAATGTTCTTACTTGTTACCTTTTGGGAAAACCTTTTAGACTTCAAAAGATTTTAAAACGTGTGAAAAATCAACATCTCTCGAAAGCTCGAAAAAGTTCGGGTCAACCGAGCTCAAGCTCGGATCAACCGAAGAGAAACAGAGAGGTTTGAAGTTGTGGTTCGGTCGACCAAAGGGGAGGTCGGTCGACCGACCTAGGGTTAAGGTCGACCGAGGTTGGCTAAAAGTCAACCGAACTCTGCGAAAAATTAGCCGTTTTTTTTACCGTTAAAGAGTCGTTTTTCAGCCTATTTTGAAATGTATATATACTCCAAAGCTAGAGAATGACTCTAAGACTTGCACATAACATTTACATTGATTTCTTATCAAGTCTAAACACTCTCAAAGCAAATACACTTCATCCTTATGATCTAAATCATTGAAGAGTGTTCTTTCAAAAGCAAGACAAAGTGTGTGCTACTTATGTTCAAAGAGCTTATCATTGTTGTACTTCAAAGGTAATATCTTTCACTTAGAAGAGTGAACAATCTTTGTATTAAACATTCTTATTCCATTTCTTAGTGATTGGGTAATTGATGTAAAAGTCCTACTTAGTGTGGGCAAGCTCTTAGTGAGTTTTTCTTGTGTGGTTGTGTTGTAAAACTCTTAGTGAGTTAGCCACAAGTGTGAACATTCTTCTTAGTGAAGTTGTTTAAAATCCTTGGGTGCGGCTCAAGGTAGTGGATGTAGATTCTGAGTTAGTCGAACCACTATAGATCATTTGTCTTGTTGTTGGGTTTGCATTGCTTTTATTCATCTTGCTCAAACTTACACTAGCATTGCAAAGAATAGAAAAAGTTCCAAGATTGATTAAAACCCAATTCACCCCCCTCATGTGTTTTACAGTTATTATTCGAATTAGAGATAGGGGCATTTTCAGTATAGTTGGGATTACGTGGGAGTTATTATCCGATAAAGACTCCCACTACCAGCAGAAGTCTAGATGACGTGGGAGTTATAGACTCCCACTGCCAAAAGAGGTGGATAGGACGTGGGAGTTGTGCTTGAAACAACCTCTCACTCCCTATATAAACTTCTCTTGGCCGAAACCTAGAGGTCAATGCTTTTCAGCCGAAATAAAAAAAAAAGACCTAGAAAATCAGATTTTTTATTCTGCCTCTCCCTTTTCTCTCTAATTCCCGAAACTCAGAAAAACGAAGAGCTAGCAATCACTGTTCGTTTCGTCGCGTGGATACCGGTAGAGGGACATTCAAAGCAAAGGGAAATCCATTGGTGGCAGCAACGTATCCAAGAAACAGCATCTTTCATTCAAGAATCAGATTCTTGAGCCCGAAAAGTAAGTTTCTGTCTAGATTTTTTTTTTATTCCTGTGGTATGAGCGGATCCTTCGGGGGAGGACTCATGGGTGTTTAGAACAAGTTTCTTCCCATGAATCCCTTCACATTGCCCCGATGTTTTGTGTTATGGACCTGAGAACTTTTAATTGGTCTTGTGCATTGTGCATGTTTGTAATAAACGGTGTTCGAAACTTAATTTCTTAATTTGTTTTTAAGGGATTTATTTGGGATTCACCTAGAGTAGTAATATAATTAGATAATTGGTTAGTATTTTAATTAGAAATTTAGTTACTTAAGAATTTATTTGGTATTAGAATAATTAAATAATGAAATTAATAGGGGAAAAAAATAATAAAATAAAGGGACAAAACGTGCGTGCGTGGGGGAGGTTCTCGGGAACCGTGCAAGCCAACAAAACAAATAAAAAGAAGGAAAGGCGTTTCGTGGGATGAGAGAAGAAAAGAAACAGCTCGTGGGCAGTGGAGTGTTCATGGGATCGTGGGCAGTGGAGTCGGCATATGGAAGAGCATAGTGAGCATCAGCTGTTTCTTTAGAAAATAATATATGTAGAAACAAGTTTCGTGGGGATCAGGGGATCTCATCAATCAAAAACAAAGAGAAAGAAAAGGCTCTAGTGGTTCTTCTCCAGGGAGTCGTGCCAATTAGAAAGAAAAGGCAGTGGCTTAATTGAGCCGCGAGGCAGTGAGGATAAAACAGTGAGATTTTCCTGTGAGTTTTAGAATCTGTCTTGAATTTTGAGAGATCACCGAGGGATAGTTACTTGTCCGTTTTCAGTGTATAATAAACCGATTCGAAGATAATCGAATAAGGTTCGAGTGAGCGCAAACGGCACATCATTCCGAGTCCCGAGCAGAACGTTATAGCTCTGAGAGTAAGACTGGACAGTGCTGTTCGGATTTTCTGTTATCTTTTGTCTCCGTAAGAGGTAGGGACACCCCTACGTCATTTAATTCTCGCATTAATTACTGCACAGTAAAAGCGAGTAAGCTATTCTATTTACAAAATATTTGCATGAATTGTGTTTATTGCTTTCGATATTGTATAAACTATTTTGGAATTGAATATCTATCTTGGAATTGTTATGTTACTTAATGAGATATAATCTGAAATATTTTCACCGTTTATGTAAATTTGTTATATATCTAATTGTATACCTTTATAGTTATTCGTGAATTGTTAATTGATCAATTGATAAATTTGCCTAATTGTTTTATCGTTTTGGTCGTCTTAATTGATTAAATACTTTGAGTCGTCCTATTTGGTCATGTCGTCTTTAGTCCTATGTGGTTTGGTCGACCGAGTTGTCTCCCTATTTTGAGCTCGTGTCTAGGATCTACTAAATGACAAGACTCATTCGATTTGCAAGATTCCGAGGGTGGTCCAGCGGGTGCTCTTGGTGCGGATCCCGAGTGTCTTGCGATGTGAATGTGTGTGGATACCGAAAAATCCTGCGGGTGCTCTTGGTGTGGATTCCGAGGGTCCTGCGATATGATTATGGGGAGATTCCGAGGGTGGTCCTGCAGATTTCCTTGGTGCGGATCCCGAGAGTCTTCCTACGTGAGCCTTAACCTGATGTGGACTATCATTGGGATTACAACGGTTTTGTGGAGTCCAAGGTGTTGGATGATGATACAATGTAGAATGAGTCCTTAAAGTGTGAATCCGTCGTTCAGGGAGTGAAACTGAACCCATGTGATGAACTATTTGAGCCCTCCTAGTTTGGACTATAACTAGGATCGTTGCAATTATTGTCATAGAGTCGTGAATAGATACCTGAGCTCGAATGGTGGGAAGTCGTGTCATAGCAGTAGTTATGCTCGTAGTGTCTAAGCAAATGTGTAATCGTGTGTAACGTATGGGCAGAGCATGGTGCTTGTCGTACATTCGGTTGTGTAAGTGCTTGGACATGAAGAGTATAGTTATCTCGTTTACTTGTTTTTTCAACTTGTTCATTCATTGTTTTGGTTATATTATAATATGCAATGATTTCACATGGTTTGAGAAATGGGAATGTGTTTACTTGTTAAATTGTGTTTATACTTCTGATTATTGGTCCCCTACTGAGCACCGGAACTCAGTCCATCCACTTTTACTGTGCAGGTGATAATGAACATTTTGATGATTTTGTTGAAGTTTGGGAAGGGGACAATGAAGAGTGACTCATAACCGGTTTCAATTAAAGAACTTAGATTATTCCATTTATTAATTTATAGCAATGCTGAACAATTTCATTTGTAATACTCGGTATTTCACGCTTAATAATTAGTTTCCGCTGTTGAACTCTTATTTCAGATTACTTCATAATTGAATTTCCTTTTAATAACTTTGTTTGTCGGCTTTGGTGTTTCATTAACCAATGAAACACTGCCATGTCATCGACCCTGGTTTCGGGGTGTAACACAGGAAGCATACGATAAGAACTTCACCAGATAGTTCAATATATGGGAGAGCATTCAATGGTCTCAAGACTCTTGATGCTCTATTACCTTTTAGGCTCCACTCTCTTGGCAAAAACATCCTAACTTTTGCAATTTGAACCCGGATGGAATCGTTTAAAACTACATTTCTAAAATCGTTTAAGGAGAAGTAATGACAAAATTAATACAAGAGAAGTTTAAGAAACAGGAAGCATACGATAAGAACTTCACCAGATAGTTCAAGCTATGTGAGAGCATTCAATGGTCTCAAGACTCTTGGCAAAAACTTCATAACCTTTGCACTTTGAATTCGGATGGAATAGGCAGAACAAAATTTTCCATGAACTCACTATTTATATTTGCATCAACCAATTTTGATCCTCAAATTTAAAAAACAAGCATAAAGTTTTATCAATGTCACATTTCCACATTTACAGTAGTGGATATGGAGAGGCGCAAGTAATTGAAACTTTAGCAACAATTACTGTTTCTTATGTCATTATTCCATAGAATTGCATGATTGGTAATTTTCCTGATTTTGGAGAAAAATGTTTCACTTGGAAAATCGAAGGTAACTTGGATGTAAGGTTTAGTTCATTCATAAATTTACTTTTGTAGATAGAATCGGGAAGAACCATAGATGCAATCAAGATATCAATCTCCAGCTTCTAAACATTTCTCCTCAATTCAATTGAGATCTAATCTTGCACTTGATTTATATCATGATTAAAAGAATAATGGAGATTGAAGTTTTTAATTGATGAACTGCCAAAAAGGATGAGGACTCGATCAACAAAGTTGAAAGATCTTTTCTTTTTAAATCATCTACATTTAAATTTATTTCACAGAAATCAAGATTATAAAACACAAACCAATGTGTACTCCCTTTTCATTTATAAGGCGTTGGTTTGAACTGATTCCTCAATTACAAGGCGAAATATAATGCTGTTTAGATGTATTTCTGGAAGATCACGATTGGGGATGATTATCATGATCATGGTGGTCTTGTTCATTGCCCCGATGTTCTGTGTTATAGACCCGAGAACTTTTAATTGGTCTTGTGCATTGTGCATGTTTGTACTTGTTGTGCATTGTGCATGTTTGTAATAAATGGTGTGCGGAACTTAATTTCTTTATGTGTTTTTTAATAAAAAAAAGAATTTTTTGAATGTAAAATATTTAACTTTAAATTTTTTGACGTGGTCTAGATCATTGTGAGGAGGGAAATGAGTTCTTACCATATCCATTGTGAGGATATAAAGAACTGGTGTCTTTCGAAGAAAGAAAACTACTGCGGCAGCATCGGACAAAGAACAATGTGTAGTATAAGGTTCAATGCCTTTAGAAATTTTCTTACATAGATAGAACCGGGGAGAATCACAGATGTACTCCAAACATCAATCTCCAGATTCTCAACATTTCTCCTCAATGCAATTGATATCCAATCTTACACTCGACTTAAATCATGATCAGATGAACATTAGAGAATGATTTTTTTTCCAGTGGTGAATCACCACCATGGATGAAGACTCAATCTACAAAGTTGATAAACCTACAAAGGCGAGGGAAAATGTTTTCCTAAACCTATAAAGGTTCCACTTTTGACAATTGTGTCAAAATAAATTATGGAACTACATATTCATAATTCATAGGGAAGTAAAGATCAAATCAATTGAAATAATTCCACCGATTCTCTAGTAAAAAAAAGTTCATATATTCATATGTTTTATATATAATTCCATTTCTAAAATCGTTTAAAATATGCATCATTTTTATGGAGAAATAATGTCAAAATTAATACAAGGGAATTTTAAGAAACAGGTAGCATTCGATAAGAACTTCACCAGATAGTTCAAGATATGTGAGAGCATTCAATGGTCTCAAGACTCTTGCTGCTCGATTACCTTTTAGGCTCCACTCTCTTGGCAAAAATATCCTAACTTTTGCAATTTGTA
Source organism: Vinca minor (assembly GCA_026122235.1). NCBI lineage: Eukaryota > Viridiplantae > Streptophyta > Magnoliopsida > Gentianales > Apocynaceae > Vinca > Vinca minor. The sequence goes on along the minus strand of JAOCZM010000284.1, from coordinate 6,187,042 downwards.
CCCGGATGGAATAGGCAGAACAAAATTTTGATCCACTACTTAAATTTGCATTAACCAATTTTGATCCACAAATTTAATAAACAAGCTCAAAATTTTATCGATGTCACATTTCTACAATTACAGTATTGATATCGAGTGGCGAAAGTAATTGAAAATTTAGCAACAATTACTGTTTCTTATGTCTTTATTCCATAGAATTACATGATTTGTAAAATGGTTTCACTTGGAAAATTGAAGGTAACATGGATGTAAGGTTTAGTTCTTCCTTCAGTTTACTTTTTTAGATACAAAACGGAAGAACCAGAGATGCATTCAAGATATCAATCTCAAGCTTCTAAACATTTCTCCTCAATTCAATTGAGATCTAATCTTGCACTCGATTTAAATCATGATTAAAAGAATAATGGAGATTAAAGTTTTTAATTGATGAACTGCTAAAAAGGGTGAGGACTCGATCAACAAAGTTGATAGAACTTGTTTTTCTAAATCGTCTGCATTTAAATTTATTTCACTGACACCAAGATTGTTAAATGTAAACCAATGTGTACAACCTTTCATTTATAAGGTGTTGGTTCGAAATTCTTCCTCAATTCCAAGGCGAGAGATAATGTCGCTTAGATGTATTTCATGTATAACGCGATTGGTGATGATATGATGATGATGGTCTTGTGCATCGCCCTGATGTTTAGTTTTATAAACATGAGAAATTTTAATTGGTCTCATGCATGTTGCATGTTTGTTTTTGTTTTGCATGATTGTGCATTGTGCATGTTTGTAATAAAGAGTGTGCGAAACTTAATTTCTTAAAGTGTGTTTATAAAAATAAAAAAAATAATTTCTTTAATGTAAAATAGGCAACTTTTAAAAGTTGTGACGGGGTCTAAATGAGTTCTTACCATATTCATTGAGAGGGTATAAACAACTAGTGTCTTTCGAAGGAAGATAACTACTGCGGTAGCATCGGAGAAAGAACTGCTTGTAGTGTATGGTTCAATCCATTTAGAAATTTTCTTACATAGATAGAACCGAGAATAATGAGAGATGCATTCCAAACATCAATATCCAGATTCTGAACATTTCTTCTCAATGTAATCGATATCCAATCTTACACTCGACTTAAATCATGATCAGATGAACAATGGAGAATGAATTTTGTGATTGGTGAATCGACGCCATGGATGAAGACTCAAACTACAAAGTTGATAAACCTACAAAGGAGAGGAAGAATATTGCTCATAGGGCTTTCTGAAAAAGATCACTGAGTATTATTAGTCCCTATTCACTATTATTGTTTTCTTCTTTTTTATTAATGTTGATTCTCCTCCGAATTAGAATGTGTCAACAACATTCTTGGGAGGATATCTTGGCTTAATAATTGATTGATTTCTTATCACCATTGTAAGTAAATGTTTTCCTAACCTAAAAAGGTTCCACTTTTGATAATTTTTTTCAAAATGAATCATGGAACCACATATTATATATATATATATATATATATGAACCCTACTTCTTAGGGAAGTAAAGATCAAACAGAGGGAAACAATTCCGACGATTCTCTAGCAAGAATGGTGCATTTTTTTTAATAAATATTATTTTTATTGCTGGGCTCAAAGAAGAGCATTATCAAAACAAAAACCATGGTTCCCAGAGGCTACTGCCTTGGTACAAAGTAAGAAAAAATAGAGTACATCTGTAAGAAAAAACAGAGTACATCTGTATCATTTATCACAAGAAAGGTGCATATATTCATATGTTTTATATCAAATTCCATTTCTAAAACCGTTTAAAATATGCAACATTTTTAAGGAGAATCAATGACCAAATTAATACAAGAGAAGTTTAAGAAATGGGAAGCATACGATAAGAACTTCACCTGATATTTCAAGATATGTGAGAGTATTCATTAGTCTCAATACTCTTGCTGCTCGATTACCTTTTAGGCTCTACTCTCTTGGAGAAGACATCATAACCTTTTCACTTTGAACCTAGATGGAATAGGCAGAACAAAATTCTCCATGAATTCACTACTTAAATTTGCATCAATCAATTTTGATCCTAGAATTTAAAAAATGAGCTTAATGTTTTATCGATGTCACATTTCTGCCTTTACAACAGTGCATATGGAAAGGCACAAGTAATTAAAAATTTAGCAACAAATCAATGTTTCTTATGTCTTGATTCCATTGAATTATATGATTGGTAGTTTACTTGATATTGGAGAAAAAGGTTTCACTTGGAAAATCTAAGGTAACTTGGGATGTAAGGTTAAGTTCTTTCAAAAAATTACTTTTGTAGATTGAATCAGAAAGAACCAGAGATGCATTAAAGATATCAATCTCAAGCTTCTCAACATTTCTCCTCAATGCAATTGATATCAAATCTTGCACTCGATTTAAATCATAATCTGCGTTTAAATTTATTTCACTGACACCAAGATTGTTAAATGCAAACCAATGTGTACTCCCCTTTCATTTATAAGGCGTTGGCTCGAAATTCTTCCTCAATTACAAGGCGAGAGATAATCTCTCTTAGATGTATTTCATGTATATCGCGATTGGTGATGATTATGATGATGATGGTCTTGTGCACCGCTCTGATGTTTTGTTTTATAAACAGGAGAAATTTTATTTGGTCTTGTTCATTGTGCATGTTTGTACTTGTTGTGCATGATTGTGCATTGTGCATGTTTGTAATAAAGGGTGTGCGAAACTTAATTTCTTGAAGTGTGTTCTTTAAAAACTTTTGACGGGGTCTAGATCTTTGTTAGGAGGGAAATGAGTTCTTACCGTATCCATTGCTAGGGTATAAAGAATTGGTGTCTTTTGAAGAAAGATAACTACTGTGGTAGCATAGAACTGCATGTAGTATATGGTTCAATCCCTTTAGAAATTTGCTTACATAGATAGAAGCGAGAAGAATCAAAGATGCATTCCAAACATCAATCTCTAGATTCTCAACATTTCTCCTCAATGCAATTAATATCCAATCTTGCACTCAACTTAAATCGTGATCAGATGAACAATGGAGAATGAATTATGTGATTGGTGAATCAACGCCATGGATGAAGACTCAATCTACACAGTTGATAGACCTACAAAGGCGAGGGTGAATGTTGCTCATAATACATTCTGAAAAAGATCACTGAGTCTTACTAGTCCCTCTTCACTATTATTTTTTTCTTCTTTTTAATTAATTTTAATTCTCCTCCGAATTAGAATGTGTCAACAACATTCTTGGGAGGATAACTTGCCTTAATAATTGATTGATTTCTTATCACCATTGTAAGTAAATGTTTTCCTAACCTAAAAAGGTTTCAATTTTGACAAATTTGTCAAAATAAATCATGGAACTACATATTGAATTTATACAAATATGAATTTATTTATTAACCCTACTTCTTAGGGAAGTAAAGATCAAACCAAGGGAAACAATTCGAAAAATTCTCTAGCAAGAAAGGTCCATATGTTCTATATAGAACTCCATTTCTAAAGCTGGTTAAAATATGTAGCATTTTTAAGGAGAAGGACCAAACAAATACAATGGAAGTTTAAGAAACGGGAAGCATATGATAAGAACTTCACTTGATAGTTCAAAATATGTGAGAGCATTCATCAGCCTCAAGACTCTTGCTGCTCGATTACCTTTTAGGCTCTACTCTCTTGGAGAAGACCTCATAACCTTTGCACTGTGAACCTTGATGGACAAAACAGAACAAAATTCTCCATGAACGCACTACTTAAATTTGCATCAATCAATTTTGATCAAAGAATTTAAAAAACGAGCTTAATGTTTTATCGATGTCACATTACTGCCTTTACTCCATGAACGCACTACTTAAATTTGCATCAATCAATTTTGATCAATGAATTTAAAAAACGAGCTTAATGTTTTATCGATGTCACATTACTGCCTTTACAACTAGGGGTGTCAAATGAGTCTATTGAGTCTATAATTTTGGATCCAGACCCAGACTCACCAAAAAAATATTTGAGTCCAAATCCAATTATATTGGGTCTGGACCTTTTCACTTAAGGTCCAAATCCAACTATATTAGGTCTGGATGAGTCTGGATCTATTCCATATACTTCTTAGAAAACATCATAAACAAATTCATTGTTGGTCATCCATTACAGATATCCACTTCTGCCGCCACTGCTCCGTTACGGATCACGGGACAACAGATCAATTGCACGAGCGGGGTTTGATATTTAAAACTCGTCCGATCCGCCCCATTGCCATCACTAATACGGACTCAACTTTCGTGAATGGATGATGATCATAATAATAATTTCTTGATTTTAAAACAAAAGAATAAGTTCTTAAAGGAAATTGAATTAATCAATTAATCTATTTTCCTTGACCGATTATGATATTTTATTTTATTTTCTTTAAAAAGTGTTCATGAAATAATAGAGTAATTATAAATATTTATTTATTTAATTAAAAGGAATATTCTTATAAAAAGAATAATATTCTATTAAGAAAAAATAATTCATCCAAACAACAACAACAACCCGGCTTAATTCATCCAAAGTGAGGAAAAAATCCTTACGAATTTTTTTTATTTTTTTTTTAATGTGCTGAATCTTTTTAACACTTGTTTGGTTGCTGTTTTATATGAAATTAAACTGTCCCAGGTAAAAGAGGTAAGCTGTTGTTGTGTCGTATTTGGAAATAACAGCAATGTGGAGAAATTCTGTATTTTTTATTATAAAATGGATTTTTTTTTTTTTTTTTGAAATTAAAATGGAAATTCCATGTAGTCCTTTGTGACACACTGGCAGTGCCATATTGGATCCAAATTCATTCTGTTTTATTTCGTTTTAATGGGTCATGTTTGGGTTATAATGGGTCTTATTGGGTCTTAGTGGGTCTAGTGAGTCTTAGTAGGTCTTTTAAATCCATTATTACTTACTTTGATAATCCATGAGTCCAAACCTAATTAGATTTGGGTATAAAAAAAATGAGTCTAGATCCAAATCAGATATGTTGGGCCTGAGCCTGAGTCTGGGTCCTTGGGCCATTAAGAAATATTCCTATTTACAGCAGTGCATATGGAGAGGCGCAAGTAATTGAGATCTGGCAAATATAAGTTAAAACAACTTTCCATAACGGAAACCTTATTGAGGACGTGTTTATGATATAGCCCGAAGGTTATGTGGATCCAAATAATGCCAATAAAGTATGTAAGCTAATAGAGTCAATTTATGGAGTAAAGCAAGCTTCTAGAAGATGGAATCGACATTTTGACAAAGTCGTACACGAGTTCTATTTTATCAAGAATGTTGAAGAACCGTGTGTTTATAAGAATTTTAGTGGAAACTCGGTTGTGTTCCTAATTTTATATGTGGATGACATACTACTTATAGGGAATGACATTCCAACCTTTAAATTTGTAAAGGTCTGGTTGGGGAATTGTTTCTCTATGAAGGACTTAGGTGAAGCAATCTTGATCTTAAGAGTTAAGATCTATAGAGATAGATCACAGAGACTTCTTGGCCTAAGTTAGAGTACATATATTGGCAAAGTCTAGCATCCATTTAGCATGCAAGAGTCTAAGAAGGGCCATTGTCCTATAAAAGTGTGCACATTTAGTCAAGTGCTTATCGCTGCTTGGAGGTTTTAGTGAGCCATACATGTGGACTATTTCAACTTAGAGAAAGATCCTTCTTTTATCCTTTGTGTTGAATCTTGATAAATCCAATTTTCAAGGTTCTTCATTAGCATATCTTTCAATCCTTTTCTTATTAATGCAACGAGTAGCATGATGACCACATATACCACAATAAGAGCATTTAACATTTAGCATAGTGGCATGTAAAGTTCTAGCATCAATAGAAGTAGAGTGTGCATACTTTTGTGTGTGCTTGTGCTCTAGGCATATATTATCAAGATGAGCATAAGGAGCAACAAACACATTACCAAGGATATCCCTAACACATGTACACTTATCAACATAAGCATTTAAAATATCAAATTTGTGCTTTAAGATATCATGCTCAACAAGTTTGGATTCAACAATATGCATCTTGTCAAGCAATTCATGGTTTTCAAGAGACAACGCATTTAGAGATAAAAGTACATTCTCTTTTTCATTTTCTATGATGTGAAAAGATGTAAGAAGACTATCATACTCTACTTGCATTTTTTATCCTTCATTAAATGAGCAAGCAAGTTCATTGCAAGTGATCTTGTTCGTCTTAGCCAACATTTTCAATTAATCATATAAATCATTTAAGAGCACAAAAGGATCCTCCTCATTTTCATATTCAAGATCAAAGGAAGGATTTGAGCATTGTACCTCATTGCCTATGTCGGGTTGATCTTAATGAATGAGACCAATGAGGCATGTTGAGTGGCCTTGATCTTGACCCTTTCTTTCTTGGGAGGAGCTTGTCCTTTGATTTCTTCTTCTATTCATTATTGAGGAAACCCAAGAGGGGGGGGTGAATTGGGTTTTAACTAATCTTGCTAACTTTTTCGAATCTCTAAGCAATGCCATTGTAAGTTGGAGCAAGATGATTAAAAGCAAAGCTAAACCCAATAACAAGGCAAAGGATTTATAGTGGTTTGACTCACTCAGAATCTACATCCACTACCTTGAGCCGCACCCAAGGATTTTAAACAACTTCACTAAGAAGAATGTTTACACTTGTGGCTAACTCACTAAGAGTTTTACAATACAACCACAACTCAAAACTCACAAAGAGCTTGCCCACACAAAGTAGGACTTTTACAACTTGCCCACACTAAGTAGGACTTAAACAAATAGCCCTATCACTAAGAAAGGGAATGAGATAGGTTAAGTACAAAGTTGTTCACTCTTCTAAGTGAAAGATATACCTTTGAAGCACAAACAATTTCAGCTCTTAGAACATATGAATTCCACTCTTAGTCTTGCTTTTGAAAACTCACTCTTGAATGATTTAGATCATAGAAATGAAGAGCTTTTGCTTTGTGAGTGTTTGGACTTGATAAGAAATCAATGTAAATTGTATGTCCAAGTCCTGGAATGATTCTCTAGCTTTGGAGTATAAATACATTTGAAAATAGGCTGAAAATCGAGTCTCCAACGGTCAAATAACGGCTAGTAAAAGCAGAGTTCGGTTGACCATTCAAGAGACCTCGGATGACCGAACCAAGCTTCGGTTGAACCGAACCAAGGTCGGTCGACCGACCTACCCATATGGTCGACCGAGGCTCCATTTCATACCTCTCAGTATCTGCTCGGTTGATCCGAGCTTGAGCTCGGTTGACCGAACTTCCACGTTTTGAAATCTTTTGAAGTCTAAAATATTTTCCTAAAAGGTAACAAGTAAGAACACTTGGAAAACCATTTTAAAGGACTTAGACTTAGAAAACAAAGGCTTTTAAGATAAGAACACATTTAAGAATCTTTCTAAAAACTAAGCCTTTTGAAAACGTGTTTGTGTGCATGCAAGACTTGAGTATAGAGCTTATGTTCATGAGAGCTTTGGTTAGAGCTTTATAAGATAAAGACTTATAATGACAAAGATAATCTAACCAAACCTAAGTCTTCAATCTTCAATCTTGAAAGATGAGCCTTGAATAATACGACTTTGAATCTTGATCATGGCTTGATTGAAGTACTTAGAGCTTCCAATATTAGTTCCGATATTCTGTCACAAAGATATAAACATTAGACACAACATCAAGTGTTTGTCCATTATCAAAAACCGAGTTCGATCGCCCTTAGGGCTAACAATCTCCCCCTTTTTGATTATGACAAACTTTGATGTAATTAGATAGGATATGGACAATTTTAAGTACAAGGAAGCATGGCAAAAGGATATAAGAACAAATAAGTGTAAAGCTAAGTGCTTATAAGATAAACCAAGATAGAACGAGAAACATAAGCACTAGCATGTTAAGTTCTTTTGCCATATACATTAGGGACTCTTTGAAGAGCCCTATTTCCCAAACAACCTCCTTGCCTCCTTCCTTCCATATTATAGCATTCTTGTGTGTAATATACATACCTTAGTTTACACAAGAAGCTCACTTACCATTTTCATCAATGTTGATGTGAGTGCTAAGGATCCTATTACAAAGAACATGCTCACACAAACATTAGAACTAACAATGGTTTGTTATCATCAAAACAACATAGAATATTTTGCCCTTCGGGCCAACAATCTCCCCCTTTTTGATGATGACAAAACATTGATGCAAATGGGAATAATAAGCAAAAATAAGATACCAAATGTATGCATGAGATAAGGATATTAAGGATCCAGACAAGTAGAAGTTTTCTCAAAAAAAATTCTACTCCCCCTATATTAAAGAATCCCTTATCTCTCCCATTTTGCAAGTTCTAAGCTTTCTCCTTTTGTAAATTACTTCTCTTGGCACATTTGCAACACTAAAAACTCTCCCTCTTTTTGTCAAAATCAAAAAGGGATATCAGAGCGCCAATAAGAAAAGCATTTTAACGAAAAGTAAAGATTAATTTAGGAGAAGCTTGATGAAATTTAATAATCCTCCCCATATAAAGACAAACTACAAAACCATGGAAACAACTTGATGGTCTTGTAGATTGATAAAATAAGAACCAAAAGATCAATCCTAAAGACCAAAAATAATTCTGAAGAAGGATTACTTATGAATAAGCTTGGTTGATTTCTAAAAAGAAGAGTCCATAATAACACATAAATCCAAAAGATGGTCATGTATGGCTCAAAAAGACTATCAACCTAAGCTAAAAACAAAGGAGATAGGGAATAAACCTTAAAGAACAATCTCCCCATTTATCAAACATACGATGTTAGCTATTTGAGATAAAACCAAGTTTGATACCAATTGACCAATTTGAAAAACATGATACCAATTGTAAATATAGCCAATTGTAAAACACGTTTGAAAATATAGCTAACAAAGTACAAGTGGAAGTGATACCATGAATAATACATAAGAAAAGCACAAGTATCACAACCAAAAGAAGTAGAGGAAGTGTAAGATAGCACTTGGAGTACATTCCTCTGACAAGTTAATGGTTAGCTAAATGAGTGTAACAACTCTTAAAGTAATACTAACCAAAAACCATAATGAGATCACAAAGGATAAGAGAATGAAGAATATGATCTCAAAGTTATTAAGGGAGAGTATATGTGATACCAATTGAAGATAAAAACAATTATAACACATATAACTTCCAAAATAACTTACACAAGTTGGCTATAAGAGTTAAAAGATGAAAAGCAAGCCAACAAGTGATGTGATGATGTAAAATATGAACAATTGAGCATACATCACATATTATGAGGGAGGTATGAGTTGAAAACATTTGGAAAAAAAAACTCCCTCTTAGGTTATGCCACTTCCAAACACACAAATAGACACAACCCATGGCATAATCAATGCCACAATCACAGTTTACATCCTAAGTCAAGCATCTAGACGATCAACCACATAAGATACATGCTAAAGACTTGAATATAAACACAAACCCCTATATGCAATAAAGATCAAGTGAAAACAAAACATAGCATATACAAACTCCCCCAAAGAATAAGACACTTAATAATAAAGGGGAGGGGGTTGTAAAAAAGAGATTTCATCACAAGGATCAAATCATTAAGCTCTCTTATAACATGCTCAAAAACAATCAAAACATATGAAGAGCAAACATGTTATAAAAGGAAAGAGATTGAGTTTAGCAATATCTCATTGAATTTGATGAATGCTTTTGCACTTTGAGTTCATTCAATGAGTTCCTTGAGCTTCTCAATCTTCTTTGCATGACAAGTGTAGAGTCATCAATGATGGGTGACTTTTCTTTTCTTGATGAACCCTCTACAATCTTGTAATCCTTAGCATTTGACTCTTTTCTTGGAGTCTTAGCTCATTTGTGCCATTCCTTGTAGTTCATATTTTCATCTTGAAGGTTAGAGCTCTTTGTTACCTACAAGGAAATCTTGAGAACTAATGTGGTACCTTTTCAAAGGTCCTTCATGATTAGCTCAATATATCAAGTGACACATATATGCATAAGGATCATGCAAATCAAAAACCAAAACAACTAGATGGATTCTTAAATGAATATGACATGACAAAACAAGAATCAATCAAGTTGCATATGCTACATCTCATAGATACCTTAGCTAAATAAACATGGACTAGAACATGCTAAAGGTTATCTATATAAATATAAAATTCAAGAATGTGAGATGCAACATATATAAGAGCAAGCATGTATATATATATATATCAAAAACACTTAAACTCATTAATTAAAGTGTCAAGAGAAGGTGATTTTGATACCTTTGCTTTCTTACCAAGTGATGAAGATATTAGATTGACACTTTAGCTCTTTGTCATCACTTGATGCTTTGCTCTTTGTATCTAAGCAACTTGGTTCTCCAATTGATTAACATTTGAGCTTTGAGAATCCAAGTGTTAAGGAGTGCTTTTGAATTTCTTCTTTTGACACATCTCCTTTGAATTTCTTCCCAATGCCACTTCTCTTTGAATCTATAACATTGAAGCTTTGTGGCATACATTTAACTTATAATATCCTATAAGATCAAGGGAAGAGTAGCTTTTGGTACCCACATTTGTTTGGGTCCATGGGGGTTAGTTGAAATACGTTTAACTTTCCAAGTAGTTTTTACCCCTTTTTCAATCTTCTTCTTAACATGGCATCTAGCATTAGTATGACCATGTTTTCCACAATATGTGCAACAAATGTGTGGCTTAGAAGAATTGTGAACATGCTCATGATAACTACTTGGCCTATGTGACATTCTAGCATTTACAACATGATTCTTAGGTTTAAGAGAAGAGCTAGCAATATCAACATGATTAGCAAAATAACCAAGACCATGTTTATCATGAGAAGCACATTGCATGCCAAGAATTTGATCAAGATTTTTCTTACCCTTTGTAAAGTTTTCAACAAGAAGGGTAAGGTCTTTAACTTTGTTTTTCAAAAGATCAAATTCAACAAGCTTGTTTTCTAAAGATGACAATTTAACACAAGCATCTATGTATTGTAATGAAGATGTATTGCAAGTAGTAATAAGATCATCATTTTCACATTTCAAGCAATTTACATCATCACACAATTTTTTATTCTCATCAACCAACTTAGAACTTTCATTAAGCAAAGATTCAATTTTAAGCTTCATATCTTTGTTTTGCTTTGCACATTTTTTCAATTGATCATACATATCAATTAAAAGCACATTAGGATCATCCTCCTCATCATCATAAGAATTTGAAGTAGAAGGAAAAGGATGTACCTCATTACCAAATGCCATGAAGCACAAGTTGGCGTATTCATCATCACCGTCATCACTTGAAGAGCTTAGTCCTTCATGAGTATCTTCAAGCGTTTTCCACATATAGTGGGCGGATTTGCTTCCAAGGACACGGTTGTACTCCTCCGGACTTAAGGCACAACTAAGAATGTTCATAGCCTTATAATTTCGAGTCATTTTCAAGGACTCATCTTCATTTAGCTCATTGTCCGTCTTTGGAGTTTGAACACCATCCACTACTTTCATCGGTACATATGGACCTTCTTCAAATATATGCCATAACGAATAATCTATGGAGCATACATATATCTTGAATCGGTCTTTCCAATCATCAAAATTATTTCCATCAAGAAGTGGTGGTCTATCGATGGAATACCCCTCTAAGAACGCTAAGGCGGAATTTTCGGCCATAATCTTTACTTCAAGCTATTAAGCTAAATGTGAAGACGAGGCTCTGATACCAATTGAGGAAACCCAAGAGGGGGGGGGGGGTGAATTGGGTTTTAACTAATCTTGCTAACTTTTTCGAATCTCTAAGCAATGCTATTGTAAGTTGGAGCAAGATGATTAAAAGCAAAGCTAAACCCAATAACAAGACAAAGGATTTATAGTGGTTCGACTCACTCAGAATCTACATCCACTACCTTGAGCCGCACCCAAGGATTTTAAACAACTTCACTAAGAAGAATGTTTACACTTGTGGCTAACTCACTAAGAGTTTTACAATACAACCACAACTCAAAACTCACAAAGAGCTTGCCCACACAAAGTAGGACTTTTACAACTTGCCCACACTAAGTAGGACTTAAACAAATAGCCCTATCACTAAGAAAGGGAATGAGATAGGTTAAGTACAAAGTTGTTCACTCTTCTAAGTGAAAGATATACCTTTGAAGCACAAACAATTTCAGCTCTTAGAACATATGAATTCCACTCTTAGTCTTGCTTTTGAAAACTCACTCTTGAATGATTTAGATCATAGAAATGAAGAGCTTTTGCTTTGTGAGTGTTTGGACTTGATAAGAAATCAATGTAAATTGTATGTCCAAGTCCTGGAATGATTCTCTAGCTTTGGAGTATAAATACATTTGAAAATAGGCTGAAAATCGAGTCTCCAACGGTCAAATAACGGCAAGTAAAAGCAGAGTTCGGTTGACCATTCAAGAGACCTCGGATGACCGAACCAAGCTTCGGTTGAACCGAACCAAGGTCGGTCGACCGACCTACCCATATGGTCGACCGAGGCTCCATTTCATACCTCTCAGTATCTGCTCGGTTGACCGAACTTCCAAGCTGATTTTTCACACGTTTTGAAATCTTTTGAAGTCTAAAATGTTTTCCTAAAAGGTAACAAGTAAGAACACTTGGAAAACCATTTTAAAGGACTTAGACTTAGAAAACAAAGGCTTTTAAGATAAGAACACATGTAAGAATCTTTCTAAAAACTAAGTCTTTTGAAAACGTGTTTGTGTGCATGCAAGACTTGAGTGTAGAGCTTAAGTTCATGAGAGCTTTGGTTAGAGCTTTATAAGATAAAGACTTATAATGACAAAGCTAATCTAACCAAACCTAAGTCTTCAATCTTCAATCTTGAAAGATGAGCCTTGAATAATACGACTTTGAATCTTGATCATGGCTTGATTGAAGTACTTAGAGCTTCCAATATTAGTTCCGATATTCTATCACAAAGATATAAACATTAGACACAACATCAAGTGTTTGTCCATTATCAAAAACCGAGTTCGATCGCCCTTAGGGCTAACAATTATTGCATTGGTTGCATTAGATGCAATCTTTTTGTGGTTTGTGGATTCATCCTTGATGATTGCCTTGTTGTTCTTTGATGAACTCTCCACAAACTTGTTATCATTGGCACATAACTCTTTTCTTGGAGTTTTTGCTTTTGTTTTCCTTTCCTCGGGGTTCCTCTCTTCATTATGAGAGTTAGATCTTTTGCAAACTGCAAGTGAAACTTGAGAAATGCTAGGTACCTCTTGTAAAGGTCCTTTAATGTTAATGTTGTTTCTCAAATGGAAAGTGTGTGCACATGGATCAACATTTTTAATATTAAAGCAACAAGAATGACTATTATGAGTGTTATGCAAATAAGAACAAGAGTCATCCAAGTTTGTGACATTGCACTACTAGATAACGTAGCAATAGAGGCATATAGCATTTGAAGATCATGCTTTAAGTTATCTATATGTATATGATCATTTAAAAGGAGGGATGAAATGTCAATAAGGTTGAAAGCATATAAATCAAAATCACTTCTCAATTTATAGATATCATCAATTAAAGAATTGAGAGAATGTGAATTGAATACCTTAGCTTTCTTACCAATTGATGATGATTGTAGATTATCATTAAAGTCTTGGTCATCACTTGAGGCTGGGCATCAATGTGAATTGAATACCTTAGCTTTCTTACCAATTGATGATGATTGTAGATTATCATTGAAGTCTTCGTCATCACTTGAGGCTGGGCTTCTTGATTCCTTGAAAGAATTGGCCGTTGAGTTTTGAAAAATCTAATTGCTATGGAGTGTTTGTGATTTCTTTCTCTTTGAACATCTCCATTTAAAATATTCAAGCTTCAAGCCACTTATTTTTTACATTTCTTTCTTTGAAGCTTAGTGGAAATGTCTTTCTCTTCCTTGAGCAAGATGTTTGATCTTCATGGTCTCCATCATAATTAAGTTCTTTATGAAGATCACCATGTTGTGCTTCCATTTATTTTTCCATATTCTCATCTTATGAAGGCTCAACTTGTATGATTTCTTTTTAGCTCATTGAGGATTGTCCATTGTGTTCTCCTCTATCACACTTTTTGGTTGTATCTAGATTTTCTTGAAGTGTGATTGAGATGTCCTCTTTACCTTCACAAGATTGAGTCCCCAAATCTCTAATTTCCACCTTTGGCTCTTCTTCTTCAACTTCGCCTTGATAAGATGCTTCAAGCATATTCCACATGGAGTGAGCATCTTCACATTCATGTACTTTGTTGAGAGATTCTTGATTTAGTGCACAACAAAGTACATTTATGGCCTTGAAGTTTGAAGTCATCTTCTTGTAGTCTTCTTTATCATAGTCTATTCTAGACTTTTGCACCATGACACCTTATAAGAAAGTTGAAGGAACAAAAGTACCTTCTTCTATAATGCTAATGGAGACCTACCGAGGGCAACCAATCCAAGCAAAGGGTATCCTTTCAAATTCATGGAGTTCCTATTACAAGAGCAAGATCTAAACAAGTTAATAAAACTATGATGGGTCTTTTTGCTGAAATTAAAGACAAAGTGCAAGAGAACCCATTAGAATACCAAATGGTGAATGTTCTTCAAGTCATTGGGCCGAAATTCATCCAAGATGATGGGGCTAGAGCTAAAATCCAATTTTGGTACTTAAATTGCTTATTGTGGGCTGCCAAATTCGTCAAAGACATGAAGCCCAAGAATAAGTTTCCATTTGTTGCTTAGAAAAGGCCATTTTCAGCCATTTAATTAGTCAAAACTCTTTAGTTAACCAAGGAGTCTCTTAGTATAGTTTCAATGAGTCTTTTCTGTTTCCTAGATGTAATAAATTCAGTCAAAGAGGCCTTTGAAAACCCCTAGGGTGGCAGAATTTCGGGATTCACTCAAAAAGCCTTAATGTTTTTCTATAAAAGGTCATCTAATGCTATGTAAAATTCAGATTTTTATAAATACAAATAGACATTTGTCTTGTGAGATTAAATTCTCTTTGTTGAGATTTTATAGTTCAAGAACTTATCTAGATCTGTGAGTAAGATCTTGTGGCATTCATCATACCTCTGGTTCTTGGTTGTCTTATAACCAACGGGTCAAGGTTTCCTTTTCCCTTGGTAAGATCAAACTAGATTCTCGATCTAGGGAGACCGCTGCCAATCATTATACTTAGGGTTCTTGGATCATTATATCCAACGGGTCCTTCGTCTTTTCTGCATCATTTGATATCAAAGCAATCTGGTATTGATCTTAATATCATTTCTACTCATTAACCTTTTATATTTTTTATCTTGATTTGAATATCCTTCTCATTTGATCATTTCATATTTGTTCTCTTGTTCCAAAAGCATTAAAAAAAATAAAAAATAAAAATAAAAAGAAGAAGAGTGAACTAACAGTTGTTAAGCATAAACATTCATCTTAAGAAATTACATCTCGTATCATTCTTATTCAAATTCCATCTTTTCTATTATCCTTATTTGTTGAATTCAATTCGGAAATTGACTTTTTTATTCATGATTGGTTCTTGTTCTGATTGAGCCTACAAATGAGAATTTGAGTTGTAACAGGCATTGAGTGGTGAGAACATTAGAGAGGAGGTAAAATTTAACGAGTGATACAAGAGTGAATTGTGAGGAATACATCATGGAACAGAAGTCGGGCAGCAAGGAATGACAAGAAAAATTCACAATCCAAGCTATGCAACAACATTTTGCAAGGTTTAGAACCGTTCTTGAAAGTATAACAGAACGTTTAGAGAGGATGGAAAATCCAACACCTAGAGTGTTGGAGTTTACATTTTATATAGGTGCTCAGTTAGATTGGGCAAAAGACCCGGTCGACCGAGAGTTGTCTCGTGTCGACCGAACTTTTTGTCACTCGAATCTGCCGAGAACCATTTCTCCGATCGACCGGACTAGTTGGACTTGGTCAAAACCGGCACATCTACATATGTGATGAAGTGTGTGTAAGGGAGTAGTGGGAGAGACATAAGGGGATAGTAGAGTGAGTGGGTAATTCCACTTACACCACACTAGATGAAATATAGTTTTTCATTCTAACTTTCGCAACACATTATTTTTCTCTCTAGCTTTTAACTTCCATAGCAGCTGAAATCCAAGAAGCAAAATCTGGGATTTTTCTTCTTCATTTTACACACTCTCAAGAACAATTAAAGAGAAGAAATATACGATTTTTCTTATCTCTTGATTAATGGTTTTCCTAAGTAACCTATACTTTGGGGATTCCGGGAAAGTGTTGCCAAACTTCATAGTTCTTAGACTATTATCTGAAACTTGGAGTGACGAGCTCAAAGGTTGGTGTGTGGATACCAGTAGAGACAGGAGTCATAATACTACTGTTGGTGATTCCTAGTACTAGAATCCGGGCATCGTCGATTAGATCGACAAAAAGGTATAAAGGGACGTAATCCCGCGCTTTTATTTCCTAAGCGTTTTGGGGATTACAAATTTTTCCTTCAATTGGTATCATAGCCTATCACAAGAACCCAATAATCTTGATTATGTGTTATCTTGCTGTTTTAGTAGTTGATAATGTATGTCATAAGATGTTTTACCTTTTACATCCTCTGGGAAGTCGTTTAAGTGTTAAACGAATTGTAAAATTTGTGTTTTTGGTTATTTTCTATTTTCTGGCAAATATTCGGTCTACCGGAAGAGGTTCGTGGCCGGCCGAACATGAGTTAGAAAATAGGATTTTTGCTACTGCCTAGATTTCGTCCGACCGGTGAGAAATCATGGTCGACCAAGACTAGTCTGATTCCAGATCAGTCAATCAAAAATGTTTTGGGTAGACCGAGGTGGCCTAATTTTTACATTGTTTTGGTTACTGCCTTATAGCAGTCGACCGGAAGTATGTCCTGGGTCGACCGGAAAGGGGCATGCAGTGTATATTTGCGCTCTTAGCATTATTTTGTGTTTGTTTTGAGCATGGTGCATAGTAATTTCCTTTGACCAATGATTTTATATTATAATACGGCCTGCGTGTCGTGCCTTATCTATTCTCTCTTGTTGTAAAATTTCAATCTCGAAAGTAACTCGAAAATTCTTTCAATTATGTAAAAGTTTAGAATAGGATTTTACTTATTTTATATATGTAACAAGTGATGAAGATAGGCGTCCATCAGATACAGGAAACCACAAGGAGGCGGAAGACAATAGATAGGATTTATTTCTTTTCCACCTTTAGATTAACCTAGGATTTTCTGTTCGCTAGAAAAATCCTCATTGGGACTATTACTGTATCACGATTTATTTACTAGTTTTATGTATTTTGCATGAGATACCTGATGCATGTTTACAGTAATCTTAGCATCTAATGGATATTCAAACGTATAATCAGATTGTACACCGTTTGGTGAGACAAATTTTAAAATCCCTCAAATTTTTAATATTAAGTTTATTGCCTTCCAAGCGGGGCCCTCGTCAAGGCCAAGATCGACAGTTATGTGAACTTCCAAGTGGAATAAGCGCATGTCTATCCTGGTGTGGCGCGAAGGATAAGTTTGTGAGATCCGTCGATCAACCTTGGGTTATACTTAACCGGATTACCTCAATGGTTGAGAATCCAGAGGCAAAAGGGTTAAGATGTGCATTTATGTACTAAGGGTAATCATTACCTACTTAACCAATCAAGAGTCACATAATTGATGTGATTAGCAAATGTTTCTTACCTAAAGCGTCTTCTTGAGTATAGTGACCAAAGTTACCTTGAGAATGATGAAACATGGATCTTATCGTAATCAGTCGCAGGGGCTCCGACCATTGAAATAAATGCTTATCGTAAGCACTTAAATGACGCATTAGATGTTCTAGTCTTATGTTAGTGAGCATGACCTCTAAGCTTCAGAAGCAACATGAGAAAATTGGAGAAGGAACACCAGTCGGAACTCACGTTCTGAAGATGATAGGCTATATTGAGAGCCTCGAAAGACTGGGATTTCCTTTGGGCCAGGAGCTGTCCACTGATTTGATTCTGCAATCTTTGCTTGAATAATTTAGTCAGGTTGTACTAAACTACAACATGAATGAGATAGACAAACCTCTCCCATAATTGTTGAACCAGTTGAGGACTGCCGAAAAGGAAATAGGCAAGTCTAAAGCCATTTACATGGTCGACAACAACAGAAAAAAGGGTTTTGATAAGCCTAAGGGCAAGCCTTTGGGGAAAACCTAAGGGCAAGCCTAACCGTTTTGAGAAAGCACTGAAGCCCAAGCGCGTTGTGGCTAAGGATGGAAATTGTTTCCAATGTGGACAGAAATGACACTGGAAGAGAAACTACCTAGTTATCTCTCCGGTAAAAAACTTGGAAAGGAAGCAAACATTGCTTCTGGCTCAGATATTTATGTTATTGAGATTAACTTGTCTACTACTACTACTACTTCCTCAAGGGTACTAGATACTAGATGTGGTTCTCACATTTGCATGAATGTGCAGGGACTACAAAGGAGTAAGGAGCAAGCAAAAGGCGACGTGGACCTATGCATTGGCAATGGAGCAAGAGTTGTTGCATCAGCTGTAATAACATATAGTCTTAGTGATGAGGAACTGAGATAACTTGTATCAAAATTCGACACTAAAAGGTTTAAAACGGATATTTCTCTAACTTGAACTAGTTTCCAAGGGGAATATAATCAACGCAATTGTGACATTAGCGTTCTTAAAGGTGACGTCAGCCCTACGATCAACACCACCATAGCATTTCGAATTCATGCGGACGATTCTCCAACGACAGGAACAATAGCTTGGTAGATTTTCGTATTCAATTCCCAGCCAAAATCCCTTCCCCGATCTTTCATGGGAAATCCAAATACATGTATATAATGGACTCATTAAATCAATTTCCATGCAAATCCTTGGAACGCTTGACTGCGTAACGTTGGTTGGGGGTTCATCAAGAACAAACGGTTCTCCGCCCCCTTAGCAATTGAAAACAAATAACTTTTGTAAAAAAGATGAATTGGTAATCCATCTAAACGAATCCAAACGGGGACAATTGATGATTCCACCGCCGGATAAAAAACATACGTCTACTTGAAAACTCGCATACGCGACCCATTAAAGACACATAATCCTTTCCTCCAAAATCGGCAACAATCCTCTTCATGATCAAATCTAACAATCGCATTTTTGGAATCCATCCATCCAATCCAAAAAGCTCCCTTAAATTTTAGCTTCTAAAAATCCCGCTTCAGCATTTCTAATGGTGGACAACGTCGCGCGAATTTTCCAAGAAGATCCAATTTCCATGGCTTCTCCAATGATGCAAATTCGTCTTCTTCGATAACAAGTGCGGGTTCACCCTTAAAGGATGAAAGATCCTTAAACGGTAATGATGATTTTGGTTGTGAGGGGGTGGAAACGAGGTCGGCGAACGATTTTTTGGGTTAGACACCTCCTGGAGGAGGAGGCGCCGCCCTTCGCGCAGCCATGCAGGCGCGGCTTAGAGAGTCCTAGCGGACATAGAATAGAGGGTTTGTTGGTTGCATGTCAAGATTTTCTTCATATATATATATATATATATATATATGCTACAAAAACTCTTCATAGAACACTTTGCTTGGAAAAGAACCTTTATCTACACCTCATATCACTTGCTAACGATTGAGCAACAGAAAGGCAAGACAGTGAAATCATATACTCACATATTAAAAAATGTTCTCATGCAAGTGCAAAACATTAGACAACCGGGGTTTATCAAAGCATAAAATATGGCATCGGAAATATAATCTTCGAAAAGAAGATATGTGAGGAGACGCCAACCGAAGTCCATGTGTTTCTGGAAATGGTAACTGTATTTTAAAGAGGAGAGGATTTTTGCATAACAAAGAAGAGTGAATGGAAGTGTAAAACACAAGAGGGGGGGGTGAATTGGGTTTTAATCAATCTTGGAAACTTTTTCTATTCTTTGCAATGCTAGTGTAAGTTTGAGCAAGATGAATAAAAGCAATGCAAAACCCAACAACAAGACAAAGGATTTATAGTGGTTCGACTCACTCAGAATCTACATCCACTACCTTGAGCCGCACCCAAGGATTTTAAACAACTTCACTAAGAAGAATGTTTACACTTGTGGCTAACTCACTAAGAGTTTTACAACACAACCACACAAGAAAAACTCACTAAGAGCTTGCCCACACTAAGTAGGACTTTTACAACAATTACCCAATCACTAAGAAAGGGAATAAGAATGTTTAATACAAAGAATGTTCACTTTTCTAAGTGAAAGATATTACCTTTGAAGTACAACAATGATAAGCTCTTTGAACATAAGTAGCACACACTTTGTCTTGCTTTTGAAAGAACACTCTTCAATGATTTAGACCATAAGGATGAAGTGTATTTGCTTTGAGAGTGTTTAGACTTGATAAGAAATCAATGTAAATGTTATGTGCAAGTCCTTAAGTCATTCTCTAGCTTTGGAGTATATATACATTTCAAAATAGGCTGAAAAACGACTCTTTAACGGTAAAAAAATGGCTAGTTTTTCGCAGAGTTCGGTTGATCGAAATCACACCTCGGATGACCTTTAGCCAACCTCGGTCGACCTTAACCCTAGGTCGGTCGACCGACCTCCCCTTTGGTCGACCGACCTCCCCTTTGGTCGACCGAACAACAACTTCAAACCTCTCTGTTTCTCTTCGGTTGATCCGAGCTTGAGCTCGGTTGACCGAACTTTTCTGAGCCTGAGAGATGTTGATTTTTCACACGTTTTAAAATCTTTTGAAGTCTAAAAGGTTTTCCCAAAAGGTAACAAGTAAGAACATTTGGAAAACCATTTTAAAGTACTTAGACTTTGAAAACAAAGGCTTTTGAGATATGAACTCATGTAAGGAACGTTTTGAAACTTAGCCTTTTGAAAACGTGTTTATGATGCATGCAAGACTAGAGTGTAGAGCTTATGTTCATGAGAGCTTTGGTTAGAGCTTTATAAGATAACGACTTATGACGACAAAGCTAAACTAACCAAACCTAAGTCTTCAATCTTCAATCTTGATAAATGAGCCTTGCATAACTTTGAATCTTGATACCAATGGCTTGATTGAAGTACTTAGAGCTTCCATAAAGAGTTCCGATATTCTATCACAAAGATTAAGATCATTAGACACAACATCAAAAGTTTGTCCAATATCAAAAACTGAGTTTGTTCGCCCTTAGGGCTTACAATCTCCCCCTTTTTGATTATGACAAACTTTTATGTAATAAGATAGAATATGGACAAAATTAAGAACAAGGAAGCATGGCAAAAAGTTAAAGATCAATTAAGAGCAATGACTAGTGCTTTAAAAGATAAAACCAATGAAGACAAAAGCACTTAGTCATGATAACTTCTTTTTGCCATATAATCTAGGGACTCTTAGAAGAGCCCTATTTCCCAACCAACCTCCTTTCCTCCTTCCTTCCATTTAATATGTTTTGAGACATAAGATATATAAAAAGCTCCCCCTCAAAACATGCCGGAAAGGATAAAAAAACATGATTAATACACCAAGATTAATACACCATTTTAGCAAGATTAATACACTATTTTTCTCCCCCTTTGGCATAATCAAAAAGACTTCAAACTCCAAAGATATAAGGGTGTACTTGCAAAAACATAAACAGTTCATAGCACAAGCAAAGTTAATACACCAATTTTCTGAAGAATGATCTTTTTGAATAAGCTTGGTTGATTTCAAAATACAAAGAGTCCATAATGACACATAAATATAAAGATGGTTATATATGGCTCAAAAAGAATATCAACCTAAGCTACAAACAAAGGAGATAAGGAATATAACCTTTAAGCACAATCTCCCCGTTTATAAAACATACGATGTTAGCTATTTGAGATAAAACCAAGTTTGATACCAATTGACCAATTGTAAAACATGATACCAATTGTAAATAAAGCCAATTGTAACACACGTTTGAAAATATAGCTAACAAAGTACTAGTGGAAGTGATACCATGAATTCATAAGTTAAGCACATGTATCACAACCAAAAGAAGTAGAGGAAGTGTAAGATAACACTTTGAGTACATTCCTCTAACAAGTTAATGATTAGCTAAATGAGTGTAGCAACTCTTAAAGTGATACTAACCAAAAACTATAATGAGATCACAATGGATAAGAAAATGAAGAATATGATCTCAAAGTTATTAAGGGAGAGTATATGTGATACTAATTAAAGACATAAACATCTATAACACATATAACTTCCAAAATAACTTACACAAGTTGGCTATAAGATATAAAAGATGAAAGGCAAGCCAACAAGTGATGTGATTATGTAAAATAAGACAATTGAGCATACATCACATATAGAGTTTACATCCTAAGTCAAGCATCTAGACGATCAACCACATAAGATTAATGCTATAGACTTGAATATAAACACACCAACACCCCTATATGCAATAAAGATCAAGTAAAAAACTAAACATAGCATATACAAACTCCCCCAAAGCATAAGACACTAAATAAAAGAGGGGAGGGGGTTGTTAAAAGGAGATTTCATCACAAAGATCAAATCATTAAGCTCTCTAATAACATGCTCAAAAACAATCAAAACATATGAAGAGCAAAACATGTTATAAAATCTCCAAGGTGCCCATTTCAAGAACAATTGAACATTATATGGAAAGTAAGATCAATAATTGTTCAAGGAAATGAAAGAGATTGAGTTTAGTAATATCTCATTGAATTTGATGAATGCTTTTGCACTTTGAATTCCTTCAATGAGTTCTTTGAGCTTCTCAATCTTCTTTATCATACTCATCTTTAGCTTTATCACCAAAGTGATATTTCCATTGCAAAGAGATTTGACACCTTTCATAAGCACTTCTTCTTCTCCGGTTATGTGATAAAATCATACACATTGAAACATCATAGAGCTGGAGCTTCCCTTTAACTAACAAGAACCTATAAGAGCAAGGGAAGAGTAACTTTTGGTACCCACTTTTGTTTGGGTCCATGGGGGTTAGTTAAAATACGCTTAACTCTCCAAATGGTTTTAACTCCCCTTTCAATCTTCTTCTTCACAAAGCATCTAACACTTGTGTGACCAAATTTACCACAATATGTGCAACAAGTAGATGACTTAGCAAATTTATGAATATGCTCATGATATTTATTTTGCTTATGTGAAGTGCTAGCATGCACAAATTGATTTCTAGGTGCCTTAGAAGAGCTAGCAATAGCAACATGATTAGCAATATAACCTAATCCATGTTTAACATTTGAAGCACGTTGCATACCAAGAATTTGATCAAGATTTTTCTTACCCTTATTAAAGTTATCAACAAGAAGGGTAAGGTCATTAACTTTGTTCTTCATGTGATCAAACTCAACAAGCTTGTTTTCAAGAGATGACAATTTATTACAAGCTTCTATGTATTGTAATGAAGATGTATTGCATGTAGTAATAAGACTTTCATTTTCACATTTCAAGCAATTAACATCATCACACAACTTCTTATTTTCATCAACCAACTTAGCTCTTTCATCAAGCAAGGATTCCATTTTAAGCTTCATTTCTTTGTTTTGCTTTGCACATTTTTTCAATTGATCATACATATCAATTAAAAGCTCATTAGGATCATCCTCATCATTATCATCATTATCATAAGAATTTGAAATAGAGGGAGAAGGATGTACCTCATTACCAAATGCCATAAGACACATGGGGTCATTTTCTTCTTGATCATCCTCACTTCCTTCTTCATCCCAATGGCTTAACAAGCACTTTGAATTGTTGAGATTTAAGAACAATTTCTCTACTTCTTCATGATTGATGATAGAATCAAGATCAATACCCTTATTAGAAACATTTTTCCTTTTCTTCATCTTGAAGGTGAGTAGAGAGCCAATAAGTTCATCCGTTGAATATATCTTTAAGTCCTTGGCTTCTTCAATGGCAAGAGCTTTTGTTTCCCAACTTTTAGGAAGAGAATTGAGAATCTTCCTATTTATTTCTCCGGTAGTATACTCCTTGCCATTAGCCCTCAACCCATTTACAATGTTGGTGAGTCTTGAGTTCATCTCATTGATAGATTCATAAGGCTTCATGGAGAATAGCTCAAATTCTCTAACAAGCATATTCAACCTTGACTACTTGACTTGATTTGTGCCTTCATGAGTAACTTCAAGCATTTTCCACATGGAGTGTGCGGATTTTCTTCCAAGGACACGGTTGTACTCATCCGGATTCAAGGCACAACTAAGAATGTTCATTGCCTTATAATTTTGAGTCATTTTCTTGGACTCAACTTCATTTAACTCATTGTCCGGCTTTGGCACTTGAACATCATCCACCATCTTCATAGGTACAAAAGGACCTTCTTCAAATATATGCCATAAAGAATAATCTATGGAGCACACATATATCTTGAAACGGTCTTTCCAAGTCTCATAATTATTTCCATCAAAAAGTAATGGTCTATTGGTGGAAGACCCCTCTAGATAAGCTAATGCGGAATTTCCGGCCATAATCTTTACTTCAAGCGGTTAAGCTAAAAATGAAGACGAGGCTCTAATACCAATTGTAAAACACAAGGGGGGGGGGGGAAACTTTTTCTATTCTTTGCAATGCTAGTGTAAGTTTGAGGAAGATGAATAAAAGCAATGCAAAACCCAACAACAAGACAAAGGATTTATAGTGGTTCGACTCACTCAAAATCTACATCCACTACCTTGAGCCGCACCCAAGGATTTTAAACAACTTCACTAAGAAGAATGTTTACACTTGTGGCTAACTCACTAAGAGTTTTACAACACAACCACACAAGAAAAACTCACTAAGAGCTTGCCCACACTAAGTAGGACTTTTACAACAATTACCCAATCACTAAGAAAGGGAATAAGAATGTTTAATACAAAGAATGTTCACTCTTCTAAGTGAAAGATATTACATTTGAAGTACAACAATGATAAGCGCTTTGAACATAAGTAGCACACACTTTGTCTTGCTTTTGAAAGAACACTCTTCAATGATTTAGATCATAAGGATGAAGTGTATTTGCTTTGAGAGTGTTTAGACTTGATAAGAAATCAATGTAAATGTTATGTGCAAGTCTTAGAGTCATTCTCTAGCTTTGGAGTATATATACATTTCAAAATAGGCTGAAAAACGACTCTTTAACGGTAAAAAAAAACGGCTAATTTTTCGCAGAGTTCGGTTGACCGAAATCACACCTCGGATGACCTTTAGCCAACCTCGGTCGACCTTAACCCTAGGTCGGTCGACCGACCTCCCCCCTTTGGTCGACCGAACCACAACTTCAAACCTCTCTGTTTCTCTTCGGTTGATCCGAGCTTGAGCTCGGTTGACCGAACTTTTCGAGCCTCGAGAGATGTTGATTTTTCACACGTTTTAAAATCTTTTGAAGTCTAAAAGGTTTTCCCAAATGGTAACAAGTAAGAACATTTGGAAAACCATTTTAAAGTACTTAGACTTTGAAAACAAAGGATTTTGAGATATGAACTCATGTAAGGAACGTTTTGAAACTTTGCCTTTTGAAAACGTGTTTATGATGCATGCAAGACTAGAGTGTAGAGCTTATGTTCATGAGAGCTTTGGTTAGAGCTTTATAAGATAACGACTTATGACGACAAAGCTAAACTAACCAAACCTAAGTCTTCAATCTTCAATTTTGATAAATGAGCCATGCATAACTTTGAATCTTGATACCAATGGCTTGATTGAAGTACTTAGAGCTTCCATAATGAGTTCCGATATTCTATCACAAAGATTAAGATCATTAGACACAACATCAAAAGTTTGTCCAATATCAAAAACTGAGTTTGTTCGCCCTTAGGGCTTACAGGAAGGAAAGAATAAATCTGAGTCTTATAACCCATATAAGAAATGTGATACCCGGAACTTTTTGAGTTTACGTGTATATCATGATTATTTTATTTTATGTACTATATGTTTAATTTCTCCTTTTATGTGTTACAATTATGTTGAGGGTCATTTTTGCTTGGTTTAAAACTTGGAGGACTTAAGTGTACGAACTAGAAACTTGTGGGTCTTTGTCACCTTTTAAAAACATAATCTCCTGGGTAGTTATTGCTGGAAAAATAAATAAAGTGGTTAGAACAAGGAAGTTAAAAGAAAAAAAAAAAGAGAATGGAAGAAGAAGAAAATCTGGAAAACCAAGAGTGTTGTGAGCGTATTTCTTAATTGAAGTAGTAAACAAACTTCGTTTTGCATGTTCTTTAGTGCGTTTCGAACATCTTCAAAAGGGCTACCCGTGAGAAGTGACAGGGTTGCATTTCGAGTTTCCAGCAGACAGGAAATTGTCTTTGAAGTTGCTGCATTTTCTGGGATTTCTGTGATTTTTATTGCTTGTTTGTAATTCCAAGTAAAGATCTTTACCCTTTTCTTTCTGTCCAAAAAATCATGAAATGTGGTGTTTAAACTTCTAGAAAACTTGTGTTGAAACGATTTAAAGCATGATTTATTGCATTGGATAAAATGTCAAATTATTCCTACTTGTATGTTAAAGCATTGAATATAATTGTGTATGTTGTTATTACATTCTATCATTTTCATACTTTGTTGACATTACTGCTTTGGGAAGTCTTATATGCTATGTGTTATTTGGAGTCTTCAAGTGTTCTTGAGCTCTTGTCTAAAATTGATCTCATTGCAGGATTCATTCTCTTGCATATGTGTGTGTTTTCGTTGAACCCGGAAGTTCACGATTCTCTGTCTCTATCTCTTAGTCCTCTCCTAAATGGGGGATAAACTGGAGATTACCAATAGTCCTTGTGGAGTCCACAGTGGTGGGCAATGACACAATATGAATGAATCCTTAAATTGAGAGCCTTTCGTTCGGGGAGGAACTGAACCTATGTTTTGCATTCTCTGATTCATTTCCCTTCTTAGCTATAAGTTGGGGAAAACTTGTTAAGGTAATTTCTTTAGGATTGTGAATAGACAATTAAGCTCGGTTGTGTGACTTGTTGGGTCATAGCATGAACCATATTTGAAGAGTCTAACATTGTATACATCTGTATGGCTGTAGTAACACATGGTACTTATGACACATTTCTAATGTGTAGATGTTAGATTTCGACGAGAATAGTTTATAGCTTACTTGTTCATGTTTTTGTATGGTTGTTATATGTGCATTGGTGTCTAAAAAGGTGTCATTTTGGGTTGGGGAATGTTTTAGTGCAAGAATATATAGCTTTTACATGTGTTTTTGTACTGAAAAATCACTTTTCTGGAGGCCGCGGACGAATGTTTCATCCTACCATTCGTGATCAGCTTCGTCCGAAAAAATATTGAGGCTTTCTGCCTAACCACGGACGCACCAGCGGACGAATGCTTCAACCTCGAGTTCGTCCTAGGGTCATATTTCAGCCAGTTTTGTTTTCTGTTCTGTTTCTTTTTAAGCCAAGTCTTTTATAAGTTCTTTAACGTATTTTGCAAGTGTTTTAAAGGTTGTTCTAAGATAAGTAAAGTTATTCTATGTTTTCAATGGTTTTGGGAAAGTTAGAAAACAGTTTTGTGTCTTATTTGATATTTCATCCCAATGGTGTTGATGCTTACTGTGCTTCATAACTCGTGCCTTTACCTTTTCTTATTTGCAAGATGATGAGATCAATGATGATGTTTATGACGCTGCTTGGGATGGGAACCATGATGAGTGATCATAATATGAACCTACGTAATAGTTATATATTTTATTTCCTTTGAACTTGTTGAACTTTAAGTTTGTAATGAAAGTAGTAATGACTAGTAGTTATTTATGATGTTAGCCTTATGAAATACCTTAACAATGATGTAGACTTTGGTTCTTTTAGTAATGACATAACTAAACTTATCATTTCTGGTATGGATTTTGTGCCTCATTGGCATATGAGGTGTTACCAGGTCATCACCCGGGCACGGGGTGTGACAAGAAACCTCAATCACAAGATAGAGGTAAAGGGAGTGGTTGGGGGAAGTACTTTCAAAAGAATGAAAAAGTTGAAGCCTCGGATAAAACACCTCTTAAAGTATCTCAAACAAAGCTAATGTACCAAGTGGAGACATTGGGCATATTAGAACTGAAAGAAATTCGGATTCCTAAACAAAGTGCAGAAAAAATAATAACAGAATTCGTTTCTAACAGGATCATTGACGAGTAAGAACAAATGTTCTTTGATTAGGATTTTTACCTTTTGTTTACGAGATGACATAAACGATTTCTTTTTTTGTATTTGCTACAGAATCACCAACAACAACCGATCTTTATCGACTTCTACATCTAGCGGTATCCACACTATCAACTTGAACTTTTTCTTCGTGTCTCTAATGCTAGTCAGAAAGCTTCGGAGTAGAAGACAATCTTTTGTTTTACGGGATGACATAAACGATTTCTGTTTTGATTATGCAACGGCACAAACAACAACTGATCTTTATCGACTCCTGTCTCTAGAGGTATCCACACGATCAACTTGAACTTGTTCGTCGTGTCTCTAATACTAGTTAGAAAGCTCCGAAGTTGAAGAAAAAATTCAGGAATTTCGGTGTATAAGTTATAAAATCGGAAAAAGGAAGAACGAAAAACTGATTTCTTTCTAACTTTTATGTTCTTGGAGTTGTGTATTTTGGGACTGAATTTCTCCTTAGAATTTTTGCAGCCTCAGGGATCTTAAGAGAGCAATTAAATCATCAACCATTGATAATGAAAAGAAATGACTATTAGGGTAAAACATTAATTCACCCACTAAGTCATTTTCCCCTCCATGATGCCCACTACACACACCCCTCACATGGCAAATTTGTTACTTTATTAAACCGGTTCAACAGACCAATTTTTCGATTCAATAGACCGGTTCAACCGGATCGGTTTGACTGATCGAGTATTGGTTGACCTAATCCAATTAACTGTTAGTAGTGCCCTAGGACAATGAGGATATATTGTACGTTTTTATATTTTGAGCATGTCATTTGAATAGTTAATTTTTCTTTTGAACAAAAATACGTGATTTGATAGTAAAACTCATTAGCTTATATAATTACTATTATGTTTGTCCCTAGTTTTATGTAATGTTATATACAAGAAATAAAACTAGTATGATGTTTGATGGATGATCATGTGTAATGGATACTAATCATATCATAGATACGTATTGGGATATATAGTATCGGACGTGATCCGAAAGAGAAGTAATACTTCATGGTTCTTTTAGTCATAAGTATTACTTCTTAAATACTATTAGGGATCCTTAGACCTTATGTCTCCCTCGTTTCCAGCCTGAATGGAGCTACGTTTTGACTCAGTCGAACGTTACTTTTAATCGAGTAACTAATACAACTGATGATCGGATGTAGTATCCCATCATGGTTTGAATATGAGAGGCATTGTAAGAGATTTGTTTCACTCTTATTAGAGAGAGATATCCGTGGGCCCCTCGACATGGAAGACTATTTAAATGAATGGTCGTGCTCAAATGTATTTACTAAATGGTTATTAAATACTATTTATTTGAACAGTTTACCTGGATATCGAGCAGAAATATAATTAAGCTTTATAAAGGTGACTACTACCATGCCTTAAGCATAATTTGGATATCGTGAGACAAATGGATTAAATAGTGGATTGAGATTAGGTTCCACCGCTCTGGGTAGTCACAATGTCCTGCTAAGGACCGCTTGTGATTTATGAACACACACTACTACTAAGTATGTTTTCATTGACATTGTGATAATAACATACAACTCGCACACGCATAGACAAGATAACGAGCTTTATCTCCAGATTTAATGAATCTAGAATGTGTCTAGACTCATTATATCTGACATTTATTTTTCTGAGAATAATAAAATGTTATAATTCAAATTAGAGATTATGGATGTGCAATTTCGATATTTTTCTTTTGCTGGGATTACGTGTGAGTTATTATGCGATAAAACTCCCACTAGCAGAAGAAGTTGGGATTACATGGGAGTTGGTTTTCGAAACAAACTCTCACGCCCTATATAATCCTCTTTTGGGCGAACCCCTAGATACAACATTCAGAGCCACAAAAAAAGCTAAAACCCGAAATTAAAAACTTCCATCCCTTCCCTCTTTATTTTACAGATCAGAAAAATAAGAGTTAGCATTCGTTGCTCATATCGTCGCGTGGATACCAGTAGAGAGCCCTTCCGCAAGGGACATCTTTTGGTGGTTACAACATAGCACCTGAAATCAGAATTCAACCCGAAAGATTGTAAGTCGTTTCGGTTCTTTTCGATTCCTATAGTATGAGCGGATCCTTCCGGGGACGATTCACTGGTGATTAGAACTAGTTTCTGCCCATGAATCCCTTCATTAACCGCCCAATCCAATTGGAGAAGCTATATCAAATGTAAATTCCAACAAGCTCAATCCAATTGATCATAGTGTGTGACCCATTAGGTATTTGCTATATTGGCCATGACAAGAAT
Source organism: Vinca minor (assembly GCA_026122235.1). Classification (NCBI taxonomy): domain Eukaryota; kingdom Viridiplantae; phylum Streptophyta; class Magnoliopsida; order Gentianales; family Apocynaceae; genus Vinca; species Vinca minor. Next base: position 6,156,587 of record JAOCZM010000284.1, on the reverse strand, counting down.
TGTCAACAGTAATGAGAGGTATCTAGCAACACATCGTTACTCCCAATTGGCAAATATCCCGATGATTCAAGTAATCACAGTTATGACCTTTTGTGCTGATCCATTTTTCATTGATAGCTAGATTAAACACAAGTCTTGGATAATGTCACACTTGTATAGTTCAATCAATCATTTTCTTGATTGGCGAGTAGACTAATCAAATGACATTATATCTCATATTAATTCACTTGTTCATGGCCATGAATTAGTCTCACTCCATCAAGATATCACTCATGTTATATAGGATGGACAAATCCTCTATCTATCACACCTCATCCTACACATGGTTAAAAAATACACCCAACAAATGCATTTATAGTCCATCTAGTTACAGATGGCATTTGACACCATCAAAGCATATCATTAGCCATGTAGGAAATCTTGTGTGATTAGATATCCAATATCAATCACGATACATACTAGTCTCCCACATTATTATTATCTTTGGCATTCCATAATAATGATCGGGTAGTGACATTTAGAATAGTTCAATGTAACAATTACAATAACTACTCAAATGACGTTATTATGTTTAATACAATTTCACAAAAGTAATACAATATAATAATGGAATTTTTCCTTTAATATTTCATCACAATGAAAATATACATTTCCAACTTACACTAAAGACAACAACCTTGCCTTTTAGTGTATAATGTACATAAGAACTATCTCTAAGACAAGTTCTCTTGGTATCTCATACCCATGCTGCAAGAATGACGATCATGTTGATGTTGTGTCAGTGGTTCGACGATATTATCGTCTGTATGTACTTTGCAAATCTTCACTTCACCTTTATCAATAATCTCTCGGATTAGGTGATATATCATATGTATATGTTTGGACCTTTGGTGAGATCGTGGTTCCTTTGACTGAGACATGGCTCCATTGTTGTCACAATAGAGATCAATCACATTCGTAATGTTAGGTACCACACAAAGTTCAGCAATGAACTTTCGGATCCCAACTTCTTCCTTAGCAGCATCAGATACAGCTACGTACTCAACTTCAGTTGTAGAATCTGCAACGGTTGCCTGCATTGAACTCCTCCAGCTCACAGTACCTCCGTTAAGGAAAAATACATAACCCGACTGCGATCAAAAGTTGTCTCTATCTGTTTTGAAATTAGCATTAGTGTAACCACTTATAATGAGCACACACTAATGTTAGGTACCACACAAAGTTCAGCAATGAACTTTCGGATCCCAACTTCTTCCTTAGCAGCATCAGATACAGCTATGTACTCAACTTCAGTTGTAGAATCTGCAACGGTTGCCTGCATTGAACTCCTCCAGCTCACAGTACCTCCGTTAAGGAAAAATACATAACCCGACTGCGATCAAAAGTCGTCTCAATCTGTTTTGAAATTAGCATTAGTGTAACCACTTATAATGAGCTCGTTTTCCCCACCATAGATTAAGGACGTATCCTTAGTCCTTCGTAAGTACTTTAGGATATTCCTGACGGCTATCCAGTGACGCTCACCATATGTTGACTAGTATATGCTCATTATACTCAAAGTATAGGAGACATCCTGGCGAGTACACAACATGGCATACATGATAGATCCAATTATTGAAGCATATGTAATCTCACTTATGTGTTATTTCTCATCTAGTGTCTTAGCACACTCTTGTCTTGAAAGAACCGTACCAAGTGCTATAGGACAAAGGCCCTTTTTGGACTCTTGCATGCTAAACCGATTTAGCACTTTGTTTATATATGTACTCTGACTTAGGCCAATGAGTCTACATGACCTATCTCTATAGATCTTTACCCCTAAGATGAAGATTGTTTCACCTAAGTCCTTCATAGAGAAACATTGCCCCAACTAGACCTTTTACAGATTCCAAGGTTGGAATGTCATTCCCTATAAGTGGTATGTCATCTACATACAAAAGTAGGAACACAACCTAGGTTCCACTATGTTAGTAGTTAGGCCTGTCAATTGAACTCAAGGGCACAGATGCAGATCCAGACTCATAAGACTCAATTTGAGTCTAGATAGACATTTCTATACTCAGATTTAGATTGAGTCTGTACGCATATGGGTAGGATCCAAGCCAAGTATGGGACCTAAGAGTTGTGGGTCTAAATTATAATTGTATAGACGCAAGAGACCTAAGGACCCAAAGATCTAATTAAGATTATTTTTTAATTTTGTTTTCTATGAACCCCAAGGATATGATGCTAATGTTAATGAACGGTGCATATTATTTTTCACAAAATATTTCGCTAATAATCGTTATTTATTTTATTTAAATAAATATTCACGGTTCAATCGATAAAATTGAGTCTCGATTAAATTATAAGTAAAATTAGTGAGCGGGCCCAAATTAGATCCAAGACCCAATGTGGTTGAGTCCGGACTCTAATTGAAAAAATCTAGACCCAGTCAATAAAAAAATTCAACTTGGATCTCAATTTAATGGGCTTGAGTATGGACTCAATATTTTAGGCTCAATTGACAGGCCTATTAGTAGTGCCCTATGACCATTATTATATGTTGTACGTTTTATATATTTTGAGCACGTCATTTGAATAGTTAATCTTTCTCTTGAGCATCAAATATTTTATTAGCTTATGCAATTACTATTCTGATTCTCCTTAGTTTTATGTAATGTTCTTTACAATGAAATAAAACTAGTATGATGATTGATTGATGATTATGTTTTACTGATCATGTGTAATGGATACCAATCATATCATAGATGCAATATATTGGGATATATTGTATCGGACGTGATCCGTTAGATAAGTAATACTTAATGGTTCGTTAGTCATAAGTATTACTTCCTCAATACTATTTGGAATCCTTAGACCTTATGTCTTCATCGTTTCCAGTCATGAATGGAGTTACTTTTTGACTCAGTTGGACGTTACTTTTAGTCATAAGTATTACATCCTCAATACTATTTTAGAATCCTTAGACCTTATGTCTCCATTGATTCTAGCATGAATGGAGCCACGTTTTGACTCAGTCGTACGTTGCTTTTAATCGAGTAATCAATACGACTGATGATCGGATGTAGTGTCCTATCATGGCTTGAATGTGAGAGGCATTGTAAGGAATTTGTCCCTCTCTTATTAGAGAGAGATATCCATGGGCCCCTTGATAGTGAAAAACTGTTTAAATGCATGGCCGTGCTCAAATGTATTTGATAAAGTGGTTATCAGATACTATTTGTTGGAACAGTCTACCCGGAGATCGAGCATAAATACAATTAAGCTTAATAAGGGTGACGACTACCATGCCTTATGCTTAATTAGGATATCGTGAGACAAACGGATTAAATAGTGGATTGATATTAGGTTTCGTTGTATATTCATTCACTTTGGGTAGTCACAATGTCCTGCTAGGGACCGCTTGTGATTTATGAACTCACACTACTACTAAGTGTGTTTTCATTGCCATTGTGATATGAACCTACAGGGTCACACGCATAGACGAGCTAACGAGTTTCATGTCCAGATTCAATGAATCTAGAATGTGTCTAGGTTCATTGTATAGGACATTTATTTTTCTTAGGATAATAAGACTTTATTATTCGAATTAGAGATAAGGGGCATTTTCGGTATAGCTGGGATTATGTGGGAGTTGTTATCCGATAAAGACTCCCACTACCAGAAGAAGTCTAGGGGACGTGGGAGTTAAAGACTCCCACTGCCATAAGAGGTGGAGCGGACGTGGGAGTTGTTCTGGAAACAACCTCTCACTTCCTATAAAAACCTCTCTTGGCCGAAACCAGGGTTAGACAATTTTCAGCCGAAATACTAAGAAATCCAGAAAACTGTGTTCTGCCTCCCTTTCTCTCTAATTCACGAATCTCAGGAAAACGAAGAGCTAGCACTCGCTGCCCGCTTCGTCGCATGGATACCAATAGGGAGTAATTCCGCAAGAGAGGACTCAAGGTGATCATTGCATCCGAGCCTTAAAGACAGAATCTTCCATTCAAGAATCGGATTCTTGAGCCAACAAAGGTAAGTCATTTTCTTTGTAATTTTCTATTCGTTTTGTATGAGCAGATCCTTCAGGGGAGGACTCATGGGTGTTTGGGACGAGTTTCCGCCCATGAATCCCTTCACTCATCAAGGTTTCAGTTAAGGTAAGCTGTTTTGACATATATTTGTCAGATCTCATAATCATAGTATATTGCTATGGCAAGCAAGATCCGAACAGATTTGAATATAACTACAGAGGGAAAGGTTTCATCATAGTCAATACCATGAATTTGTTTAAAACCTTTCGCGACAAGTCGCCCCTTGTACGTTTGAATGTTCCCTTCCATGTCAGTTTTTAATTTAAAAACCCACTTCCACCCTATTAGGGTCACCTCCTCAGGTACATCAATCAAGATCCATACTTGGTTAGTGTACATGGAATCCATCTCGAACCTTATGGCCTCAAGCCATTTCTCAGAATCTGGACTAGTAACTGCATCTTTGTAGGTTGTAGGCTCATAATGATCAATAAACATAACATTACCATGTTCTGTTACGAAAAATCCAAATTTTTCTTTTGATCTACGTGCTCTACTAGACCTACGTAATTCTTTTGTTTCTTGACCCGGCTGCACAACAACTTTTTTTTTTTTTTTTGGAACAGTATGCTTTATTGATAATAGGCAAAGGCCAAAAAATTACAATAAAATTGTATCCCCATTACCGAATGCGTTCCAAATGATTTCGGCACAAAATGTATCTATCTATCAACAAGCCGCAAGTATGGCATATTCGACTTGTCCATACTGCACAAGCTCTGTATATGTGACGGCAATTGGCTAAACAATGTATAAGTAACTCTGGAACGTGTTTCGCAAGCCTCATTCGCAAGACAATCTGCAACTTTATTCACCTCCATATATATATGGACAATAGTCTTCATGTTCATTTGTCTCAATATTCTTTGGAAAACACTATCCAACCTCCATACCTTCATCTTTGCCGAATTAATCGCATTACATATTATTTGAGAATCCGTCTGAATAACGATACGAGAGTATCCCAACGTGTCCGCCATATGTAAACCGGCAGCTACAGCTTCCATTTTCGCTTCTGTATTGCTTTACATCATCACCCAAAAAACTATAGAATGCTGCTATAAACTCTTCATTAGGATGTTGGAGTATCCCAACTGCACCTGACAACCCTGGATTACTACGTGAAGCTCCGTCTGTGTTCAAGATCACACTGCCATGTTGTATAGGCTGTTGCCAACGAATAACCTCGCACCTTAGTCCGCACAGACCAAAGGGGACGTTGCTTTCCTTTGTATAAACCATATAAATCATGCACAATAAGAATTGGTCGAATATAAATTTCAAACTCCCTTAGCAACCCCAGGCCATTAGATTTCTTTCCATCATAATAGAACCTGCAACGAGCCTTCCAAAGTATCCAACACAGACCCGAAAATAAAAGCTTGTTCATATTCCATATGATCACTAGTGCTTGGTTGAACTTTATTAAGTTCTGCAACTTCACAAAGTTCTGGAACTTCATTAAGCTCTACTTGACTCTCACTAGTTTTCCAAAAAAGAAACTGCCTCTCTAGAAAAACACTTTTCGAGCAACAAACACTTTGTTCTCGTTAGGAATTTAGAAATAATATCCTTTAGTTTCCTTAGGATACCCAATAAATGTGCACTTGATCAACTTAGGACTGAGCTTGTCCAAAGCTGGACGTTTCACAAATGCCTCACAACCCCAAATCTTCATGAAAGACATACTAGGACGTTTCCCAATCGATATCTCATATGGTGTCTTTTCAATAGATTTAAATGGAACTTTATTTAGTGTTAAAGCTGCTGCTTCTAAAGCATGTCCCCGGAAGGAGTTTGGAAGGCTCGCGTGACTCAGCATAAATTGAACAATATCTAATATAGTTCAATTTCTCCTTTCGGATACACTATTCCATTGAGGAGTAGACTGTGGAGAAAGTTGTGAAACAATTCCACATACTTTTAGATTATCACGAAATTCTTGACTTAAGTATTCCCCACCTCGATCAGATCGAAGCATCTTAATACTGTTGCCAAGCTGGTTTTCTACTTCATTATGGTACTCTTTGAACTTTTCAAAGGCCTCAGACTTGTGTTTCATAAGAAACACGTATCCAAAACGACTATAATCGTCATAAAAGTAATGAAATATAGATAACCACGTCTCTTATGGATATTGAATGGACCATATACATCACTATATATTAGTTCCAACAATTCCTTTGCTCGTTCTCCATTTCTAGTAAAAGGAGAAGCAGTCATCTTACCCATTAAACAAGGTTCGCATGGAGTTTGGAAATGCGATTCTCTTTTACAGGATTTGAATTATTATTATTCTTAATCCTTTTCGTATTTATGTTATAAACCAGTGAATCGAGGTCTAACAAATATAAACCACTCACCAAAGTTGCACTACAATAAAAAATATTATTCAACGACAACGACATTTGTTGGTTTTTAATATGAATATCAAACCCATTTTGTCCAAACAAGAAACTGAAATAATATTTTTCGTTAATAGAGGTCAATAGATACAATTCTCTAGATCTAGGACAATCCCAGAGGGAAAAGTAATTCCATAAGCTCCTACAGCTAAGGCAGCAACTCTTGCTCCATTGCTAACGTGTAGGTCCACTTCGCCCTTTGTCAGCTCCCTACTCCTTTGTGGTCCCTACACATTCATACAAATACGAGAACCACAACCGGTATCTAATACTCAAGAGGAAGTATTAGTAGACAAATTAATTTATATAATAAAAATACCTGAGCCAGAAGCAACATTTGCTCCTTTTCCAAGCTTTTCCCCTACAAGATAGCTCTTATAGTTCCTTTTCCAATGTTCTCACTCACCACAACGGTGACAAGTGTCATCCTTAGCCACACTGCCCTTGGCTTTCAATGCCTTCTTGAATTGGTTAGGTTTTCCATAAGACTTACCCTTGGCTTACCAGCACATTTGCCTTTGTTATTAACCACCAGTGTGTCTTTGGACTTGCCCATTTCCTTCTCGGAAAACCTTAACTGATTCAATAATTTAGGAAGTGGTTTGTCTATCTCATTCATGTTGTAGTTAATACAACTTGACTGTACGATTCAGGTAACGATTGCAAAATCAATTCAGTGGATAGCTCCTGACCAATAGGAAATCCCAATCTGCCTAGGTTCTCAATATAACCTATCATTTTCAGAACGTGAGTTCCGACCGGTGTTCTCTCTGCCATCTTGCACTGAAACAGACACTTTGACACGTCAAACCTCTGCTGGCGAGCCTGACCCTGAAAGAGTTGCTTTAGATGATTAATCATGTCTAATGCACCCATTTCCTCGTGTTGCTTCTGAATCTTAGAGGTCATGGTTACCAACATTAAACTTGACACATGTAATGCGACATCTAAATGCTTACGATAAGCAGTTCTTTCAGTCGTAGACCCCGCGGCTGGTGGATCAGGAATATGTTCTTCGAGAACATACAACTTTTTCTCGTATTTAAGAACGATTGTCAAATTCCTATAACAGTCGAGGAAGTTTCCTCCCTCAATTTTACTTACGGTTCTTTTGCACATGAAAACGTATGTCAAAGTACGTTTCCATCTTACTTTTTTCCCCCATGTTAAATCTTATTAACATTAATTCTTTACTAGACATCAATTTCTACAATGTTTAACTCTCTGGAGATTTCTCGTAAAAATGGTGGAGTTCTAGTAAGATATATTCATGTCCCCCCCCTATAGAATTCATTGATCCCATTATGAAGATATTAACCCAAAATGCATAAACTTCATTTTTAACCATATATGGAATTGTACTACTTGTTTGTGTCTATCTTCTTTATGCATGAATCATCTCCAATAATGGCAAAGCCTTGTTTGGTATGATAAATGGAGGGAAGAGGAAGGGGAGTCACGATATTTATTTCCTTTACAGTAAGTAAATGTATTTATATCCATTTTGTTTAGTATGATGGGAGGGGAAGTAAACCACAAGTACTTTTTAGCCTTTGTTTGGTTAGGGTGTAAAGTTGAAGGAGTTATCGAGGAGATGTAAATTGCAGGATAAATGTCTCGTTTACTTCGTTTGGTTGGGGTGCTTTGAAGTAAATTGGGACAGGATGAGCCTCCCTTCCATATCAACAAAATAGCCACTGATGTTTATCAAAAAAGACAAAATAGCTCTCCTCAATTTTTCCATTCCTTCCCTCACCCCATTTATCTTTTCCATTAAAAATAGAGGTATAATAGTCAATCTAGCAATAAAGTTATATAATTAAAAATTTAAAAAACTCAATTTACTTATCTTCCGCCCCTACAAAACACAATAAGGGAAATAGATGGTGCAACTCCCCCCCCCCCCCACTCCTTCACCGAACCAAATAAAAGCTTTAACAATTGATTTAAATTATAGTTTTTTATTATTATTAAAATGACTATTTAAATCACAAATATTTCCTAACCCCTCCCTTGGTTTGATCTTTACCTCACCGAAAAGCCGGGTTCATAAATAAACACACGCTGCGCACACACACACACACACACACATATATATATATATATATATATATATATATATATATATATATATATATATATATATATATATATATATATAATTATCCATGTATGCTGGAAGCTGAGATCCTGACCCCCTGTTGGCATCAGAGCCATGGAGTTTTGATTAAGTTCATTAAGAAGACATAATTCAACATAAGTTTCATGCTAATGTCTAATAAGTTTAAGCATATTATGAATAGGAAAACTACTGTTAAAAACAGTATTAGCAAAGAGTCTGATATACCTCATAATCTAGATCTATTAAAGAGATGGACTATTCCTAAGGTTGAACCTAGGACAATTTATCAATTAGGTACTTTTGAAAAATTGGGATTAAAACAGATTGTAAAAACAACTGAAGAATCAATTTCATTAAATAATGAAGAAATGATTATTCATTTATTAAGTGAACAAGATATTAGACCTTATAGGTACTCTGAACATAAGTTTATACATATTAGATTAGTACAAGTTGCATTTAAACCTTTAACTTTAGAAGGTTTACCAGAAAGTTTTATAGCTGCTTTAAGAGATGGAAGGAATTTAGATTGGAAAAAAATCAATCATAGGTGTGATAAAATCTAGTCTGGCACATGGTCCAGTATATTTTGATGTTTATCCAAATTTACAGCTTTCATTAACTGATAGTAATATTCTTGATGCTTTAACATTAAATGTTAAAACACATGGTTATAATTATGCTTCAGGATCTGAAGTTATTTGTGTATGTTATAGGATTTATTTTAAACCTTTATATACTTTAAATCCTCATTGTAAATTGGCTGATAAACCAATTAATGAAACAATTGTGATTGAAACTAATTTTAATAAATATGATATAACTACTAGAAGAGCAATTAAATGGGAAGAAATAACTTTTCCTGAAAATTGGACAATAGAAAGAGCTATGAGACCTCAACCTGTAATACAGACAAATTTATTAAATGTAGTTTAGACTCCAGAAGGATCTGTAACTTTAAATTTTGGTGATAATAGGTTAAGAAATGATATTCCTAGAATTAGATCATCAAGATCAGTAAGATCTTTTATTTCTCCTTTAGATCCAGATATCCCTGGACCATCTAGGTTATCTACCTCTTATATAAGAGAAGATATAAGAGATGATAGTAGAAATGACTCTATCAAGGATAATAAAATTGATGGGTTAAAATTACATGATGATAATATATTTAGAGGTTATACTAATAATAAAAAAGATCCAGAGACTTTGTCTCAAATGAGTTTTAATATAGGTAATGGATAGTACATCTAAAATTGATTTTAGTTTTGGCTCAGAAGCCAGAAAAACAATTATGAATGAATTTTAATTACCCAAATGGGAAGCTTTTAGAACATGGTTCTTTGGAAATTTTGATAAAGTTCAACAAAAAGAATTTCAAAAAGAATTTTATGATTTTTGTGAATTACATAATGAAATGATGTATTTTGTTCCTTGATTTTATTCTACCTATATTCAAGATTATATAAATGTTTTAGAAAGGAATTATAAATTATTAAATGGTAATATAGTAAAGGATGTCTATCCTCCATTAAAATCATTTAAAGTGGAAAATTATAATTTTCTAGCTTTATCAAAGTTATTTGAAGATGATACTTTGAGTATTACTGTTAAACATATTAATTCTTTAATAGAACAGCACAATTTTGCTAATCTTAATTTAAATATATTAGGAGAACAAATGGTTTCTTTACATAAAAAGATTGATAATGTTATATTATTAATGAATAATATAGTAACAGTAAAACCTGAAATTACTGAACCTATTAAGATAGAGACTAATTTACAAAGTCCTCCGGAAATTACTAATTTCAAGTTAAGAAAATTTTCTCCATGGGAGAAAGATGTTACTGAAAATTTGGCAGAAATTTTGAGAGGAAGAATAGAAAAATTAAGTTTAAATACTTTAAGTGAAGATGATATTAATCCTTTTTGTCAGGATTCTTCTGAATCAGATAATAATGAAATTAATGATGTAGTAAATGAAAAATGGGCAACTAAGCCTATTCAAAAAAATGTATTATTATACAAGACCTTCACCCATAGATACTTTGAATGAAGAAGATTATTTTCAATTGAATAATAGCTATGGTGGAAAATATATCTATGAATGGAACATAGATAATTTTACTCAAAAACAGATTTATAGTCATATGCATAGAATTCTTATGTATTCTACAATTTGTAAAAGTGAAGGAAATAGTGATTTAAATATTGCTAAAATGATAGTTGCAGGATTTACAGGCCAACTTAAAGGTTGGTGGGATAATTATTTAAAACCTGAAACTAGGGAAGGAATTTCAAGAACCGTTAAGGTTGAAAATGGTGAAACCAAAGAAAATGCAGTTTATACACTAGTTGTTCAGATTATTGAACATTTTACAGGAACATTTTCTGAAAATTATGATAATATTAGAACTTTATTGCAAAATCTTAGGTGTAAAACACTTACTGATTTTAGGTGGTATAAAGATACTTTTCTTAATACGAGTTTTAAAGTTACCTGAGAGTGATAGTACTCATTGGAAAGCCAAATTTATTGATGGTTTAGCGCATTTATTTGCTGAAAGAATTAGGAAATCCCTTAAAGGTAATAGACCTACAATTCCTTATAATGATAGGTACTTGTACACAAGAAGGGTTGAACTTGTGTAATGAAATTACATTAAATCAACAATTAAAAAAAAAATTTGTTGAAAGAAAACAATTAGGTGAATTGTGTAGTCAATTTGGAATGGATATACCTGCTTATAATAAGCCTAGATCTAAGAAAAAGATTGTTGATAAACAACCCTATTATAGGAAGAAAAGAAGAAAATATTGTAAAAAGAAAATAGAAGAAAAGGCTGATAGAAAAGAAAAGAGGAAATCCTCTAAGAAACAGAAAAATTATAATAAAAAGAAAGATAAAATCATAATTTGTAACAAATAAAGTAGGACATATTGCAAAAAATTGTTGGACTAAAAAGGAAATTAAAAATTTAGATTTAGATGATAATATAAAAGATAAATTATCAAAGTTATTTTTAGATTCTACTGATAGTTCAGAACAAAGTGATAATAGTTTAGATATTATAGAAAGTGATTATTATACTAGTTCTAGTGAATCAGAATGTGAACCTTGTCAAATAGGACAGGCTTGTATAAAACCTAAAGAAGATGAACAATTTTATAAGTTGATCTCACAATTTCAAGATAAAGATCATGAGATTAATGTTTTGGAATCTGACCAATGGTTAGAATTGTTAAAAACAATTAAGGATCCAGAATTAAGAGTAAAATTGATAGATCAGATGGGTAATACACCTAGTACATCTAGTACATCAGAAAAATTTAACAATAAAAAAGAATTTGATCTTAAAAAATATAAAGAAGAATAGAGTATGTCAGAAGTTCATAAAATGATAACTGACAATAATAATAAGGAAAAACCTACTTCAACAAAAGATATTTTGAAAGAGATTGATAATCTTAAATCAGAAATTAAGAATTTAAAAATATAAGAATTTAAAATATAATACAAGAATTTCTAATTTAGAAACTTTGTCTATATTAGATAAAATTGATAAAGATTTTAAAAATAAAGACAGAGAAATTTTAAAAGAAGATGATAATGAAAAACAAGAATTTTTACAAACTCTTGAATTTATAACTATGCAAAAATGGCATGTAAAAATTACTCTTTTAATAGGTAATTATTATTCACAAGAATTTACTGCTTTAGTAGATAGTGGTGCTGATTTAAATATCATACAGGAAGGAGTAATACCTACCAAATATTTTGAAAAAACTACTCATAGTTTAAGACATGCGGGAGGAGAAAAAATGGATATTAAATATAAGCTCCCTAAAGCATTAATTTGTACACATGGAAAATGTATTCCATTAAGTTTTTTATTAACTAAAAATAAAATATCAACCCCAGTAATATTTGGACAACCTTTTATAAATAAAATATATCCTTTTACATGGATAGATAAAGAAAAAATAGTGGCAACCTATAAAGGTGAATCAATAAGTTTTAAGTTTATAACTAAACCTTTTACTAAGGTTTTACATGGATTATATGATGATATAATATACAAAGAAAAACAATTAGGATTTTTAAAATAGGAAATTAATATGTTAACTATTGAAGAAAAATTGGAAAATCCTAAATTAAAGGAAAAAATAGTTGATATTACTAATCAATTTGCTTTAGAAATTTGTAATGATCATCCTAATGCTTTTTGGGATAGAAAAAGACATATGGTTAGTTTACTTTATGAGGTTAACTTTGATGAGGAAGATATTCCTACCAAGGCTAGACCTTGTCAAATGAATTCTGAATATTTAAATTTATGTAAAAAAGAAATTGAATCTTTATTAGAAAGAAAAATAATAGGACCTTCTAACTCACCTTGCTCATGTACTGCTTTTTATGTTAATAAACATTCAGAACAAGAGAGAGGGGTACCAAGATTGGTAATTAATTATAAACCTTTAAATAAGGTATTAAAATGGGTTAGGTATCCTATACCGAATAAAAAAGATTTATTGGATAGATTATATGATACTTTAATATTTTCAAAGTTTGATTTAAAATCAGGATATTGGCAAATCCAAATAAATCCAGCAGATAGATATAAAACTTCTTTTAATGTTCCTTTTGGACAGTATGAATGGTATGTTATGCCATTTGGATTAAAAAATGCACCCTCAGATTTTCAGAGGATAATGAATGATATTTTTATGAATTATAGTAATTTTATAATTGTTTATATTGATGATATTTTAGTTTTTTCTAAAACTATAGAAATGCATTTTAAACATTTAGAGATATTTAAGAAATTAGTTATAGCTAACGGACTAGTAATTTCTAAACCTAAAATGGTTTTATTTCAAACCAAAATTAGATTTTTAGGTCATAACATTGAAAAAGGTGAAATAATACCTATAAATAGAAATATAGAATTTGGAGCTAAATTTCCTGATGAAATAACTGAAAAAACTCAGTTACAAAGATTTTTAGGTAGTTTAAATTATATTCTACCTTATTACAAAAATTTAGCAGAAGATACTGCAATTCTCCATGATAGATTAAAGAAAAATCCTAAACCTTGGACTGATAGTCATACTAAGATAATACAAAAAATTAAGAAAAAAGTTAAATCTTTGCCTTGTTTAATGTTAGCCAATCCTAATTGGGAAAAGATAATAGAAACTGATGCCTCGGATATTGGATATGGAGGAATCTTGAAACAGGTTAATCCTGAAAATAAACAAGAACATTTAATTAGATTTCATTCGGGAAAATGGAATAATAGCCAAAAGAACTATGCTACTGTAGCAAAAGAAATACTTGCTATAGTAAAATGTGTATTAAAATTTCAGGATGATTTATATAATCAAAAGTTTATTATAAAAACTGATTGTCAATCAGCTAAATATATGTTTAATAAAGATTTTAAACATGTTGTTTCTAAACAAATGTTTGCAATATGGCAGGCTCATCTAGCCCCTTTTGATTTTGAGATTATATATAAGAAAGGGCAGGATAATAGTCTTCCTGATTTCTTAACCAGAGAGTATATATGATTCATTTAAATGATATAGTTCAGGGATATGTATTTTGAAGAATGGTTAAATAATTGTATTACTTATGATAATATCGATTTAAGATGTTATGAAATCATTGAAGATAGTATGCTTCTAGATATAGAAACTTTTGAAGAAATTAAAAGATTAGATACAGAAATATTTTCTGAAGACATGAATTTGGATGATGATTTTAGTCATGTAAATTTATTATATGATGATCCATACAGTTTTTTATATGATAAATCCCCTAATGATTTGTTTTATGCATATTCTACTGATGCAGTAATGCAATCAGGCTATCGGGCTATCGGGGAAATTCCTCTTATAGAGGAAGAGGTGGTCGTGGACAAGGATCTGATAGGATTCTTGCTCAGCATGGTAATAAGAAGTTAATAGCTTCTAATATTTCTGGTTTATCCAGTACAGATGAAGAAGTTAGAGCATGGAAAAAAGCTCAAGGAGGTGATACCAATGCTAGCTGTTCTACTGCTCCGTCTTTCGCCATAATATCTGGAGGAAGGTAAACATAAAGAGGAAATGATGGTTAAAAACCAAGAGGAATGAGTTATTTTACTCTTAAATGATGATGATAAAAGATGGGAAGATCATCCCCTGGACTCTCTATGAGAGATATCTGAATAATTTGGGTTATCCAGTAGAGGTTTATAAATCTCAGCAATTTTATGAGATGATACTCTCAAATCATGGGTGTGAATTTAATCATTTCACAGGAACCAATAAAGAGATTTATAATTTCTCCAAAATTATTATTAAGAAGATTATATCAATTGAGGAATGGGGAATATCACCGTTCAGAGAAAAAGTTGTCTTTGTTAAGGACATCCAAGTTCGTTGTAATTATTGGGAGTATATCCAAGCATTTGATAAAGTTTTCTTATATGAAAATGGAAAGAAAAGTCATACTTGGTTTATAGAAATTTGTTCAGAAGTTTATAATAAATATATTCCAGGATGGTTTATAGACTGGTGGCAGTTTTATGGTGCTTTGGAGGAAATTCTTCCATTATTATTCAAAGAATATTATACAGAATGGTGTGAAGTAACGCCCAGAAAATCTGAATTTATAATTCCAAGTTATTATCAAATGGGTTTCTTTATGGAATTTTCTATCCCTTATATCTGGAGAAATGATCCAGTGGTTGGATATAATAAAAATAATTTATTATGTCTAAAAAGATGTTCATATACAAGGTTTTGGGATACCATGATGAAAGAGGATCCTCATACTAAACAATTAAATTGTCATGATACTCTTGAATTAATAAAAGAAAGGTTGGATGTTTATAACGAAAGAAGATTTAGAGAAAATCAGCATATGAGATTTGGAGAAGAAGTTAATCTTGCAAAGGCAGAAATAATTGCCAAACACATGGAAAAATTGGAACAAGCTCTAAAAGAGAAAGAATACATGGAGCAGGAGGCAAATTCAGCTAAAAGTGACAGCTCAATGATATCCTCCAATAGATATAGAGAACTAGAAGATTCGTAAGATCCAAATGATATGGATTTAAATATCAAGGATGTTTTGGCCAGTGCACAAGAATTATTGATGACTAGATTGGAATCTGCTAAAAACAAAAGACAGGATAAAGGATAAGCAGGAATCTGCTTTTTGGGAAGAAGTTAAAAGACTTTTATAAAGATGCTTTAATAAAGCAATCTAATAATGTAAAGTTTACTGTTATTAAATAATTTTTAAGTTTAGTTTGGAGTCCGCAATCTATTATAAATAGGTGGATAGTTTATTTGTGAGATAAGCTTTTCTTTACACTCTCTCTTCCACTTTGTAAAATTTAAAACTTACAAAATTTAAATGCGAAACCTTATATACCGCAAGCTTGGAGATTTTATTGATATTTTTGGTTTATCCAGTACAGATTTTATTGAATGATTTGGAGATGAGGCTCAGAAGTGTTTCTTTGCTTGTTTATGAAATTGTAAAGCCTATGCCCTTTCGTGGCTTGAATGGTTATGTAAAAATCAGCTTTAGAAGCTATTTAAAGGGAAAGAAAATACAAGCAAAGCTGGTCACAACGATTATAATTTTGGCATTGAATTGACAGCTCCGGTCGACCTCTCCTAGGCAGTAGGTCGACCGAAGTGCCTTCAATCAAATGTTAAAGGCCTACTGTCTCTATCTCGGTCGTCCGAGTTCCTAGGGTCAGGTCTTCCGAAGCAATGCCTGTCGACCTACCTTATGACTCGGTCATCCAGATAGAATATAGTCGTTGGAGCATTGGACCATTCAAAACTCAGATAAGGACAAAAACCACCTGGTCGACCGGATCAACACTGTCGGTTGGCTGGACACCTCAGGTCTTCCGAGGCTAAGCCTAGGTCGACCGGAGAGGTGTCCCAAAGTGGTTTTTACACTTAGTTGAGTTTCTAATGTTCTCATGCACATGCCTAAGTTTTTTGTAAAGATAGAAAACACATTTTAAAGTACTTAGGCATTGACCAGGACTTATCTAAGTTTTAAAAACTTTTTCAAAGAATTTGAACAATGTAAAACATGAGGTTTTGAAAACATGCATAGTTGAGCTTTAAACATCTATATATCCTAGTATTCTCACGAGAAAGATTAATCACAAAGATTGAATATAAGCTTAGACTAATCTTTCTAAGGTCTTCAAGTCTTCAAGTTTATTCTTCTTGTAGCTTTGACTTTGAAGCCTTTGATCAACATCTTCTTTGAGTGTTGAAGTCTTATAGCAATCTTGAGTTGTAGTGTATTGAACTTCACACTTCTTCTTGTCAAGGAGTCTACCATTTGATATGCTTGTATGATGATGTAGCTCTTGACTAGTTGATCTTCCATCTTCATTGACTTTGCAAGTATATTAATAGCATGTGGATTAACTTCATCTTTGTGCTATGGAGTCTTGCAAAGTGTAGCTTTCTTGTGTGTAATATACATACATTGGTTTACACAAGAAGCTAACTTACCATTTTCATCAATATTGGTGTGAGTGCTAAGGATCCTATTAAGAACATGCTCACACAAACATTATAACTATCAATGGTTTGTTGTCCTCAAAACAAGATTGATCACTTTGCCCTTCGGGCTAACAATGATATCCGCCAGCGCAAATCTTGGGTCATACTTAATCGGATTACCAATCCCGAGCTTTGTAGCCAAAGCTGCCTCGAGATTGGATCTGGAGGCAAAAGAGTTGAGATGTGCATTTTGATGTACTAAGAATAATTGTTATTTACTCAACTAACCAAGAGTTACATAATGATGTAATTAGCAAACGTTGCTTACCTAAATAGCCATATCTCAAGCTATGTAGCCAAAGCTTCCTCTCGGGATTGGTGATATATGGATCTTGGCCTACTAGAAAGTTTTTTTGAACTTTCCGAATGAATAATTGAGGGTTATTCATTTGAAGAAAATAATAGGGGAATCATTAATTAAATACCTAATAATGATTTTAAAATAAGATACTAAAGCTTTGCAAAATCTTTATTGTAGATAAAATGGCAAATGCAAGTGTTGCAAACTCTCTTTCGTTGTGATATGTCCTTGAGAAGGACAAAGAAATGTAAAAAAATTTACATTTCTTTTCGGATGATCATATATAACTAAACAAAGAAAGCGAATGAGATGAAAAAACAAAGAAAGCATTTTACCTCTAATGGAATTAAGCCCAAAACAATAGTTTGGGCTAAATCGTATAGGCTCAAAACAAAAGTACATGGGTTGGGTCTACGAAATAGTCATGCTGGTTGATGGGTTTGTACCAAAGGAAGTCCTTGGGCAAAGCTCTTTGAATGGCCCTGGACATACAAGTCTACACGTACGCCTGAGATCAAGTGCGTGGAAGCCACTCGACCGAGCTTTAAGAACAATCCACAAAAATGCGGTGGAAAAATCGTAAAAAAAGTTAGGGTTGTCGCACCTCAGTCTTTACAAGTAATTGAAATATCCATTGGGCATTGTCCTATATAAATACTCTTCATTTCACCTCATTTACTTCATGTTCTACTAGCTCTCGATTACTGTGTTGAATTTTTTTTTTCTCTTAAAAATCTAAACTAACTTAAGCATTGTAGTGAGGTTGAGGTTTTCCCCCACCCTCTCCAACTTCGCTCTTATTGGCAAGTGCTTGTCCCACTAACAAGGACACAAGCCTAGGCTCTTCCACTTCTATAATAGGTCAGCTCGGTCCTCCCAACTTTTACCGGGCTATTCTCTCGAGTTAGGTCTCGAGGAGAACTCATTTCCACTTTGTCTCATAACATATCGATTGGTGTGTACCGTAGTAGTGTATGAACATTAACAACCCCAAAATTATAAGAACAGTTTTCCCCATGGCAAATGACAATGAAACACCAATGATAGAAAGAGACACAAATCCACCGCCTCTCGGGGTCCCACCTAAAACTATAGGCCCAGGTACCTCGGGTGCAAGCGCCTCGCTTAACAATGTCATCAGTATAGATGTTTTAACATTGCGATAATTCAATAAGAACTTCACACACTAACAAAGATGTTTATGTAGCCTTAAGGGCTAATGTTATCAATCCTGTTTTGATGATAACAAACCATTGATAGTTCTAATGTTTGTGTGAGCATGTTCTTAATGATAGGATCATTAGCACTCACACTGACATTGATGAATTCTAATGTCAAATACTCGAATACAAAATCTAGCAATGACACACACACACACACACACACACACACACACACACACATATACTTCACACAATTTAGCTCATATGTCTGGCTATGTCACACCCCGTAACCTGGAGGTGACATGACAGTACCTCATCCACCAATGAAGCACCAAACCCACAACAGAAATACTAAATTCAAACAACTTTCATTCTTACAATGGGAAAATCAAGCTTCTTACATCATAATGACTGCTCAAATACAAAGATGTTCTTACATAGGAAACATAAACGTTATACTACAAAGGAAAACCAGTACTATCTATTACATAAAGTCAAGAACCCTCCTCGATCCAATCATCACCATCGCTACCATCAACCTGATCATCTGGAAAAGAGAAGGTAAAGGACTGAGCTACTAAACTAGCCCAGTAAGCATCGATCACCCTTGGGATGAAGCATCGAATAAGACTCAAAACGGTTTCCCGACTTTCCCAAAATATTGAAAACATAGCATAACTTTACATATCTTTAAATAACCTTTAAAAACACTTCACATAACTTACAAAAGGCTAAGCTTTGAAATCAGATCAAACGAAGTCAAAACGGATGAAAATAGATACATTTCAAAAATTGGTTGTGGTCGGGTAGACCAAACCTCAGGTCAGTTCGACCGGAGCTAATCTCAGGTCGACCGGAGGGGTCGTCCGGACTTCAGAATAGGTCATTTTAAAGCATTTTAACAAGGGGGAAACCATTTTCTGAAATATCAAAAGGTCCCAACCCAAAATACCAACTTGAAAACTCATTTAAACACATTAAATATCAAAAGGTCCCAACCCAAAATACCAACTTGAAAACTCATTTAAACACATTAACACATACAAATGTCAATTCATTCACACATATCAAATACTTTCAGAACATAGAACGCTTATCAAACACTTCACTTTCAAACTTAACCGGGTTCAATTATGCAAAAACCAATTTCTTTAACGAACTAAGTCACAAGGCTACACATTTATTTAACTCTTATGCACATTCATTTTAATAACCTTGCACTAGACAACCGGTTCATATAACATATACACTTTAGTAGCCTCACTCGCACAAGGCAAGCGGTTAAACACTTTAGTAATCTCGATTGCACTAGACAACCAATTCAAATAACATATGCACTTTAGTAGCCTCACTCGCACAAGGCAATCGGTTAAACACTTTAGTAACCTCGATTACACTAGACAACCGGTTCATATAACCTATACACTTTAGTAGCCTCGATTGCACTAGGCAACCGGTTCATATAACCTATACACTTTAGTAACCTCGATTGCACTAGGCAGCCGGTTCATATAGCATATACACTTTAACATTGTAGCAGAGACATAACATGCTTTACTTTCATTCATAGCCAATAGAGAATAACTTATGACTTGCAATCTCACCAAATCAAAACTCATATGCCCAATTATTAAACGCAGCAATACGAAGACAACAAAGACAACAAACAGTTCATACAAATCACATACTTCAATACTTCATCCGATTTTAATGCAATAAAAACATGAATGAAATCCAAATCATAGCAATTCAGTAAATTATGTAAAAATGACATTTTATGCTGATTTAAGGACTGAAATTCAAGGGTGAAGGATCCTTACCTCAAAGGCTTAACAAAACTCCGAAGAACACAACGACTTCTAGAATCTCAAAAAATTCAGTCACCTTCTGAACGCTATAACTTTCTGTACAGGCCTCGAAAACTCAATCCATCAGCGCCCACTCGTAGCTCTTTCAATTATCTACAAAATTGATACATTGTGCGCCTATATCCAACATCATTAGCCCCTCCAAAAACTCAATCTCCTATAGACTGTCAATTTTCCAGCTTTTCCTTTTCTCTCTTCTTTTTCTTTCTTTTCTTTTGTGACTCCCCCTCTCAAAATTCAGCACTAACTACCCTATAATTCCTGCACTAACTCCCCCATTAACTCCCCTAACAACAAGGCCCCTCAACTTACTAACAAACACACTTAAGTACTCCAACTCTTCAACCTAATAAATACGCCCTCAATATCTAGATTACTAACAAATAACAAGTCAAACATGTTAAGACATATAATTAAAACCAAATCAAATACACGTAATGTAGATACGTAAGAAGAAAAATCTCGGGTTTCACAGGCTATGACTCTATACCCTATTAACAGCCCATAACTATTCTTTTACCTGTCACGGTGAGCCATAGATAAACACATGGGTTCGAATACTGAACCCTCCAAAGGAAAGGGCTAAAGGTTTAAAGACACGCCAGTTATGTTATCTCTCACCCTTGTGAGCTCCACAACAACTGTTAATAGTCCAACTGATTATACTCGTTAGGATCCGAGTCAAAGACAAAGACAAATCAAAGATTGCTCCCGGGCACTTTAACATAATGTTTGACGAGTCCTGGCATATGATCAACAACAGACAAGAGCTCCAATTGGGAATTAAACACATAAACTCCAATTACCAACGAACAATCATATAACATATACAAACGCAACAATTCCAATTGCAATATATCCACAACCAATACAAATTACATCAACGCCTCATTTGATTTTGATGTAATAAAACTATGAATGAAAACCCACAACATAGCAATTCAGTAATTTCAAGAAAGGCGACAAAATACAAGGACGAAGGATCCTTACCTTTCAAAGTTAGACAATTACTTCAAAAATATGAAATTTCTAAAGATGGCAAAAATCAGCCTGCTAATACTGCAATTACTCCAAAGTCTGAACTCGAAACTTCAATCCGTCGACTCCCCTAGACGTAGCCTATTCATTTAGCTTTCCAACCCAATAAGAATCGCCTGATTCTAACTCTGTTTGCTATGGTAATCGCTCAGAAAACCTCACATCACTCACTGTTTTCTGCATTTTCTTTTTCTTCTCTTTTCCTCCTACCAATTATTTTCCTTTTTCCAAACTCCAGCCGTAACTCCCTCTTCTAAAGACCTTTAAAATTTCTACAGAGAATCCCCTATAGTTTCCAAATCATGCACTTAGGTCCCCTCATATAATCTCATCAAATGTGCCCCTTAGCCTAAATGTACCCAACATATAAAACATAAACATGTTACAACATTTAGTTGAGCACATAATCACATTTAATTTCACATAATTTCTTGCTAGAACAATTAATGAACATATAACATGCAAGAATTAAATGCAAGTCATGCAACAATTAAGTCAAAAAGTTCCGGGTATCACAGTTTCACACAACGGTTTGGGATGTCAGGAAAGTGTTTAAGTCTTGTTTGATCATTTCTAGGCCTCACAATTCATGTCTTTCCTTCTTTTCTTTTGTGGATGATGATATATCTGATGGTGCTTGGGAAGAGGACTTTGAGGAGTGATCTAATATAAACTTATGTAATAGTTGAACAACTAGTTTCCTTTTATAGTTGAACTTTGTACTTTAATTATGTAAGATCATGTTGCCTTATGTATTTTGGACTCTGATGTAATACCTTTGAATTTCTTTTATTAATGATGTTGTTGGAGTACATTTAATCTAAGGTGCGCCAATTCGATTGGGCGGGCCGGGACGGGATTGGATTGGGCCCTTAATCGGGTTGGGCCGACCAATATGATTGGGCCGACCGACCCGTTTGGACCGACCTTATGGCTGGAATATTAGATGTAATTTCAGCTCTCATTATGGTGGTTGAAGTGGTGGAGAGAGTGGAGGAGTGGTTTCCTCCATGATCTCCCACTTCCCCCATTATCTCACCCCACTCTCTCTTGATAGACTAGGAGGAAAATACAGATTTTCCATGCTATTCTAATCAGATTTTTCTCCAGCTTTTGAAGCTTAGAGAGAAGAGAGAAAAGTGAGTTTTAGAGAGAAAAAGAAAAGATAGATTTCTAGACTTGTTTTCTAGCTTAGGCTAATAGAAAATAAGTAAGAAATCCTGTATCTTGTTCTTCTGAAAAGGTCTGGAATACATACTCCATTGAAGAGTGTCTTCAAAGCTTCTACAAGGCGTTGGCTAGCACCAAGCAGTAGAAGACCATACCCGAAAGATCGAGTGAATACTGGGAGAGACGGAGCCTGCATTGTGGTGTTCAGTTCTTGACAACATACCGCAAAGCGTTTCAGCCCATTCTAGCATCAATATAAGGTAAAACACTATCCCATAGTCGTAGGTTCTTACTCGTGGAAGATCCCTGGTAGAGGCGGGTCAAGTTTTATTCCACTGCGCACTTGTTTGTGACCCTGGGGTTATTCCTCTAACAGTGGTATCAGAGCCACTCACGAGTTCCCTATAGACTTTATGTGTTATAGTGTTAGCATATAGATTTTGAATCTATGTTTTGCATGCCTTAGGATTGCTAGAAATGTTGTAAATTATGTATGACATATTTTTCATCATTTTGAATGTATGAGAATTGAGATTTTCCAGTTTTGAAGTCATTCAAAAGTTGGAAAAATCTCAGTTTTTGGCATTTCGGTCGACCGGGACTCTGCTCCGATCAACCGAGGTAAGGTCAGTAGCTAAATGATTTGGGTTCGGATCAACCGAGAGGGTGTTCGGTCGAACCGAGTTGGTCTTCGGTCGACCAAAGTGCCTGTTTGGTCGACCGAGTACAATCAGTACTTTGTTCGGTCGACCGAGCTTGATGGCCGGTCAACCGAACTGACCAGAATATGAAATGTTCTGTTTGCTGGTTGCTCATTATTTTTCATAAATTGTTATGTTAATTGAGCATGATGCATAGTAATCGCCTTTACTCTGTTGGTTTTATTTTATAATACGATCTGCGTATCGTGCCTATTTTATTATCAAAAGTTGTAATTTTATTCTCATCAAATCCCCTCGAATGTAACTCGAGGTTTCCTTAGAATTATGTAATATTCTAGATTAGGAGAAGGTACAGCTAAGATGATGAAGATTTGGAGGCAACCAACTGAAGGTCAAGACGGTGTAGAATAGAATGTTTTTCTTTTCACACCCTTAGATTGACTTCACGGTTTTTCCATTGGCTTGGAAAACCCGAATAGGATATGGCGATTACTATTGCATTTTACATTTATGTATTGGATGCATATGTATATGAGCATAAACTGTTTTATTTATGCTTTTCTAGTGAGATTGTTAAAAACAAAACCCCTCAATTAAATATTAATTAGTGCCTTCCTAAGTTTGGCCCTCGTCAATGCCTAGATCAACATTAGTATGGGACATGCCAAAGCTGTGCATACGTGTCTATCCGGGTGAGGCGAGAAGGATAAGTTGTGATATCCGCCGGTTAAAACTTAGGGTCCTAGTTAACTGGATTATCTCAATAGATGGATTGAGGATCTAGAGGCAAAAGAGTTGAGAAAAGTGTATAATGATACACTTGAATAAATGTTATTCACTCAACTAACCAAGAATTACATAATTTGATGTAATTGGCAAACGTTGCCTACCTAAATAACTAAGTTTTGGGCGATAGCCAAAGCTGACTCAGAACGAGGTGAAATATGGATCTTGGCCCGCTAGAAAGTTAACGAACTTTCCGAGTTGATATTGAGGGTTATTCACTCGAAGAAAATAGTGGGAGAAATAATTAAAAAGATAAAGACCTAATAATGATTTTTAATCGGTATTTACTTTTGTATATGCATATTTTTGTTGTAGAAAAATGGCAAATTCAAACCAAACACTATCATCTGCGTTACGTCCCTTGAGAAGGACAAATTAGAGGGAGTTAACTTCCTCGATCGAGTTCGAGAACTTGAGAATCGTTCTCAAGCATGAAAGAAAATTTTATGTATTGGAACGACCTATTCCCGCTATACCGGAGGCTCGCGCTTGACTGCCCGATAGAAGTGCTTATCGAAGCATGTTAGTGATGTTTTAGATGTGTCTAGCCTCATGCTTGTCACCATGAACTCGAGCTTCGAAGCAACATGAGGACATGGGGGCTTATGAGATCGCCGGCTCACTCAAGCAACTATATCAGGCAAGCACGCCATGAGAGATTCGATGTATCGAAATCTCTTTCAAAGGGCAAAATGTATGAGGGAATGGCAGTGAGGAACGCACGTTCTTAAGATGATAGGTTATGTTCGTAACCTTGAAAAACCGGGATTTCCTTTGGGACAAGAGTCGTCGATCGATTTGATCTTGCAATCGTTGCTCGAGTCATTCGACCGATTAATTCGAATTATCACATGAATGAAATTGACAAGCCATTGCTCGAGTTGTTGAATATGCCGAGGACCGCCGAGAAGGAAATAGGCAAGTCCAAGCCCAACACCAGACCGATGGTGCAAAAGTGGCAAAGGCAAAGGTTTTGTGAAACCAAAAGGCAAACCGAAAGGTAAGCCCAAGGGCAAGCAAACCACTTTCAACAATGCACCGAAACCTAAGGGTGGTGTAGCCAAGGACTCTATCTGTCATCATTGTGGTGAGAAGAGTCACTGAAAAGGAACCGCAAAAAGCTATCTTGCAGAAAAAGGTCGAAAAAGGAGAAAGCAAATGTTGTTTCTGCTCAGTATTTATGTTGTAGATATTAATATGATTGATATCAATTTAAATACAACTACTTCTTGGGTATTTGATACCGGATGTGGTTCTCACATTTGTACTAATGTGCGTAGACCGCAAAATGAGTAGAGAGTTGGCAAAGGGTGAAGTGGAACTACGAGTTGGCAACTGAGCACGTGTCGCGATCTCTACTGTAGGGACTTGTACTTTTACTTTGCCTTCGTGGCTTGTTTTGGGGTTTAGAAAACTGTTTCTATGTACCTAGTTTAATTAAGAATATTACTTTCGCTTTCTTGTTTGGACAAGAAAGGTTTTGAGATTTCGATCAAAAACCAACGATTGTCGTTATTTCGGATAATATGTTTTATGCAAGCGCTTCTTTGATTAATGGTCTATATGTTTTAGACCTTGATATGCCAATTTTAAATATAAATACCAAAAGGATTAAGACTAATGATTCTAATCCGACATACCTCCGGCATTGTCG
The DNA here is from genome assembly GCA_026122235.1 of Vinca minor. Taxonomy (NCBI): domain Eukaryota; kingdom Viridiplantae; phylum Streptophyta; class Magnoliopsida; order Gentianales; family Apocynaceae; genus Vinca; species Vinca minor. The sequence continues at coordinate 6,130,741 of JAOCZM010000284.1, read as the reverse complement.
CTTAGGCCATATAAACGAAGACCGCATATCCAAACTCCATAAAGATGGGTTGTTGGAATCATTTGACTTCATGTCTTATGATCGATGTGAATCTTGTTTGTTGGGTAAGATGACAGACATCACCTTTCACTAAGCTAGGTGAGAGAGCCGATGCTTTGTTAGGACTAATACATAGTGATGTATGTGGCCCCTTTTAATATACATGCAAATGGTGGTTACCTCTACTTCATTACCTTTACCGATGACTTCAGTAGGGTATGGATATGTGTTCTTGATGAAGCACAAATCGAAGCATTTGCTAAGTTTAAAGAGTTTAAACTAGAAGTAGAAAACCAACTTGGCAAGAGTATTAAGGTTCTTCGATCCGATCAGGGAGGAGAGTACTTGAGTCCAGAATTCGTGACTATCTAAAAGATTGTGGAATCGCTTTCACAACTTTCTCCTCCAGCCTACTCCACAATGGAATGGTGTATTCGAAAGGAGGAACAGAACCTTATTAGATATGGTTCGTTCTATGATGAGTCACACGAGCCTCGCCCAATTCCTTTTGGGGACACGCACTAGAGACAAAGCAGCTTTAACACTTAACCGCGTTCCATCTAAATCGGCTGCAAAGACGCCATACGAGTTATGGGATCGGGAAGCGTCCCCAGCTTTGTCTTTCCTCAAGATTTGGGGGCTGTGAAGCTTTTGTAAAACGCTCGCCTTCGATAAGTCGACTCCAAAATCTGAAAAGTGCATATTTGTAGGTTATCCTAAGGAAACTAAAGGATACTACTTTTATATCCCTAACGAGAACAAAGTGTTTGTTGCTCGCACGAGAGTCTTTCTAGAAAAAGAATTTGTTTCTAGAAACACGAATGGGAGTATCGTAGAACTTACTGAAGTTCCAGACTCTCAAACTAGCACTAATGATGAGATGGAAATTGAACAGACTCCACAAGTTATTGTGCAGCAGGTGCCACAAACAGTTGTGCAGACAAGCACTGACTCAAGAAACACAAGAATTGCGTAGAGTCCGGTAGAGTTCGTCGTCCACCTCCGGAAAAATTTGGATTTTTCATAACAAAACATGGTGATGTTATGTTTGTGGATCACGATGAACCTTCAACCTACAAACAGGCAATTAATAACCCAGATTCTGAGAAATGACTTGAGGCCATGAGATCTGAAATGGACTCCATATACACAAACCAAGTCTGGATCTTGGTTGATCCACCTGAAGGGGTAACTCCCATAGGGTGCAAATGGGTTTTTAAGATTAAAACCGACATGGAAGGGAATGTACAAACGTACAAGGGGCGACTGGTCGCGAAAGGTTTCAAACAAGTTCATGGTATTGACTATGACGAGACCTTTTCCCCTATAGTTATGTTCAAGTCCATTCGGATTTTGCTTACTACTGCAGCTTACTATGACTATGAAATCTGGCAAATGGATGTCAAAACCGCTTTCCTTAATGGAAAACTTGAAGAGGATGTGTATATGACACAGCCTGAAGGTTTTGTCACTCCAGAGAATGCTGGAAAAGTATGTAAGCTTCAGAGATCCATTTATGGACTCAAGTAGGCTTCTCGAAGCTGGAACATCCGCTTTAATGATGCCGTCCGTGAGTTTGGCTTCATTAGAAATGAGGATGAGCCTTGTGTTTACAAGAAGGTTAGTGGGAGCTCAATCGTATTCTCGGGTTTTGTATGTAGATGACATACTACTCATTGGAAACGACATACCAACCTTAAAAGTCCGTCAAGGCTTGGTTGAGTACGTGTTTCTCTATGAAAGACTTAGGCGATGCCAGCTATATTCTCGGGAGTCAAGATCTATAGAGATAGATCCAGGAGACTCATTGGCCTAAGTCGAGTACATATATAGACAAGGTGCTAAAGCGGTTTAGCATGCAAGAGTCTAAGAAGGGCCTTTGTCCTATGGCACATGGTAATGCTTACATCAAACAAACAAGTGTTCTAAAACGCTCGCCGAATTAGAACGCATGAAAGAGATCCCTTATTCTTACGCCATAGGATCCATCATGTACGCCATGATATGTACTCGCCCTGGATGTCTCGTATGCCTTAAGCCTTACGAGCGAGATACCGATCTAATTACGGTGAACGTCACCGGATCTCGATCAAGAATATCCTCAAGTACTTACGAAGGACTAAGGATACATTCTTGATTTATGGAGAAGCGAGTGAGCTCGTTGTAAATGGTTACACCGATGCTAGTTTCCAAACCGACGAGAGATGATTTCCGATCGCAATCGGGATATGTGTTTAACTTGAATGGAGGTCTTGTGAGTCGGGCGCGATTCAAAGCAATCAACCATCGCAGATTCTACGACAGAGGCTGAGTACATAGCGAGCTTGTGAAGCAGCTAAGGAGGCGGGATGGATCGGGAAATTTATTTCCGACCTCGATGTGGTTCCTAGTATTGCGAACCCGATAGACCTCTATTGTGACAACAATGGGGCTATTTCACAATCTAGGGAACCTAGATCTCACCGGAGGTCCAAACATGTACTCATCGCGATTTCACCTAATCCGCGAGATTATAGAGAGAGGTGATGTGCATATATGTAGAGTTGATTCGGCAGACAATGTCGCCGATCCACCGACGAAGCCACCTGTCGCGATGAGCAGCATGATCGTCACACTAGCTCCATGGGTATCCGATATCTGGAGGGTTGATCTTTAGAGACAGTCATTAGTATGCCCTAAAGACCATTTATTGTAATTTGGGTCTTTAGTGCAAGTGGGAGATTATTTGTACTAATTGTACCGTATTTTATTTAATTTTCATTTTGATGAATAAAAAGGCATTAATTTCAGTATTATTCATTATGTTTCGGCGTTCTTAACAACATAAATAAATAATATGTCCTTAGAATAGTATTCATAATTGTTATGAGATACCATTATGAAACGTCCCTAGTCGAACATTATTATGGAATCTGCGAGGACAATAATAATGCGTAAGACTAGTATGTGTAGTGATTGATATAAGATATCGGATCGTCACATGGGTATATATGATTAGAGAATCATTATTATACTGGACAGACCCGACATGAGAAACACACCATGGGTTGTTATATAATAGTCAACAGTGTTTCTCAAATTTTTGACTGGGTTGTATATGAGATCCTTCGACTTGAGGTCTCACAAGAGTTCTTGCATGGCTAGTGTTATGCTTTGATAATGTTAAACGCTATCCGTAACAGGGTGAGCAATAAAGGCATTTATTGGGTATATCACGAATCTTGTTCAGGATGAGTGGGATGTAGAAAGGATTTGTCCCTCCTATATAGCAGGAGCGATATCTTGGGCCCCTTGATGGAGTCTGACTAATTCATGGCCATGAACAAGTGAATCAGTATATGATATTGATGTCATTTGATTAGTCTACTCGCGAATCAAGAAACTAAAAGATTGGACAATACAATTGTGTGACTTTTTCCATGACTTGTGTTCAATCTAGATATCAAGGACAAAAGGATTTAACTACAAATGTCAAATGTTGTGATTATGATAAATCACCAGATATTTATGAATTGGGGGTAATGATGCGTTGCTAGATACCTCTCATTACCTGTGACATATAATGTCACGGCCAACATCATAGATACCTCTTGGGTCGCACTCATAGATCAACTGGATTGGACTTGTTGGAGTACATTTAATCTAAGGTGCGCCAATTCGATTGGGCCGGGCCGGGATTGGATTGGGCCCTTAATCGGGTTGGGCCGACCGACCCGTTTGGACCGAGCTTATGGCTGGAATATTAGATGTAATTTCAGCTCTCATTATGGTGGTTGAAGTGGTGGAGAAAGTGGAGGAGTGGTTTCCTCCATGATCTCCCACTCCCCCCATTATCTCACCCCACTCTCTCTTGATAGACTAGGAGGAAAATACAGATTTTCCATGCTATTCTAATCAGATTTTTCTCCAGCTTTTGAAGCTTAGAGAGAAGAGAGAAAAGTGAGTTTTAGAGAGAAAAAGAAAAGATAGATTTCTAGACTTGTTTTCTAGCTTTTTGCTAATAGGAAAGAAGTTAGAAATCCTGTATCTTGTTCTTCTGAAAAGGTCTGAAATACATACTCCATTGAAGAGTGTCTTCAAAACTTTTACAAGGCGTTGGCTAGCACCAAGCAGTAGAAGACCATCCCCAGAAGATCGAGTGGATACTGGGAGAGACGGAGCCTGCATTGTGGTGTTCCGTTCGTGACAACATACCGCTGAAAGCGTTTCAGCCATTCTAGCATCAATATAAGGTAAAACACTATCCCATTTGTTTGTGACCCGGTTATTCCTCTAACAGATATAACTTTGGATTATCATTTCTGTTTTGGGTTCGGTACTTCATTGGTAGATGAGGTGCTCCCAAGTCATCACCCGATTATGGGGCGTGACACTTCTTCTTAAGTCCATAAAAGGAATATAACTTCCCGAAGTTATATGTTCCAATTTAAAACACACACACACTTACATATTCTTCATATGAAAAAAAACCAAGGTAAAACTTAAATGATATCGCATGCAAACACATCCTGAGCTAATCTACAGACCCGACCCTCATCGAACCGAGCAAGCAATTTCCACATCTCTTTCTAAAGAAACTAAGGGAAAAAAGAAGAGCTCACAACATCTCGAGCAGATAAAAGATCCGACGACCAAGGTCCGGGCAAACAAATTCCTTACTTCCTGATGAAAGAGACAGGGACAAAACAAGCTCGGAAAAAGACGTCCTAAAATATCCGACGACCAAGGTCCGGGCAAACAAATTCCTTACTTCCTGATGAAACAGATAGGGACAAAACAAGCTCGGGAAAAAGACGTCCTATGCCTTGTTAAATATTTGCAAAATTTCTGGCCCAGACTACTATTATGCTTTTAAGATTCTAACCGAATTAGTGAAGTGTAAATGTCCGTACACTTGTATTTTAATTTTCTTTTCTTAAAAGGAAAAAAAATAAAAGAAAAGGGGAAATCATTGATCCGTTATGGCCTTTAATTTCTTGGCACTCCGAAGCCCACAAGTACCAGCAAACCTTCTGAGATATTATTCTCCAAATTCTCACATTTCCCTCCACCCAATTCACACACAATGGGAGTGATAAACTGCTACATTTCAGTGACTTCCTCAGCTACTCCTTTAGACTCCCCAAATTCTTCATCAACAACACAGCAACAGCAGCAATCAATTTCCCAAACTCAAATTCCAACCAAGATTTTATTACCCAAAAAGAAGCCTCAGAAATGGTCTACTGGGGTAGCACCAGGGGACTGGGGTGGCCCACCTACCACCTCCAAGCTCAGGAAGTACTGGGGCGGTGAGAAAGAGGATCCTCTCACTTCTGATGATTATATTTGGAATAGAGATTTTATGGGTCGGATGAAGAAGCTCATTGCTGACCCGGATGATGATTCCCTATCCGACCCTCGACTTTCTCCATCAAAGGTTTGTTTTTTTAATTATTATTATTATTAGAGAAAAACATACATAAATTATTTTTACTTTTCTATTTTTATGGGTAAATTTTTATTTTAGCTCTTTATACCTCTAATCTATTCTCGAATTATTACTTTTTAAAAATTATTGTAAAACGGGGGATTTTGCCACTCTTGAACATGTTTGTCAGTCATAAAGGCATTTATATCAATTTAAATATTTAATAATGGAGATATGTGCAGACCATTTGATTAAAACTGACAATAAATCATCAGTTTTACACTTGACAAAACAATAGTTCATAATAGTTTAGGTACGATAAGAGTTGAAAATAAAAGTTTACTGATAGAAAAAAGTGAAAATAATTTATGTATATATAGGGAGTTTTTATCTTATTATTATCATTATTATTTAATTGCTTTCCTATGTGATTGTTGGTTTCTGGATTACGTTTGTTGCCCCTTTAGGTTCTTGAATTTAATTGGTGGTTCTCTGTTTCGTGCAGTATATATGGATAAATTGTTTGTTAAATCAGTTTTAACTATATATGGTTTCCAGTTTGAAGGGGTTTTGTCCCCCTCCCCCCCACAAAAAAAAACAATTTCCCTCTTTTAATTGCTGAATATGGTGAACTTTTCTTTGCCTCTTGTTATTTTTCATTATGGAAATTCTTAAATTGTTTTGTTGGTGAATTTCTTTGGTTAATTATTAAGCTGGCATTTTGTTTCCTAGTTTATATGTGAAATAAGATGGCAGTACTATTTGTTATTTGGTTTTGTATTTTATATTAGTTCGAGTGATATGGTTATTTCTTGATGTGAACAGGAAAAGCCTTCTGGATTTCTTAGCTTAAATAGGATGATGAACCTCGACAAGTATGAGCTTCTTCTTTGTATTAGAGTTGTTTTCATTTCAATTTATCATTTGCGTTGATCCGTTCACTTGTTGATTGTATGCTTTTAGCATGGAAGTCGACTTGAGCAAAGAATTAACAACCCCATTAAATCCATTGAAAGAAGAATATGCAGAGGAAGTTAAAGTAAGTTGAAATCTGAATCTGATTGAATCCCTCTTGTGAAGTTCTTTTTTCCCGTCTTCTTATACATTTGCTTCTAAATAATTTCTTTATGTATCAGGCCAGTGGTACTGTATCTCGGAGGTGGAGACCAGCACCAACACGACGTGAGCAAGATAAGTGGGACAGAGCTACCAAGGCCGCAACAGGAGGCAGTGTATGATATCCACTAAGATTAATTTTATCCTCACATTTTACTTTATTGTCTTTCTCCTAAGATAAAGTTTTTAGCTTCTTTATATGGAACCTGCATACTGCCATCCTCCAGGATGTGATGTTTCGAGAAATCCGTCGCCCCAAAGGGGATCCAGAAGTATTGGCTGCTCAGTCAAGGGAGCAGTACTTTAAGGTATGTTGTATAAAATTGTGCCGTGATAGTTACTGATGAAATTTGTTCTTTTTTTTTCTGTATCCTTTGAAGCAATTGCTTTTGCAGTTAAAAAATAAGTTGCAATTCCTCACTCTTGGCGTTGGTGGTGTTGGTTTACTCTCAGCTTACATCTCCTATACCCCAGAAATAGCTGCCAGGTAAGTCTGCTAATGTTTTTTTTTGTCGGCATCTGGTTATAATAGGGCTTGATCTGATTATCCTTCATAATTAATGAAAATTTCTCTATCAATTGGTGATGATATGCTGGTTAACTTCTTGAGTTACCTGTAGTTTTTAATTTTTTATCTTTATCCACATGAATATTTCTCATTAGTAAGTTTCTGTTGTTGTGTACACTACTGTACAGTAAGTTCACATGAAACTGTGTTGTTAAGTTTATTCTGCTGAAGTTAAATGCACATTATATTTGTGAGATCTTCTTCGTGCAATTATCTCAAATTATATTCATATATTCAGCTATGGTGCTGGATTTCTCGGTTCTTTGATCTATATGCGTATGCTTGGGAACACTGTGGACTCCATGGCAGATGGAGCCAGGGGGGTCATCAAGTAAGTATCTCTTTTATCCCTGTATCAAATTCTTTAGCTGAAAACTTTTGTTATCCAAGTTTTTCAAATCTTATTGAATTTTCTCTGTTTGCAATGCTGATATTTGCCCAAGCTGCCGATTTTGACAAAATTAACTTCTGATGATTGTTATTTACTTCAGGATGCAATGTTGCAGAAGTCGCTAGTCGCTAGTCGGTTGCCAGACTGGCGATTAGCGAGTAGTCGGTGTAGTCGGCGACTAGTCGGCTTACCTAAGGGATTTTTTAAAATTCCCTTGTCCTATCCATTATACTAGTCAAACAAAATTCCATAAAAAATTAAAAATTAAATACTAGTAAAATCAAAGTACACAAAGTCCATCCATAATAATTAAATTCATTACCATAATAAGTAATAACAAGTTCAAATACTAAAATAATCGTTTTGACCGATTTTTTACCGGCTTTGACCTTTTTTTTACCGATTTTTGTTCGATTAAATTGGTCAACCGATTTTTTACCCCGACTAGCGATTTTTTGCCGACTATGCCGATTTTTACAACACTGTCAGGATGTCTGGTTATAGAATTAATATACTCCTTCCAATCAAAGTGAATGTCCTAATTTGGCTTGACATGTAGATTTAGGATAATGTTTGACCAAAGGTAAGTTACTGCCCTACCCTTGTTAAACATACAAAGGTATGTTTGACCAAAGGTAGAACTCATGTGCTAGTAGAACTCATATCCTCTAAATGAAGGGGGTTAGTTGTTGAACTTAAGATGGAAAATATGTTTATTATAAGAATGTAGACCATTCAATTTTAGACATCCCGAAATAGAAATACGGACAATAATTCTTTATGGAGAGAGTACTTATGACTAACCTAAAGCCTTCGAAAACAATATATATAATTGTGTTTTGCAAGAAGTTAATGGTGTTTTCCAAAGTGGAAACCTGTTTACTTTCTGTTTTAACTAATGAAATTAGAAAGCTATTAAGCTTTTCTTGGGAGAAGTTTTGATGGGAATCCTGTTTTAAATTTAATTAGTTCGATGAAAGTATGTGATCTGAGCCTCCTTATCTTGAATTTGGGTGGCTCAAAGTACCCATGGACCCCAAATTGAGAGAATAAGAGCTTCTTAGGTTGAGGTAGACAACACTATATGATACTAGCACCTCCCTCCCACAAGCAAAGCCCTATATCCTAGCAACTAGGCGGGAAAAACGCTCTCCTAACCTCTAAGAAATATAGGAATTTCAACTTAGGTAATCAACATTCCCTTGAATTGAAAGTTGACCCAAGGACCTGAACTTGATTAACAAGTCAAGTGACAATCAAACATGGATAACAAGACATAAATGGAAGTCCAAGATGAGTTCCTCACAAACTAAGAACTAGGATTCTTTTTTTCACTCTTCAATTTTGTATATTCATCATTGGTTGCCTCTATACATGTGAATGAGAGGTAATTATAGTTTTCCAAACCCTAATTAGTAGAGCAACTCCCTAACCTCACCAATGACTCTTGTTGAACTATGATCTCATCAGTTTGAGAGAGCTTTTCATCAATTGACAATTTAGTGACCGGAGTCTATACCGGAATGTGCAAGAGAGCAGAATGCGTATGTAGATTTCTCTCAATTTTTGTTCCATTAGATGTATTGAGACAAAAGTTTCGGTCAAAGGGTGATGGTACTTTTTCATTTTCTTTTTTTTCTTTTCTTTTGGTAAGTAGGAAAGGAAGATAGCCAAGGAGAGAGGAATTAAAGAATCAGAAAGGATTTACCACCAGTAGTTGGATTTTACTTCTCTGTACATGTTTCGTTCCTTTCAGATTTTTTCGATTTTTACATGAGATTGATATGATTTGGACTTTTCTCAAGTATAATGCTAGGGCTTTAAAACTATGACCATATACACACGTCCATTTCAGAAAAGATTTCCTCAGAATTCTATTTATCTATGAGATCAAGACTAGGATTCTGTTTTCACACTTTAAATTGAAAATCTCTTTTCCTTCCTTTCCTGCTGGGAGTCCTTAGGTTTCCGAAATAATGTAGGAAAAAGTGCCTCAAACTATTGCTATTTGATTCAACGAATTCTTGAAAAAGTCAAGTTACTTTGATATTTGTTGATAACGAACAATGTTAGGGGAAAACTCTGAAGTTATACTATTGAGCCTTGGCACAAGGACAGGAGTTGGTGAGTTGTATGCCTGTCTTCTGGCACTTCTACAACAACAACAATAGCATAACCCATTAAATCCCCAATAATTGGGGGTATGGGCGGGGATGGACGAGATACAGACCTAACCTTTGTCAATAAATGCACAAAGTGGCTGATCCCAGAATACCATTGAAACAGATGTATTGGAGACTAACCTAACCTTTGGCAATGAGTGCACAAAGTGGTTGCTCACATAATACACATGTAACAATGGTCCCCTATGCCGTCGCGTTTTCTACATAATCATGCCCTCAAATCAAAGCCAAAAGGCATCAGAGAAGGCAGACCCAAGAACCATTTTGATTTATGTGCACATTACCATGCTTCTTTCATTCATCATCCAGAGCATTAGTGGTGCACAGTGTCTTCTGGCACTTCTATATTTACAAATAAATAGAACTTCTTTGCTGAATAAACATGATTACGTGAACACAAAGTTTTACATTTTTCTATCTACTCCCATTCAAAATTTTGAGAACTTTCCCATATGCATTTTGTAAACAAGGATGTTTTGGGAGTTGGGACAACACTTGTTTATTCTCAGGAATTATGCTTTCATTATCGGATCCTCTAAAAATAAGATGAAATTTGCATAGCTACTTCAATCTGTAAGAATATAGATAGCAAATTTTCATTTTAACAATCCCTCTTGTCCGAAATAGGGTGGAACCCCCTTCAAAACTACAGTTTCTTTTGGGAAATATCATGCGGGTCTTGTTTTTTAGCTTGCAGAATTGACTAGGTGCATGAAAAACCGGTAATTACGGTATGATAGACTTTTGAGACCATGATTGTTTATAATCAGGTCTGTCACTCGAAGATTCTAGAAGCCTTTTATAACTCTACTGTATTTTGAGGTCTCTACCGTAGTTACCCTTATTTTCTGCTTTTATTTTCATCCTTTTACTTCATAACACAAAAAGTAACAGTAAAATGATGTTTAGAACAAAATATTTCCTCATGTTTCCCCTCGAAGTAGTAATTTAAAAACAGACGTTTTAGATTTCACCCTCAATCAGCTTATATCTTTCCTTCTTGCAGGGGAGCTGTTGGACAGCCAAGGCTATTGGTTCCAGTTGTGTTGGTCATGGTATACAATCGGTGGAATGGGTTAGTCCTCTTTCATTTATGTTGCTTCATCTACTCCTTTCATACCATTTTAGTTGTTCTCCTCTACAATGCGTATAATACTTTTACTTATTACTTCCACATGTTCCCATATTTATTTTTTGTAACTTCAAGTTAGACTTAAGAAACATGTGCAACTCCAATGAAATACTCCCAATAAATGTAAGGGTATTTGAGTCTTCTACATTTACAATTTCACGAAATTTAGCAATTTCTTATCCCGTGTCTTTTGTATTGGGACAATTAAAATGGGATGAAGGGAGTATTATTTAAATGCAATATAACCATTTTCTGATTCACCCAGTGTTACATCTTTGTTATGCTGTTAAAAGACTAGAAGAGAACTTTTTTTTCAGTTTGTGCTTTCAGAAATAAGAACTCCGTATCTTGAGTAAAATTCATTGGTGCGTTTTCTAACTGTTACCACTGCAAACTAAAATGGCATCGACAAACTTGGTTAACGTTCGGATTTCCTTGGTTACTCTTAATTTTCATCTTCGTTTTACGAATTTACTAAGATGTGATGTAGTATCAGTTCAAAAGCTTTCTTCTTTTATGTACTGACAAAAACTTTATGCTTTTTTTCCCAGAATTTTAGTTCCAGATTATGGATTTATGCACCTTCAATTGATTCCAATGCTAGTAGGATTCTTCACATACAAGATTGCTACTTTCTTCCTAGCCATTGAGGAAGCAGTAACTATTGTTGGAGAGAAGCCGCAAGCTTAGTTTCGAATTCTCTGTTGATCATTTTTCTTCATTTGGAATAAATTTGTCATCTGGTAGGTTAAATGCGAACTATTCAACTAAAAATTTGATTCTTACGTGATTTTTTTACACAAGAAAAGAAGATTACCTTTCTCACCCCGAAACCTGATTCGATTAACTTTTCTCTGTTTTTCGGTTTTTTTTCTTGGAATTTTCTCTTCTTGTAGTGTAAATGATCAACTTTGAGACCAAAAAATCTGGAGAATTGCAAATATGTGATGCTCTATCAAGAACCAGTGAGTATCTGAAATATGGCAGCAAATGTTCTTGAAAGTACTCCCTCCATTCCTTATTAATTGTCGTTTAGGAGAAATCTAGGAGTCCAAATTAATTGTCGTTTAAGGTTCTTTTTATTTATAGAAAAAACCTACCTATATAGAAAAAATAACAAATATAATAATTTTTTATTTATACGCAAAATATCAAAAAAAAAAAATATTTGGAAAGAGAAGAATATTTTTTCAATGATTGCTCAACGTCGGCGTTGTAAATTTTCTTGAAAAAATTAACGGTTTAAATAAACCATCCAAAAATAAATAAAGTACCTAGCTCCAATTTATTGGGGGCAAATTCCAACTCATTTAATGACACGATAAGACTTAAATGACTCGATTAACTAAAGTTTATTTTTTGAAGTTTTTGCCCTTTTAATGAACAAAGTTTGGTGAGAATTTGGCATGTGGGTTCAATAGAAAACTAAATGGTTCGGTAAACTAATTTTCCTTGGAATAAAAAAGTTAAAAAGAAAATTAGATTTTTCACTCAATTTAATAGAGTAAAAAGGAAATCAACAAAGTCATTCAATTAAAAATCCTACCCACTACCTTTATTTATAATTTCATCAAATTTCAAAAACTGTATACACTTTTGATGTAGGTGAAACAATTTTATTTGAAAAAAATTTAGACTGTTGGAATGAAAAAATTGAAAAGCAAATTAAATGGTTCGGTGCACTAATTTTCTTTTAAAAAAAACTGGTTGTTTGAATGAAACAAATGAAAAGCAAATTGATTTGACACTCAATTTAATGGACTAAAAAGCAACTCAACCAATTCATTCAATTAAAAACAATGGCAAACCTCTTCATTTATAATGTTGTCAAATTTTAAAAATTTCATACACCTTCGATGTGGGATCTTGAATAATATTGAAAAAGAAAAAGATAAATTAGAATAGGAAAAATAAAACACCATTAAAAATATTAAAATATATAATATAATTTGAATAAGTTAACGAACCATTCGGAAAAAAAATAAAGTTCGTCTTTTAATTCATTGAGAAAATTTCAACTCAGTTGATGATACAATTAAATGGCTCGATCAACTAAAATTTATTTTTTAAATTTTGAAAAGAAAATTGGATTTGTCACTCATTAAATTCAATTCATTCAATAAAAAAGTCATTCTCAACCCGTTTATTTATAAGGTTGTCAAATTTAAAAAACTTCCGATGTGGGATCTTTAATAGTATTGAAAAGAGAAAAAGAATAAAATAGAATAGGAAAAATAAAAAAAACCATTACAAATATTAAAATTATAAATTTTATTTGAATAAGCTAAAGATGTCAAGATATATCATTAATTTAATAAATAAAAAATCATCACCAATCATTTTTTAACCCAAAAAAAAAGGACAAAAAAATTCAGAAAATTACATATGGGATTGTGAATGACTTGTGTTGATTGAAACTGAAAATAGATTCTGTAATATATATATACTAGCCAAATAACCTGTGCTATGCACGGAGAGGCAAAAAATTCTCTGTCCCCGTGTGTGTCCCCAACCAATCACAAATCACCCTGTGTATATATAATTGGAAAAAATGTTTATATAGTAAATTTTGATTGGTTGGGGACAGGAATGGGGACAGACGATTTTCACCCTCACGGAGATACGTTAGTGGGCAAAATAAAATTTTAAAACTGTTTTAGGACATGCTTGGCAAAAGAAAAGATTAAAATTGTTTTACGAACAATCGTGATACTTTGAAAGACGTATTATATAAGTTATTTTGTTGGTTATATCTCTAGTTTAGTTCCCAAAATTGGAGAGGGAGCGCAGGGATGAGTGTGTATTATTTTTTGAGGATTTGATTATATGATTATAAAAATAGATATGACCTTTTGGTATCAAAACTTCATAAGCTTGCCCTGCTAAAAAATAACAATACATTTTGTCTCCTTAAGGTTTCATTTTGCATCACCCCTTAGGAGTGGGTGGGGACAAATAATTTACCTATATTCAATTTGGACGGAAAAAATAACGAAAAATAAAATAGAAAAAATACCTAAAACTTATGTTGGACAAAAACTCATTTTATTTCCTCGCATATTAACTTTTGGTGCATAATTTCCTTAAAAATATTCCAACATTCATTCCTCGCACCCTTTAAATATATTTCTTGCATAATTTATAACTTATATGTGTAACTCAATTCCTCAATATAAGAAACATATTCCCTCCAATATACTAATATACTTCTATTTTCATGGTAGTGCAAGGAATCATTTTTTGTTGTCTTAAAGAGAACTCGATGTGTGAGAAATTCTACACTTTCTTAAGTTAGCAATATAACCAAGCAAGTCAATTTACGAAGCAAGAGTTCCCATGAAGTCCCTTTGGAGATGGCGTCCCTTTGGAAATGGTTAGAAAATTCAACTTCAAGACAATAATGAATTGCATTTGGAGAAAATATTAAAGAGTAATAGATAAAGAAAATAAAACAAACTCTATAACTTGTGACAAGAGATGAGAAAGTATTAAAAAATGAGACAAATTTGTAACATGACTAAGAATAAAAGACCTTCCTTTATCTTTCAATGGTGCAAAAATTCTGGGTAAATTAATGCTTGCCCGTTTTTGTTTGTTGTAGGCCATGGTAAATCGTCACATTCCTGAGAAAACACTTTCTACCATTGAACGCTAACATATATTACCGAATTTAGAATTAATTTTTCAGTAAGTAATAAAATACAAAGTCTAGTTGAAAATATAACATATATCAAGAAATTAAGAATTAATTTCCTAACGTCCCATATATATAATAGTTGTAAACACAACTTTGATAATGTGTGCATGCATAATTTACCTCATTCCGCACTATAAAGGCACTTCTCTACATTCCTAACATCCATATATTTCCTTATCAATCAGAACTTAAAAGGCTTTTTTTTTATTATATGAAATGAACTGAAAAGCATAGGGATAAGAAACTTAACCTAACATTCATAAAAAAAGACATTTTTCTGAAATAATTAAATCGAGTACAATGACATAAAAGATACCTAGTACTCTGCACGTTAATGAGTAGATCACTATGGTTAGAGATTCTATTCACATATCTAAAAGAAAAAGGGAAAATTGCCATGGCTAAGAAAGAAGCAAATATATTCATATATAAATTTAGGAGGGATGAGATTTAATGCATTAAACCTGAGAAAAATATAAAGGGGAGAGCAGAATTAGGGCGAGAAACTAATTAAATCAAGTACAATGACATAAAGGATAAAAAACCCAAAAGCTTCACCATGTTTCAGGAATTTGTGGCAACATCTGTGAATAAATGACCTTAAAATGAAACATCAGTTGCACTAATTAGTATGAGAAAAAATGGAAAAATAATCCTAAACACAATAACTTGCAGTCTCAGAATTAGTTCAATGAAATCGTGAACGTCCCAGTCCCAATAAATACGTATAATGCAAATTGCATCTCATATTTAAATATGAAGAATGTCTAATTTAACAAAAATATTGATACATGAAGATTTTTAAACGCAATAGCAAAGGATTAGAAATTTAAAAAGAGAATTTTATAAATAAATCAGCCGATCAATTTTGTTTGGAGAAATGTGCAAGTATATCTTTTTTCCTTAACTTTGATGATGCTTCAAGGAGTGATTCTTCGAGGTGACTTCAAGTGGCTCAAATATATCTGTAAGACAAAAACAAAATGTATAGGAATGAATTTCATAATTGGATAAAAATAGAAAAACGGTAGAATAGGAATCATAATCATATTCTTGTGTTTTGAGAAAAAATGTAAAATTTTGTAAATGGCAAAAAATGTGAGAGAGAATGAGGAGAAGTTGCAAGTTTTACCTCCTATTCCATGCATCCAATTTATTGAAGGAATCAACAAACTACTACACAGAAGAAAGAAGGCATAAGAATGAAAAACATAAATATGGATGAAAAACACTGTATGATGAAAATAAAGTAGAAAAACAGAAGAATAAAAAAGTTTGTGGAAGAAAGAGAAAATGAGTGCTCATAAAAAGAATAAGTTGGATAAAGATAAAAGTTTTTTTAATATAGATTTAACAGGTAGAGATCAATATCTTTTAAGAGTCCAAACATAGTTAAACTACAAATTTTAAATTTTAAACTACAAATTATCATTATATAATTTGTTAGATTAAGAAGAAATTACACGAGTATAATCCTTAATCACTTTGATTGAGATAAATGATAATTACATTGAAGTTAGGATTGTAGAGATAATTGAGGGAGTGATTTAATATTTAAATTTTATTAAGATAAGAATTAATTTTCAATTAATTTAATTAATCTAAATACTTCTCAACCAATTAAAATTTTATAAAATAATTAATTGAACCAAAATTAATGGAAATTACACGTAGGATTTAGAAAAATTTGATTGGTTGAAACTGAAAACATGCTCTGTAATATATATATATATATATATATATATATATATATATATATATATATATATATTGTAAAACACAAGGGGGGGGGTGAATTGGGTTTTAGTCGATCTTGCAAACTTTTTCGAATCTATTCAATGCTAGTGTAAGTTTGAGCAAGATGATTAAAAGCAAAGCAAAACCCAATAACAAGACAAAGGATTTATAGTAGTTCGACTCACTCAGAATCTACATCCACTACCTTGAGCCGCACCCAAGGATTTTAAACAACTTCACTAAGAAGAATGTTTACACTTGTGGCTAACTCACTAAGAGTTTTACAACACAACCACAACTCAAAACTCACAAAGAGCTTGCCCACACAAAGTAGGACTTTTACAACTTGCCCCCACTATGTAGGACTTTCACAATTGCCCACACTAAGTAGGACTTAAACAAATAACCCTATCACTAAGAAAGGGAATGAGATAGGTTAAGTACAAAGTTGTTCACTCTTCTAAGTAAAAGATAGATACCTTTTAAGTACAAGAAATTCAGCTCTTGAACATATGAAGCACACTCTTTGTCTTGCTTTTGAAAGAATACTCTTGAATGATTTAGATCATAGAGATGAAGAGTATTTTTCTTTGAAAGTCTTTAGACTTGATAAGATATGAATGTTTATTGTATCTCAAAGTCTTGGAGTCATTCTCTAGCTTAAGAGTATATATACATTTCAAAATAGGCTGGAAAAACGACTCTTTAAAGGTCAAATAACGGCTAGTTTCTCGCAGAGTTCGGTTGACCGAACACAGACCTCGGATGACCGAAAGGCCACCTCGGTTGAGCCGAACCTAGGTTGGTCGACCGACCAAGACCCTTAGGTCGACCGAAGCTGATTATCACACCTCTCTGTTTGTGCTCGGTTGATCCGAGGAAAAACTCGGTCGACCGACCTCCTGAGCTTTGAGAGATGTTGATTTTTCACACGTTTTGAAATCTATTGAAGTCTAAAAGGTTTCTCAATATGTAACAAGTAAGAGCATTTAGAAAACCATTTTAAACGACTTATACATTGAAATCAAAGGCTTTTGAGATATGAACACATATGAGAATCATTTTGAAACTTTAGCCTTTTGAAAACGTGTTTATGAAAACATGCAAGACTTGAGTGTAGAGCTTATGTTCATGAGAGCTTTGGTTAGAGCTTTATAAGATAACGACTAATGACGACAAAGTTAAACTAACCAAACATAAGTCTTCAATCTTCAATCTTGATAGATGAGCCTTGAATAACTTTGAATCTTGATACCAATGGCTTGATTGAAGTACTTAGAGATTCCATAATGAGTTCCGATATTCTATCACAAAGATTAAGATCATTAGACACAACATCAAAAGTTTGTCCAATATCAAAAACTGAGTTTGTTCGCCCTTAGGGCTTACAACTCCCCCTTTTTGATTATGACAAACTTTTATGTAATAAGATAGAATATGGACAAAATAAGAACAAGGAAGAATGGCAAAAAGATCTTAGAACAAATAAGAGCAAAGACTAGTGCTTTCAAGATAAAACCAATGAAGACTAAAGCACTAGCATGATAACTTCTTTTTGCCAAATGCATCTAGGGACTCTTAGAAGAGCCCTATTTCCCAACCAACCTCCTTTTCTCCTTCCTTCCATTATAATATGTTTTGAGACATAAGATATATAAAAAGCTCCCCCTCAAAACATGCCGGAAAGGATAAAAAAACATGATTAATACACCAAGATTAATACACCATTTTAGCAAGATTAATACACTATTTTTCTCCCCCTTTGGCATAATCAAAAAGACTTCAAACTCCAAAGATATAAGGGTGTACTTGCAAAAACATAAACAGTTCATAGCACAAGCAAAGTTAATACACCAATTTCTGAAGAATGATCTTTTTGAATAAGCTTGGTTGATTTCAAAATACAAAGAGTCCATAATGACACATAAATATAAAGATGGTTATATATGGCTCAAAAAGAATAACAACCTAAGCTAAAAACAAAGGAGATAAGGAATATAACCTTTAAGCACAATCTCCCCGTTTATCAAACATACGATGTTAGCTATTTGAGATAAAACCAAATATGATACCAATTGACCAATTGTAAATATAGCCAATTGTAAAACATGTTTGAAAATATAGCTAACAAAGTACTAGTGGAAGTGATACCATGAATTCATAAGATAAGCACAAGTATCACAACCAAAAGAAGTAGAGGAAGTGTAAGATAGCACTTGGAGTACATTCCTCTAACAAGTTAATGGTTAGCTAAAAGAGTGTAACAACTCTTAAAGTAATACTAACCAAAAACCATAATGAGATCACAAAGGATAAGAGAATGAAGAATATGATCTCAAAGTTATTAAGGGAGAGTATATGTGATACCAATTGAAGACATAAACATTTATAACACATATAACTTCCAAAATAACTTACACAAGTTGGCTATAAGAGTTAAAAGATGAAAAGCAAGCCAACAAGTGATGTGATGATGTAAAATATGAACAATTGAGCATACATCACATATTGAGTTTACATCCTAAGTCAATCATCTAGACGATCAACCAAATAAGATTAATGCTATAGACTTGAATATAAACACAACAACACCCCTATATGCAATAAAGAGCAAGTAAAAACTAAACATAGCATATACAAACTCCCCCAAAGCATAAGACACTAAATAAAAGAGGGGAGGGGGTTGTTAAAAGGAGATTTCATCACAAAGATCAAATCATTAAGCTCTCTAATAACATGCTCAAAAACAATCAAAACATATGAAGAGCAAAACATGTTATAAAATCTCCAAGGTGCCCATTTCAAGAACAATTGAACATTATATGGAAAGTAAGATCAATAATTGTTCAAGGAAATGAAAGAGATTGAGTTTAGTAATATCTCATTGAATTTGATGAATGCTTTTGTACTTTGAGTTCCTTCAATGAGTTCTTTGAGCTTCTCAATCTTCTTTATCATACTCATCTTTAGCTTTATCACCAAAGTGATATTTCCATTGCAAAGAGATTTGACACCTTTCATAAGCACTTCTTCTTCTCCGGTTATGTGATAAAATCATACACATTGAAACATCATAGAGCCGGAGCTTCCCTTTAACTAACAAGAACCTATAAGAGCAAGGGAAGAGTAACTTTTGGTACCCACTTTTGTTTGGGTCCATGGGGGTTAGTTAAAATACGCTTAACTCTCCAAATGGTTTTAACTCCCATTTCAATCTTCTTCTTCACAAAGCATCTAACACTTGTGTAACCAAATTTACCACAATATGTGCAACAAGTAGATGGCTTAGCAAATTTATGAATATGCTCATGATATTTATTTTGCTTATGTGAAGTGCTAGCATGCACAAATTGATTTCTAGGTGCCTTAGAAGAGCTAGCAATAGCAACATGATTAGCAATATAACCTAATCCATGTTTAACATTTGAAGCACGTTGCACACAAAGAAGTTGATCAAGATTTTTTGTTCCTTTGGAGAACTTATCAACAAGAGAGGTGAGATCAACAACTTTGGTTTTTAAGCCATCAAACTCAACAAGTTTGCATTCAAGAGAAGACAATTTATGATAGGCTTCTAGATACTTTAATGAGGAAGTGTTGCATGTAGCAATAAGCTTTTCATTTTCAATTTTCATGCAATCAACCTCATCACAAAGCTTTTTGTTATCAACAAGCAAAGATTCAATTTTAAGCTTCATAGCTTTGTTTTGCTTTGCACATTTTCTCAATTGATCATACATATCAATTAAAAGCTCATTAGAATCATCCTCATCATCATCAAAAGAATTTGAAGTGGAGGGAGAAAGATGTACCTCATTACCCAATGCCATGAAGCAAATATTTGCATTTTCCTCTTCTTCTTCATTGCCACTCGCATCTTGATTGACTTCAAGCATTTTCCACATAGAGTGGGCGGATTTGCTTCCAAGGACACGGTTGTACTCATCCGGATTCAAGGCACAACTAAGAATGTTCATTGCCTTATAATTTTGAGTCATTTTTTTGGACTCAACTTCATTTAGCTCATTATCCGGTTTTGGCACTAGAACACCATCCACCATCTTCATAGGTACATATGGACCTTCTTCAAATATAAGCCATAAAGAATAATCTATGGAGCACACATATATATCTTGAATCGGTCTTTCCAAGCATCAAAATTATTTCCATCAAAAAGTGGTAGTCTATCGGTGGAAGACCCCTCTTGGTATGCTAAAGCGGAATATTCGGCCATTAATCTTTTCTTCAAGCTATTAAGCTAAAGATGAAGACGAGGCTCTGATACCAATTGTAAAACACAAGAGGGGGGGGTGATGAATTGGGTTTTAGTCGATCTTGCAAACTTTTTCGAATCTATTCAATGCTAGTGTAAGTTTGAGCAAGATGATTAAAAGCAAAGCAAAACCCAATAACAAGACAAAGGATTTATAGTGGTTCGACTCACTCAGAATCTACATCCACTACCTTGAGCCGCACCCAAGGATTTTAAACAACTTCACTAAGAAGAATGTTTACACTTGTGGCTAACTCACTAAGAGTTTTACAACACAACCACAACTCAAAACTCACAAAGAGCTTGCCCACACAAAGTAGGAGTTTTACAACTTGCCCACACTAAGTAGGACTTTCACAATTGCCCACACTAAGTAGGACTTAAACAAATAACCCTATCACTAAGAAAGGGAATGAGATAGGTTAAGTACAAAGTTGTTCACTCTTCTAAGTGAAAGATAGATACCTTTTAAGTACAAGAAATTCAGCTCTTGAACATATGAAGCACACTCTTTGTCTTGCTTTTGAAAGAATACTCTTGAATGATTTAGATCATAGAGATGAAGAGTATTTTTGCTTTGAAAGTCTTTAGACTTGATAAGATATGAATGTTTATTGTATCTCAAAGTCTTGGAGTCATTCTCTAGCTTAAGAGTATATATACATTTCAAAATAGGCTGAAAAAACGACTCTTTAACGGTCAAATAACGGCTAGTTTCTCGCAGAGTTCGGTTGACCGAACACAGACCTCGGATGACCGAAAGGCCACCTCGGTTGAGCCGAACCTAGGTTGGTCGACCGACCAAGACCCTTAGGTCGACCGAAGCTGATTATCACACCTCTCTGTTTGTGCTCGGTTGATCCGAGGAAAAACTCGGTCGACCGACCTCCTGAGCTTTGAGAGATGTTGATTTTTCACACGTTTTGAAATCTATTGAAGTCTAAAAGGTTTTCTCAATATGTAACAAGTAAGAGCATTTAGAAAACCATTTTAAACGACTTATACATTGAAATCAAAGGCTTTTGAGATATGAACACATATGAGAATCATTTTGAAACTTTAGCCTTTTGAAAACGTGTTTATGAAAACATGCAAGACTTGAGTGTAGAGCTTATGTTCATGAGAGCTTTAGTTAGAGCTTTATAAGATAACGACTAATGACGACAAAGCTAAACTAACCAAACCTAAGTCTTCAATATTCAATCTTGATAGATGAGCCTTGAATAACTTTGAATCTTGATACCAATGGCTTGATTGAAGTACTTAGAGCTTCCATAATGAGTTCCGATATTCTATCACAAAGATTAAGATCATTAGACACAACATCAAAAGTTTGTCCAATATCAAAAACTGAGTTTGTTCGCCCTTAGGGCTTACATATATAAATAGAAAATAGATATAATTTTTAAGTATTGGTTAATAAAAATTTTAAAAGTAAAAATAGTTCAATTTTTTTGCACCAATCAAAAGTTTTATAACTAATTAAAAGCATAAAATCACAGAAAATGACATGTGGCACTATATATATACAAATCTGAAAAGGGCTTCTGTAATATATATATATATACTAGCGAATGACCCATGCTATGCACGAAAATACTGAATTTCAAATTATTAATTTAATGGCTGTACAATTGTATTTAGAACAAAAACTCGTTAACTGTAATATGAATTTTATTGAGTAACTCACAAATATAAGGGTGAGCACCGAAGGATTATTGGATCAAATAATATATAAGCATAGTCCTATACAATTTCGATTAATGTTTCATCCAATGTTTTGGTCCAATAATCACTACACTACTACTATTAAATATTAATCACCTAATCTTTTAAGAAAAAATGAAGAGACTACGTATTTTGACTTCATTTTTCTTATGGAGCCATCTAATTCATGAAGTTTTTTCAACATTGCGTGCTCCACATTTTGAGATAATGCATCTTTTTCTATGAGAGCGAGCAATTTTCTGCTCAAGTTTTTTTCGACAAACTTGCATTGTTGTAAGATCCATTTTATTAAATGTTTTTATTCCCTGAAAGATAAAATCAGTCTAATAGTATATAATAAATTATTTAAAGGGAATTTATTAATAATAATGTTTATTGGATAAAAAATGGATCAAAATAGATATAAATAATAATTAAACGTCAAAAGTATTGAACATAAAACGGATGAAGAGATGAGTAAATATTAGAATAAAATATTCTCATAAATTCCCATAAGTTCACAGAAACTTCCCAATAAATTCCCTCAAATAAGTTCCTCATAAACTTTATAATTTTTTGCAAAATTGGTCATTTTTGAAGGGCAATCTTTTAAGAAAACTCTGTTGGGCATGACTTAAAAACTTAATTCTTAGAACCAAAATAACAAATCAAGTCTAAATTAAGGTTTTTCTTAAGACTTCTAGGACATACGTAAATCAATACATATAACAGAAAATGTTACCAAGAATTAGGATTTTTTGTACTCAGCAATCAAATAAATCGAAACATTTAAAAGAAAAATCAAAATAAAAAATTAAAAGTGGTTAGCAATGATCAATAGATTCAGCTATCATAAATCAATGCAAAAAAGCAAAAATTCTACTAATAATATAAAAGAAATTTAGAAAAATAACACAAGGGTCCTAAGCAATATGATGATACATAGTTATCAGAAACTCGAATATTATTTAGGCTATATACTTTAACAAATACAATATTGCTTCAATCTTGAATTTAATATTTCACTTTGACTTAAAATGAAAATTAATAAAAGTATTTTACTTTTAATAAAGTTGTCTTCTAACATTATTAGTTAAGGAAATTTAATCCCCTTAAATTACGCTTAATTTAAGGAAGGTTAGTAGTGGAAGTTTATATGAAAAAATATTATTATTTTAGAAAATGAGTAATTTAATTCTAGTCATTCTAAAAAGAAAAAAAAAACTCATAATAGACATACTTTACTCAACAAAAACTCATTATGTATACTTTATTCGACAAAAAACTCATTCTGTATACTTTATTCGACAAAAACTCAAAAACATTATGGTCGGTAAGTAGTTTATAGATTAATGTAAAAATTATTGCAATATAAAAGTTCAAACGAAACAAATATTTTCTTACAGAATTTATTACAATATTCCAACTATCTCATAATTTACTTAAATTAGCATTCCAATAAAAGAATTAAAGAAAATAGTTGTCAAATAGCCGCCAGAGTAGCTAGCAATGTGGTATGGCATTTGATCTGCATGTTGCGGGTTCGAATCCTTCCTCCTCCGAATTGAATAAAATAGTTTAAATTTTTTGCACAAATAAAAAGTTTTATAACTAATTAAAAATATAAAAAATCCTAGAAAATGACACGTGGCATTATATATATACAAATCTGAAAAGGGCTTCTTTAATATATATATATATATATATATATATATATATATATATATATATATATACTAGCAAATGACCCGACTAAATTTCAAATTATTAATTTAATACTTGTATAATTGTATTTAAAACAACAACTCGTTAACTTTATATTTTCAGAAAACAAATAAGAAAATTCAACATGATTAGGTAATATAACTTTTATTGAGTAACTCACAAATGTAAGGGTCAACACTAGAATGATTATTAGATCGAATAATATATAATTAAAAGAATTAAAAATAGTCTTATACTATTTCAATTAATGTCCCGTTCAATGTTTTGATCCAATAATCACTACACTACTACTATTAAATGTTAATCACCCAATCTTTTTAGAAAATATGAAGAAACTACGTATTGTGACTTCATTTTTCTTATGGAGCCATCTAATTAATGTAGTTTTATGCTCAAGTTTTTCCCTTTAAACTTGCATTACTGTAAGATCCATTTTAATAAATGTTTTTATTCTCTGAAAGATAAAATTAGTTTAATAGTATATTAATAAATTATTTAAAAGACATTTATTAATAGTAATATTTATTGGATAAAAATAAATAAAAATAGATATAAATAATAAATAGACATCAAAAGTCATGATCATAAAAAGGATGAAGAGGTGAGTAAATGTTGGAATAAAATATTCTCATAAATTCCCGTAAATTCACAGAAAATTCCCAATAAATTCTCTCAAATAAGTTCCTCCTAAACTTCATAAATTTTTGGAAAAACAATGTTGGTCATGGCTAAAAAACTTAATTCTTAAAACCAAAATAACAAATCAAGTCTAAATTAAGTTTTTGCATTAGACTTCTAGGACATAAGTAAATCAATACATATAACAGAAAAGGTTACCAAGAATTAGGATTCTTTGTATCTTGCAATCAAATAAATTGAAACATTTAAAAAAAAATCCAAAAATCAAAATTAAAAGTGGCTAGTAAAGATCAATAGATTTAGCTATTATAAATCAATGCGAAAAAAGCAAATATTCTACTAATAATATAAAAGAAATTTAGCAAAATAACACAAAGGTCATAAGGAATATGATGATACATAGTTATCAGAAACTCAAATATTATTTAGGCTGTATACTTTAACAAATACAATATTGCTTCTATCTGGAATTCAGTGTTTCACTTTGACTTAAGATGAAAATTAATAAAAGTATTTTACTTTTAATAAAGTTTCCTTCTTGCATTATTAACTAAGGAAGGTTAATGTCTTTAAATTACGCAAAAACTAAGGAAGGTTAGAAGTGAAAGTTTGTACGAAAAAGTATTATTATTTTAGAAAATGTGTAATTTAATTCTAGTCATTCTCAAAAGAAAAAAACTCATAATGGACATACTTTACTCGACAAAAACTCATAATGAGATTTCTTATATCATAAAATGATATCTTTAGACATATAAGAAATGATAAGGAATAATGGGTAATCTGATATACCTTGGGGGAGGGTCGTCCGCAGGTTTAACAGAATCTAAATGGTTCGTTACACTAATTTAAATTTTGATCGTATTTGAATTTGAATAACATATGAGAAGTAGAATTTAACTGAAGTTACGAATCAATAAACCAATGTGAGATTAATAAAAACAAAAATTAAAAGTGAGGGGTTGGTTATGAATTAGCAAAGCACGTAATAAAAGTGCTAGAAATACGGGAGTATGTGCTAGTGAAATAATTAATATTTTCTTAATTTATTTCAAACATTTGAAATTAAATCGAAAAATCTTTAATCTAGAAATTTTATATTAGATTGGGAGTTTAAAACTGAAAAGTGTGTTCAAGATTATGAGAAAAAATTTAGGATTGTAGAGATATTTGGTTAAGTAATTTGATATTTAAATTTGTTTTAAGATAATAATTAGTTTTGAATTAACTTAATTAATCAAAATTCATCTTAACCAATCAAGTTTTTGTATTATAATTAAGAGTTAGAAAATTCGAGAAATTTGTGTAGTTTTGAAGATTTCTGATGGGTTAAAAATTGAAAACATGTTATGTAATATAAATATAGATTGATTTTGGAAAAATATTTTAATCCAATGAAATTTTTCGTAAAAGAATTTAAACTGTTAAAAAAATTATAAACTTCTAAAATATAATCATAAAAGAAGAGGTTAAGAGTAGGAGATGAGTTTTGTATCTTGAAATTAAGGAAGTTAATATATTTAATGTAGAATATTATACCATACCAAGAATACTGTTAGTTTAGATTTGTTAGAGATCGTGGAAAAGTTTACTTAAACACCCCTAAACTTGTTACTAAACTTGTTACTAAAATCCATTCCGTTCCACCCTAAACACCCCTAAATAGACAAGCCAACTTGTGTACTTCGGTCCCCTTTACCAGAGAGGCTTGGAGATACATAAATCAAATATTTGAATTTTAAAGTATTCACCAAAGAATCATTAACTGGGATCTCATATTTTTTAAGAGAGAGATGCAAATATTATTATCATAAAACCATTTGCAGTGAGGAAATCCAGCCAAGGCTGATTAAGTGACAATCCACTCTTCACTGTTTTATTCGTTACCGAAGCTTTGCAACTCGAATCAAACAGTAACGGTATGGTTTCTCCATATAATTAAACTAAAAAACATAACTTAGCAACAACACTTTTATTTATTTATTTATAAAAACTACAAATAATAAACCCGAAGCCTTAGCCGGTATTCTGCAATCCAGCAGCAATTCCTTTCATTGTCAAGATAAGGGTATCTTCCAGTCCAGGAGCATACTCACTTGTTGGGTTAAGCTTTACTAGTTCAGCAGCTGGTTTGCTCGATTCCCTTGATTCGGTAATCTCCTTTGACAGATGAGGTCTCACCTCTACATTATAACCGGGATCACGTATTCGCTTCAATGTATAGGCTTGGCATACATTCAAGGTGGTGATATATGGATCTCGAAGTCTGAGTCTTTGCTTCAAGTAGGGGTCTCCTTCAAGGGGACCCTTATGACCAGCAACCTACAACAGAGAAAAACAAGTACAATCTTAGCCCTAAGATCCAAAGGAATTTAAAAATACCTAGTTATCGCGATACTCTCTATGTCCAGGATAAAGAAATCAGGACGCTCTTATTCAAAAATACGAACCAGGTGAGCGTATTTTTGAATAAGAGCGCCCAAGGATAAAGACGGACAAACCAGGTGAGCGTTATCCACAACAACAACAACAACAGCATAACCCATTAAGTCCACAATAATTGGGGGTATGGGCGGGGATGGACGGGATACAGACCTAACCTTTGTCAAACAAAGTGAGCTGATCCCGGGGATACCATCTAAGCAGATGTATTGGAGACTAACCTAACCTTTGGCAACAAGTGCACAAAGTGGTTGCTCATATAATACACATGTAACAATGGTCCCCTATCGCCGTCGCGTTTGCTACGTGAATCATGCCCTCAAATCAAAGCCAAAAGGCATCGGGAGAAGGCGAGACCCAAGAACCATTTTGATTTATGTGCACATCACCATGCTTCTTTCATTCAGCATCCAGAGCATTAGTGGTGCACAAAACCAGGTGAGCGTTATCCATTCTACAAAATTATACACAGTAGGTCCTATGGCATATATTCCCTCCATTACAAAAATATTTGTTATGCAGAGACAAGGCACGCTGAATAAGGATTTAGGGAATCTCATAAGAAGACAATATATAATGACCTAACTGGCCAATATGTGCTATAGTTAAAAGTAATAAGAGCACTATTTAAGAAGATTAAGAAAGAAAAAAAAATGTAATGAGAGCAATATAAAAACTATCGATTTACAAGATTGGCATGTATTTTGAAACAGAAGAAAGTAGATACCTTTTACAATTATTTTGAAATGGCAGGAGTATTTAGTTTCCAAATCGACCAAGTCTCAAGTTAATCGCATAAAGAGTATCTGGTATGAAGTCTCTCTCTATAGCCCTTTATGATACCAAGCAAATCCTATGATCTAGAGGGATAGAGTGGCAACATCGAGTTAAAATGTTCAATTTCCTCAACTTCCCAATGAGTCTAAAAGATCTTAAAGCGGTTAAAAACATGCTTCAAATGAAAGCAAGTCAGTGTTTAACATGATCATTTACCTGAAGGACAAGGTTCTTAGTTTCTTCATAATTATTCCTCAACCGCTCACCAAATGGCAACAGTTCCTGAGAGACTAGTAGCTTGTCATACAATGCAGCAATTCCAGGGTCACCCTTGGCAAGGACCATTTCAATCAAGTCAATTGTCACTCTAAAGAAAGGCCATTCTTTGTACATATCCCTGAGCATTTGGAGATTCCTGACATCCTTGTCTATGACATACTTAATTGCTGCCCCGAATCCAAGCCAAACTGGAAGGTGAAATCTTGTCTGAGTCCAAGCAAAGATCCAAGGAATTGCTCTAAGGGATTCTATTCCACCACTTGGTTTCCGCTTTGATGGACGACTACCGATGTTCATCCGGCCATACTCCATCTCGGGGGTAGCCTGTATCAATTAAGGAAAACTAATCAATCATAAGCATATATACCAAGAATACAACAATTCTATCAAAACAATCAATGGAGCTGACATAAACAATGACTTATAAAATATTCATGTTTATGTCAATAACCCTTGGTTAGATAGCTTGTTCCAATGGTTAAAGACAAAAAACAGACAGTTGCAGTTGGAAACATGAACTGTGATTCTAATGCATAATCAAAGACTTCTAAATTGCTCATAGACCATATAGAACTGAGAAAGAAGATAAAAGCACAACAGTGATACTCACACGGCGGAAGTACTCTACAAAGCGAGGCTCCTGGAAAACGACAGAACGATACTCTTTTGTTGCAACAACAGCCATCTCATCCATAAGAGCACGCCATTCTGGCTTTGGAGAGACGGGAGGGTGCATACCATGCTCAAGGGTAGCAGCTGTAAAACGCTGGAGTGTTCTAAAACATAAATGTTCCTCCCCGAACGACTGTTCTATGACTTCACCTTGAACGGTCACACGAAGAGATCCATGAATAGTATCTGGCGGCTGAGATAATATAGCAAGATGAGTGGGACCACCTCCTCTACCAACTGTCCCTCCTCGTCCATGGAACATTGTAAGTTTTACTCCATATTTCTTAGCAACCTTTACAAGCTCCTCCTGAGCCTTATATAACTGCCAAGCTGCAGAGAGGCGTCCAGCATCCTTTCCTGAATCTGAATATCCAATCATGACTTCCTGTTTCCCATTCATCCGGTTACGATACCAATCAATTGAAAAGAGCCGAGCCACAGCTGCTGGTGCAGCCTCCAGATCAGCAAGTTTTTCAAACAACGGGACAACCCTCAGTGGAGTTTTGACATGACACTCCCGTTGCAGAAGTTCAACAGCAAGCACATCAGATGGAGCAGTGGCCATTGAAATTATGTACGCACCAAAGTTGTCTGATGGAAGTTCCGCAATGACATGGAAAGTGTCTAGTACCTCGGCAATCTCTTCAGTTTTGGGCAGATCAGGACTAAAGAGAGGACGTTTACCACTAAGTTCAGACAAAAGCCATTCCTGCCTACGTTCCTCTGACCACTCTTTGTAGGACCCAATTTCCAAGTGTTTTGTAATAGCGTCTAGAACATCAGTATGTCTGTCAGACTCTTGCCTAATATCAAGCCTCACAAGCGAGAGTCCAAATGTTGAAACTTGTCTTAGAAAATCAAGAAGGCTTCCATCTGCAATTGGTCGATCACCACATGCACACAGCGATCTGTAACACAGCTCCAGAGGCTCCAAAAACTGATGACATAAGATGACAATTAGGACCAACAGAAATCACATACATAATTACATGGTATTTTGCTTCACTAGTGTTCCAGGAAATCAAAGAAAAATAGTATTAAGAATAAGCTTCCACAGGTGTACATGTTTATGTCAATCTTAGTCATCTCATAACTTTACAAGGCAATAGAGAAGAATGTAAGCTTCTTTATAAGCAGAAAACCACTTGTCCTTTTTAATCCCCCTCCCCTGTCCTCCTTTCCTTTTCTCATTTTTTTTAAAAATGGTTCTTGAGTCTGCCTTCTCTAATGCCTTTTGGCTATGGCTTTGATTTGAAGGCATGATCCCATAACAAACGTGACAGTATAAGGGGGCTACTGTTTCAGTGGTATTCTGTGAACAGCCACTTTGTGCATTCATTGCCAAAGATTAGGTCAGTCTCCAATCCATCTGTACAAGTGATATTCTGGGAGCAGCCGCTTTGTGCAATAAATGCACAAAGTTTAGGCTTGTCTCCTATACATCCCACCCATATTGGGGACTTTGTATGTTATTGTTGTTCTCTCTCTCTCTCTCTCTCTCTCTCTCTTAGATGACAGTGATGACTGAACCTTAAAACTCGATTGTGATTAAGTTGCTTCAGTGTATTCCCAAGTCCCAACATTCTTTTTCAAAATGATTAAGTTTGCATGTTTAAGGTGATCTGCTTGTGTGCAAAATCAGCCGAGCAAGCTTATTTTCTTCCATTTCAAAGGCCATCTTATGATGTTATTCAAGTCTCTTGTTTTATTTTATTTTTTCCATTTTCTTCTTCTGGTGTACTTCAGAATAAAAACTGAAGAAAATCGAAACCATAACATTTTCTAATTTTCTAATGAACAGACCTGTTCAACATGCGTGAATGTTGCCTCTTCAGGAATATCAGAAATTCCACTGGCTAGTAGTTGTCGAGCACGTTCACGAGTATTGTACAACTTGTCCCTCACATCGCCAAGAATAACACGATAAGGTTCATTTGATGGAATTTGCTTCCAAAACTCTGCATCAGAAATTTCAGAACGAAACAAGTCAGTTTGGAAGGTGAAGGGCTAAAGAGAAATGAAGGATGAATAACTGCGATTACCCAACAAAAATCAACCCTCATTAATTCCCCTGTTCATATTTTCAGCACTGACAAAGGAGATGGTCACAGAGATCGAAGAAAATATCATTCAAGGAGAAACTGAGGTTTCAAATTGAAGAGAGGAGAAAGCTTTGGAGATTTTACCGATATAATGCTTTGTATCTCTTCTCGAAGATTTGAGATCATGTGCACGAGCACGTAGTTCTTCACTGCAACGCCACATTGAAAGCTGAAAGAGGTGTATTATAACAAAGAATGAGTAAACCAGACTAAACAATCCTCAAAGAAGCAGAAATAGAATTATCAAATTCGTATATTAGTTACCTCAAACATAAGATCCTCTATCTGAGAAAAGTACAAGTTAGCAGCCATCATTCTAGCCAATAAGCATACATCTCTTGTAACTTCAGGAGTTACTCTTGGATTTCCTGCCAACAATTATCTTCGTTTAGGCACAGCTACTACAAACAGAATGGTAAATTCTAAATATGCAATATATGCGACAAAACCTTCATGGTCTTGGAAACTAAAACTTAAGTATAACAAGTGAGATGAGGAAAAGAACGTCAGGAAACGGCATATTGTTACATTTGGTATATGAGTAAGAATATGCAACAGTTGGTAAATGAAACTAACTGCAAGTGAAAGAAAAATTAGTGATCAGCATTTTTTTTACATGCAGAGGTGTCGGACACTGTTTATCTTAAATTAAAATCATTGACATGTCCAACTCTCCATACTTCTAGGGCCAATACAGGTGGAAAAGATGTTCAACCCTTCAGCAATATCATCTTTAGAATCCACATGCAATCAACTCCAATTTTATGAAACATATTCCATAAGTCCCACATAAATATAATTCAGATAACAACCATGATTTTTATGGAACGTTAATTTAAAATCATATGTAAAATATAGAGTATAGAAAAAAAAGTACGACAGAAAAGATTATACCATCACGATCACCACCCATCCAAGAAGAAAATTGAATAACAGGTGCATTATAAGGAACACGTTCATTTATTCCAATGTTCTTCAAAGCAGTGTCAACACGGCGTAGGAATTTAGGCACGCCTTTCCAAATCGTTTCATGAAAGTAACTCATTCCTGCCCTCATCTCATCCTGTGGAGTTGGAGGGTTTCTCCTGATTTCATCGGTGCGAAATGCAGCTTGTATCTACAGATGGTGTGAAAATGTGTCAGAATCAGACGAACTATAGGTATTCAACAGCATGCCACAGTCCAGACACACGTGCGCTTGTGCATGCATGCATGGATGCACCATTACAGACACGCACAGAGAAGGGAGCCAACAAATGCAACAAATCGCACTGCATTACAGAAGTTCTTGGTGATGCTGACACCACATCACATAAATTTGAAAAGAAAGTTCATAAACAGACAAACACAAGAAGATTTTAAATTTCTGCCAACCATGTCAGCAACTATTGCCTACGAAGAAAGAGTTGTATCTAGCATAGAGAACCAAGTGGAGTGGTGATTCAGTTACTGAAAAGAGTGAAGAATGTGGGTTCAGAAAACAAGAGACATCTATATGATTCATGTAAATAGCCTAGCAGTTTTACAAGTTAAGAATTTTTTCTAACCCAAGATTCCTAAGAGCTTTAAAAATGAGTTTTCCTTGGAGAAAGTGAGAAATATAAAGGGAAATCAAATGTTCTCACTTCTTCACTACATCGGAGGAGATACTGACTAAATTGGGAATTCTTAATAAATGTAAATACACAACATCAAAGCTCTAACAAGAATAAGAATATGTCTAAAACGTAACTAATAACCATGGCTAATCCAACATTTTTTAGTGCATACCTCTCTTTGCAAAGCCTCGTCAAGCTCCTGCTTTTCGTCAGGAGTTATGTCTTTGGCGTACAACTGAGTCAAGCAATTTCGAATCCTGAGGTAGCATGGACAGAGAGAAGATTTTCAAGATGTTTGAAAAATAAAGGCTCATGGAATCAAAACAATCATACTCTACCCCGAAGGGCATGACAAAATCACTACTAGCACAAATATACTGATCTTGTTCCCTGCCCACTATTCCCATCCTGCTGAGATTCCTTCCTAAGCCCCAATTTTCAAGGCTTTGCTTTATGTGATGGAGTTCAAGGAACAAATAAATAAACAGTCAGACATTGTAGTGCAAAATTGCAAACTCAAGCAGAAAAGAGCAGACCTTCCGTGCTTTTGTAGTAGAGACCTACGGACAGACTGAGTAGGATGTGCTGTTAAGACCAAATCGACAGTTTGGTTTTTCAAAGCATCAAAAACTTCTTCTGGGGACTTTTTCAGCTCTCCCACGAGTCTCTTGATGGTTTCTTCGATATCGGATTCGGTTATTGCAGATGCTTCATCAGAAAAATCCTGTTTTTTCAATTTGCTCCTACGCCTATAAGCTATCTGAACCTCTTCAGCAAGGTTGGCTAAGTTGAGCATGTTGGAGAAAGATTTTGCAACGACAATAGAATCTCCAGCATCCAAACTAGTAAGCACTCTTCCCAGCTCTTCCAACTTCTTGGTATCACGCTGCCCTTCATACTCCGCGGAAAGTTCATAGCAGTCTTGAACCTAATCATATTGTAAAACAACACATATCAAACTAATATCACGAAAGATCTCCAGCAAAAACAATTCATCCATTATTCCTATATATAATTAATACCAAGATGCCGTTACCAAACGTATCGATCTACTGCTGAAGATTCATTGAAGTAAAACAACAATAGCAACAATAAAATAACCCTGAAGTCCCCAATAATTGAGGATATGGCAGGAATGGATGGGAAACAAACCTATCGATCTACTGCTGAAGATTCATTGAAGTAAAACAACAATAGCAACAATAAAATAACGCCTTAAGTCCCCAATAATTGAGGATATGGGGGCATGGATGGGAAACAAACCTATCGATCTACTGCTGAAGATTCATTGAAGTAAAACAACAATAGAAACAATAAAATAACCCCTCAAGTCCCCAATAATTGAGGATATGGGAGGGAATGGATGGGAAACAAACCTAACATTTGGCAATAAATGTACAAAATGGTTGCTCCCCGAATACCGGATTGGAAACTGATCTTAACATTTGAGAATGAATGCATAAAGTGACTGCTCACACAATACCACTAAAACAGTAGTTTTCCATGTACAATCACGTTTACTGCGGAATCATGCCCTCAAATCAAAGTCAAACTCCATCAGAGAGAGCAGATCCAAAAACCATATTGATTTATGTGTACATTATAATGCTTCTTTCGTAAGCATCCGGAGCATTTATGCACACACACATTTTTTTTTACACGGAAGAATAATTGTATAACCACATATGGAACTAATCAAATTTAATAAAGATGAAGAGTTGATACCGTTTCACGAATTTCCTCTCCATGCAAGTCTTGAAGAATGTCGAGAAAGCGATCCAGCAAAAGGGCTACATACTCAACCAATTTGTCATCCTCGGAAACCTTTGCCGGTGCCAATAACCTCAATTGGGCATCAATTGATGCCATCTTTTCAAGGTTCCTCGTTCCCATGTTTCTTCAATGCACTCTTTTCACTAAAAAGACCCAAAAAAGACAAATATTAGGAGAGAAAAACACGAGATTTCGACTGTTTCTTTCAACCACAATCACGGATTAAAAAACCAACAACAAACCCAAAAAAAACCTGTGATGTAAAATCAGAGTGAAATTCTAGAAAGAATCAAGTTTATCTTGTGAGGCCACGTGAAAAAACGACACAAAATGAAGATCCCAGAAAAGAGAGTGAAAAGATGGATAAGAAACTTGTCAGATCACAAGATTTGTTGGGAGAGAAGAGGGAGAATAGGCAGAACAGAGGAGAGAGTCATCTGGGCGTTCGATGGGCGTTCGATTTTTATGCAGTGACGAGTCACTATTTGTGTGGTGTGTGAAAGAGCAGTCCGGCTCCTATTCGGAACAGCCAAAGTTCCGCACGTGCGGAACAATATCCGCCATCGGATGAGATTTTGAACGATCCAGATCTGGAGAGAGAAAAATTGGTTGCTATTGACTTAAAAAATAATAAAAAAAAACTTTTCTCTCTCCAAATTTAAACCGTTAAAAAATCTCATCCAACGGCTAGGAGCGTGTCCCGCACCGTACTGAACAAAAGGTGCCCCGCATATGAGCCGGGAGCGTGAAAGAGATCTCGATTTCGTTTGTGAAAAGGATCGAAAATACGGAAGGGTAACTTCTAACTGGTGACCGAAGATTCTTGGGGAGACCGAAGAATATGCCTTGGAAGTGTAAAGCCATACAAATTCTATTTTACTTATAAATGGGATTTTTTTTTTATGAATAAACTTATAAATGGGATTTGTTTTAAGAATAAGCCATACAAATTCGAACTTGATTGCTTACCTTAAAACATGGACAAAAACCTAAAAAAATATGAAAAAAAATTTAATTTTAACATGATATTAATCTTGAAATTTGCAATCGATTTTAGTATGGAATGGGAAAGACTACTAGAATTGCAAGCTCTATTGAGATACACTAACTCTTGAATTGTCCAGAAGTGTTTAAGCCCCAGACAATTCAAGATTAAGGAACTCATGAGTTTGGGCGGGGACGACGAGCGACCTCCGCCTTATCCCCATTATCATTCATCTGTTTTAAACATGGAAATCTGTATTCGGATCTCCGTGTGCATCCAAAATCAACACCATAGCCGTTGACGATACTTGAATTTTTTAAACCATTCCTGATCAGAGTGTAGTTTTCCATTTGTGTCTAGTTCTTTCATCATAGGAGCTTGGGACGTAGGCAATTTTTTATCCTAAGGTGATTTCCTATTTGTGGCTTATTTCCAACGTGGTAGAACAACCATATTCCGACCAGTGGTGGAACGAACCCGTCTCGACAGTCGAAAGTCATTGCACTAGACATCGAGTTTAGATACAATGGTCTGAGAAGCATTAGAAACAATTTTTGACGTCGTTGGAGCCTCATTAGAGGCAGAAAACCCTAGACGGAAGAGGGAAACCCTTGGCGCCATTGGGAATGTTTTTGCAAGAAAACTACTTAAAGACTTGTGCTTTGTTTTATTTTGATCCTTTTTAAGACCTGTAAGTTAAGAACTATGATGTGTTGTGTTTTATCGTTTGAAAAACTTTTAAGTTCTTTATTATAAAATTTGTTGTGTTATTGTCGTTTCAAAAACTTGTGAGACTATATTTTATGATGTTTTCTCATATTGTTGGACTATATGATATGATTTATAGGTTACTTATAATTATAATTATCATTATTATTATTATTATTATTATTATTATTGTAATATGATATGATCCCCTATCTCCCATGCTCTTCATTGTTTCTATAGAAGTGTTCACACAGGGACTGAACCAAATGGTTGAACAAGGTCGGCTGGTTCCCTATGCTATGTCGAGGCATGTTATGCAAATTTCTCACCTCAGTTTTGTAGATGATGTTATAATCTTCACAAATGGGGAGAAAAGGAGTTTAGAGAGTTTAATGGTTTTTCTGATGAAATATGAAGATAGCTCGGGACAACGAGTGAATTGTGGCAAAAGTGCACTGATCACTTCTTATAAAACATCTATAGACCAAGCGTCCATGATACATCAAGTTACCGGCTTTGTACAAAGTGAATTTCCTTTAACATATCTTGGTTGTCCGCTCTTCTCGGGAAAATGCAAAGCTACTTATTACCGAGGGTTGGTTGAAAGGATTTCTGACAGATTAGAGGGTTGAAAACATAGATTGCTCGACATGGCGGGAAGGCTTATTTTAATCAAGCATGTACTATATTCGATGCTTCTTCATATCTTGGCAGCTACTTTTCCGCCAAAGATGGTTTTAGACAAGCTAGAGAAACTTTTTT
The DNA here is from genome assembly GCA_026122235.1 of Vinca minor. Taxonomy (NCBI): domain Eukaryota; kingdom Viridiplantae; phylum Streptophyta; class Magnoliopsida; order Gentianales; family Apocynaceae; genus Vinca; species Vinca minor. The sequence goes on along the minus strand of JAOCZM010000284.1, from coordinate 6,094,026 downwards.
CAAATTTTTTATGGGGATGATGTCATGGAAAAGAGTTTGTGAGGATACACAAAATAGTGGTTTGGGCCTTGTTTCTTTGTCTCAATATACTATAGTCTTTGCGATGAAGATGTGGTGGCGGTTTCGTAATGGATATTCACTATGGGCCTCCTTTGTTAAATCGAGATATTGCTATGGGATTCAACATGAGGTTCTTGATTGTGCTAAACCGACTAGCTCTCTTATTTGGCGGCAAATGATGAGATACAAAGGATCCGTTGAGTCTAACATGGGCTTACTGGTTCGGAGTGGGAATCGATCATTGTGTTATGAGAATATAACTCATGAAGGCAGCCTCCACCAATTGGCAGACAACATCTCAGAAGAATTAAAGAATGTCGAGGTCCAAAATTTCTTGGATAACAGAGACTAGGATAAATCGGCTTTGTTATCTCATTTTCCTTGAAATGTCCTAAACAAGCTTCCAAATATGGTTACTAAAGAAGGAGAGGACAAACTAGTATGGTTGTTGGAGCCGAATGGGATTTTCACATTGAAGTCGGCAATTACTTGGCTAAGAAATGAGAGAGTTAGCACTTGGACAAGGAAGGTATTATGGTCTACCCGCTTGCCCTTTACCTTAACTATTTTCTTGTGGCGATTTCTCAATAGGTATCTAGCACTGGAGAAAGCGCTATGGTTACTCAATGCTCTTGCAAAAAAGGTAGGGATTCTTTTGAGCATATTTTTTTATATCAATGTGACTATGCAAAGGATCTTTGGTCTTTGGCAGCAAATAAGATAGGAGGAAGTTTGAATTTCAATGCTTATCATTTGACTGAGATGGTTTGGAAGTCCTTTTGGATCAATTCAAGTCAAATTAGGGATCGTGTTGTGTTAATATCAAGTGTGGTATTGTGGCTTTTATGGCGGGTGCGATGTCGATTTATTTTTGAAGGTCGCATAACTTTGCTTTGACATTTGAGGCAAGAATTTATTTCATATTTGGAAGATGCATGTCGAGCAAAAAACATAAAATTTCAGCCGGTTGCAGAGTACCCAAGGCGAGTTGAAATCTTATATTTGCTGTCTTCAAGGGGAGGAACGACAATGATATTGAACATAGACGGAGCATCCAAAGGGAACCTGGGGGAGTCAGGTATAGGGGGCAACATAAACTCTTGATCTTTAGACTCTCTTTACTATTCGGTTTTTTCTTAAATGCAAGGGAGGCCTATTGTGCATGTATATCGAGAAGTTAACAAGGTGGCGGATTACTTAGCTAATATTGCTTGTGAAACGAAAGAAAATCGTCTTTATTGTAGTTTTGCAGACCTTCCCAGAGAAGCTCGAGGATTATGCAACTTGGACCGCCAAGGGGTCATAGGTAGATTCTATTTCTTTATTGTTACTATTTTGCTATGTACTTGCTGGGGCATATTTATAAATGCTCTTTGCTATCTTTTATTGCTTTTCATGCTAGCATAGGATTTCATTTTTTTTCTTGTTGCTATCTTATATGTAGGAAGTGGACTTGTTTCCACCTATCTAGAGGTATTTGGCTTAGTCCCCTCCATGTATTTTTTTCTTTTTGCCTGATTTGGCCTATTAAATAAATGGGTAGGGTCAATGCTAAATCCCCCACCACAACAGGTGTATTTGTTTTTTAAAAAAAGAGTAGAAAATAAATGAGTACACCCTGTGCCAGAGTCTCTATCCATCACACATCTCACGTGTTATCTACCAAGTTCATCCTATAATCATTTCAGGTTTTAGCCCTAAGGTTCGACCTTCTCTATGAAGAGATTCATGGGCATAAACTCGTTCTAAACACCCATGAATTGTCCCCTGAAGGATCCTCTCATACCATAGGAATCGAAAAAGAAACGAAAAATACTTACGAATTTTCGTTAATGGATTCTGACTTCGGATGTTGTGCTACGACCACCAAAGCCCTCCCTTTGCAGGATTTCTCTCTACTAGTATCCACACGACGAAACGAGCAGCGAGTGCTAGCTCTTCGTTTTCTGAGTTTTGGGAATCTAGAGAGAAGAGAAGGGCATAAATCTTATTTCGGGTTGTGTGTTTTTGCGGCTCAAAAAGTGTGTCTAAGGTTTCGTCCTAAAAGAGATTAGCATTCGGGGAGAGCTGAGTGTTCTGGAAAAGCATGGGCTGTCCAGACAAAAATAATTAGGGTTCTAACCTATTACGCTCAGCTCAGCAAAGCGACCATTTCCAGGCTCCAAGACAAATTGCTCCGAGTTCGGGCTGGCGTTAAACCTTTGGCCGATCCCATACTTCGTAATGATATGAAGAAGTACATGCTTCAGGGAGAAACTCAGGTTACTGTTAGCCAGACTATTCTCAACATCCTTGGCTGTGATGGAGGAGGCTCGAAATCAACAAGAGCAGTTGGCGTTCAGTGATAATTTTGAAATAGTTGCCTCCATGGATGAAGGTTCTCCTGACTTTTTCTGGGTTGCTGAGGATGTAATGACCGAAGATGCATGCCTAGAAGAGGCAAGGAGCCAGAGTACTCTTCCCCCTCATGCTCCGCTTAGGGAGAATCCTGATGTAGCTTGTTCTTCTTGCATATCTTGATGGATTGTAGGTCCTGATTTTTTTGTATCTATATATATTTGTTTCTTTGGGCCTCTGCCTTTTTGTAGTCCCCTTTTTGTTTCAATACTTTATCAATACAAGTTTTTCCCCTCTGGGTGATTTGTTCCTCACTCAATACTTAAGTGATTTTCCTTTTTTCATACTTTCTAATCTTCTTGTCTTTCGAATTTTTTTATTTTGTAACTGTGAGTATTGAGTCTGTAAATATATTAATCGTCAAGGTCATTCTTCGATCCAGAAGATATGTTTCTGCTTTGTTTGTTGTCGGGGGTAATTGACTTCCATGTTGAGGTTATACCCCGAATTTGACCTTGATGATATTGAGTTTGCCTTGAATAAAATCTGTCTCTCCTTTTGCTATGACTTTTAAGTTTTGTCGTGATTCTCGGTTCAGGACTTATCCCTGTCCCCTTCTCTCTTCCCCCCCTTATGTGTTCACTAATCCATGTATTGCCCAGGCTTGTCATTTCACTCATTTCACATTTATGTAGTTTGTAGGAACATCGGCAATTGATAACTTTATAATCATCGTAAATTTGGGGTGTACCAGGAACTCGTTGTTTTACCGCATTTTGTCAGTTCAAAAAGTTCGGGGTGTGCCAAGGTCTTTGAACACGATTTTGTAACTTGTGCGCTGTAGTGAGGTCGGGTTACGCCTAGTACCTCTAGACAATCTTGCATCTTGTGCAATTTAAGAAGGTCGATCAATGCCCAGTACCTTTAAATAATTTTGCATGTTGTGCAATGTAGGAAGGTCGGGCTGTGCCCATGACCTTTTAATAATTTTGCATCTTTTGCAATGTAGGATGGTCAGGTTGTACCTAATACCTTTAAATAATTTTGCATCTTTTGAATTGTAGGAAAGTCGGGTTGTACCCAAGACATTTAATAATTTTGTATCTTGTGCAATGTAGGAAGATCGGGCAACTACCCATGGCCTTTAAATAATTTTGCAACTTGTACAATTTCAGAAGGTCAGGTTGTGCCAAAAACCTTTTAAATATTTTTGCAACTTGTGCGATGTAGGAAGGTCGGGATGTGCCCATAACCTTGAGATAATTTTACATCTTATGCAATGTACCAAGGCCGAGCTGTACTCATAACCTTTAAATAATTTTCCATCTTGTGCAATGTAGGAAGCTCAGGTATGATCTTTAAATAATTTTGCAACTTGTGCAATTTGAGAAGGTCGGGCTATGGCTAGGATCTTTAAATAATTCTGCAACTTGTGCAATTTGACAAAGTAGGGTTGTGCCCAAGACATTTAAATAATTTCGCAACTTGTGAAATTTGAGAAAGTCGAGTTGTGTCCAGGACATATAAATAATTTTGCAACTTGTGCAATTTGAGAAGGTCGGGATGTGTCCGGGACCTTTAAATAATCTTGTAACTTGTGCAATGTAGGAAGGCCAAGCTGTGCCCAAGACCTTTAACTAATTTTGCAAGTTGTGCAATTTGTGAAGGTCGGGTTGTACCCATGACCTTTGAATAATTTTGCAACTTGTGCATTTAGAGACGGTCGTGCTGTACCTATGACCCTTAAATAATTTTGCAACTTGTGCACTATGAGAAGTTCGGGTTGTACCCATGACCTCTGAATCACGATAGGTCATATTATAGAATGAAAAACATATTTTTATTAAGTATGAATCTTTGGTTTGCTGTTGGCAAACTAGGGCAACTTTATTACGCACAGAGCCTCAGGATAGCAATGAAAAAAATAAGGATGTAAGGTTTGGCTACCTTTTTTTTTCTTTCTAATACAATTATTTATTGGACCTCACCAGAGGAGGTCGACCTCACCAGAGGAGGAGTAGTAGGAGCCCGGTTGAGCAGGTGCCCCATGAGGGGAGTAGTAGAAGTCCCGTTGAGCGGGTGTCGTAGAAGCCCGTTGAGCGGGTGCCCCATGAGGAGGAGTATAAGCCCCACACAAGGGAACCCAAAGAAATGACAATTAAATCATTTCCCTTGTGTGAGGTGGGTATCGAACCCACAACCTCAAGGTTGTGGGCAGGCCCTTACCCCAATGGGCTAAGGAACCTTAGATAAAAAGGTTTGGCTACCTAGTGGACCAGAACGACCTTTATTGTATGTGTTTCGGCAAAGTGATCAATCTTGTTTTGATGATAACAAATCATTGATAGTTCTAATGTTTGTGTGAGCATGTTCTTAATGATATGATCCTTAGTACTCACACCAACATTGATGAAAATGGTAAGTTAGCTTCTTGTGTACAACCAAGGTATGATCATACACACAAGAAATCTACACTTTGCAAGACTCCATAACACAATCATGAAGTCAATCCACATGCTATTGAAGTACTTGCAAAGTCAATGAAGAAGAAAGATCAATGTGTCAAGAGCTACTCAATCCAACAAGTAAAGAATCAAGTGGTAAACTCATTGACAAGAAGATGTGTGAAGTCCAATACACTATATCAAGAATGCAAGAGGACTTCATCACTCAAGAAGATGTTGATAAAAGGCTTCAAAGTCTAAGCTCCAAGAAGATAAACAACTTGAAAACCTTAGGAAGATTAGTCTAAGCTTATTGGTAATCCTTTGTGACTAATCTTTCCTTTGAGAATACTAGGATATAAGATTGTTTAAAGCTCAACAATGCATGTTTTCAAAACCTCATGTTTTACTATGTTTTATACTTTGAAAAGGTTTTTGAAAACAAGTTGGTCAATGCCTAAGTACTTTAAAATGTGTTTTATATATTTACAAAACACTTAGGCATGTGCATGAGAACATTTGAAACTTAACTAAGTGTAAAACCCACTTTAGGACTGGCCTCTGGTTGCCTCGATAGACTAGAGATGTCCAATCCACCGGCCAGTTTTGATCCGGTCGACCAGTGTGCTTTCGTCCTTATGTGAGTTTTGAATGTTCCAATGCTCCAACGACTATATTCGATCCGAACGACCGAGATATTAGGTAGGTCGACCGACCTTTGCTTCGGTAGACCTGACCACTGAATTGTGGTAGACCGAGATAAGAACATATGGCCTTTAACCTTTGATTTAAGGCACTCCGGTCGACCTACGGTCTAGTAGAGGTCGACCGGAGTTGTCAATTCAATGCCAAAATTATAGCCGTTGTGACCAACAAAGCTTATGTATTCTTGCCCTATAAAAATCTTTCAAAGCTGAATTTTTCATAACTAATGAAGATGGAAGAGGGCATAGGCATATACATTTTCCATATACAAAAGCAAACACTTTTGTGCTTAATTTCCAAATCATTCAAATCATTTGTGTTGAGCTTAAACTTCATCTATCTCTTCGATTCTCAAAGGGTGATTAGAACTTTCAATTATATCTTCAATTTATTTGAGGGATTTGTAAAAGTGAGCTAAATTGTAATGTCTCCTTAAAAGATATAGGTTACCCAAACTTCTCATTTGTGAGAACTAGTTCTTTGTGAGCTAGCAACACGCTCTTAGAGAGCTTCACTCTTGGTGAGTGTTTGAAAGTCCTATGTGTAGGCTAACACTCTTTGTGAGTGGAGACTTCTTAGTGAAGCAAAAGTCCTAAGAGTAGGCACAAGTCCTCTTTGTGAGGCCAAACACTCTTAGTGAGTGGAGTCTTCTTTGTGAAGCAAAAGTCCTCATTTGTTGTGACAATTGTAAATGGTATAACCCACCTTACATGTGTTGTGAAGGGTATCCATTAGTGGATGTTGAAATCCTTAGGGTTTTCCCTAAGGTAGTGGATGTAGATTCTTTGTGAATCGAACCACTGTAAATCCTTGTGTTAGTTTTCTCTATCCCTACTCCTTTAATTCATTGTTCATATACTTGCTATAACTTACCTATTTGATTATGTGAACATATGTGCTTAGGATAGAAACTATCACATGCTTCCAAGCTTTATACAATTGCTTCACATAGTCATCTAAGTTGCCTAAACATAATTGAATCACCTTATGTGATTAAACAACATACTTGTTGTTAAGGTGAACACTTAGGCAAAAGAAGTTTTAGAAAGGCTTAAAAAGTTTTTAGAACCTAATTCACCCCCTTTTAGGTTCTATACCCTCAAAGGGTATTTCAATTGGTATCAGTGCCTAGTCTCTTTTTTATTGGAATTACATCATAGGAGGATCCATGGCTCAAAGCTTTTCTAACTTAGATGACCAATCCTCTTCTAGACCACCTCTATTTGATGACTCCAACTTTGATATTTGGCAATGTGCTTTTAAATTGTTTTTGTCCTCTAATGACATTTCCTTGTTGAGAATTATGGAAGAAGGTCATTTTATTCCTTCAATCTACATACAAGGGGTCATGGTTCAAAAGTCTAAGAAAGACTACAATGAAGAAGACTCTCAACTTCAAGGCCATGAATGTACTTTGTTGTGCACTTAATCAAGAATCTCTCAACAAAGTACATGAATGTGAAGATGCTCAATTCATGTGGAATATGCTTGGAGCATCATATCAAGGCAAAGTTGGAGAAGAGACGAAGGTGAAGAATCTAGAAATGAGGACTCAATCTTGTGAAGGCATTGAAGAAATCTCAATCACAATCCAAGCTAAGTTGTATGACATCAAAGAGTGTGATTTAGGAGAAATCAAAATTCAATCTTCAATGAGCTCAAAGGACATACAAATTGAGCCTTCACAAGGTGAGAAAGCAGAGGTAATGGAAGCACAAGATGATGATCTTCAAATGAAACTTAATTATGATGAAGATAATGAAGATCATTCATCCTACAAAAGGAAGAGAAAAAGATTGCCACAAAGCTTCAAAGAAAGATATACAAGGAGAAGTGGCTTAAAGCATGAAGATTTCAAATGAAGACGTTGAAAAAGAAAGAAATCACAAACACTCCATATCACTTGGATTCCTCAAAACTCATTGGCAAATACATTCAAGGAACCAAGTTACTCAACTACAAGTGATGATCAAAGCTTCAATGATAATTTACAATTATCATCACTTGGTAATGTTACAAAGGTATCAACTTCACTTTCTCATTATACTTTAAACAATGTCATTAATAGAATGAGAAGTAAGATTGATGCTATTACTTGTACTCTTGTTGATGTTGCATCATGTTATTTTAGTGATCCTTCACATGGAGATAACTTATTGTAAGAGCTTGATTCGTTTAATGTTTCTCTTGCTAAGGTATCTAAAATATGCAATATCACAAGATTAGATGATTCTTGCTCTTACTTCTCATCTAATGAGAATCATCCTTGTACTTTTAATATTGAAAATGTTGATCCAAATGCACACACTTGCCACTTGAGAAAATGCCCTAACAATGTAGGACCTTTGCAAAAGGTACAATGTGTTTTTCAACTTTCCCTTGTAGGTTCCAAGAGATCTAAGCCTCAATTCAAAGGAATGAACCCCAAGGAATGGCAAAGCAAAGATAAGACTCCAAACAAAGAGTCATGTGCCAAGGATAACAAGTTTGTGAAGAGCTCATCAAAGAACATCAAGGAAAACATTAATGATGACTTCACAAACCAAAAGGAGATTGCTTCTAGTGCAACAAATGAAGTTATCAAAAGAAGAAGCAATCAAAGGACAACCTCCTCCCAAGAAGTAAAAAGTCAAGATCAAGGCCAAACTCTATGCCTCATTGGTCTCTTTGATGAAGATCAAAGTGAAAATGAAAGTCCTAAAGCTATAGGCAATGAGGTACAATCTAATCCTTCCCTTGATCTAGACTATGATAATGAGGAGGATCCTTATGTCTTTTTAAATGATTTATATGATGAAATGAAAAGTTTAGCTAAGAAGAACAAGATCACCAAAAATGAACTTGCTTGGTCACTAAATGAAAGATCTAAAATGCAAGTAGAATATGATAATATTCTTACTTCATTTCGCATCATATCAAATGAAAAGGAGAATGCGCTTTTATCACTAAATGTTATGTCTCTTGAGAACCAAGAGTTGCTTGACAAGGTGCATTTTGTTGAATCTAAACTTGTTGAGCATGATATCTTAAGACACAAATTTGATGTATTAACTGCTTATGTGAATAAGTGTACATGTGATAGATATATCCTTGGTAATGTGTTTGTTGCTCCTCATGCTCATATTGCTAGTAATTCCCAAGAGCACAAGCACACACATAAACTTGCACACTCTACTTATATTAATGCTAGAACACCACTCACCACTATGATAATTGTTAATTGCTCTTATTGTCGTAAATGTGGTCATCATGCTACAAGTTTCATTAATAAGAAGAAGATTGAAAGAGGTGCTAAGTCTATTTGGGTTGAAAAGAAACCCCAAAACTAACCCCCAAGGACCCATAAGAAAATGGGTACCAAAATTGAATTCCATAGCAGGAAACAAGGGGACATTTGGCCGACTGGATAAGGCACCTGTCGACCGTAGAAATGGTTAATATTCCTCATTCAAAGACAGGGTATCTCGGTCGACCGCAACAAACCCCCGATCGACCTAAACATAATGGCTTTCAGTAACAGGGTACCTCGATCGACTGACCACTCCCCTCGGTCGTCCGAAATTTGGACAAAAATAAATTCAGAATTTAATTGGATGAGGGTGGGCGACCGGATAGGACCTCCAGTCGATCGAAGTGTCGGGTTTCTGCGAATTAAACAAGGGTTTCAGTTCATAATTTCAAAAGCCTATTTCCCCCCTTCAAAGAAATCCCAAATCCCTTCATAAAAAGTCATCAAATTCGAAACCTATATCATTCCAACCCTTAATTCGTTCCACAAACATCATACTCCTACATTCATGGTCCAAAATCCAAAGCCAAACCCATCTAAAAATCTTTCCAAATGAAAACCCAAGAATGATTATTCAAAGAGAAAACCTCTCTCCAAAAGAAAAATTGAACAATCTCTAATGATCAGAGAACCAATTGAACCCACTCCGAAGAGAGCAATGGTGAATCGGAAAGCTGATAAGGAAAGAGAAAAATCAAAGAAGTTGACTCACTCCGACGAAGAAACGGAGTTCGACAATGATCATCCTATTCCACGTCCTCCTTCAAGATATCTAGAAGAATCTTCATCTTACACCACTACAAAGGTATCTTCTAGATTCTACTATAAAGAAAGCTGAGAAAAGTTATGAGAACCTAGTAAGTGAGAAGAGAGGAATTCTTCCGTGTTATAGAATTGAGGATGAAGTAGGATTAGAAAAGATAATCGGTTATTTTGTAAATATAGGCTGGTTTAATTTACTATTAATTGATCATGATTATTACCCCCTCACAATATATGAATTTGGAGCAAACCTTCGAGAAAAAGAGAAAAATGATGATGGGAATTATTGGTGGACATCGTGTGTTGGAAAAATGGAGTTTAGTTTGTCCGAAGTGATGCTCTGCAATATCTTAGGAATTGAGCTAGATGATGATGCCATTAGATATTTTGAAAATTCCGAGAAGGTGCCAAAGGAAGAAGACCTTGACATTAGGAAATTCAAGACCTATTTCAGTATCAACGGGGCATTTGGTAAGTTCAAGGAGAGATAGAGAAACAAGCTTGATGAGTATGGTCGTATACTTCATCATTTTGTCTCTAATATAATTGTTCTGGTAGGAGGACATAATAATTCAATTTTATACTTGCAAATGACCATCATGGTGTGGTTGGTAGAGAAGAAGAAAGTAAACTTTTCTTATTTGGCACTCAAGTATCTTAAGGAAGTAGTAATGGGACCAAATAAGAAGTCCCTCCCCTATGGAAGCATGTGGACTCTCCTCTTCAAGAAGTTTAAGATCAAGCTCTCCACTCCCACTCAAAGGAATGAATGGCATCACATGTATAATCACGGGAAATTCCATCAAATGCACATGATGTTGGTAAATGGACATTGGAAATTACATACAAAGTGCACAATTGAGGAATTGTTGGCGGCTATGATTGCACTCAAGAAATCTCCAAAAGTTTGTGAAACTTTAAAGAAGGAGATAGAGAAGAGAGAGCCTCAAGAGCCTAATGTGCAAAATGTGCCTCAAGATGAAGAAGACCAAGGAGATGGAGAAGATGATATTAATGTTGGAGTTAAGGAAGAAGTGGATGTTCACATAGAGGTTGGAGATAAAAGGGATACTCATAGGGAAAATGTTCAAAGAAGACCTCCTCTTCCTCAAAGAAATGAAGACATCTTAAATCCAATCTTGACAAAATTACAAGAATTTCAAGACAATATCAAAAGTGAATTGAAAATGATATTTGAGAAAATATCAAGTTTGGATGATGATGTAAGGTGTTAGTAGTGCCCTAGGACAATTAGCATATGTTGTACATTTTATAACTTTTTGAGCATGTCATTTGAATAGTTAATTTTGCTTTTGAACATCAAATGCGTGATTTGATAGTAAGACTCATTAGCTTATGCAATTATTATTCTAATTGTCCCTAGTTTTATGTAATGTTCTTTACAATGAAATAAATCTAGTATGATGTTTGATTGATGATTATGTTTTACTGATCATGTGTAATGAATACAAATCATATCATAGATAGAATATATTGGGATATATTGTATCGGACGTGATCCGTTATAGAAGTAATACTTCATGGTTCTTTAGTCATAAGTATTACTTCCTCAATATTATTTGGAATCCTTAGACCTTATGTCTCCATGGTTTCCGACATGAATGGAGCTACGTTTTGACTCAGTCGGACGTTACTTTTAATCGAGTAATCAATACGATTGATGATCGGATGTAGTATCCTATCATGGCTTGAATGTGAGAGGCATTGTAAGGGATTTGTCCCTCTCTTATTAGAGAGAGATATCCATGGGCCCCTCGATAGGGAAGGCTGTTTAAATGCATGGTCGTGTCAAATGTATTTAATAAAGTGGTTATTAAATACTGTTTGTTGGAACAGTCTACTTGGAGATCGAGCATAAATACAATTAAGCTTTATAAGGGTGACAACTACCATGCCTTATGCTTAATTTGGATATCACGAGACAAAGGGATTAAATATTGGATTGATATTATGTTCCATCGTACATTCATTCACTCTGGGTAGTCACAATGTCCTGCTAGGGACCACTTGTGATTTATGAACTCATATTACTACTAAGTGTGTTTTCATTGCCATTGTGATATGAACCTACATGGTCACACGCATAGACGAGTTAACAAGTTTCATGTACGGATTCAATGAATCTACAGTTCTAGATTCATTGAATCTGACATTGATTTTTTTAGAATAATAAAACGTTATTATTCGAATTAGAGATTAAGGAGGGGCATTTTCGGTATTTGGTTATAGCTGGGATTACGTGGGAGTTATTATGTGATAAAGACTCCCACTACCAGCAGAGGTTGATGGGACGTGGGAGTTAAAGACTCCTACTGCCGGAAGAGGCTGAGGACATGGGAGTTGGTTCTGGGAACAAACGCTCACACCCTATATAAACCTCTTTTGACCGAAACCCTAGGTTAGACCTTCTTGAGCAGCAAAACTAAAATCCCGAAAATCCGATTTTCTGCCTCATTTTCTCTCTAGATTCCAAAACTCAGAAAAATGAAGAGCTAGCACTCGCTGCTCGTTTCGTCGCGTGGATACCGGTAGGGAGTAATTCTGCAAGGGAGGACTTTGGTGGTTGCACCTAAGCGCCCGGAAAAACAGAATCTTTAACCGAAAACGTAAGTCCTTTTCGTATATTTTCGATTCATATGGTATGAACGGATCCTTGGAGGAGGATTCATTGGTGTTTAGAAAGAGTTTCTGCCCATGAATCCCTTAAGGACTTAAATGCTCAAGTTGGGGATTTAATGATTAAATTCAATGATATGGACTACAAGATTGATGACATTGACAAAAATACCAAATCAAAGAAATCAATCTTAGAATAAAAAGAGGAGAAATAAGAGGATAAAGAAGAAGAAGAGGAGAATGCATTTGATGAAGATTCCATCCATAGAAATGATGGAAATAAAGAAAAAAAGGAAGAAGAACCCAAGCATGTGATTAATCTTTAAGATGTTGAAGAAAATTTGGGTGAACAAAAGGGTGAAGATTTGGGAAATGAGGGTCAAGAAGTTGACATGGTTGTTGAAGACAAGGAAGATTTGGGTGAAGAAGTTGGTGATAAAGAGGAAGATCTACCAAGTGTTGAAGCTTCACCAAAGGATATCAATGATGAAGAAGATTGAGAAGATCAAAGGACTCATGGTGGACTCAAAGTGCAAGATGCAATCATCAATCCATGAGAAATTTCTAAACTCAATCTTTTATTTCCTTGTATTTCAATTCGTTTCCTTGTATTTCCCCCTTTGATTTTCATGTTGTACCCTTGGACTAACAATTATTGTTCTTACATTATCATTTTCTTATATGAATTGCTTAAAGGGGCACCTTGATGCTTTTTTATAACATATTTACTTTTTAATTGTTTTGATTCTTTGAGCTTAATGATTTGATCTTAATGATTTGATCCTTGTGATGAAAGCTCATTTGAACCCCCTCCCCTCTTTTCTTAAGTGTCTTATGCTTTGGGGGAGTTTATACATGCTATGTTTTGGTGTTTATATTCAAGTCTTAAGCATGATTCTTATGTGGTTGATCGTCTAGATTCTTGACTTAGGATATAAACTGTGTTTGTGGCATTGAATATGCATGTGTTGTGTTTATATGGATGTTTGGCATGGTTTAAACTGAAAGTTGCAGAATTTTCTTGTTTTCTGTCAATAGTCCGGTCGACCGGACTCTGGGTATCAGGTCGACCGAAGACATGCGGTAGACCAGTGGAAGAATGTCAGGTCGACCGGCACAGCTAAATTTCAGCAAAATTTGAACTTCAACTTCAGTAATATGTAAGTTTTTGTTGTTTTATTCATATAGGCACAACCTTAGGGGGAGTTTTCAAATGTTTTCATCCCATACCCCCTCAAAATATGTTACGTATGCTCATTTTTCCTTATTTTACATCAACACGTCACTTGTTGGCTTGTTCTCATTTATTATATCATATAGCCAACTTGTGTAAGTTATTATTGGGAGTTATATGTGTTATACAAGTTTATTTTCTTACATATATTCTCTCTTATAACTTATGAGATCATATTCTTCAATTTCTTATCTTTTGTGATGTCATTATAGTTTTTGGTTAGTCTTTCTTTAAGAGTTTTTCGACTCATTTAGCTAACCATTAACTTGTTAGAGGAATGTACTCAAAGTGTTATCTTACACTTCCTCTACTTCTTTTGGTTGTGATACATTTGCTTAACTTATGTATTCATGGTATCACTTCCATTAGTACTTTGATAGCTATATTTTCAAACTTGTTTACATCTTAAATAGCTAACATTGTATGTTTGATAAACGGGAAGATTGTGCTTAAAGATTTATTCCTTATCTCCTTTGTTTTAGCATGTTGATATTCGTTTTGAGCCATAATTGACCATATTTTGATTTATGTGTCATTATGGACTCTTGGTATCTTGAAATCAACCAAGCTTATTCAAAATTTATCCTTCTTCAACGTTTTTATATTTGTTCTTTTGGTTCTTATCTTATCAATCTACTAGACCATCAAGATTCTTCAAATTTTAAAGGGTATTTCAATTCTTTTCAAAAGGGGGGAGAAATCTTCATATTCATCAAGCTTCTCCATAATTTAAACTGTAATCCCTCCTTCATATTTCTTAAAGGGATCTTTTCAAAGGGGAGAAATCCTTTAGATCTCTAGTTTTTAAATTGTTTTTCAATAAAAAGAATGAGAAAATGCTTTTCATATTGGCGCTCTGATTATCCATTTTTATTTTCATAAAAAGGGGGAGAAATTTTAGTGTTGCAAATGTGCCAAGAAAAGTAATTTACAAAAGGAGAAAGTTTAGAAGTTACAATATGGGAGAGATAAGGGATTCTTTAAACTAGGGGGAGTAGAATATTTTTTTCAAAAGATCTACTTGCCTAGATCCTTAATGCCCTTACCTCATGCATACATATTTATATGCTTTAAAGTTTTATCTTTTGCATAATATTTCCCATTTGCATCAATATTTTGTCATTATCAAAAAGGGGGAGATTGTTAACCCGAAGGGCAAAGTGATCAATCTTGTTTTGATGATAACAATCCATTGATAATTCTAATGTTTGTGTGAGCATGTTCTTAATGATAGGATCCTTAGTACTCACACCAACATTGATGAAAATGGTAAGTTAGCTTCTTGTGTACAACCAAGGTATGATCATACACACAAGAAAGCTACACTTTGCAAGACTCCATAGCACAAGCATGAAATTAATCCACATGCTATTGAAGTACTTGCAAAGTCAATGAAGAAGGAAGATCAACATGTCAAGAGCTACTCAATCCAACAAGTAAAGAATCAAGTGGTACAATCACTGACAAGAAGAAGTGTGAAGTACAATACACTATATCAAGAATGCAAGAGGACTTCATCACTCAAGAAGATGTTGATAAAAGGCTTCAAAGTCTAAGCTCCAAGAAGATAAACAACTTGAAGACCTTAGGAAGATTAACCTTATAGGTAATCCTTTGTGACTAATCTTTCCTTTGAGAATACTAGGATATAAGATTGTTTATAGCTCAACAATGTATGTTTTCAAAACCTCATGTTTTACTTTGTTCAATACTTTGAAAAGGTTTTTGAAAACAAGTTGGTCAATGCCTAAGTACTTTAAAATGTGCTTTATATATTTACAAAACACTTAGGCATGTGCATGAGAACATTGGAAACTTAACTAAGTGTAAAACTCACTTTGAGACTGCTCTCCGGTCGACCTAGGCTTTGCCTCGGTAGACCAGAGATGTCCGGTCCACCGACCAGTTTTGACCCGGCGGTCAACCAGTGTTTTCGTCCTTATCTGAGTTTTGAATCTTCCAATGCTCCAACAACTATATTCTATCCGGACGACCGAGATATTAGGTAGGTCGATCGACCTTTAATTCGGTAGACCTGACCACTGAATTACGATCGACCGAGATAAGAACAGAGGGCCTTTAACCTTTGATTTTAGGCACTGCAGTTGACCTATTGTCTAGTTGTGGTTGGCCGGAGTTGTCAATTCAAGGCCAAAATTATAGCCGTTGTGACCAACAAAGGATGTGTATTCTTGCCCTATAAAAATCTTTCAAAGCTGATTTTTTCATAACTAATCAAGCTGGAAGAGGGCATAGGCATATACACTTTCCATATACACAAACAAACACTTTTGTTCCAAATCATTCAAAGCATTTGTGTTGAGCTTAAACTTCATCTATCTCTTCTATTCTCAAAGAGTGATTAGAACTTTCAATTGTATATTCAAATCATTTGAGGGATTTGTAAAAGTGAGCTAAATTGTAAAGTCTCCTAAAAAAGATAGGTTACCCAAACTTCTCATTTGTGAGAACTAGTTCTTTGCGAGGTAGCAAAAAGTTCTTAGAGAGCTTCACTCTTGGTGAGTGTTTGAAAGTCCTATGTGTAGGCAAAATAACTCTTTTTGAGGCAAACACTCTTTGTGAGTGGAGACTTCTTAATGAAGCAAAAGTTCTAAGAGTAGGCACAAGTCCTCTTTGTTAGTCCAAACACTCTTAGTGAGTGGAGTCTTCTTTGTGAAGAAAAAATCCTCATTTGTTAAGGCAATTGTAAAAGGTAGAACCCCCATTGCATGTGTTGTGAAGGGTATCCATTAGTGGATGTTGAAATCCTTAGAGTTTTCCCAAAGGTACTGGATGTAGATTCTTTGTGAATCAAACCACTAAAAATCCTTATGTTAGTTTTCTCTATCCATACTCCTTTAATTCATTGTTCATATACTTGTCATAACTTGCCTATTTGATTATATGAACATATGTGTTTAGGATAAAAACTATCACATGCTTCCAAGCTTTATACAATTGCTTCACATAGTCATCTAAGTTGCCTTAAACATAATTGAATCACCTTATGTGCTTAAACAACATACTTGTTGTTAAGGTGAACACTTAGGCAAAAGAAGTTTTAGAAAAGCTTAAAAAGTTTTTAGAACCTATTTCAACTTTGTACTTGCTTTAAGCCGCAACCACGAAGAACGATACGAACTCCATGTACTCCTATCCTTTTTGGGCAGATGCCGACAAGCATATACGTCCGATAGTGTGAATCGTACCTCTAGTAATTTCCACTATGTTTTTGGTGCATAGGACCAGTGCATTGTAAGGTATGGTCACTTTAGCAAAAGTGTGTTGGAAAAGTACATTAACCGCACTGCCAATATCAATTAAGATATCACGTTTCGAACGGGGACCGATGCTGGAAGTGATAACCTGAGGATCATCTCGGCCATCTTGGTCATTGTGATGCTTGGGCGCCTGGCCCATTCTACTGCGTTGACCATTCTACTGCATTTTCTGTATAGTGCTCTGTTTCATGGCCATGATCCTTATGGAAATCGCAGTACTTACCTAAATTCCTTTTTATCGGGATGAGCTGCCAATTTCGAAAGTGGAGCCATAATTCCCAATGCATCTACTTGCTGAAGAATGTGGGCTCAGGTTACTTTAATGGGAGTCTCGGTAGCGGACGCCGGGCCTGGCTGGCTCGGTCATTTCTTTGGAAGAAAGGCTCCCGAGGCTTTACCTTTGGCTGCTCCATTTCATGGGGGCGACCGTACGGGGGGTAAGGTGCAGACATACTGCTATTATTGTTTCTTATGCTTAACATCTCATTTCTCGAGAGCCCAAACTCCTCGCCACAGGAAAATTTGTTGGCCATCAAGAATAGTGCATGGACATCTAGATGGTTCGCCTCGGTAATCTTTCGGGCGAAGATCATGTTCCTCAATCTGTATTTGAATGTCTGTATATAAATTTAACATGAGAGATTTTTTAACTTCATGGCGACCTGATTAAATCGTTTTGTGAATTCGTGGATGGTTTTGTCCTTGCCTTGCTCCATCTGCATCAGATGATCAGTATCATAAGAGAATGCCTGTTGGGCTCAAAAGTGGCCTAGGAAGACACATTGCAGTGGGGCGAAGTTATGAATATTTCGGTTCGGGAGACGAGAGAACCATCTTAAGCCTGGGCCTTTCAAAAACTTCGAGAAGTGCCTACACAGAACTACATCGTGAGGCTGGTGGATGTACATTTTCGCGTGGTGCATATCCTGGTAATCATACGGGTTAGTTGTACCCACATTTTTCTCCACCCCAACATTTTGGCAATCCCAAGGGATGATTACGACTTGTAAGGCCTCGTCTATGGGATTGTGAAGGGTGGAGTTCCAGGTTGTTTTTGCTAGTATGGTTCATTGGCTTACTAGCATCGAAACTCTGGAGGTATTGTGGACTTGGATTGTCCGTATGGATTGGTGTAGCTGATGGGCCATTATCTAGGTAGTATGTGATCTCCGGTTGAGCACTGTGAGTTATTGAGATCGAGGGAGTGCGGTGCTATGTACGGGGTGGCGGATCCGCACCCGTATTCATGGTCTGTGCCATCATGTTGATGGCCTCCTGTAACTACCGAACTGATCCTCTTTCCACGGGGACGGTCGTCTTGTCGATATTTAGTTGGTGTAGCCTGGGTGTTTGGCCGGGGGACAACGTTGGGGCGTGGTCTCCAGCTTGTTCTTGTTGATCAAGAGATGCTAAACCCCTATCCCCTTCGTTTTGTGACATTATTTTTGAGGTGTTGTAGCTAAAGGATCTGTAATGTGGTTTTTTTAAGCACATCATAGTGTGTGCCAAATGATGTGTGCCAGACAAACGGGCTCCTACACTCTGATAGCTCCTACACTCTGATACCCTCTAAGCAAGCAAACAGGTCTCGACAAGAAAGAGAGTAACTTGTAAGACATAAACCGTCAAAGGATGTGAGGATGTTCCCAACCACTCTCTGATGCTAAAGTTAGATTTTTAGAGAGAAAGAGACACAACGAAGAGAGATCAATGTCTAGAAGGCAAGTAATCAGAATGGATCAAAGCAATAACATATACATAGTATTTATAGTAGATAAATGGCATGAGTATATTAGTTACCTATTAGGAGTACATTTACCATAATTGTTATAATCGGATACGGTTAATGGAAATGCACCCCCACAAGGAGTCGAACATTATAGTAGTTAATATAAATTGAACATGTCTAATTAGCATATATCAATTAGTATCGGAGTGGGTCGATCCAAGCTAGGTCCAACCCGGAGCCCAATAGTAGATCTTGGACCGGAAACCTATTCAATATAGTACATCAGAGTAAAACCTCTAGAAACATGTCATTTCCAATTCGTCTTTGCCAACTAAGATTTAAAGTATTTAAAGAAATCAAAATATATGATGTGGAGAAGGAGAATAACAACATTTTTGAAGGGTAACACAAGAAGAGCAAATGGGAAAGCAAAGTCTGCCCTTGCAAACCTATGAAAAGTCAAATTTTTATGAACCTTATAATGAAGGGCTAAAAAAACCTTCCACTTTCTGAAGAGCCAATGAAAGAAACACATTAATAGTCCATAACTTTTTGGTTTCTTTGGCAACATCCATGAAAACAATAGCAAAAATATATAAAATGAAAGGA
Organism: Vinca minor; assembly: GCA_026122235.1. NCBI lineage: Eukaryota > Viridiplantae > Streptophyta > Magnoliopsida > Gentianales > Apocynaceae > Vinca > Vinca minor. The sequence goes on along the minus strand of JAOCZM010000284.1, from coordinate 6,074,939 downwards.
AAACACATTTGCAACTAATCAAACTTTATCACTGCCTGCTTTGTTCTTCTACAACTTTAGATGATAACTTTTTGAGTGAAATAATATACATCATGTAGTACCAAATGCCAAAAGTGACAATATGAGTGATTAGTTTTACTATCCAAATCAGAGTTTTAACAAATTTGCAATTTTTAGTGTTGATTTTTTGAACCTTCAATTTTCGGTATATAAAGTTGTACTCATGGCTTACCTCTCCCTGCAATTACGGGTATGTTTGGATTGAGTTTCATTTTGAGATTCTCGGTCTAAAATCAATTTCAAGGCGAAATCAGATTCTAAATGAGTTAATGCTTTAAGTTTCGTTTTCAATTTCAATCCAAAAACAATTTGAATCTCAGTTTGAGATTCAAACAAAGAAAACTCAAAATATACTCGAGCCAATTATACCCTATATATACTTAAATGCTCAAAACGAGTATCATCTCTCTCGTTTCTCTCATTTTGTTTAATGGAAAAAATATGCTAAAAGAGCCGCTGATTCGAACAAAAAATAAGTTTATATTTATAGTACTATTATCTTATACCCTCCGTTCCAAATTGTTTTTCCATAATTCTTTTATAATTTATCTCAAATTAACTTTCCACTTTCTAAATAAATGACTCTTTAATGATGATGTTTCCAATCCTACCCCTTACATTGAATGTTGGAGAGAGAAGAATAGAGAGAAAATAAAGTACAATTAAATTTAGAGCAAAATTAAATAGGGTTATGTTTGACATTTTACCATATCCTACTATAGAATTTGATAAAATATTAATTGTCGAGTAAAATACAAAATGGATAGATAATTTGGGGTGTTGAGAGAAAATAAATTAGACTCAAATCTAACTCTATACTTAAAACATACCTCCAAATAGCGCACAATAAGTTAATATGAAACTTATAAGCTCGGCAATAGCATCATGTCCAAAACAAAAAGTCTAAAACTATATAGTCCAATATCTGGTTAAGACAATATGGGGAGTCTATTGTCTCTTGTTGAGGAAGAAGGAAAATTGTAGAGTCCAATTGAGGGTTTCAACTTCGGTGAATTAGACAAAACAAAGGAAAATTCTGATATGGACCGGGTCCATGTGGACCATGTGGTCCAGATTTGGCCACATCCCTGAAGAATGAGGAGAGAGAAGGAAATGCAGTGATGTGGCCAAATCTGTACCGCATGGTCCAATGAACCCGATTCATATCAGAAGTGTTCCAAAACAAAAGATGGACTACGGAACTTGTGGTGATTCTACACAAACGCACAAACATTTCATGAAGTTGGGACATGTGAACGTGGGGATCAAAGGAAAATTCTCATACGTACCTAATCTATTTGGATTTTGTTGTTTTAAATTGAGTATATCATTAAATGATTATCTCTTTTTCTATCTTACAATATTATTGAGAGTTTTGTAGTACAATATTTAAGGAACCAGATTCATATTAGAATTATTCGTGATAAAGATGACCCCACATGTCATGCATGGATAGAGAAAAGCTCTCTACGTATACATAAATTATTTTTACTTTTTTTCTTTTTGTCATTAAACTTTTATTTTTGTTCTTTCTGTAGATAAACTATTTCCGAACGACTGCTTTTGTCAAATTAGTGTGAAATTGGTGGTTTCCTGCCACTTTTAATCACCTTCTTTTGTCAAATTTGTGTGAACATGTTCTGCACATATCTCACTGTTAATGATTTAAATTAACAAAAATACTGTCACACACCGTCTTCGGAATGGTGACATGTCAGTGTCTCATTGGTCGATAAGAAACCAAAGCCCACGAAACATAGATTTACTAAAGGAAAGTCCAATATAATATAACAATCCAAATTTTGGAATAGCAACGGAATAAATGTATTACAAATGAAATCGTTTAGCAATACTATTAATGAAATTGTACTACGTATAAAAGAATAAATGAATGGCATAAATCTCTAGGCGAAGCTGGTTATGAGTCACTCTTCATAATCCTCTTTCCAAGCGTCATCATCATAGTATTGCTCCTCACCTAAATCATCTGCAAAATAAGATAAAAGCGGATAGACTGAGCTACGATGCTCAGCAGGGACCAATAATCACAAGTATAAAACACAATTAGACACGTATACACATTCCCGTTTCCCAAAATATCCCTTACGAAATAATGCTAATCACGACACCTTGATCAGTGAAACAACACTGTAAATACACTGAGAATACACACCACGGTATTCCCAATGAACTAGACACGAACACGGAAAGGAAAAAAACAGAAAACTGAACATTGCAGACCGCGAACGAATGACACGGATCGAATGCTTCATCCGCAGGTAGTCGCAGACGATTGCTTCGTCTGCAGGTTCGCCCGCACGAAGACAGTAGGTTATGTTTCTCTGCGAACAATACGTAGGACGATACCTAGGATGAATGGTTCTTCCGCACCCTGCATAAAACACAATTTCAAATGCAAAACCTGTACAAAAGTGTACCATCTTGCAAAAATTCTTTCCCAACACAAAATACAAGTTATATGACTTAAAACCAAGTATCAAATATGACCAAAACATGAAGTAACAAGTTGAAAAACAATTAACACAAATAGTCGTATCATTTGCATCTAAACACCTACACAATCGATTGTATGGCAAGTACCACGCTTTACCAGCACAATACACTCCATCACAATAACGTTTAGACACTTGGAACACCACTACCAATGTGACACTACATCCTGCCACTCGAGCTCAATCATCTATTCACTATTAATCAACAATGACCGTAATGGTCCTAGTTATAGTCCAAACTAGGACGGCCCAAGAAATTCAACACGTGGGTTCAGTATGACCCCCCAAACTAAGGGTCCAAAGTTTAAGGATCCATTCTTTACATTTTATCATCATCCCCACCCAGGGACTCCACAAAATCGTTACAGTCCCCAATGATCTCCTCACCGGGTTAAGGCCCAAGAAGTTCACTGTTCACTAGATCACACGGGATCTTACACAACACTCTATAATCGAATGAATCCTGCTAATCATTCGATCCTAGAAAAGAGCTCAAATAGAAGGCGGCGACTCGGTCGACCACAATCAAGAAGGACTAAACGACGACAACCAAATAGGACGACCAAAGCGATAAACAATTGGGCAAGTTCATCAAATAGCCAATTAACGATTCGTGTTACACGTACAACAATTAATAATAACAATTCATGTAATTTAAAGTAGAATAAAACGGTAAATCAATTTACGAATTAGATTAGAAGCAATTGAATCAAGACAAAACAATTTATGCAATTACGAGCTCAAATAGAAAGCGGTATCTCGGTCGACCACAACCAAGAAGGACTGAACGACGGAAACCAAGTAGGACAACCAAAGCGATAAACAATTAGGCAAGTTCATCAAGTAGCCAATTAACGATTCGCGTTACACGTACAACAATTAACAAAAACAATTCATGCAATTTCAAGTAGAATAAAGCGGTAAATCAAATTAAAAATCAGATTATCGGCAATTGAATCAAGCCCAAGCAATTTATGCAATAACGAAAGCAATTAAACCCAATTTATGCAATTACTTCGTAATTGAACAATTTATGTGTAAATTAATCACCCAAACAGTCCCAAAACATAAATCCAACATTACCCACTATTTATACATTATTAAAGACGAGAATCATACGGCGTATGGGGTCCTTACCTCTCATGAAAGCAAGTGATCTCAGAAATCCCGAAATCTGCACTACCTGTTTTAGTCGCAGAGTTATAACTTTCTGCTCGGGTCTCGGAATAGCGTGCCATCTGTTCTCACTCGAAGCTCTTTCGATTACCTTTGAATAGGTATGTGGTGGGTCAAAAACGGACAACTATATCCCCTTCAACGTACTGTTTGAATTTTGGACATATTTTCTCTCTTTTCTCTCTCAAAATCGTGTGTTTTCTTTTAGGTTTCTTGTGTGTGAAAACTCTAAAAATCACAGCCCTTGTGTAGGTTTAAGTTTACCTCAAGACCCCACACACACAAAATTATAAATGCACATATGACACATAAAAAGACACCTGGCACATAACAATTAATTCATGGCACTTATTATTAATTATCTTAATTACGAATTAAGCACATAAACACGTAATTCAATTAATTCACTTAGATGAAAAGTCCCGGGTATCACATCATCCCCCCTTATGAAAGTTTCGTCCCCAAAACTTACTACCCATGGTTTTCGAAAAGGTGAAGGTACTTCAACCGGCTTCTTCTTCCAACTCCCAAATGGCTTCCCGTTCTGAGTGATTAGACCGCTGAATCTTTCACATACGGTATAGTTCTTCGCCTTAGGACTTGATCCTTCATATCCACTATCCGAACCGGTACTTCCTCATAAGACAAATCTTCTCGAACTTTCAACGGCTCAGCTTCCAAAATGTGACTCGGGTCAGGCACATACCGCCTCAACTGTGACACGTGAAATACATTGTGGACCCGTGACAGCGTTGGCGATAAGGCCAAACGATATGCCAAATCCTCCACCTTCTCTAAAATCTCATATAGACCAATATACCTCGGGCTTAGCTTCCCTCTCTTCCCGAACCTCATAACTCCTTTCGTTGGTGAAACCCGAAGATACATTTTATCCGCAACTTGAAATTTCAACGGTCTTCGTCTACTATCAGTCCAACTCTTTTGCATGTCTTGTGTTGCTTTCATTCATTCACGAATCAATGGTACTTTCTCCAAAGTTACTTGAACCAATTCCGGACCCGTTACCGATTTTTCCCCAATGTCTTCCCAACAAACTGGCGATCTACACTTTCTCCCATACAGAGCTTCATACGGTGTCATCCCGATGCTTGACTGATAACTTTTGTTATAGGAAAACTCATCCAATGTCAAATAGTCTACCCAATTACCATTGAAATCCAAAACGCGTGTCCGAAGCATATCTTCCAAAGTTTGAATTGTCCTTTCGGACTGCCCATCAGTTTGAGGATGATAAGGAGTACTCAAAGACAATTTTGTCCCCATAGCTTCGCTGAAACTCTTCCAAAATTGAGATACAAACTACGTGTCCCGATCTGAAAAATACTAATCGGTACCCCGTGCAGGAAAACAATCTGATCCATGTAGAGCTGAACAAGAGTATCCATGGTCGTTGTAATCTTCATCGGTATAAAATGAGCTGACTTCGTGAGTCGGTCCACAATCACCCAAATCGTATCCTTCCCGGTCTTATCCTTAGGTAACCCGACTACAAAATCCATAGTAATGCGTTCCCACTTCCACACGGGAATCTCAAGAGGTGTAAGTAAGTCGGCGGGTTTCTGATGTTCCACCTTAACTTCCTAGCAAACGAGACACTTAGCCAAAAACTCGACTACGTCCCGCTTAATTCCTTTCCACCAAAAGTTATTCTTCGACCCCTTATACATATTCGATGCCCTCGGATGCACCGATAATCTCGAACTATGAGCTTCTTGAAGAATTTCTGATTTCAGACCCAAATCTGAAGGTACACACAATCTGCCTGAAACCGAAGACTCTTGTCTTCATGTATCTGAAATTTCAATTCTGTCCCTGACTGTACCAAGTCTCTTTCCTTACTCAATTCTTAATCCAACAACTGTGCCTCCTTAATCTTGTCCAAGATATTTGTCTGAGCTACCAAAGTTGCCAAAACGTTTCCAGTAAACTCAACAATTTCTATCTCCAACTTCTCAAACTCGGCGATTAACTTTCGCTGATCAGTTATTAACGCTGCTAGCTGCCCCGAGTTTTTCCTACTCACAGCATCGGCTACACGATTTGCTTTACCGGGGTGGCAACTAATTGTGGGGTCGTAATCCTTCAACAACTCAAGCCATATCCTTTACCTCATATTAAACTTTTTTTGTGTGAAAGGTACTTAAGACTCTGGTGGTCGGTGAAAACCTCACACAATTCTCCAAACAGATAATGCCTCCATAACTTCAAAGCAAACACGACCGCTGCCAACTCCAAGTCATGTGTAGGGTAATTCTTCTTGTAAGGTTTTAGTTGTCTAGAGGCATAAGCTACAACTTTCCCGTTCTGCATCAACACAAATCCTAAACCGATTCCCTCTATAGATGGTAAAACCCTCGGATACCAATGACAAAGTCAACACCGGTGTTGTAGTCAACTACTCCTTCCTCAGGATCCCCAACGCCAATCTTAAATACTCATCGTGAGCTTCATCCGACGGTGAGTAAACCAAGATATCGTCAATGAAGACCACCACGAACTTATCTAGACAATCCCAAAAGACTCAGTTAATTATATCCATGAATGTCGCAGATGCGTTAGTCATTCCAAACAGCATAACAAAGAACTTATAGTGCCCATAGCGGGTTCTAAAGGCACGAATCGGAATGTCTTTGTGTTTAATCCTCAATTGATGATAACCTGACCTCAAATAAATCTCAGAGAACACCTTCGCTCCCTTCAACTGATCAAACAAATCATCGATACATGGTAGAGGGTATCGATTCTTGATCGTGATCTTATTCAACTACCCGTAGTCGATACACATCCGCATAATACCATCTTTCTTCTTCACAAACAAAATAGGAGCGCCCCAATGTGAAACATTCGGTCTTATGAACTTCTTATCGAGAAGCTCTTTATAAATTTTCTTTTTAATCTTCTATTGTTAAACTTTAGATGGACGATGGATAATCAATTTATGGATGACGACCTCAATTTTTTTTTTTTGTGTGATACTTATAGGATATTGAATTTCTCAAGTCGAATTAAAAAATAGAATAATAAATATTCATACTTTTATTTTGAGTAATTTACAGTGGTCTCCCTTGAAATTTTATTATATAATAGAGATCTCTCCTCTTATTTGAGGATTTACAGTAACCTCTGTTGTGATTAATATGGAGTATCACTCTTATACCTTTATCTAATAATTAATCTAAAAGATTAAATGTATAATCAAATATCCTAAAAAAAAATTGAATTCTGTATATTTATACAAACAATGAGTTTCATGATTTAAAAAAAAAAGAACAAACTAACTTTGTCTTGGCTCTTAAGAAGCGGTTGCAAGAAGCAATCACCATGATGGACTAGGCTATGAGCCCAGGCGCGAATCCACATCCCGGATCATATCAACAAATGTCCCTGGTATCTGACCCCGAGTGTTCCACCCTAGCATGTACTACCCGGAGAGGGGACTAACGATCACCCAGGCGTGACCTGGTGAACCTAACCAACAACACTTACAAAGCTTCGATGTCAGCAAACCGGTGTATCACACCAAATGGATCCATGGAATTCCACCCAACATAATCCTCAATCCGATGCCTTACAACCCATCGAAATCCCACGGGAATGTCGAAAAAAATGAAGTTTAAAAATATGAAGGCACGACGGATCCAAAGGACCATATAGACTTGTACCAGACCACTATGTACGCCCATCAATTACCACAATAAGCGATCTTTTGCAGACTGTTCCCGAAGTCGTTAAAGGGTCTAAGCATTAGATGGTTTTAAGGCCTCCCAAACCACAGTATCAACAACTTCGCCAGTTGCAATGGACATTCCTTGATTACTTTTGCGGGCAACGAGCATTCACCATCTCAACTGACCATCTACTTCAGGTGTAGCAAGGAAAGGATGAAACATACCGAGAGTTTACTGAGCTGTTTAACAAGGTAACGCTCAAGGTAAATAATGTGTCTCAAGCTTAATTCATACAAGCCTATAAGTACGGGCTAAAGAACATAACTTTTACCCGAAAAATTGCTGAAGAAAATTCCCAGATGTCCCTGCCCTATTCTTGATGGCCAATAAATTCTCCTAAGGGAGGAGTTCAGGATTTCTATAACAAGCCAAAAACTTACACTCCATACGAACGACCCAAAAAAATTGAGCACCCCAAGGAAAAACCACGAGAACCATTTTTCCATAAGCAAGACCAAATCAGCCAGCCTCAGGTCACATTTGAAATTCCTCTAAATGTATCCCAGCCCAAATTCTACAGCAGGTACTTTAGCACCGCCCAACACAATGGTAATGCATGCAGAAAAGAGAAATAATAACAGGTACTTTGACTTCCACAAAGATCACGGTCATGAAATCGAGCAGTGCATAGAGCTCAAACCCGAAATAGAGAAGGCCATTCGGAGAGGCCAACTCAAGGAATTCACAGTAGACGCTTCTGCATAAGGGCACAAAGGCCCGGACAAGAGAGATCCCCCTGGACTAGTGCCCCAAGGGCAGTTAACTTGATATACTACGCCCTGGCCCCAAAATACCCATATTATGGGTTCCCACATAGTATGGCAGCTCCAGCATGTAACTGGTAAGAGCGAAATACAGTACTCACTCATGAATCATGAATAAATATTGTTTGGAAAATCCCTCATGCTAATCTTAATAAAAAATTCATAAGGCAGAGGGTACGGCTCAAACTTAATGCAAATTTCACAAAACGCAAAAACAAAAGGCAGAGGGCATGACCCAACCTTAAACAAAAACAAATTGCATACATTGCAAGCATAAAGAAGAGAGTACGACCGACCTTAATAAATATTGTATAAATTAAAAATATAAGGAAAAGGATACGAAACGACCTTAGTAAAAATTGCATACATGAGGAAGTGGGCACAGTCCGACCTTAACAAAAAATGCATAAATTGAAATAATATAAGTGATGAAGAACATTGGCAGCGATGAGCACCAAGACGTAACAACTAAAGTAGATGCAAGGAAAGGATCTTTCTCTAACTTGAAACTAGACCACGTGGAAGCTCACAACAAAGACCTTTAAGCAGTGAATAGTGATAAACACCTAGCAACCTTGCAAGTAAAGCTTTTAAGAGCATTACACCTAAGACCTCAAGGAGCGATAAGAACCTAGCAACCCTGCTAGCAATTACTCTAATGGAGGATGAAACACCACAACTAGAGATCTAAACTAGTTGATACAGTAACAATGAAAGAAACTCCTAAAGAAGTTCGATCACAAAGAATGAAGTAAATGAAGGGATTCATGGGCAAAAACTCGTTCTAAACACCCATGAGTCCTCCCCCGAAGGATCCGCTCATACCAAAAACGAATCGAAAAATACTTACGAAAGACTTACATTTTTCAGCTAAAGATTCTGTCTTTCGGATGTGTGTTGCTGCCACCAGAGTCCTCCCTTGCGGAATTACTCCCTACCGGTATCCACGCAACGAAACGAGCAGCGAGTGCTAGCTCTTTGTTTTTCCGAGTTTTGGAATCTAGAGAGAAAAGGAGGTTGAAAGACCAGAAATCTGATTTCGGGTGTATTTGTTTTTGCGGCTAAAAAAAACTTAGTCTAGGTTTTCGGCCAAGAGAGGATTATATAGGGAGTGAGAGTTTGTTCAAAGAACAACTCCCACGTCCTTTCAACCTCTTCCGGTAGTGGGAGTCTTTAACTCCACGTCTTGTAAACCTCTACTGGTAGTGGGAGTCTTTATAAGATAATAACTCCCACGTAATCCAGTTATAACCAAATACAGAAAATGCCCCTCCTTAATCTCTAATTCAAATAATAACGTTTTATTATTCTCAGATAAATAAATGTCAAATACAATGAACTTAGACATATTCTAGATTCATTGAATATGGATATGAAGCTCGTTAACTCGTCTATGCGTGTGACCCTGTATGTTCATATCACAATGGCAATGAAAAACCACTTAGTAGTAGTATGTGTTCATAAATCACAAGCGGTCCCTAGCAGGACATTGTGACTACCCAAAGTTAATGAATTTACGGTGGAACCTAATATCAATCCACTATTTAATCCCTTTGTCTCGCGATATCCAAATTAAGCATAAGGCATGGTAGTTGTCACCCTTATAAAGTTTAATTATATTTATGCTCGATCTCCAGGTAGACTGTTCCAACAAACGGTATTTAATAACCACTTTATCAAATACATTTGAGCACGGCCATGCATTTAGACAGTCTTCCTTATCGAGGGGCCCGTGTATATCTCTCTATAATGATAGAGATGGACAAATCCCTTACAATGCCTCTCACATTCAAACCATGATAGGATGCTACATCCGATCATCAGTCGTATTGATTACTCGATTAAAAGTAACGTCCGACTGAGTCAAACGTGGCTCCATTCATGCTAGAATCAATGGAGACATAAGGTCTAAGGATTCCAAAATAGTATTGAGGAAATAATACTTATGACTAAGGACCATGAAGTATTACTTCTCTAACGGATCACGTCCGATGCAATATATCCCAATATATTGCATCTATAATAAGATTTGTATTCATTACACATGATCAGTAAAACATATCCCAATATATTGCATCTTTAATAAGATTTGTATTCATTACACATGATCAGTAAAACATAATCATCAATCAAACATCATACTAGTTTTATTTCATCGTATAGAACATTACATAAAACTAGGGACACCTAGAATAGTAATTGCATAAGCTAATGAGTTTTTCTATCAAATCACACATTTGATGTTCAAAAGCAACATTAACTATTCGAAATACATGCTCAAAAAGATATAAAACGCACAACATATGCTAATGGTCCTAGGGCACTACTAATAGTAAAAACCTCACAATTATATTATATCAAGTCTAAGTGAACAATGTTGGCTGGATTCTCTTTAAATAAGAGAAAGAATTTCTCCTAATGTATTCAAATCCTGATTGGATTTGAACTCTAACTAAAGAACAATCATAGTAACTAACAAAAATAAATACTAAGGCTTAAATTAAATAACCAATGGACAACATGTCCTTATTTAAGCCTAAAATTCGGAATTAATGAAGATATTAAAAAATGAAATTTAAATAATAACTAAACTTGGACAATAAGCTAATAAATCTCGCCTAAATTCTGGACAACATGTTGTAGCAACTTGAGAGACGATTGAGGACTCCAAATTGACATAATCTGATCTTGTATTCTTCAATAAAGTTGTAGATCTGTCTCTTACTTTTCTAATGAATCTTGAATCAGCTCCATTGGTTTTCCTAGATCAAATGTTATGCCCATTACACCAAATTGCCTCAAAGCTGAAATTTAATGTTAATCCAAGTTGATGAAAGTTTTAATTGCGTAGAGTCTTTGGATCTCCAAAATGAGTGATGTGATGTAAGAGCTTGATTCCTAGATTTCCTTTGAGACATTGTCCCAGACCCTTATTCCTTGAAGCATCCGTATATGAGTTCTCATCATTCCTTCTTTCTTCAAAAATATTCGTCCTCGAATCTTGAAAATCAATGGAAGGACCATTGCTTCGATATTCTGGCAATATTTTTGGTAATTTCGATGGAAAAACGGTCTTGTATTCTTGTTCAAGATTATAAACAATACTAGAAAGAGTATTAGTTGTTAGATCAAGAGTAGTGATCGAAAAAAGATTATGTTTTCAACTTTTCAAAAATCATTGGTACAAGGGTTTTTTTTGGACGGAATAGTACTATCTCCCTCACCAATAGAATCATTAAAGTTCTCTTTTCTCTCAAGGGAATAGTTACTCCGTTTTTTGCAACTCATCAGTTACCACGCTTTCCTCTTCATTTAATTTTGTCTCTTGTTTCGCAGCCAATTGTAGGACAAGTTCGGCCAAATGAGGTATCTCATATCTCTCATTATCAACCAAACAGATTCTTCTATGACCCATAGGTTTGCCTTTTGGGAGTTGGAAGCCTATAAGAAAGTTCAAGAGAGGTTAATCTCTTGTACATACCAACTATTAGTGTCGTTAACGTTTGTTGTTGTTGATACACGGCAGGTCTAAAAAATTTCTTTTCCATTGCTTTAATCATCCTTTGTTGTTGTTGAAATAATGCCTCCATCATCGCTCAAAATTTAGAGGATAAATCACCCTCAAATTTTATGACAAAACATCAACTCTAGATGACTTAAAATTTAAGCCGGAAATTTGTTCAAGAATAGATGCTCTCTGCTGAAAACATTAAAGAAAGAAAGAAGTCCTAGAACTATTTGGAAAACTAGTAGAAAGAAAAGATAAGATGAATCCTAAAACTATTTGGAAAAGAAATAGAAAGAATGTTGACTAGAAATACTCTCGGTATCCTATTTTATTTAGGACTAGTTATGATCTCAATCTTCCTTTTTAGACTTGAAAACCAATTTTGGAATGTTTACTAACCTTTCTTGCTCTTGCTATTTTCACTATATATATATTGTAGAATGGTTTAGACCAAGAATTGTAAAAAAATGTCTTTTTTTACGGCTTAATATGAAAGACAAAAATGGGATTTATTTTTTTTAATCAAGAAAGTAAGAAAAGGTGTACCAAGAAAGAGATCAACCGTTTATCTGATACCAATCTAATGAAGAACATTGGCAGCGATAAGTACAAAGACCCCACAATTAGAGTAGAGAAAATAAATGATCTTTCTCTAACTTTAAAATAGACCACTTGGAAGCTCACAATGAAGACCTCTAAGTAGCGATAAGCAGCTAACAACTCCATCAGTAAAGATTTTAAGAGAACCACACCTAAGACCTCTAAGCATTGATAAGTACCTAGAAACCCTCGGAGCAATTACTCTAACGGAGGATGAAAAACCACAACTAAGGTTATAAACTAGTTGATACAGTAACAATGAAAGAAAATTCTAAAGAAGTTCAATCATAAAGAAATAATGAAATACCTCACAATTATATTATATCAAGTCAAAGTAAACAATGTTGGCCGAATTATCTTTAAATAAGAAAAAGAATTTCGGTTAAGTTCTAATTGGATTTGATCTCTAACTAAAAAACAATTATAGTAACTAACAAAAACAAATACTAATGCTTAAATTAAATAACTAATGGACAATATGTCCTTATTTATGCCTAAAAAATTGAATTAATAAAGAGCATAAAAACTGAAATTTAAATAATAACTAAACTTGGAAAACAAGCTAATAAATCTCGTCTAAAATCGGGACAACATGTTGTAGTAACTTGAGAGACGATTTAGGACTCCAAATTGATAGAATCTGATCTTGTGATCTCATGAAAGTTGTAGACATGACTCTTAGCTTACCAATGCATCTTGAATTAGCTCCGTTTGATTCTTAGATAGAAAGTTATGCCCATTACATCAAACTGCCTCAAAGATGGAATTTAATGTTAACCCAAGTTGATGAAAGTTCACATTAAGTAGAGTCTTTGGGTCACCAAAATGAGTGATGTGATGTAAGAGCTTGATTCCTATATTTCCTTTGAGACAATGTAAATTTCCCATCAGTCCTTGGCATCCGTAAATGAGTTCTCATCAATATGGTAAAGGATACGACCCGACCTTAATAAAAATTGCATACATTTCAAAAACATAAGGAAGAGGGTACGACCCGACCTTAACAAAAATTTCATATATTGCAAAAACATAAGGTCTTGTATGACCTGACCTTAAAACAAAATTGCATATATGGAAAAAATATAAGGCAGAGGGTATGACCCGACCTTAGCAAAAATTGTCCAAAATAAGCAAAGGCACAACTCGACCTTAATAAAAATCACATACATCGCAAATAAAAGGGAAAGAGGCACAAACCGACCTTCGCCAAATCACATACATTACAAGAATGCAAGGGTATAGCCCGACTCTACTCCAAAATACCGACATTGTTATAGTTCGTGAAGGATATTATAGAAGCAAACGCTTGCAGTACGAATAAACGAAGGATATGCTCATAGCAAAAGTATACCTAACTTCGCAAAAAAGAGGATACCAAAGGGCACCATGGCAAGGTCCGAGCAATGCCCATAACAACAGTAGAAACAACGCAACACACCCGATCTACAAGGACTACATAGAAACTAAAAACTAAAAAAGACAACAGCCTAACTTATGATGATCCCAGTATAAGAAACTATCTACCAGGCATAGATGTCCACTCTCGCACAACATTACTTGAGGCACGCTACACTTCGGGACTGACAACTAGGGAAAACACTTTTTAACGAAACAACTGGACGTCAGGCCAACAACAAACATGCCGCCCCAAAGGGATCTACTCAAGACCCCCCTGAATCAATACTAATGCAGGGACCTGAGCCTGTGGAAATACACGAAGATAAAGAATTCCGCCTGTGGAAATACATGAAGATAAAAGAATTTAAGACTTATACCCTATCATACATGGCTCAAAGAACCCGTAGGCACGTTTTAAACGGAGAGTCCTTCGGACGATAGCTACCTTAGAATTTTCCTCGGAAGAAGGAAGCGGTGAGGGAGTGTTGTGGCATTTCGGCTCTCTCAGACATTCTTCTACATGAATCAGAGTCTCGTCTACCCAGAAGAAGGAGTGGGAGTCACCAGCCATAGCCGCGACCTCTTCAAATTCCACACTAAACTCAAGCCCTTCATGTTTCTCCAGAACTTGCTCCATCACATCCTGAATAGTGGGGGCTAGTATATGAAGTACAATCTGATTAACACTGACTTGAAACTCTTTCCATAGTATGTACTTCTTCACTTCGTTACGAAGGACAGGCTTCGCTAGAGGTTCAACACCAACACGAACCCTAAGCAGGTTCTCCTTTAGCCTTGCCTTTGCCGCCTCCTGTAGTTTCACCTATTCAGTCAGAGTAGCAATGTTTCTCCCTTAAGATTGTTGCATTCCGCAAAGGATGCATCCTGCTCATGCTCCACTTTGCGCAAATACTCCTTGACTATACTGAACTGTTGTTGAGCCTCGATCGGGCTAGCCAAGAGTTGCTCATTGATCTTACGCAACTCATCTCTCTAATGCTCGACTTTTGGCAGTTCGAGCACAAATCGCAGACATTTACTTTCAGAGTTTGACAATTGTTTTTACAACTCACCCACCTCGGCAACCATGTCCATCAAGACCTGAGGAGGCTCAAACATACACGTGGAGGTATCTTGAAGGAGCCGTTGCGCCTACATAACACAAGAATAAGTATAATAAGTATGTACATTCATTTTCCTACTACCATGGTTCAAATGGAATTATGAATGATGTATGCTTGTTGGCTATGGATGAGATATTTAATGTGACACTTCAAAAAAAAATTGATTTTAATTGATTTAATGTCAAACTACTCTCATAAATTATTATGCCAAATAAAATAAAAATTTAATTTTTCACTTGTAGGGTGTAATTTTCTCTCTCTCATTGATGGAAACTTGCATATCTTTAGTGCTTTTAGGTACACATGCCAAATAACTTCTTTTTAAATTTATCAAAGATAAGTTTTTTTAACGACATAGAAACTCGCACTATGCACACATAGATTGATTAAAGATTAAATTTAAAAAAATAAGATTTTTTTTTAATACAAAATTAGAAATACATTAACATATTTTTAAATAGGATGAATTAAATATCAAAATTATAGCTTAACCTATGAAAAGAACGTTTGGCGTACCATATCTGAAGCAGCTTTTGCTATTGCTCAAAGCAGTGGCACGTTGTCAATAATAGAGATGCATGTAAGACCAACATCTGGAGCAACCCACATGCCATTTCTATTTCAGTGCATTAGATATGTCCATGGGAGTCCCAGGACAAAGGCAGAACTTTTAGGTTGAGGGGCGGAAAATTACAAGTATGTCAAACTACATATAAAAACCTGCAAAAAAAATATTGAGGGGTAAATTTGATCAAATATTCCGAACTACTAATCAAATTTACTATATTTAGTAGGATTTTAAAAAGTTTCGGGAGGACGACTACTCCCACCCACCCCCTTGTCTTCGTCCCTGCATACTTATCCGCTCTTGATAAAACACTTAAATAGGAGGAGCTTCAACCAACAGTTAGACCAACGTCAATTTCTGATGTCAACTATAACGATATAAATGACAATTGAAATATTATTTATAAAAAATAAAATAAAAAAGACCAAGCCATTGCTAGGGATGGCAATGGGGCAGATCGGATCGGATATCTGTCTGATCCGATCCGCTCTGCATTATCCAAATTCCGATCCGATCCGATCCGTGATCCGCTCCGGATCAAAATTTTATGATCCGCGATCCGCTCCGCACGGGGCTGATCTGATCCGATCCGTTCAGTCCTATTTTTTTTAAAAAAAAATCATTAATTTTACCATAAAAATCATTATTTTTTTTTAAAAATTCATAAAAAAAAGCCTCCAACAAGTATAATTAATAAATTTTATGCTAAATCAATTTTTAAACAAGTACAAATATTATATTAAAATGAAAATTACACATAATTAAGCCTAATAATAACAATATTATAATAATTTAATATATATGGGACAAAACGGGGCGGATCGGATCGGAGCAGACACAAATACCAAATTTGATTTGCCCGTCCCTCGGATCGGAGCGAGATCTGCTCCCAGTATTCTATACAGGCGAGATCGGATCTCGTTTCCAAAAGACGTTAGATCAGAGCAGGTCAACAAATCACGGATCAAATTGCCATCCCTAGCCATTGCCACTAGCCTCGCCTTACCCTTCCTCGGACATATCTTGGGTGCTGTAACGGGCCCATAGACAAGCCCAAGGGACGCAAATACGAAATCTGGAACCCAAACAATCCTAAGCCCAATGGTAGTGTTAACTGGAGGCAGGGGCTACTGAGATTGCTGAAGCTCCTGAATTTCCAGGGGATTGCATTAGTGTGGCAGTCTTTTTGTATAATGGTCATGACATGGCACCCAAAAATTGGGGAGAAATATTTTTGTCCAGAACGGAAGTGGGACTCCTGTCCTGGGGCCAAGACGAAAGTCTCACTTCCGTCCTGGCTGACGTGGCAGCCTCCCACACGCGCATTGCCACTTCAGCCAGGACGGAAGTCCCACTTCCGTTCTGGCCTAGCAGTTTTTTTTTTTAAAAAAAAAAAAACCCTTCTTCTTCCTCCCCACCGCGACCAAAACCCCTCCCTTGAGCAAAAAAAACCCCGCCCCCTCCCGCAACCACCCCTCTCCCACCGCCGCGGCCGCCCTTCCCCGATGCCGAGCTGCCATTTGCCCCCCACCAATTTCTCTCTCCCAAATTTTTAAAATTTTTTATATAATTTTTTTTCCCAAATTTTGCACTTCAATTGTCAATTAAAAATGTATGTATTTTAATTTCAAATTGGTGAATTTTATCCTTAAATAATTTATAGTCAAGCGTAAGGTATTTAAACATTAATAATTGGAGGAAATTTTTTTTATTGCAAATTGTTAGTTTATACATTTTGAATTGTGCTTATGTATATTTGTGAATTGTGATATGATTATGTGTAGTTTTTGATAAAATTCCATGTTGTTTTTTATAGATGTCTGTTCCGACAAAGACCCAGTTTCCCAGTCCGACCGACATACCCCTCGTTTTGAATACCATTTTCCATCACTCGGTACTTATTCTCCGGGTATTCAGACGGGAGGGGATCCGGGTGCAGGGTTCTCTACATCTGCACAGCCGGGCTTCTACTCGGGAGGGTCGCCTTCGATGCGGCTGTACACCCTCAGACGCATGACATCGGGACTCCGTTGCCGTTGTCGCTTTACCCCGAGGAGCCGATTTACATCGACCCCGAAGGCGTGGAAGTCATCGCAACCGATATTGGTAGCGCCGTGCGTGCGAGAGATGGCCGCATTTACTTCCTGCGACCGAACCCGATCGATACACACCTTCGCGGCCGTAGATAGATTTTCTTTTACGTTGTTTACGTTTCATTCATTGTAGTTACGAACTATGTTACTTTTTTTCATTATAAAATATTTTTCCGATTATTCCGTTGTTTGTTTATATATTAATATACAATTTATTCATTTTTTTTTCTCAAATTTTAGTAAGCAATGTGTTTTGGGAATATTTTTTTTGTTGTTGCAATACAAACACCTGATAAAAATAACCACTAAAAAGCTATGAGTCCCCTAAATAAACTAAGTGTTTTTCGAGACAACACTGCTGCCCGAGTCAGGAGACGGAAGTGGGGACTTGAGTCACGACTCCCGGCGTCGGGCGAGCGCAGCGTGAGGGAAAAAGCGCCCACGTCTGCGAGGACGGCACTTCCGTCCTCAACCCATGACGTCCTGGACACAAATGTTTCTCCTTCCGTCCTGGACACAAATGTTTCTTCTCTAATTTTGGGTGTCATGTCATGACCGAAATGGAAAAGTTGGGCCAGGCTCATACAATTCCCGAATTTCCATTGGCTTAGCCTTTGGAGGACAACCCGGTTGTCTTTTGGACCCATTTGCTTGGACCTCAGGAGCATATTCCGCGAGCTTGTACAAATGTACTCTCTTTCAGCTTTTTGTGGTGGTTACACAACAAGACCAAGTGAGTCCCCCGTAAATTCGAGTGAACCCAGTCAATATATTTAGCTATCGACATCTTAGTCGAACCTGTTTTATCAATCAACATCGTTATAACCTACCATATATCTTATTCTCTCACATTAATTTATATGTATAGATTAGATATATCTAATATTTGTTCGATAAATCATATGTAATATTAGTATTTCAAGTTAATATGGCTTCACTTACAAAAATTAGACTCGTGCGACATACAAAATGACAAATTAATTTTTTCTCAAAGAAAAGTTTTGTACATGAAATTCTTGCATTTCATATATTATATTTGCAGGTCCGGTCATGAGGGTGGTTAAAGTGCCCTACGGAGCAAGCCTCCGAAAACCGGGGCCCTAATTTTTTGTTATATATATAAACTAGCTTAAAGCCTTAAAGACTCATGCTATGTATGGGGAATACATATTTTTTAATAAAATTAATTAATTAAGTTAAGGAAAAACTACTTTTGCATGTCTTAAAATTTTAAGGTCTAAATTGTGTTATTATATAAAATGATATGTGTTATTCACCGGTTACTTATTATTTTTTGCAAAATAAATGTTTAGTCCAGAGAAAAATAAATGTATAGAAAGAAATTCCAATAGAACAACTTGAAACATAAGACTTAAAAAGGGATTTAGAAAGGGTAGAGAAATATCGGGTAAACGTATTTCAACTCTTAAAAAATTCACAGGAGCTTCCCTTCCCTCTCCTAAAACACACACACACAAAAAAACTCCCTTAAAAGGTTATGCAATAAAGCATATAATCCTCAACAACTTTATGAAAAAACTAATGTTTCTCTAACTTAATAGATCTCCAATATAAGCATTATGACTAACATAAGTTGATTTCCTTTATAAACTAAAAACAAAACCAACTAATTTATGATATAGAGCTATATTAATTTTCCTAAATTTCTTGGCTTAATATTCCCATAGACTTTGTATATTCAGAATGAGATTAAAAAAAACATTTCACGTGGACATACAACAAAACAAGAAATAAGAATTCAAAATAAAAAAACTTGTCACTTGCTAGATTAGAAAAATATATGCAAGATCAATTAGGAAAATTTTATAGTGTGGTCTTTGTGGAACTAGCCCCACAACCATTTTACATGAGTTGAGGCGGGACCAACTTTATATGTAGGCTCCACCTCAACTCAGGTGAGAGTGACCCGATCAATTAGTAAGAAAAAATCATCACAAAAGAAACCATGTAAAAGGAAAGCGTTGTATCTTTTATGTAAAAGGAAACGGCAAAAAATCCTCTGTCCCCATGTATATTCCCATTCTTTTCCCTAACCAATCACAATTCACCATATGTATATATAATTGAAAGAAATATTTATATAGTAAATATCGATGCACAACTTTCGCAAAGTTTTATAATATTTATTCAACTTGACAACTTTGAAATCGTCATTTACAGAGTTCAAAGTTTCATGTAACCAATCTTTCATTAAGATCTTCCATAAAAAAAAACAAAAAAAACAAAATAAAAATCTTCAATTAAGATCTCAACGACAGAAAAAATATTAAGTCTCCATTTCACTTCATATTCCCATTAAATTCAGAACAAATTCAAGATTCTGTAATTACACCAAAAATAGTAAAACAATGTACTAACTGTTAAGAATTGGAGAACCAAAATAAAAACTAAAAAGGAAGGAAAAAACTAACTTTATTTAGAACAAATTGCCTAAAGAAGATAGTTACAGAATATCAATGTCAGCCAAGACTGATTTTGAAGAAAAGTGGTTAAAAGAAGAGGAAATGAACTATGTCCCACCAACAAATCTTTATCTAGCTGTCTACAAAGACAATCACAAATAATGGAATCACAACAATTTTTGCACCCAATATTTAAACTATATCATTTCTCATCTTTCATATTGTTAGCCCTAAGGGCGATCAAACTCGATTTTTGATAATGGACAAACACTTGATGTTGTGTCTAATGTTTATATCTTTGTGATAGAATATCGGAACTAATATTGGAAGCTCTAAGTACTTCAATCAAGCCATGATCAAGATTCAAAGTCGTATTATTCAAGGCTCATCTTTCAAGATTGAAGATTGAAGACTTAGGTTTGGTTAGTTTAGCTTTGTCGTCATAAGTCGTTATCTTATAAAGCTCTAACCAATGCTCTCATGAACATAAGCTCTACACTCAAGTCTTGCATGTTCTCATAAACACGTTTTGAAAAAGGCTAAGTTTTCAAAAGGTTTCTTAATTGAGTTCGTATTTTCAAAGCCTTTGTTTTCTAAGTCTAAGTCCTTTAAAATGGTTTTCCAAGTGTTCTTACTTGTTACCTTTTGGGAAAACCTTTTAGACTTCAAAAGATTTCAAAAAGTGTGAAAAATCAGCTCAGAGGTCGGATCAACCGAGATTAGTTCGGATCAACCGAAGAGAAACTGAGAGTTGAGTTTTGGAATCTGTCAAGCCTCGGTCATCCGAACCATCATCCGAACTATCATCCGAGGTATCATCCGAGGTGTCATCCGAGGGGTCATCCGAGGTGTGATTTCGGTCAACCGAACTCTGCGAGAAACTAGCCGTTTTTTTACCGTTAAAGAGTCGTTTTTCAGCATATTTTGAAATGTATAAATACTCCAATGCTAGAGAATGACTCCAAGACTTGCATATACATTTTACATTGATTTCTTATCAAGTCTAACCACCTTCAAAGCAAAAACACTTGATCTCCATGATCTAATTCATTCAAAGGTGTTCTTTCAAAAAGCAAGACAAAGAGTGGATTTCATATGTTCAAAGAGCTAAACTTTCTTGTACTTCAAAGGTATATATTCTCACTTAGAAGAATGATTTATCTTGTTCTTTAAACATTCAATTCCCTCTCTAAGTGATTGGGTAATTCTTGTAAAAGTCCTACTTTGTGTGGGCAATTTGTAAAGTCCTACTTTGTGTGGGCAAGCTCTTAGTGAGTTTTTCATTGTGTGGTTGTGTTATAAAACGCTTAGTGAGTTAGCCACATTTGTAAACATTCTTCTTAGTGAAGTTGTTTGAAATCCTTGGGTGCGGCTCAAGGTAGTGATGTAGATTCTAAGTGAATCGAACCACTCTAAATCCTTTGTCTTGTTGATTGGGTTTTGCATTGCTTTTATTCTTCTTGCTCAAACTTCTAATAGCTTTGCAAAGAATCGAAAAAGTTACAAGATTAGTTAAAACCCATTTCACCCCCCCCCCCCCTCCTTGTGTTTTACACATATATTTCAAAAACTCCAAAGAAAAAGTATGTAAACATTCACAATTTCATGTTTCGAGAAACACTAAAGAAAAATGAAACTAGATTAACTCGATATATGAAGTTAATCTATAGAGATCATTTTCCATGTGGTCTTGCACTATCATGATGCAAAACTACACCAATACCTTTTTCCATGTAATTAGATGTTAAAGAAAGATGAATAAAAAACATACGTTTTAAAAGGGTCGACCCAGTGTAAGCCGAAATTAGTTTGAGTGTGATACCTAAAATGTCTCTTGGCCAGAAAAAATAAGAAGAAAAAACATTTGTATGAAAAAAAGAAAACAAAGGACTTAGAAGCAGCATGAAGAAAACAAAATAAAAAGAGATTTGCTTGGAGATAAAATATAAGCAGTAGATAAATTATGTCTGTCAAACTCCATCATCACCATTACCTTAAGAAACACTAAAAAACATTGTAGTGTAAGATTAAACTTTCCTGATGCCCATTTTCTTCTCTCATTACCTGTATAGAAAGTATTGAAGATTAAAGACCAATCTGAAACTCAAGAGCAGTACACTAAAGTCACATTCAAGAATGACACAGACAAGAGACAAGTCAAGAAGAAAATGAGGTCAAAATAGACTGGTCAAAGATGCAGTTAGTTAGTTAAAACTGATTACTTGTATTGCTTAATCTTATTCCTTCCATTTTCGGAAGTGTATATATACAACTGTTGTATCATTTTTATCATAATAAGAAAAGCAGTTACAAAGATATTTTGCAAACTTTCTCTCTCGAGATTCTTTCTCCATTTTAGGGTTCTTCCTTCTTCCTGCTTAGCTCAGTAAATTCAACATGGTATCAAAGCTATTTCGCACTTCGATTGTTGCAATCATTTAGCAGATGCATTCAATTTCTTGTTTGAATCATCAATTTTGATTTTCTCTATCTGCTAATTCAGGTTTTTTTTTTTTTCTGTCATTGTTTTCTGCATTACGCTGCGATAACTGATCTTAGCAGGACAAATTCGATAATGAATTTGAATTCAATTTCATCTCTAGAGATAGTGGATCCACTTTACCTACATCCGAGTGAAAGTCCTTCCAATATATTGGTTCAACCTCTGTTGACCTCAAACAACTATCATCCATGGAGTCTCTCAGTGCTTCTGGCTCTATCATGCAAGAACAAAGATGGCTTCGTTACTGGAAGTCTTAAGCCATTAGCCACTGGAGATCCACAGTATGCATTGTGGAAACAGTCAGACAACATGGTAAAGTCATGGCTGTTGAACTCTATGACCTCTAATATTGCACAGAGTTGTATATGGTTATCTACTTCACAAGCTGTGTGGATGGATCTCAAATCCAGCAGATTTGCTAATGGAGATGACTTCAGATTGTCTAACATGCTAGAGAACATTCACAATCTGAAACAAGGTAACCACACTGTGACAGACTTTCACACAAAACTTAAGATTCTGTGGGAAGAACGCCTTATGCTCAGGCCTATACCTCAATGTACCTGTGCTCCACAATGTAGTTGTGATGTGCCAAAAACACTAAAAAGATATGCTGAGTCTGATCATGTTATAAGTTTCCTGAAAGGTTTGTCTGATGTTTATTCTGACGTTAAAAACCAAGTCCTGGTGACCAAACCTTCCTCTAGCATAAATGAGACATTCTCTATGGTACTGCAATGTGAGAGACATATGACCTATAGCACTGGACATCCACAGCGTGGTATGCAGCTCATGCACACACATATGGGCACACTACCTAACACACACACTCAAGGTAGCACTTCATCACCTCATGGCATGAACCAGTCAACAACAGGAGGTGTGAATGCTGTTTCATCCAGAAACTACCACCAATGGAAATATGAAGAATCTTCAATGTAGCTTCTGCAATTTGAGAGGCCATACTGTAGACAAATGCTACAAGAAGCATGGCTACCCTGCAAACTTGAAAGGCAAGACTAAACCACAGAGCAATTTCGGTCAGATCAACCAAGTGCAGATGATACCTACTGAGCAATCATCCACCATGTTTGGTGGCACTGCATTTCAGCCTTAGGTATCTCCTTATCCCTCATACAATCACATGTATTCACCCATGTTGCAGCAGCAGTCTTCCTATCTGAACAACAATGGTCAAGGCAGTCATGGTGGTGGTCAAAGCAGCAATGGGAGTGGCAACCCTAATTGCTTCCCACCAGGTTTCAACAGCTACACAAGGCAGCCCACGTATATGCCTCAAACATTAACTCCAATGATGACACATATGCACCTGCAGCCAACTCAGCCTGTTACCAACACACCACAGAACCATGCTGGAACTTGCAGCAATGAAGAGTCCAAGCAATCAGCAGCCACAACCTTGATAACCAGTCTGGCACAGGGTATAGGTATTCATGGTAAGTCAACTTACATTTCTTATTGAATCTTGGATTCAAGTGCTACCAACCATATCACATGTTCTGTTAACCACTACACTTCTTACACTGTCACTACTTACCCCCTTCCCATTAAACTACCTAATGTCATCATTGTCCAAGCCACACACAAGGGCAATGTCACATTACACCATAATCTGACCTTTACTGATGTCTATTTAGTACCTGGTTTTCATTTCAATCTCATCTCAATTAGTCAACTCATGATCCATGGCTCATGCTATGTTGGCTTTTCCCCTGCTGGCTGTGCTCTCCAGGACCAACAGACCAGGAATATGATTGGTTCCATATCCCTGCATATTGGCTTGTACTACTTCAATCCTGACACAAGTCAACATTCCAATAATAACCCTGATGCCTGTACTATTACACAGGGCTCTAGTCACTCTACCACTCAGAATAATTGTAATGTCAATACTTCTTCTACTTTCATTTGGCATAATAGGTTAGGGCATATGCCAGACTCCAAACTTAAGATTGTAAAGACTATCTGTCCTGACATCACATATCTTAATAAGCAGTGTTGTGATGTTTTTCACTATGCTCGACAACACAAACTCCATTTCCCCTCCAGTAACTCCTTATCCACTGCCCCCTTTAATCTAATTCATGTAGACATATGAGGGCCCTATAAACACCCCACAGTGTCAGGCCAACAATATTTCCTCACTGTCATTGATGACAACACCAGATTCACCTGGCTATTCTTAATGACCACCAAAGGTCAAGCAAGGTCCTTACTACAATCATTTTGTTCCTATGCCAAAACTCAATTTTCTTCCCTAATCAAGTGCATCGGGACTGACAATTGCCCTGAATTTGCTATGAAATATTACTACATTGAGCATGGCATCATTCATCAAACCACTTGCATAGAAACATCACAACAGAATGGTGTGGCTGAGAGAAAACAGTAACACATACTTAACATAGCAAGGGCCTTTAAATTCTAGTCAAGAGTGTCTTCAGATTACTGGGGATATGTTGTTCTTCATGCAGCATACATCATAAACATCAGTCCCACTCTTCTTCTAAAGAACAAATCCCCATATGAATTACTTCACAAAAAACTTCCTGACTACCTAGGTCTCAAAGTCTTTGGATGTCATTCTTTTGCCTCCACTATTTCCAGTCACAGAAACAAGTTTGACTCAAGAAGCACAAAATGTGCTTTCATAGGTTATCCTGCCAAAACAAAAGGATTCATATTAGTTGACATTCTCACTGCTCACATCTTCATTTCAAGAGATGTCATCTTCTTTGAGCACATATTTCCCTTTCAGAACATTTCCACCAATACTCATAACCCTATCCCACTCCCAACCTACACTCTAAACTCTGCAGCTTGTGAACCACTCTCCCCAGCACTATCCATCACACCAAGTCCTGAACCTACTCTTCACCCACACATTACCGCTGCATTCCCACCTTCCCCTGTTAGGAGATCCAACAGAACAACCAAACCACCAACACACCTCCAAGACTACCACTGTTCTTCATTTCCCTCTTCCACACCTGACACTATCAACAATGTTTACCCAACTAAATCCTTAGCACCTGCATACAAATCTTTTATCAATTATGTTGACACTCATTATGAACCTAAAACCTATGTTGAGGCTGCTCAACATGTCATGTGAAGAGAAGCTATGGCTAATGAAATCAGAGCCTTAGAAGAGAATCACACCTGGGACCTGGTCACTTTACCACCAGGCAAGGCTGCAATTGCCAACAAATGGACCTTCAAACTCAAACTGAAGGCTGGTGGTACAATTGAAAGACCCAAAGCCAAGCTAGTGATCAAGGGCTTCACCCAAGTATAAGGTATTGATTTCATTAAAACATTCTCACCAGTGGCTAAGTTCACTACCATCAGGATTCTCTTAGCCATAGCTATCAGCAAGAACTGGCATCTTCAACAGCTTGACATCAACAATGCATTTTTAAATGGTGACCTCCAAGAGGAAATCTACATGAAGCTTCATTTAGGGTTCACTGTCTCTTCCAATCAAGTCTGCAAGCTAAACAAATCCCTCTATGGCTTGAAACAAGCCAGTAGGCGGTGGAATAAAAAACTCACCTACTCCATTATTGACTTGGGTTTCACTCAGTCACACAGTGACTATACCCTGCTCACAAAATCTTTCTCTACAGGTTACACAACACTCCTCATCTATGTAGATGATGTGCTCCTCACTGGTGATGATCTGGGAACCATTCAGCAAGTCACGGATCACTTTCATTCTTTGTTTAAGATCAAAGACCTGGGGATCTTAAGTTCTTCCTGGGATTTGAGATTTCCAGAAACAAGAATACCATCAACATGAACCAAAGAAAGTACTGCCTAGAGATATTGGACTCCTTTGGCATGATGGGTTGTAAACCATCCATCACCCCCATGGAACTTGGATCCCACTTCTCCAAAAGAGACTCAGAACTTCTACCTGACAACACCCCATACAGGAAACTCATAGGCAAGCTGATCTATCTCACTCACACTAGGCCAGACATCTCATTTGTGGTGCAACAGCTGAGCCAATTTCTGGACTGTCCCGCCATTCATCAGTGGCTTGGGGCTTTGAGAGTCCTCAGGTACTTAAAAAGTGCCCCTGGTCAGGGCTTGTTATTTTACAGTTCCCAGTCTTTGACACTAAAGGGGTATAGTGACTCAGAATGGGCTGGGTGTCCTGACGGCAGAAGATCCATCACTGGCTACTGTGTGTTATTGAGGATCATCCTTAGTGTCTTGGAAGGCAAAGAAGCAGACAACTGTATCCAGATCATCCACTGAAGATGAATACAGAGCTTTAGCAGCCACCACCTGTGAAATACAGTGGCTGAGGTACCTTCTAAGCAATCTAAAACTTCATAAAAAATCAAGCCACACCACTATTATGTGACAATATGAGTGCCATATACATAGCAGAAAACCCGATTTACCACGAGATGACCAAACACATAGAGCTGGACTGTCATCTTGTTAGAGAAAAGTTACTGAATGGAGTCATAAAACTACTGCCTGTGAGCTCAGCACAACAACTGGCAGATTTGTACACCAAAGCTCTTGGACCAGCAAGATTCAAAGAATTGATCAATGCTCTTGGGTTACATAACATCTATGGTGTTCTAGATTGCGAGAGGGTGTTGAAGATTAACTCAAGAGTAGTACACTGAAGTCACATTCAAGAATGACACAGACAAGAGACAAGTCAAGAAGAAAATAAGGTCAAAGTAGACTGGTCAAAGATGCAGTTAGTTAGTTAGTTAAAACTGATTACTTGTATTGCTTAATCTTATTCCTTCCATTTTCGGAAGTGTATATATACAGCTGTTGTATCATTTTTATCATAATGAGAAAGCAGTTACAAAGATACTTTTCAAACTTTCTCTCTATTACTTTCCTCTCTCGAGATTCTTTCTCCATTTTAGGGTTCTTCCTTCTTCCTGCTTAGCTCAGTAAATTCAACAGAAAGTTTAGTAAAAAAATAAAAACAATCTAGAATCATGAAGAAAGAATGATGAAAAAAACAGTAGAAATAATGATTAGAATAATTCTTGCTTGATTAGCTTCCATAGTTGTGTAATTAGGGTTAGCAAAATATCCCTGGTATATTGCCAAAGCAATTGAGATCAGGCAAATCATCGATAAATAGAAGATAAGAGATTTGATTTTGGAAGTTATCAAATAGCTATCTTAATTGAAAAAAAAATTTGATTTTTAATTCCCATCATATTCATTGTTAACCAATCAAACTTCAAAGCCTGATATTCATAATAATAAAAATAAAAATAAAAATAAAAAACTTCAAAGCCTGATATCATTCTTTGACTTTTGATTGATATTTATTTTAAGTTTTTATTTATTTAATATATAATAAATCTTTGAACTAATCAAAAGGTTGCTCTTTCTCTCTCTAAGATGAAAGCTCCTCCATCTCTCTTACTTGAGATCTGTCTAGACTCATTAGCCTTGCTAATGTTGTTTGTTTCCGCTTAGTGTTCTGAGGATTTTGTTTTTTATCCATTTACCTTAGCCAACTTCTTTATTGTTATGGTTTGCTGTCTTACTGGATCATGTTTTCCTTTGATCTTGGTCCATTAAGAGGGCTTTAATTACTGGTTGGTAGTTTGACTTCTGTAGTGTTTAGGGCCTTTCTAGTCCACGTTATTTGTTTTGTCGTTTTATTTTTTATTTAGGGTTAGATTTAGTTGTTGTTTACTGGGAAAAGCTTCCAGTATGGACTAGTTTAGCCGCACCGCCTCTTGTTGTATCGTCCATATATTGGTTGCCTCTCTTATTCTTTCTTTTTCCTTTCCTTTTATTTTTGTAGAACTTCTCTGTCCGCCTTTTTTTTTAGTAGTAGTTTTTCTTTTTCGGTTTTGTTCTCTTTGTCCTTCTCATTTCCCGTGTCTTTTCCCTTAGATAATCCAGATCTAAGATAGAGCTTGCCTTAGTAGGTATTTGAAGATGTTTGTGCCAAAGCTTTGCTATAAAGACCTCATCTTTTGAATATCTTTCGTTATGGGTGTTTCTCATCTTATAGTCTAGATCTATAAATTTGTTTACCTTAGAAGATGTTTGTAGATGTTTGTGCCAAAGCCCCGCTTTAAAAGGCCTCATCTTTCATATAGTTCTCATCATTGATGTTAGATCTATAGTGGTACCTTCTTGTTTTTTAAGGCCTCATTTTTCTCTTTGTTTTTGAAGGCCAGTTACGGATCAGTCTTTTTTATGGCTGGATCCATAACAGATGATGAGTCGGGAGTACTCAAACTTACTCCTGATAAACAACACAATCTTATGAGACATGAACATGTTCTTATTGCTAAAATTCTGTCTGTCAGAAATTCTAATTTAAAATGGGTTAAAGAGATACTGACTAAAGCCTGGAAAATGGCTGGGAAAGTCAAGTTTTCTCATCTAACCCCTAATATATTTTTATGCACCTTTGACGGGTTGCTAGACAAAGATTTTGTTCTGAATAATGGTCCTTGGACTGTTAATGGAGTCATCTTATTCTCAAGGACTGGAATACATCCCTCACTTTTGAGGAGGTGGATTTTTCAGTATCAGAGTTTTGGATCCAGGCACATGGCCTACCTCCCAACAGACTTAACCTTGAAAATGCTTCGTTGATTGGAAAGTACATAGGTACTCTGATTAGCCTTAACCCGCTACACTTAAACCATAGTCGGATTATGACTTTTTTAAGGGTGAATGTTGGAATTAAAGTTGATCTTCTTGTTAAAACGGGATTCTTTCTGGAAAGGAAAAATGGTTTAAAGTCTTGGGTGACGTTTAGATATGAACGCTTGGCAGATGTCTGTTTTAAATGTGGCAGGCTGGGTCATAGAGAGATGAGTTGCAAGGAGTCTAAGGTTTATGTTTATGACCCTAAGGACCCTAGGTTTTCTTTTGGGTCTTGGCTGCATGCAACCTATCAATATAGACAACCTGAGTCGATGTTACAAACTGATAAAAACAGTACCAAAAATCTCGAAGTTCAAGCCATTGGAGATTCTGGTTTCAAGCTGGCCCCGGAATCTGTTGACACTATCTTAGAGGAGTTGGAGGAAATTAAGGGAGAAAATGCAAAGGGAGATATTAATGTGGATGGAAATGCGAAGGTGGGCTGCCCACATAAGGTAAGTTTGCTATCCCCCAATTTGGCTAATTTAGTGTCTATCTCTTGTAATTTGCCCAGTGTTTGTAATAATAATTTGGTCAATCAAGATGTTCTGAATGTTTGGAATTTAAGAAGTAAAAGAAAATGACATGTTAACTGTTGTTATCCTTCCAAAAAAATTGAATCACGTGCTCAATGATAATATGCTATCTGCTGATAATTGCTTAACTCTTTATAATTCTTTTGATAATAAAGGTCAATCTGATTTTGAGTTGGATGATAGAGAACAGAATTTATGCATGAAACCTGATTTTATGTTTTTAAACTCTATCTCTAACTTATGTCTTCAAAATTCTGTTTCTGTGATTGAGCATGATATGTGTGATAAAACTGAAATTGAACAATCTGTGATTAAAGGTAAATCTGTCATGATTTTTGAAACTAAAACTACTGTCATTAAAAGGAAGCTTTTGCATGTTAAAACAGATGCTAGAAAGAATCATATCTGGAAAGCTAATGTGAATTTACCTGTGGAATTAATTGAAGAACCCCTGAAAGATGATAATTTTGAAACTCTCGGTTTGGCATCTATGGCTGAGGAGGCGGGCCTAAGCACGCCCCCAATGTTTAAATGATTGCCATCATTTGAAACTGCCGCGGGTTTGCTAAACCTGAGGCAGTCAGATCCCTGAGATTATTTCTCAGGAATAACAAATCTTCTCTTCTCTTTCTTACGAAGACCAAAATTTTCTCTGTGGAAAGGGTCATTGTTTCTGTTACTGCTCTTGGTTTTCCCAACTCTTTTGTTGTTCCTTCTAGAAGTCTTGCAGGTGGGCTTGTTTTGTGTTGGAAAGACCACATCAATCTTAGTGTAACTAACTGGAATGATTATTCTGTTTCTGCCTTGATCTATTCTAGTGTTAATAGTCATCCTTTGTTATTTACTGGTGTGTATTGTCCTTGTATTAACTCTTATAAGCCTGATTTCTTTACCTATCTTCATAATTTGGCTATTTCTTTTGGGGGGCCCTTGGTTAGCTATAGGTGATTTTAACTGTTTTTTGGATCAATCTGAGAAGTATGGTGGTAGACCGGCTTCTACTAGCAGTTCTGATTTTTGCGTCTTTTATTGAGTAGGAAGGTCTTATTGACTTGGGTTTTAATGGGTATTCCTTTACTTGGGATAATAGTTGTGGGGGAGATGCCAACATTCAAATTAGATTGGATAGAGGATTGGCCAATTCCTCTTGGAGATTGCTCTTTCCAAGAGCTTCTGTCACACACCTTACTAGTCTATCCTCAGACCATCGTCCTCTTCTCTTAGACATCTCTCCTAATAATCCCTCTATGCCCAAACCTTTTCGGTTTGAGGATATGTGGACCAATGATAGTAGGTCTTTCCAGATTGTGGAGGACTCTTGGAATCATGTTGTTATTGGGTCTCCTATGTTTAAGTTGGTTGGTAGTATTCATAATGCTAAGATTGCTCTTAAGAATTGGAATAAATACTGCTTTGGTCACGTGCAAACTAACATTAAAAACCTACATGATAAAATTGACAAACTCCATTCTCAACCTCAAACTAATGCTATTATATCCATAAGTAAAAAGGCTCAATCTGAACTGGATGATCTCTTGTGTAAGGAACAAATCATGTGGAAACAAAAATCTAAGTGTCGTTGGCTGCAGGAAGGGGACGCTAATACTAATTACTTTCATCTTTCTACCATCATTCATAGGAGGTACATTTCCATTGACAACATTGTTAATCATGAGGGCTGTCTTGTTAGTGGGTGGGATAATATTGGTTCTCTTTTTGGTAATTATTTTTTTAATATTTTTAAGTCTTCTAGTCCTGTTTTCCCTGCGGATTTAGAAGGGCTTGTTCTTCCTACCATTACTGATATGCAGAATGATACTTTTTGTAACATTCCTTGTGCTATCACAATCAAGGAGATGGTCTTTTCGATGAAAAAAGGTAAGAGCGCTGGTCCAGATGGTATGTCTGTTGCTTTCTATAAAACTTATTGGCATATTATTTCTGAGAAAGTCATTAATGTTATTCAACATTTCTTTGAGCATGGTCATATTCTTAGGAGTCTTAATCATAATTTTATTGCACTTATTCCAAAGAACTCTAATGCTCATAAAGTTGACCATTTTAGACCTATTGCCCTTTGCAATCTGATTTACAAAGTCGTTACTAAAAACATTGCATCCAGGCTTAAACCTTTGCTTGATAATATCATTTATCCTACTCAAGCTGCTTTTATTCCCAATAGATTTATGAATGATAATATTATTGTTTCACATGAGATCATGCATCATTTGAATAATAAGAAAGGTAGAATGGGTTTGATGGCCCTAAAAATTGATATGGCTAAAGCTTACGATAAGGTTGAATGGAATTTCCTTGCTTGCATTCTTAAAAATCACGGTTTCAGTAGCAAAGCTATTTCCATCATCGATAATTGCATTTCTACTGCATCTTATTCTATTCTTATCAATGGTTCTTCTTATGGTCATTTTAATCCCGAGAGAGGCCTTAGACAGGGGGATCCAATGTCCCCGGCACTTTTTACGATTTATTTTGATATTCTGTCTAGGTTGATTACAAGAGCTGAAAATGGTCAGCATATCCATGGTATTAAAGTCTCTAGAGAGAGCCCTTCTTTCTCTCATCTTATGTTTGCGGATGATCTTACTATTTTTTGTCAGGCTACGGTGGTTAATTCTAATTCTGTAAATAACTGTCTTAAAACTTTTTGTGGCTGGTCGGGTCAATCTATCAATTTTGATAAGTCCCTCATTCACTATAGCAAAAATGTTGATGCTGATTTAAAGATCTATTTGGGTAATATTTTGGATATTGATGAATGTACTCACAATGTTAAATATCTTGGACTTTCTTTCTGTAAAATTAGATCTAAAAAAGAAGCTTTTTATGATATTATTGAAAAACTTTGATCTAGACTTGGTGGATGGAAAAGGCATAGTTTGTCCCAAGCTGGTAGAACTGTCCTTATTAAAGCTGTTGTTACCCAATCTGTCCCCCTACATATCATGCAATCTTTTCTTTTACGTGTTTCCATTACTGCTAATCTTGAATTAGAGATTTTTTTTGGGGGGTTATAAAGAAAAGAGCGGTCATCATCTCTATTTAAAGTCTTGGGACTCTATCTGTAAACCTAAAGAGGTGGGGGTTTAGGTATAAGGAAATTTGGTGATTTTAATAGAGCTTTAATTGGTAAACATTCTTGGCAATTGTTAAGTACTTCTTCCAAACCTTGGGTAAATCTCATTAAGTCTAAATACTTAAAAGGTAAATCATTTTTAGATATTGATTTTAGTCCTTCTGGGACTTCTTGGATTTGGAAAAGTCTTTGGGAATGTAGAGATGTTTTGAAAGATGGGATTTGTTATCAGATTGGTAATGGTAGTGGTGTTAATATTTGGACTGATCCTTGGCTACCTGGTTTACCGAATTTTAGGCTTGATATTAATTTTCATAATCATGATGGACCTAGTAAGGTGGCTGATCTCATTGACAATGATTTGCACACTTGGAAAGTTAACTTAATTAGAAATATCTTCCCAAACAATGTAGTTCAAGAGATCATTAAAATCAAATTACCTCATCTAGAGGAACATGACATGCTGGTTTGGGGTCCCTCCACAACAGGGGCCTATTCTGTTAAATCTGCATACTTATTTAATAATAGGAACAAATTTATTACTCCTAATATGCCCACTCAGACTTGGAATATCTTGTGGAAATCTAATCTCCATGGTAGGCATAAACTTTTTCTTTGGAAGTGTTTGCATAACATTCTTCCCACAAGTAAGATACTTCAACCCGTCTTCAAAAGGGAGATTTCTGTCTTTTTTGTAATCTAGAAATAGAGTCTATAGAACATATCGTTATAAAATGTCCATTTGTTAAGTTCATTTGGTTTTACTCCTCTTGGAACTTTAGAATTGAACCTTTTATGAATATCTCTATATACTCTTGGATATCTAAATTACTAAATACTAATGATAGTTTTCTTCTGTCCAAGGAAGCAAAGGAAAGGTTTTTGAACTTTGGAGCTGTTATGATGGAGAATATCTGGATGCTGCGAAATCAACTGTTGCATGATAAGCCAATTTCAGATTGGCCTACCCTTACTTCCATGATTGAGGACAAGGCTTCTACCTACTGGAATGCTTCTGTTCAAAGGAAATCAATTTTTTGTAAACAAGTTTGTAATAGTAAGTGGTCTTTGCCACATAGAGGTTTTTGTAAATTTAATTTTGACGCAACCTGGGATCAAAATGAACATTCCTATTTAGGTTGTATTTTGACAAATGATGACGATAGAACTCTGGGAGCTTGGACCAAAAGATCCCTTGAAGCATCACCTTTTGCGACTGAATCTGAAGCAACCAACTTTTGCTTTGCAATACGTGAGGAAATTGGATGCAACAAGCTTATTATCGAAAGGGATGCTCTTTTTGCAATCCAGGCATTTCTTGGCAACAAGAGTATGGAATGTTGGAAGAGCAAAACTTCTATCCTTAAAGGGAGGGATTTCTTGAAGAAACATGACAAGTGGAAAATGGCCTTTATACCTAGAAAATGCAATACTTTTGCACACAATCTAGCCAGTTGGGCTAAATGTAATAGATTTGTAGAGTATATTCCCCCAGGAACTATCCCCTTGTCGATTGGGCTTCCTTGTAATAGATTAGGCTTGGATCATGGTACAAGCTCCATGGGAGTTTTACCAAACTCTGATGTCAACTCTTTGGATTTAAATGTCAGTTAATGAATTATTCATCAAAAACTAATCAAAAGGTTAAACGGTATTATTTTTTTAAATTTTGAAATGGAAATCTTGGAAGTTATTTGAACTAATTAAAATATTTAATTCGATTATTATTATTTTTTTAAAAGAAAATAATATCATTAATAGATATTAGGAACTACATGAGGGAGGTGGAATTCCAATGGATCCCCTACCATTTGAAATGAGGCTTCAAGCCTTACAAAAATTACAGCTAACCAATGAGCCAGAACATTATAAGACTCACGGTCATAGAAAAATCTAGAGAATAAGTGCCCTATAGTACAAAATCCTATGACCACATAACCAAACAATACTACAAAAACACGAGCAAAACTGAGGCCACGCACAAACCAGAGGGCTTCCACAACTGCCAGAGTTCTTGTCTGCAAACTTTCAAATACGAACAGAACTCCCGCTCACGATCCTCCATACAAAGTCATGTTGTAAAAAAATACTCTATCTTGAGGGATGCTTCTCCAAATTTGAGCATGTTTTTCTAAAATAATTAAAAGTTAGAAAATTCTAGAAAATTAGACTCAACTTTTGGAAGCCTGCGATTGGTCAAAACTTGAAAACAGGCTCTGCAATATAAATATACATATATATATATATATATATATATATATATATATATATATATATATATATACACACACACACACACACTAGCATAAAACCCGTGCTATGCAAGGGACTGTACTTCATATTATTCAAAAGAATTATGAAAAAAATAAAAAAGTATATATTCTCTCTGAAATTGAATGTTTAATGTATAAAAAATCTAGCATTGTTTATCTAAACTTTTATTTTAACACTCTTAATTTAAAGGAATAAGCTCCATTAATAATCTAAGTTATTAATTAATTACCATAAGAAAAAATGGAAAAACTAAATACTAAAACTCGCACATACCCCATACTCTATTACTAAAACGAATATTGCATTTTTATATTTTTGTAAATAAGTATTGATACAAATCTATTCCAAAAACAAAACAAAAAAAAAAAGGTTGATGCATATTTGTCATCATAGTGATAGATTTTCCTGTTATTATAATGCCTCTCTTTCTCTTCGAACCCCAGTCTTCCCTAACAAAGAAAAGTTAAAATTTTATGTCAAAAAAGAAGAAAAGTTATTTTACAGAAAAAAAAATAATAATTGATATGATTTTACCATTTCCCTTCATCTTTCCTTGAGAAGGCCTCAAAACAAAAGGAAACAAAAATTTATTAATTAAGAAGAGTCACGCTTAACTGTGGTAAAATAATGTAGAGCCCGTTGTTTAAAAAAAAAGTAAAATAATAAAATGAGTTTTTCTATTTCATATTTAATTGACTTAATAAAAATCAGAGCTTTATTTTCTCATCCCGAATTTAAAAATGAGAAAAAAATAACTAAATTATATATTAAGAAGAAAACAAACACACGTAGCAAATAACTAAGGAAAACAACTAAATCACACAAATAATAATATTCCATATTAAAATTTAGATCGAAATATCTACACTCTTGAGTAATTTGCACATAATGAACATTTGAAATGATCTTACTACTAAAGAATTTCTTACATTAAAACACCACTTGTAATAGTATAAGATTAATAGTATAAGATTTTGTCCCAAGAAAAGAAAACAAATAAAAGATATTAAACCATAAGAACTTAAAAGTCCCATTAAATTAGAATTGAGTCAAAATAACCAAATAAATAGAATGGAAAAAAACCGCAGCAGAAAATATGAGCCACGATATGGATCAACCAACAATCACCACGCATGCAAATAAACCAATATCTCTACCAACCAAAAAAACTTAAAAATGCTCTTTCCGGCAAAACCAATATCTCTACTAACCAAATGATGTAGAAAAACTGCCATTATCCATTTTCAAAAGGCACTATATCATCTAAAAGTATCATCCATCCCTGTTCCATATGGGTGAAAATCGCTTGTACCCGTCTCCATGTGATCATTTTTTTTTAATTATATATACACATGGTGAATTGTGATTGGTTAGGCATAAGAATGAGTACACAGACGGGTACAGACGATTATTTGCCATTTCATATGTACCAAATTACCCAAATCAGTAAAAGTAAGAGAATAAAAGGGCTTTTCTAGGCGGATAAAATCAATTGGCTAAATTGGGGCAAAAATGTATATAAACTGTGCCAAAATTGTAAATAATTCATTGAATTTCTTATGGCAACAAAAGTGAATAATATTTAATTTGAATTTTTAGCCAATTGGTTTTATACATTAATCACTTTCAGAAAAATACCAAATTACACATTTGATTTTAAATCATACTTGCCATGCCTGGCATTCCAATTGCCACAATTGTTGCTTCAATCAAGAGGAGGAACTTTCATATTACTGATCAAGACCAACAATAGAAATGTCATGTAACATTACAAATAGATGAATAATGAGTAAAAGAAGAAAGTAAGAGAGAGAAAGAAAACATAAGAAGGTTTAGGCAACCAAGAGTCCCTGTCACACTAACTAAGAACCATCTAAGAATTTTCAGCAACTTGGCCAAAAAATAAAAATAAAAGGCAGAAGAAAGCAAAAGTGAGGAACATATACCAATTTGATTGTGCACCAATATATTCTCAGTTATGAAAATAAAACAAACAATAAAAATAATACAAGCTTTAATAACACAAATCATACTTACGTGTAAAAGTGTAATAAAAATTTTTGAATCTTAGGGGTGTATTCAATTAGGATTTTTAAAGACTATTTATGGATAAATAAGTCCAGTGGATTTTAAAAGAATATTTAATATTTTAAAAGAATTTAATGACTTATAAGATTTTTTTTTAAAGATTTTGTATACTCAGGATTCTTATGTTCAGATTTTAAAGATTTATATCATAAGAATTTATAAGATTTGAAAGGATTACAAGAACTTTATATTTGTACGATGCTAACCAACTAACTTAGTTGGATGATGAACAATGTTTAATTCAATGATGCACAAATTCTTCAGGAACAACCTTTACCACCCAAACTTTTCAAATAATGGTGGAATTTATCATTCTCAAAGGTTTTATGATAGGTATAAGGTTACTAGGTTGCGGACACTTGGTTCAAATAATCAAATGAAACCATAAACATAAAGCCAAAAAAAGTCAATTGGTTAAAGTTGTGGACACTTGCATCTAGGGGTGAGCAAATTCGGTTTTACCGTATTACCGACTGAATTCAAATTCAAATTCAATTCGAATTCGATAATTTAGTATAAATTCGATAATTCAGTTACATCCCAATTCAATTTGGTAAAAAATGGGACAAAATCGATTTGACTATAATTGAATTCGTCCTGACCGAATTCGAATTCATTTTTTTAATTTTATTATATAGGTAATTTTTAATAATTTTTTAATTTAATTTATTTCGATTATTTTTTTCTAAATTTATTGTTTGTTTGTTTTGGTTTTGGTTTTTTCTTGATGTTCGATTAGAGTTTTCTTGTGAAATCGATCAATTTGACAAAAAATGAATTCCGAATTCGGTCAATTCGAATTCGGTAATTCTGAATTCGAATCCAAATTGGGTCCGTTATTGGGTTCTAAAAAAGTTGAAAACCCCGAATTCAAATGACCGAATTGGCGAATTCGAATTCGGTGCTCACCACTACTTGCATTAGCAATAACATAAATGGGGATCAAATGGAATGAAACAATAAATAAAAGCAAACATTCAAAGAAACAAGAGTCAATGAAAAAGATAACAAATAAACAAATCATGAAAATTCCACTAAAAATCTTATGGGTTAGGGTGGAATTTTTTAAAGGGTTTTGGTATTTATACTTTTCACTAAAAAATCCCACAAATTCCTAATTAAAAAAATCCATCGAAATTTGGAATTTTTGAATAGCAAAAGACTTTTTGTTACTTGTTTAAAGTCCTGATTAATACCACTGGATTTGAAAATCATTTTTAAAAAATCCTAATAGTTCTGATTGAATACCACATGACTTATTTAGATTATTTAAAAGTCTTAATTGAATACTACAGGAGTTATTTATCTCAAAATAATCTTTTAAATTCTCAATTAAATACACCCCTTACTTTAGTAGTTAAATAAGCACGTACCTCTCAGGCAATGAAACCTTAAAGAGTCAATCTTGAAAGAATCTTACAGAGTCAATCTTGAAAATATAAGTAGCAAGTTATGATCAGATACATGAGTTTGACTTCAAAAGTAATTTGGCAAACATTTACTTACCAAAAAAAATTGAAAAGCCTTGGTAGCTCAAACCTCCGAGAATCTTGTTGCTTTGTCGACGAAGCAATTAACTTTCAAAAAGGCCAATTTGATATGAGCAAGAAAACAAAAACATTAATTAAAAGAATATAATTATGGCATCCCTCCATAAATCTTGGAAAAAAAGTTTGTGTTATGATGTAAAATATTTTGGTCATTATTCAATCAGCAGTGGAGAAGATTGGAATGCTAAGTCGATGCTGATGGAAAACAAATTACATAAATAAAGTGAAGATTTTCTCCATGCCCAAAATGTTGGTTGAATGCTTGTATCAAATTAAGAATTTTCCCTTCAGGAAAAAAAATAAACATTGGATTGTACCACCAAATTATCATCCTTTCTTTGTCTATTATCTATTGGCCAGGAGAAAAAAGAGAGGGAGAGAAAAAAAAGGTCGTAAAATTGAAAGTAGTGAAAGATTAGGGTTTGTATTAAGAAGTTATCAAAAAGAAGACTCAAAAGGCGGAAGATAAAGAAGAAATGGCTAGAAATTAGGAACAAATTGTATAATAGAAATTTGAAGCTAAATCGTTAAAAATTTTAATTAATTTAACAAACTAAAATATTTTGAGCCAATCAAATTTTTTAAACACTAATAAAAGAACTTAAAAAAAAAATTAGTATGAAACTTATGAGTGATTTTTTAGACCTCTTTTTAGAGATTAAGATAAATTTTAAATATCAAAACCCCTTTATGAATACATAATTAGTGGGATTCCATTAGTATGGCATGAGTTTAGGAGAATGGTCATGACATGGCAGCCAAAAATTTGGGAAGAACATTTTTGTCCATGACGGAAGTCCCACTTCCGTCCTGGCTGACGTGGCACTCTCCCCGACGCACCTTTCCACGTCGGCCAGGACGGAAGTGGGACTTCTGTCCTCAACCGGCCGAAAAAAAACCCTACAAACCCTAATTTGATCTGTGACCTGAGGACGGAATTGCCACTTCCGTCCTCAAATTACATACTTTTTGCAGTGTCTAGTCTTTTCTCGCTTTTGCTTTTTTGACCATGCATTATTGAACATAAATATCTGAACGGTTTTGGTATTTTCGTTCACATTTCTGACCGATTTTTAGATACTTGTCCAATTTCCAATTACATCTATAAATAACTCCTCAACCTCTCCACAATCTACAACATTCTCAACTCTTAAACCTAAAATTTCCTCATCCTCAACGCATTTATTTCCATAAAAACCCTATATTCCCTAATATAATTTGATAATGAATAGCGAAATGGATCGCACCCTGGAAGAGTATTTCAGACACCAATTTAGAATTGCGGTCGGAAATCAAACCGATGGAAAATGGTAGTATTTTATTTTGTAATGTGTAAGTTTTTCTTGTATGAAATGTGTTTAGCTATCTAAGTAATTATTTTTTTGTAGCGTCTCCCATCAAAGTACACAAATTGGTTGGAGCAAACTGGTCTCGGGTTAGCAAGTTCTGTCTATCTGAAGTACGACTTTGGGAATTAGTGGTGCGTTTATGTAACCAAAATAGATGATACGTACTACCTAGACAGAGGATTACAACAATTTTTGCGTGACAACAATCTTCGTCCCACAGATAAAGTTCATTTTATACTCTCTCTAATGAATGTACTAGATATTTCTGTTAAGTGATGGCCCGGGATAGGTTACCTGAAGGGCGAATTATCGTATCCTCAGACAGGGCTTTTTTCCGGCAGAGTTTTCGAATAGACATTGACAAAACCTATTCGGCACTTTCCAAACCGGTACGTTTTCTAATATTAAAATTTTAGTAATAAATTCGTTCCTTTTACAAGTATGGGTTGTAATGTTGTTTCCCATGTACAGTGGATATGTAGAAACTACATGCAATGCCGTGTTAGAATGCATCTTGGAATCCCCAAAGTACTACACATGCGCAATTTTCACGGGAACAAATTGACACTCCAAGTGGCTAGAGACGAAGGCGGAGACGATTACTATTTTTTGGGGTGGGATAAGTTTGTTGTGTTTTCAAGATTACACCCCGGTGACCATGTACAAATTCATCCAGCCCCATATGATATCCTTGATTATAGGGCCGATAATGATTATTTTGCCAATTTATTACGTCAACTTTAATAATAAGTCATTGTAATGTTTGCAATTTTTGGATATTGAATGAAAAAAATTAAACACATTTAAAACAACTTTATATGATTGCTAACAAAATTGATAATTTATACATTCTAAACTATTACAAATTAGTAAAATTGAAATACAATTAATGTGGAGGAGGTGCTTGGTCAAGATGTGCTAACATGGGGCAAGTCTTCCGGTTGAGACCGATTTTCTTACAGTGGCCGCACTTATTTTCTCTGAGTTCTCCTGTTCTCTGTGTCCATAGGCATTTGAAATCTCCGCCTTTGAGGTCGACCCAC
Organism: Vinca minor; assembly: GCA_026122235.1. Classification (NCBI taxonomy): domain Eukaryota; kingdom Viridiplantae; phylum Streptophyta; class Magnoliopsida; order Gentianales; family Apocynaceae; genus Vinca; species Vinca minor. The sequence goes on along the minus strand of JAOCZM010000284.1, from coordinate 6,033,839 downwards.
CTGCGTACCTTTCATGATAGGAGGGTGATGTGTCATATCAAAAGGAGGAGGTCTCCAATGAATGGGATCAAGTACAGGGTATAAAATTGACTTGTATGTATTTCTATAATGCTCGAGAGAATAGACAGGGTGGATATATTTAGAAGCATCCTCCATGATCGATTTTGACACAGCAATGACATGCGAGCATGGAGTTGAATAAGTAGACCATTTATCATAGTTACAAACACGAGCTGATAAGTTGACCGTGTATATTTTTCTACCTTCGCCAGGTCCTCTATGTCGGGACATGACCCTATAGATACCTTCGTCTTTGTGATGTCGTTGCACAGTCAAACTTCTTGTTTTTTCTTCGTACGTGAAGTACTGTTCCCATGTTCTCTTAGGGAATGGTGTTTGACAACTATTAGCGTCTTCCCGGTGTGTGTCAAAATAATGTACAAGCTTGAAAAAATATCATCTCCACAAGAGATTTCAAAGGCAGCACTCTAGATTGCTTCATAACGCTATTAAGTGCCTCAGACATGTTTGTCGTCATGCAACCGAAACGCTTTCCCCGGTCGTATGCCAATCTTTGGGTTGCTGCATCAACCAGTTAAATGCATCCTCATCTTTTTGTTTAATACGATCAACATAAAAAGCGCACTTACTTTTTTTTTCTTTTGTGTTGCAGCAATCCACACATAATCTTTCAATTCTTTGTTTTTTGCATGAGTGTGGAAATTTGACTTGTAATGCCTAAGGCAGTATCGGTGCACTGCCATTGGTGGTTGCCATCCGGGGACACTAGCCACGGCACTAAGAATGTCGGCTTGACGATCGCTAATAATACAAACTTGTAAGTCTTTCACAACATGTTCCCTTAAGTTCTTAAGGAACCATGACCAAGTGGAAGTTGCCTCTAATTGGACCAAGGAAAAAACATGGGGTAAAATTTGATTGTTAGCATCTTGAGTGCTTGCAACCAAGAGTGCCCCTTTATAATTCCCCCTAAGATGTGTGCCATCAATTGAAATTATAGGCAGACACTACTTGTAACCGTCAACTAATGGTTTAAAAGTCCATAACAATGCCTTGAACACCTTAGGGCCATTAACAGTTACTCGTGGATGGTAAAGAAATTTGACTATAGCACCCGGGTTAGAATCATGTAGTGCCCGCATATACTGTGGCAGTACTTGGAAAGTTGATTTCCATGTATCAAAAAGTGTTTCTATAGCATGTCGGCGGGCATACCAAGCTTTTCTATATGTACAAGTCAAACTCATATTATTTTCACAAGAAGCCCTAATCAATTTAACAGAAATTTCAGGATCAACCTGTACAAGGTATAGAATTTTTACCCCAATGTAGCTGGAGGACATGTTGCGTTTTTTGTTCTGGTCCATCAAGCAGTAGTGTCCCTGGTTAAGCTTGGTAACCATCCACATTCTATCCACCCTGTTATGGTTAACGCGAATGTACCAACTGCATCGACTTTTTTCGGTTGAGTTTCTACACACCCCGCTGAACCATTGTCGGTTGCTCCTGTCTCTTTTCCACTCCTTCAAGGCCACCTTGTCATGCCACACGTTAACTGCCAACATTGCCTCACGTTTATCCTTGAACCGCATCCCCAAAGCATATTTCGGGAAAATTGGGATTCCATATTTTAATTATTGTTCCCCCGTATGTCAGTTCAGGGAGAGGTTCCATGGAACCCATATCATTCCAACAGGAAAAATTAGCACAGTTACCGTATGATGGCATATTCCATTCTGGAATTGCTGGGGCGAAGGTAGATGGAGTTGGTGCTGGCTCTTGGACCGTCTCTTCATTACTTGGTCCAGCGGTTTGTTGTTGGATTTCAGGGATGGCATCTTCCGCTATCGCCTCTGCATCTTCCTCGACCCCGTCGTCCTCGTGTTCTCCAGCACTATCGTCTGCAAAGTCGTCTTCCGTTTTCGGAACACCGTCAATGTTTGATATTGGACCCAAGGAATCCATGACCGTATTATTTGTACAGGGTTCGTAACTAGACGGTGGGGGCATAGTTGGTATGGGATTTGACTCCGAAAAATATGGTTCCGGGCGAAAATTCTGTTATCAGGATTACAAAGCTATCTACATGTCTCTGCCCAGGTTCTAACAGAGCACCAACATCAATCCCTTGTAGTTTGAAATCCGTTTGGATTCCCTACAAATTCTCTAAATCTTCTTCGTCGTTAAGGTGTACAACATCGTACATCACCATGTTGTACGTCGGCATGAAGAATTGACGAATCATTATTAGCCGAATAGTGACACTAGAAAGACCGACTCCTTTGCGCCGACATATTCTGTGGCAAAATTGTCGGAATGAAAGTTTTTGTATAACTTACATACTTCTTTCACTTGACTCTGCAAAACGGGGATAACCACCATTTTCGTACACTACATTGTGGTCGAAATGTAAATACAATCTCATCGGACATTCCAGTGCCATTTTTTTTTACACAAAATATGAAGTTGACGAAAGATGGGTTTGCTTGGAACAAATTGATTGGAGGATGTTGTTTGAGGTAAGAAAAATGGAGGGAAGGTTATTGAATTTTATAGAGATTTTGGTAGTGAATGGATAGGATTTTCTATCCCTAAAAAATCAGGCCACAAATGTCTGCAGGGGAAAAAATTTATGCCCCTTGAGGACGGAAGTGGGTCCTCGGTTTGTTGACTTCCGTCCTCAAAGAGCAGAAATTTTTTCCCTGGATGTCCACATTATTATTATTATTATTATTATTATTAGTGTGTTGTCAATTTTTTTAATATTACTCATTTCAGAAATTTTAAATATCATAAAACTAAGAATTACATTCGATTCATAGAAACAAAATTACATTGAAAATATAAAAATTAAAAGTCCCGATTATTCAAACCCTAATTCTTTCGAAATTTATGTTCAAACATTTTCCATGAATAATTGTTGCTGCACGATGCATCCGACATCGGGTAGTCGGGGGAGCCTCCACAATTATCTCTTCCGGTGATCTTGAACACTGACCGGGTTCGTCCACAAATCCTCTTCATTCGTACCCAAAAATATGGCAGAGAAGGATAAAGAAAAATTCGTCTTTCCTTCTGTACTGCTTAGCCCTTGGATTAGCCTAATGCAGAGTTATATAGACCAAACATGTAAGTTGTGAAAACATTGAATTATTATAGTGTGCCGTAATTACATGCAACTTACCGCAACGTATTCCTCCCACTGGGCCTCAGTACCATCCAAATCAGCAATGTTGGTCCTACCGTCGTACTTAACCATGGTTTGAGATTAAGTGCTTCAAAATCCCAAACCCGCCTGCGCAGTTTTGCTACACCTGCATCGATCATTTCTATTGTGAATTGTCCGCCGGTGACGGAGTTCATTCAGTAGACAATTTCGTTGTACCAATCGGACCAACGTTTTTCACCATTGTAACCTGTGTACTAAAATCATAACAAATTTCTATTAATACCTGCTCGTATTCTGCAAGCCATTCTCTGGTAAAATCAACATCCTTGAATTTGTTATGCATTTCTTTTTGAATAAATTCTGGAAAGTTTGCCATTTTAGAAGATGATTTTTTAAGAGGAAAAAAAGAATTGTGAAGAGGATAAGGAAATTTTAGGTTTGAGAGTTGAGAATGTTGTAGATTGTGGAGAGGTTGAGGAGTGATTTATAGATGTAATTGGAAATTGGACAAGTGTCTAAAAATCGGTCAGAAATGTGAACGAAAATACCAAAACCGTTCAGATATTTACGTTCAATAATGCATGGTCAAAAAAGCAACAAAACGAGAAAAGACTAGACACTGCAAAAATCTTGTAATTTGAGGATGGAAGTGGCAATTCCGTCCTCAGGTCAAGGATCAAATTAGGGTTTGTAGGTTTTTTTTCGGCCGGTTGAGGACGGAAGTCCCACTCCCGTCTTGCCTGACGTGGCAAGGCGCGTCGGGGAGAGTGCACGTCAACTAGGACGGAAGTGGGACTGGACAAAAATGTTCCTCCCAAATTTTTGGCTACCATGTCATGACCATTCTCCTAAACCCATAATTAGATATAGTTAGGTTTGATTAGATATGTGTTCTAAATAAAAAGGTAAAAAATTATGTCTTTATCTATTTGATATATTGAATTTTAAAAAAATATTTAACAAAGAGATAATTTAAATTAAAAGAGAAAAATTAAGATTGCAGATATAATTAATGAGGTAATTTAATTATTTAAATTTAAAAAAAGATAATAATTATTTTTCAATTAATTTAACTAATATAAATTTTCTCAACCAATCAAGTTTTTTCTAAAATAATTAAAACAATCACAATTTCAAAAAATGACACGCGGTATTGGAAGGCTTGTGATTGGTTGAAAGTGAAAATAGTCTCTGTAATATAAATATAGTAGTGTAATGACCCGTGCTACGCACGGGAACAAATTTAATTGTTTGAGAAAATATTAATGAACATAAAAGTGAAAAATGATACTCTACACTGATATTCTTGTTTGGTTTTTCAAACCTACCTATATAGAAGAATAAAAAAACAAATATAAGAATTTTTAATGAAAATTTTTTTAGTGAGCAGGCTTGCTTGCGGGTTCAACAAAAAATTAAATGGTTAGGTGAACCAATTTTTCGTTGAAAACAAAATATTTTACTTTTGGAATGAAAAAATATAAAAGCGAGTTAGGTTTGTCACAAAACTTTATGGATTAAAAAAAAACCAATTAATTCAATTAAAAACCATGCTCAAACCCTTTATTTATGATGTTTTTAAATTAAAAAAAAAACTTCATACACTTTCGATGTGCGATTTTGAATAATATTGAAAAAATAAAATTAGAATAGAAAAAAAATTTAAAAATATTAAAATATATAATCTAATTTGAATAAGTCTAATATGAACCTTCTAAAAAGCAAATAAAGTATATCTTTCCAATTCATCGGGCAAATTCCAACTCAATTAATGATACGATAATAATTAAATGTTCGATCAACTAAATTGTATTTTTTAAAATTTTGACTCTTTTAATGAAAAAGGTTTAGTGAGGAGGCTCGTCTTAAGGTTCAATACAAAACTAAATGGTTCGTTACACAAATTTAATTCTTATCGTATTTGAATTTGAATAAAAGATGGGAAGCAGAATTTAACCGAAACTACTAACCAATAAATTAATGTGAGATTAATAAAAAAAAAAAATTAAAAGTGAGGGGTTGGTTATGGATTTGCAAGGAACGTGATAAGAAGGCTAAAAATACGGGAGTACGTGCTAGTTGAGTAATTAATATTATCTTGATTTATTTTAAACATTTAAAATTTTCTTAACCAATCACAACATTTGAAATTAATTAGAAAAATATTTAATCTAGAAAATTTAGATTAGATTAGGAGTTTAAAACTGAAAAATGTGTTCTATATTATGAGGGAAAATTTAGGATTGTAGAGATATTTGGGTAAGTAATTTGATATTTAAATTTGTTTGAAGATAATAATTTGTTTTGAATTAATTAAATTAATAGAAATTTATCTCAACCAATCAACTTTTTGTATAATAATTAAGAGTTAGAAAATTCGAGAAATTTGGGTTAGAGTTTTGAAGATTTCTGATTGGTTAAAACTTGAAAACATGTTATGTAATATAAATATAGATTGATTATGGAAAAATATTTTAAACCAATGAAATTTTTTATAAAAGAATTTTAAGTGTTAAATTTTTTTATAAACTTCTAAAATATAACGATAAGAGAAGAGGTTAAGAGTATGAGATAAGTTTGAAATTTGAAATTAAGTAAGATAATATATTTAATGTAGATTATTATATCATACCAAAAATATTGCTGGGTTAGATTTGTCAGAGATCGTGGAAAAGTTTACTTAAATTAGCATTCCATTGAAAAAATTAAATAAAATAGTTGTCAAATATTTGTCTGAGTAGCCGACAATGTGGTATAGCATTTAACTTGCATGTCGTGGGATCGAATCTTCCTTTCCCCAATTTATGTATAATAATTCAATTTTTTTGTATCAAAAAATGTTTTATAACTAATTAAAAACATAAAATCCCAACCAATGACACGTGACATAATATAACTAAAAATTTGAAAACATACTCTGTAATATATATATATATATATATATATATACTAGCAAAAATACCCATGCTATACACGGAAACGTAATGTTTAATGAAAGAAAAAATGTCAAAGTAATTTTGTAACTCAAAATATGTCAAAGTACACTCTTTTATAGTATTGTCAAACTCAAAAAACAATGTAACTTTTCAATGTGGGATACTCTTATAAGCAAATTAAGAATTTACAACCAAAGTAAAATTTAACCAACCAATCAAAATTTTATAAAATAATTAATTGAACAAAAATTCATGGAAATTACACGTAGGATTTAGAATGATGTGATTGGCTGAAACTGAAAACAGACTCTGTAATATAAATATAGATAGATACTCCTTACGATTCAAAATATAAGTCTTTTTAGGAGTTTTCACACAAATTAAGATACTAGTCAATATGACTAAAGTACCCCTAATTAATACTCCAAAAGAACAAATAAATTAATGAAGAGTTGCATAAGAACTATACATTTTGACAAATATGAATATATGGAGAAAATAATGTAAGGGTAAATTAGCCAATAAATGCAACATTCTTGTAAAAAGACCTATATTTTGCAACAAAAAATAACTCTTAAAAAAACTTCTATTTTGAATTGGAGGAAGTATAAATTTTATGCACATTAATTTTCTTTTATAGTCTTGTCATTTGTCAAATTTTAAAAAAAATTTATGTGTGAGTTTTTATTGTTGTTAATTCTCTTATTTGACTTTAGATTAATATTTTTAACTTTTATTATAAATTAAAATTTCTACAAATTAATACTTTAGAAAATGATTCACTTGATTTTTGCTGTATAAACGAAGCGAATTGATTTTTTTTAAAATATCCATATTTATTTATTTTTAAAAATATATTATGACAATAAAAATTCTCCATTAGAATAAAAAAAATGAACATTGCATAAGTTTGAGCTAAATCGAACTTCATTCTGTAATATATATATACTAGCAAATGACCCGTGCTTTGCACGGAAATACTGAATTTCAAATTATTAATTTAATGGTTGTGCAATTATATTTAGAACAAAAACTAACTTTAATTTTTTAGAAAACAAATGAGAAAATTCAACATGATTAGGTAATGTGACTTTTATTGAGTAAATCACAAATGTAAGGGTGAACACCGAATGATTATTGGATCAAATAATATATAATCAAAAGAATTAAACATAGTCCTATATTATTTCGATTAATGTTTCATCCAATGTTTTGATCCAATAATGACTGCACTACTACTATTAAATGTTAATCACCGAATCTTTTTAGAAAACATGAAGAGACTACGTATTGTGACTTCATTTTTCTTATGGAGTCATCTAATTCATGAAGTTTTTCAACATTGTGTGATCCACGTTTTGAGATAATGCATCTTCTTCTATGAGAGCGAGCAATTTTCTGCTCAAGTTTTTTCACCAAACTTGCATTGCTGTAAGATTCATTTTAGTAAATATTTTTATTAACTACAAAATAAAATTAATATATTAGTATATTGGCAATCTTTTAAGAAAAATCACGTTTGTAAAAACTATGTTGGACCTAGCTAAAAAACTTAATTCTTGGGGATCAAAATAATAAATCAAGTCTAAATTAAGTTTTTGCCTAAGAAATCAATACATATAACAGAAAAGGTTACCAGAAATTAGGATTCTTTGTACCTTACAGTCAAATAAATTGAAACATTTAAAAGAAAAATCAAAATGAAAAATTAAAAGTTGCTAGCAATGATCAAAAGATTCAGCTATCATAAATTAATGTAAAAAAAATGCCAAAATTCTACTAATAATATAAAAGAAATTTAAAAAAATAACACAAGGGCCATAAGCAATATGATGATACATAATTTTCAGAAACTAAAATATTATTTAGGTTATATACTTTAACAAATACAATATTACTTCATCCGAAATTTAATGTTTCACTTTGACTTAAGATGAAAATTAATAAAAGTATTTTACTTTTAATAAAGTTGTCGTATTGCATTATTAGTTATGGAAGGTTAATGCCCTTAAATTACTCTTAAATTAAGGAAGATTAGTAGTGGAAGTTTATATGAAAAAATATTGTTATTTTAGGAAATTAGTAATTTAATGCTAGACATTTTGAAAAGGAAAAAAAAAAACTCATAATGGACTTACTTTGCTCGACAAAAACTCAGAATGAGATTTCTTATATCATAGAATTCTCTATTTAGACATCTAAGAAATGATAAGGAATAGTGGGTAAGCTAATATCTCTTTTGATGAAGCAAGTTTCATGATAACTTTCAACCACCTGTGTGAGAGAGAATAAAAGATCCAAATTCGCAAATATAAATAAAAGAAAAGGAAGAGTAAAGTAGGCAACACATATTTGAAATTTTCATGTTTCATTGAAAACAAAACAATAAAAAAATCAGCTGACACCAAATTTCATTTTGATTACCCAAACAAATCGAAAAAACAAATTGAGTGTTAAGAGTAGAATAAGTAGGCAACCCATAGTAGAAATTTTCTCTCATTTAGACTTTTGAGGTTCACTTGTGGCTTGTTTTCTTCAACTTTACTGGTACTTTAAATCCATTTTCATGTTTGTTACTTTTAATATTGAAAAATAAAATAAAAAGAACTCTGAAACATAAGAGAACAACTGAAACATGGAAAATTATGACAATAAAAAGAGCATTTTTGTTGATTAATTATCATTAAAGAAAAATATGAGGATGAGTAAAAATATGGATTCTTAAAAGAGTTAATTACTATTTGTGCCCCACAAGTTATTTTGAAAGAGGCGGAGAGAAATGGGAGAAGAGGGGGATTTTTTTCATTTTTTAAATTAAAAAAAGTGAATAGAAAAAGTTGCCCCTAGAATTTCTTACATGTGAGCTGCACGTGTGCTACGCCACCTGCCCTTGCCGGATTCCACTCATATTGGTTATTTATAGCACCTCGTAAATTCTCAGGCGCATAAATGGCACCTAAAAAACTTAAGGGTCATAACATGCCTTTCAAAATTACTCGAGGGGCATAATGGTGATTTTCTCTTCTTAAAATCATAGATAAGTGGTAGAGGTAAGTCGTTGATTTTCTAAAGAAAAAAAGGAAATCAATCTAAAAATAGTGAATTAGTGAATGAAAGAAATGGAAAATAAGTGGGAAAAAAAAATTGTACCTATGATTTCCAAAACCCGTACATCAGTTTGCGCTCCATCTCTTAATATGTTAAAGAAAACGAAGAAAACAAAAAAAACAACAGAATAAAAACCTACTTGAATTTAAAGTTTCCATGATTTTCTTGATCAAATAAAATCCAAAACACAAAATTTTAAGATGGCTTATCTTTAGTTCTTGATATGATTAAAAAAGATGAAAAAGAAAAGGAAGGAAATAAATCTGAAGATTTGACTGAGAAAGTGGTGGATTAGAAGATGAAAATTAGAGAATTTTGGGTTAGAGTTTTGAAGATTTCTAATTGGTTAAAACTTGGAAACATGTTCTGTAATATAAATATAGATTGATTATGAAAAAGAGTATGATATGAGTTTTGAAATTTGAAATTTATGAAGATAATATATTTAATGTTGATTATTAATGAGTTTTGATATGAGTTTTGAAAGAGCATGATATCTGCCAAAAAGCATAAACCAGAAAGGGAATTCAAAATAAATATGGAATTCTACTTTGAATTTGGAACTTCTTTATTTTTGTATTAATTTTTGTATTATTAATATCTAATTATATTTATCTATTTTTTGAAATTGAAGTAAATAGATAAATAGAAAAAAATAGAATTCAAATTCAAACATATATCTTCAAACATATATCATATATTATTGATTTCTATTATTTATTAGAAGCAAATACAACGGGCACGCTAATCAATAAGATTGATGAAGTAGCAATTAATGCAAAAACAGCCAATTGGAAAGCAAGAGTCATGCTTTTAATCCTCCAAACTACCAACAAATGAATTTATAACCGTGAATTGTTTTCTTATGACTCATCAATCAATCATATTTTATGATTAGATAAATATAATTAGATATTAATAATACAAAAATTAATACAAAAATAAAGAAGTTCCAAATTCAAAGTAGAATTCCATATTTATTTTGAATTCCCTTTCTGGTTTATGCTTTTTGGCAGATATCATACTCTTTCAAAACTCATATCAAAACTCATTAATAATCAACATTAAATATATTATCTTCATTAATTTCAAATTTCAAAACTCATATCATACTCTTTTTTATAATCAATCTATATTTATATTACAGAACATGTTTCCAAGTTTTAACCAATTAGAAATCTTCAAAACTCTAACCCAAAATTCTCTAATTTTCATCTTCTAATCCACCACTTTCTCACTCAAATCTTCAGATTTATTTCCTTCCTTTTCTTTTTCATCTTTTTTAATCATATCAAGAACTAAAGATAAGCCATCTTAAAATTTTGTGTTTTGGATTTTATTTGATCAAGAAAATCATGGAAACTTTAAATTCAAGTAGGTTTTTATTCTGTTGTTTTTTTTGTTTTCTTCGTTTTCTTTAACATATTAAGAGATGGAGCGCAAACTGATGTACGGGTTTTGGAAATCATAGGTACAATTTACTTTTCCCGCTTATTTTCCATTTCTTTCATTCACTAATTCACTATTTTTATATTGATTTCCTTTTTTTCTTTAGAAAATCAACGACTTACCTCTACCACTTATCTATGATTTTAAGAAGAGAAAATCACCATTATGCCCCTCGAGTAATTTTGAAAGGCATGTTATGACCCTTAAGTTTTTTAGGTGCCATTTATGCGCCTGAGAATTTACGAGGTGCTATAAATAACCAATATGAGTGGAATCCGGCAAGGGCAGGTGGCGTAGCACACGTGCAGCTCACATGTAAGAAATTCTAGGGGCAACTTTGTCTATTCACTTTTTTTAATTGAAAAAATAAAAAAAATCCCCCTATTCTCCCATTTCTCTCCGCCTCTTTCAAAATAACTTGAGGGGCACAAATAGTAATTAACTCTTTTAAGAATCCATATTTTTACTCATCCTCATATTTTTCTTTAATGATAATTAATCATCAAAAATGCTCTTTTTATTGTCATAATTTTCCATGTTTCAGTTGTTCTCTTATGTTTCAGGGTTCTTTTTATTTTATTTTTCAATATTAAAAGTAACAAACATGAAAATGGATTTAAATACCCAGTAAAGTTGAAGAAAACAAGCCACAAGTGAACCTCAAAAGTCTAAATGAGAGAAAATTTCTAATATGGGTTGCCTACTTATTCTACTCTTAGCACTCAATTTGTTTTTTCGATTTGTTTGGGTAATCAAAATGAAATTTGGTGTCAGCTGATTTTTTTATTGTTTTGTTTTCAATGAAACATGAAAATTTCAAATATGTGTTGCCTACTTACTCTTCCTTTTCTTTTATTTATATTTGCGAATTTGGATCTTTTATTCTCTCTCACACAGGTGGTCGAAAGTTATAATGAAACTTGCTTCATCAAATTATCCTTCACCGAAACAAGTGCTGAAATTTGGAAGCCGACGGGGAAGAAGATCACCAATGATCGGATTCTGCCGATGCCTGCACCGATTCCAGACAATCAGATTACGGTGGTGGTACCGGATGCGGTTGATATTGAACTGGTAAGTGATGATCCGGCTATGGAGGAACATTTAATTTCGGTCAAAAAATCTGTCCCAAGTAGGGATGATATCGGGATAGGGAAGACGGGATATTCCCCAATTGTTGATTCAAGGAAGGTGGTCTCGGAAAATCGGGGAAAACTCCCGCAAATCACCAGGGACAACGATGTTCTTTCTCTAAAAAGGTTTGCAAAGAAATTGGAGGAGGTCACTCCGGCTCCGATTTTACAGCCAAGGTCGGATTTGTCTCTGGCTGTGACGGAGGTTCAAGAGGCAGCGGCAGCAAGGGTTTCGGAGGCAGAACCGGGCCAAGAAGACACAACCCAGGTTGCAGATATGGTACCCGAAATAGAGGATTGCGGTCAGTATCTCCACAGCCATCAACAGAAAAAGAGGCTTCCGGGTCAGAATGTGCAATTACAGAGGATTCCGGGTCAGAAATTGCAACCGGGTCAGTAATCTTGCCTACAACCGGGTCAGTATCTCTGGTGCAGGCTTCCGGGTCGGTATGTGCTATGGCAGAGGCTTCCGGGTCAGAAATTGTTGCAGCCGGGTCAGTAAATTTGCCCCTCACTGCTATGGAATCTGCAACCGGGTCAACATCTCTACAGCAGCCTGCATTTGGCGGGTCAACAGTTCTACCATCCCCTGCGGCAGTACAAACTTCAACTGATATTCCTATCGCATCTGTCTCTCTACAACTGCCAGGTAAACTGCTTCGAAAGAATGTGGCAAAGGATAATGTGCCTAAGGACAAACCTCTCCGACGTTCACCGAGACTCGCTCAAAAAGGCGGGACTCGTGATCAATAGCTTGTTTTACGCTACTTATACTTGTCACTATTATTGTGTTAATAATGAATTGGCTGATTTGGAATATAAAGGGTATAGCGAATGATAGTACTATGGCTAACATTCGGCAACATAAAATTAAATACTCTTTGGATTTGGTGGTTTTGTTGGAACCGATGGTTGGGTCGGATGATTTGTCCTTGTATGCTCGCAGGTTGGGATTTGATTATAGTTTTAGTAATATTTCTGGCAAAATATGGGTGTTGTGGAATGGGATTTTGGGTTTGGATATATTGGGGGATATGGAGCAGGTGGTGCATGTTAGGATAGATGTTTTTGCTGGTAGGCCTGTTGTTTGTTCTTTTGTGTATGCAAAATGTTCACATGTACTTCGCAGGGAGTTGTGGCAGGACATGAGACGGTTTAGAGAGCAGCAGGCAGAACCGTGGCTCATTGGTGGTGACTTTAATGTGGTTATGAGTCAGACGGAGAGTCGGGGTTCCATCCCAGATATGTTGCCGATTTCTGAATTTCAGGAAACCGTTAATGATTGCGGCTTGCTGGAGGTTGCTTATATGGGGAGTCCTTTTACTTGGAATAGAGGAGAAGTGAGACCATTACAACGACGGTTGGATTGGATTATGGTTGATGCGGAGTGGAATTTAATGTTTCAACAGACGATAGTAGAGCACTTGCCGCGTACCATATCAGACCACTGCCCTTTGTTAGTATCAATATGCCTCACAACAGAGCGGTGTGGTTCGGCATTTCGATTTCAGGAGATGTGGATTAAACACGGAGGTTTTATGAAGGTAGTGGAGGATAGTTGGAAGCAGGAGTTGGAAGGTTCGGGTATGCTGAAACTCCAGGGGAAATTGAAAAGATTAAAAGTTGCTCTAAGAATATGGAATAGGGACGAATTTGGTAACAATACAACAGTCTTGAAGGCGGCTTTAGAGAGGTTGGAGATTTTGGAGAGGGAGTATGATGCAAGTCCTAGTGAAGTCAGTTGGCAGGAGTTAGAAGTTGCTAAGAGGGAGTATGTAGAGGCGTTAAAAAGGGAGGAGGTTTTTTGGAGACAAAAATCCCGCATAAGGTGGTTCAAGGAGGGTGAGGCTAACACTTCTTATTTTCATTCTTTTTGCAGGAACAAACAAAAACGCATGCAAATATCACAAATCACTACAACTGGAGGTGATATTTTATCAAATATGGAGGATATTGGGGCGGCTGGAGCTGACTACTTTCATCAATTGCTCAGTTGTGACTCAGAGGAGCAGTCTGCGGACCAATTGCTGTCCTTGATCCCGGAGCTTGTCTCGGAAGCCGATAACAAATGCCTAGACCAACTTCCTTCTCGGTTGGAGGTCAAGTCAGCTGTTTTTGCGCTTTGCTCGACAAATGCTGCGGGGCTGGACGGTTTTACAGGCAAATTTTTCTAGTCATGCTGGGAGATTATTGGCGACGATGTTACACAATCGGTGCGGGATTTTTGGGCTGGCCTTCATATTCCGAAATCAATGGCGAGTGCTTTTCTGGTCCTTCTCCCAAAGGCTACTAATCCAACAACGTTTGCGGAATTCAGGCCGATTTCCTTATGTAATTTCTCAAGCAAAGTCATCTCAAAGGTGTTGTCAAATCGGCTTGCAGGTATTCTTCCTTCCTTGATCAGTCCTAATCAAACTGGCTTTGTAAGCGGGAGGGCAATCACTGACAATATATTGCTAGCCACGTAAATGGTGGGCTCACTTAATAAGAAAGTCCGGGGGGGAAATATGATTATAAAATTAGATATGATGAAGGCTTTTGATCGTGTCTCACATGCTTTCTTGATTCTTGTTCTTCGGAGGTTTGGTTTTAGTTCTTATTTCCTTCAAATGATAAAACGCTTGTTATGTGATAATTGGTTTTCGGTTTTGATAAATGGAAGTCCTTATGGCTTTTTCAAGTCTGAGAGGGGGGTTAAACAAGGCGATCCCATGTCACCTCTCCTTTTTATTCTAGCTGCTGAGGTCTTCTCGCGAGGTTTGAATCATTTGGTCGGAATACGGTCTTTTGATCCTTATGTTACATCTCACTCCACATTAGTTGTTTCTCATTTAGCTTATGCAGATGATGTCATCATTTTTTTAAATGGAGGGAAAGCGAGGCTGCGAGAATCGATGACATTTATTGCATCCTATGAGCAAGCATCGAGACAGAAGATCAATCCAGTCAAGAGTTCTTTCTATATCTCAAGCAGATCCCAACTAGCTCAAATACACATGATATCTCAGGTAACAGGTTTTACTCAAGGTATCCTTCCTTTCACCTATCTTGGTTGTCCTTTGTAAACGGGAAGGTCGAAGGTCTCATATTATGTTCCGCTTGTGGAGAAGGTCATGAAGAGGGTTGAGGGTTGGCAACAGAAATTGTTAGGATTTGGAGGTCGTTTAATTTTGATTCGCCATGTTTTGATTTCTATGACCTTATATATTTTAGCCTCAGCTGATCCACCCAAAAAGATTTTTGATGACATTGAAAGAATTTTGGCTAATTTCTTATGGGGTCAATCAACATATGGTAATAAGAAGCATTGGATGTCTTGGTCACGACTATGTAATGATGTGTTGAATAACGGGCTGGGTTTATTTTCATTACGGGATCTTCAAAGGGCTTTCTCTGTTAAATTGTGGTGGAAATTTTGGACAACTGATTCTATATGGCGAGATTTTCTTTTTGATAAATATTGCATGGATTTTACACATCCAGCTCTCGTTCAATTAACATCTGCTGATTCGACTGTTTGGCGGAGGATGCTCAGACACCGAGAGAGTGCTAAGGTGAATATGGGAGTTCTAGTTCGGGGAGGTGCCTCTTCTTTTTGGCACGACGATTTCACTTTGAAAGGTCGATTATCTATTGTCCGCCAACCCGATTCTTCAGCAAAGATCAGTGATTTCCTTAGCCTGAGTGGTTGGTCTTCTTTGCCGCCAAGTCTACCTTTGGGGCAACTCGGTAGTCTGCCGAGGATAGTGGCTGGAGAAGGGGCGGATATATGGGTGTGGAAGCCAGAGTCTAGAGGCAATTTTACAATTACATCGTCCATGAAGGAGTTACAACCATTTGCTATAATACAAGGTACTCGCCGTATACTGTGGAACTCAAAACTTCCTTTGTTCTTGTGTGTATTTATGTGGCGTTTATTTAATGGCTTTCTCGCTTTTGATACGAGTAGACAAACTTGGGGAGTTTCTTTGGCTTCATGGTGTAGCTGTGGGAGGGGGGTTGATAGCATCTTACATATATTTGTAGACTGTCCTTTGGCTAGCTTTCTGTGGCGGAAATGTTGTGGTTTTTTGGGTGTGGATTGGCGTTTACTACATCGTGACAATCCGGTTTCTCTTATTAAAATGTTATGGTGGAAAAGTCAAGGGAAATGGCAGGATATTTATGTGATTGTTAGTTCAAGGATATGTTGGATTTTGTGGCGTGCTAGATGTCGTTTTATTTATGAAGGAACTATTGCGAATCAAAGGGGGCTTTTGAAAGAATTCGAGAATTTTATTGCTCCAATTCTACAATCCGTGGGCATGTATGATCACTATATGGGGCGGAAATCACCAACTTGGAACATTATGGGAAAGTCTTTGGCGGTGAAATGGTTGGTTGATGGTTCATCGGGGTTGCTCATATTAAATATAGATGGTGCTTCTCGAGGCAATGGTGCTGGTGGAGTCTTGCGTTGTGGTAATGGTGATTTTGTCTTTGCCTATTATCGTTATCTGGGGGATGACCTTACTAATTCTGAAGCTGAGATACATGCGATGGTGTCAGGGATTCAATTGTCTACTAGTTTGGGTCACACTCAGATTACTATTCAATCAGACTCCAAATTCTTGGTGGATGCAATCCATTCTCGGTACATTCATAGCTGGAAATTAGATGTGTTATTTCAGACTTTGCTCAAGCTTATAAATCAACATGCTATTACTCACATTTATCGGGAAGCCAATAAGGTTGCGGATATGCTTGCTAATGAGGCCTGTAACACTAATGCTTCTTGTGAATTTCCTACTTTTTCACGATTACCTTTATCAGTTCAATTACAATGTATATCTGATAGGAATGGCTTGCCAAATTTGCGATTTCGGCAAAGACCATAATTTAGATACAGGCTCATTATTGAACCCGCCACTGAGAGCCGGTTTTATGCTGTATTCTGGCTTTTGCCTTTATAAATAAAATTGCGCAGTTAAAAAAAAAAAAAAAAAAAAAAACTTGCTTCATCAAAAGAGATATTAGGTTACCCACTATTCCTTATCATTTCTTAGATGTCTAAATAGAGAATTCTATGATATAAGAAATCTCATTCTGAGTTTTTGTCAAGTAAAGTAAGTCCATTATGAGTCCTTTTCAAAATGTCTAGCATTAAATTACTCATTTCCTAAAATAACAATATTTTTTCATATAAACTTCCACTACTAATCTACCTTAATTTAAGAGTAATTTAAGGGCATTAACCTTCCATAACTAATAATGCAATAAGACAACTTTATTAAAAGTAAAATACTTTTATTAATTTTCATCTTAAGTCAAAGTGAAACATTAAATTTCGGATGAAGTAATATTGTATTTGTTAAAGTATATAACCTAAATAATATTTGAGTTTCTGAGAATTAGGTATCATCATATTGCTTATGGCCCTTGTGTTATTTTTTTAATTTTCTTTTATATTATTAGTAGAATTTTGGCATTTTTTTACATTAATTTATGATAGTTTGAATCTTTTTAAAAAACTAGACCATTTATAAGTATGGTCTAGTTTATTACAAATATTTATTATTAGACCTCTCCGGAGGAGGTCGACCTCACCAGAGGAGGAGTAGTAGAAGCCCGGCTGAGCGGGTGCCCCGTGAGGGGAGTAGTAGAAGTCCTGTTGAGCGGGTGTCGTGAAGAGCCCGTTGAGCGGGTGCCCGTGAGGGAGTAGTAGAAGTCCCGTTTTTTGAGCGGGTGTCGTAGAAGTCCCGTGTTGAGCGGATGTCGTATAAGCCCGTTGAGCGGGTGCCCCAAGAGGGGAGTATAAGATCCACACAAGGGAGCCCAAAGAAATGACAATTAAATCATTCCCTTGTGTGAGATATGGGGATTGAACTTGGGACCTAAGCCCCAAGTGTGATGGCCTTACCCACTTGGCCATCCAATCCCTATATAGCTGAATCTTTTGATCATTGCTAGCCACTTTTAATTTTTCATTTTGATTTTTCTTTTAAATGTTTCAATTTATTTGACTGTAAGGTACAAAGAATCCTAATTTCTGGTAACCTTTTATGTTATATGTATTGATTTCTTAGGCAAAAACTTAATTTAGACTTGATTTATTGTTTTGATTCCAAGAATTAAGTTCTTTAGCCAGGCCCAACAGAGTTTTTACAAACGTGATTTTTCTTAAAAGATTGCCAATATACTAATATATTAATTTTATTTTGTAGTTAATAAAAATATTTACTAAAATGAATCTTACAGCAATGCAAGTTTGGCGAAAAAACTTGAGCAGAAAATTGCTCGCTCTCATAGAAGAAGATGCATTATCTCAAAACGTGGATCACACAATGTTGAAAAACTTCATGAATTAGATGGCTCCATAAGAAAAATGAAGTCACAATACGTAGTCTCTTCATGTTTTCTAAAAAGATTCAATGATTAACATTTAATAGTAGTAGTGCAGTCATTGTTGGATCAAAACATTGGATGAAACATTAATCGAAATAATATAGGACTATGTTTAATTCTTTTGATTATATATTATTTGATCCAATAATCATTCGGTGTTCACCCTTACATTTGTGATTTACTCAATAAAAGTCACATTACCTAATCATGTTGAATTTTCTCATTTGTTTTCTGAAAAATTAAAGTTAGTTTTTGTTCTAAATATAATTGTACAACCATTAAATTAATAATTTGAAATTCAGTATTTTCGTGCATAGCACGGGTGATTTGCTAGTATATATATATATATATATATACCCCATTATGAAGTTTGAGACTGCCCACGATATATCCTATGACATTTCAACTACCAACATGCGTGGTTAGATGTAGTCAAGCTATTATTTTGAATCAATGAGAATAATTGAACGTTTCTGTGATGTGCTTTTAATGGTAAAAGAATAGGCGAAGACACCTAATATCAATGACCCGAAATCCAGAAGTTTGAACTCATATTCTAGTAGCTTACTTGGCACTTTTACATTTCCACACTTGCGTCTAGGGCGGTTAATGGGATCCAAATGCTCAAATCTAGACTCATATTTATTAGACTCAAATCAGGTACTCTCTCCATCCCTAAATAAGTTTAACACTTAATATTTCACATGAATTAAGAAATTTCTAAAAAGAATAAAAGTCGAAGCCAAAAGACTAATATATCCTCATTAAATACATCTTGGAAATTGAAATTGTGGTTAAAAGAAAAGTAAAAAGAGGGTAAAAATTCATTAAATTTTTAATGAAGGTCCAAATGTTAACATTATTTTGGAAATTTTTTGAAGTACCAAATGTTAACCTCATTTGGGGATGGAGGGAGTCAAATAAGGTTAACATTTGAGACTTTAATTTTTTTCTCAAAATAAGGTTAACATTTGGATTATCAATGAGAATTTAATGAACTTTTACCATTTTTACCCTCTTTTTACTTTTCTTTTAAATACAATTTCAATTTTCAAGATGTAGTTAATGAGGATATATTAGTCTTTATCTTCAACTTTTTATTGTTTTTAAGAATTTCTTAATTCATGTGAAATAATCAAATGTTAACCTTATTTAGGGATGAAGGGAGTAATATTGGACTCAATATACTCAAGAGATCCAACAAACCCACATATACATACAGTCTCTCCTACCCTCCCCTCTCCAATAATAAGATGTGGACTAATCCTACCAAAGAAAAAATAAAAAATTTGGGCTCACGTTAGGCTTGAGCGTTCATTAGGAGGAAAAAATTGTATTATTTTATAAAGGAGTGTGCATTCAGTATACGGTTTGATTTTTCAAAACAAAATTTCGGTATTCATTCTTTTTGTATCGATATAGATTGCATACTACCGATTTTTTCCGATGCATCTTATCGCGCTGTAGTTATTTTGATGCCCTCGCAACGCTAGTTTTTTTACAAACTTGCTTTCACAGTATTTGGAATGTTAGTCACTTTGCATCAATAACTCTTCTATAGTGAATGGAATGCATGACACCATAAAATACGACCTAGAACTTTTAAAAAAAAATAAAAAAATAACCCAACTCTGGGGAATACTTTATTGATTATATTTGCATAAAAGAAGGTAAAAAATCAGTACAATCAAAGCAAAACTAATCAACAAAAACAGTGAGCAATGCTAAGCGAATATGGGGTGTACTTTGTCAATTCAAGTTGCTTGATTTCTTTGATTTCTTTGATTGACACGTGAATGATTCTTCATTTCAGGGTTAGGCTTTTGTTAAGTTGGAAATTGGTGGGAATTTTTTTTTTTTTTTATTTAAGTGAAACTTTAGTATTAAAAAAAAAAAAAAAATTGGTGCCTTCATTTTTAGGGGCTTGAGGCAATGGTCTAAATGGCCTCATGGGTGACACAACCCTAAAGATATATGAAAACACACCTGAAAATGGAGGTTGAACACACCTATTTTTTGGAGTTTTTGGCTCGGCCTTCGGGCCTTGGAACCTATCCTCACCCGAATCACCATATTCCACATTTGAAAGAACGAGGATAAGGTTGGGAGGAAATTTAGCAAAAAGAACAACCAGATAACCCCTAAATAGGCAGTAACTTGCAACCACTAGCATGCCACAATCCGTAAAGCTAGCACACGTTCTCCCTGACAAAATCTTGGGAAACAGTGTGAATGTGCAAGATCATAACAGTCACGACAAGAACATGAGGCGGGAAAGCCATTTAGAAGCACCTATAAATTAAAGAGGAAGGACATCAAGGACACAATTTTCAACAATAAAAATGCGTTTTTTTTATCTTCTTTTATTTTATTTTTATAGATTTTGTTACAGTTTTGTCCATTTTTTTTCATGTGCACTTAAATTCATGTAACTCCTCTTTATCCTTAACTTTTTGGATCAGTCAAGTTTTCTGCGTGAATATTTTCATTCAATAACGCAAAGTTAGGTAGAATTCACCCTCTAGACTGAGCTTTCTCCCCGAGGATTTGTCCACAATAACAAATACTACATTTTAGGGTTAGGTTGATAGGTTTAGGATCAACTTTATGCGTAAAGAATCAACTCCATTAACGCATACTAGACCAATTCATCCTTTATGAGCTGTAACTTACCTTGAGAAATGAAATTTCAAGTATTCAATAAAGGTCGTCCGACTCAACCCTAACTCAATGCGGACTGAATTTTTAATGGCAACATATACATAACATTTTTATCACTTTAAAAAAAGAGTTATATAATATTTCAAAATTAATATAACTGGAAACAAACAGGGACGAAAGTGGATGGAGACATAATTTCTCTTGGCCAATAAAGTGATGACACTGTTTACCTCAATACCCAATCCCTCCTAAACTGAGAATTCCCTAGCCCGATCCATATGAGGCCAGATAAGCCCCCGATTCTTACTGACAAAAAATTATGTCTCCGTGTATATTCCATTACTATACACAACCAATCACAATTTATCATGTGTAAATATAATTAAAAAAATTATTCATATAGTGAATTCTAATTGGTTAGATATGGGAATAGAGATATACACGGGGGCAAGGGGCCATCCAGATTCCAATAACAATTTTTTTTTTTTTTTACATTTCTACTTTTATCCATATTCTCTTAATTATAAAAAATAAATTTTAAATCCTAAAAGATGAGTTAAAAACATTAATAGTGACAAGAATGTTAGCGGGAAAAGACAAATGTTAGAGAGAATTTGAAATGGGATGAGAATCGCTAGAACAATCTAAATCTAGTGCCGAAGATGTGTTTTGTTTGCACGTATAATACACTTGTCCGTTGTTAGATAAAACGGTTCCAAACAAATGTTAGAAACTGAGCAAAAAGAAGAAGAGAGAATGTAACTGCTTTGTGATTTTTATTATCTATAAAATGAGCTGAGAATCAGCTATTTATACAAGGAAGAAGACAACTAAAAATAGTAACTGCTCTAAGGAGCACAATCCTATGCTATGCACACTACCGTAATAAAATTGCTAAACAAGACTAAAAAGGATATTGGGCCAATCTTACAATACACACTATTTAAAATAAAACCAGCCCATTATTTAGTCTTAGGCCTGCTTCGAATAGCCAGTCCATTGTGACTTAAAAGATGAGTCCAGCAACCTTCATAGCAGTCCAAATATTATTTTCATCCTTTGTTAGCTTATTCTTCATCAGTGCTTCAGCTTGCACTTTGTTGCTTGATCATCAGCTGCATTTCTCTTGCTCTCTTGCAGCTAATATCTTCAACAGCCCCCCTCAAGTTGAAGCCTTGTATAGATCAAACAGCCCCAAACTCTTGACCAAGTAGTGATGCCTTTGAGAATGCAAACCTTTAGTAAAGATATCTGCCAATTGCTTGTGAGCACTTACTGGCAAAGGTTTGAGCACATTTGCTTGAAGTTTTTCCCTTACCACATGACAGGCTATGTTAATGTGTTTGGTCCTTTCATGGAACACAGGATTTTCTGCTATGTATATAGCACTTGCACTGTCACAGAATAAAGGAACAGCTTGCTGTTGCTTTACTCCCAAGTTCTCAAGCAAAAAGATCAACCATTGAACTTCACAGGTAGCCATAGCCACAACTATGTACTCAGCTTCTGCTGAGCTCCTAGATACAGTGCTTTGTTTCTTGGATTTCCAAGAAACAAGTGAATTCCCCATAAAAATGCAGAAACCAGTTACTGATCTTCTAGTTTCACTGCATCCTGCCCAATCACTATCAACAAAGGCTTTGAGCTGCAAGGAAGATGCAGATGAGTAAAATAAGCCTTGGCCAGGAGAAGCCTTGATGTATCTAAGCAATCTTCCAACTGCCTTTTGATGTAATAGTGTGGGTTTATCCAGAAATTGGCTGAGCTGCTGAACACTATATGCTATGTCTGGTCTAGTAACAGTCAAGTATAGAAGCTTGCCAATGACTTTCCTGTACTTAGTGATGTCAATGAGGGCTTCTGAATCATTGTGGCAATATTTGGCTGCTGGATCAATGGGTGTGCTGCTTGGATGACTCTCAAGATATCCTTCTTCTTTAAGTAAATCAATCACATATTTCCTTTGAGATAGAATGATACCTTTGTCACTCCTAGCAATTTCAATGCCTAGGAAATAAGTCACCTCCCCCAAGCCTTTGATTCTGAACTTCTCATGAAGAAAATACTTGACTGGGGTAATTGCATCCATGCTATCACTCACTAACAGTACATCATCAACATAGACCAATAAGGCAATGAAGCAAGATGCAGTTTGTTTGACAAACAAACTGTAATCATGCCAAGATTGTGAGAAGCCTAGTTTAATGAGAGCTGCAGTGAGGGTAGCATTCCACTCTCTACTGGCTTGTTTCAAGCCATAGAGTGACTTCTTCATTTTGCAAACATGGCCTGGTAGAACTCCATTAAGACCAGGAGGAGGAACCATGTATATATCTTCATGTAAATCTCCATGAAGAAAAGCATTGTTGATGTCTAATTGGTGAATAAACCAATTTCTGCCAGCTGCTAAGGCTAACAATACTCTAATTGTGGTCATTTTTGCAACTGGTGAGAAAGTATTAATGAAATCAACCCCAGCTTTCTGTGTATAGCCTTTGGCTACAAGTCTAGCTTTGTACCTCTCAATAGTGCCATCTGCAAGATACTTGATCTTATAGATCCATTTGTTACCTATAGGAGTTTTATCTGGGGGCAGAAATGTAAGTTCCCATGTGTTATTAGAAGCCAAGGCTGTAAGTTCAGCTGCCATTGCATCTTGCCAAACTTTATGCTTAGATGCCTCAGCAAATGTAACAGGCTCCCAATGTACATCAAGAGCATGAATAAAAGAAACATGATTCTGTGTCAAATGATCATATGAAATGACTCTATGAAGAGAATGAGGTGAATTAGATGTAGAATTAGGAGGATGAAGAACATAGTCCTGAAGATAACTAGGTGGTTTTATGGATCTTCCAGATTTACTTGTAGGAAGAGGTAAAGAATCAGAGGGAGTCAAATGACTAGAATTAGGAGTAGATCCATGGAACTTAGCAGGAGTAAGTGATAGAGGAACATCATCAAGAAGCTTAGAAGGTGAAGATCTATGATTTTCTGGTATATCTGTGTTGGAACTAAGAAGATGGAAAGGAAAAATATGTTCAAGAAAAAGAACATTCCTTGACACAAAAACATCTTGTGTTTCAATATCCATCAAAACATAACCCTTTGAAGTATTTGATTGACCTAGATAAATGCATATTTTTCCTCTAGGATCAAATTTTCCTCTATCATGTGCCAAAGTGCAGGCATAACTAAGACATCCAAAGATTCTTAGATTTTGGTAAACAGGAAGCTTTTGATACAACACTTCATAAGGTGCTTTATTTTTCAGAATAGGAGTAGGAGTTAGATTGATAAGATAAACTGCATGCCTGATGCAATATCCCCAAAAAGAAATAGGAATATTAGATTGAAATTTGAGTGATCTAGCTACATTTAGAATGTGCTGATGTTTCCTTTCAACAAGGCCATTCTGCTGAGGAGTTTGAACACAAGAAGTATGATGTAAGATGCCATTTGAAGAATAAAAATGTGGCATAAGAAATTCAGCTCCATTGTCAGTTCTTATAACTTTGATTTTGATATCAAATTGAGTATGAATGAAGGAATGGAAAGACTGCAAAGTATTAGCAGCTTGAGACTTAGTTTTAAGAAGGTAAATCCATGTGAATCTACTATAATCATCAACTATGGTCAGGAAGTATTGATGACCATGAATGGTTAATTCTTTATATGGTCCCCAAATGTCTGCATGCACCAAGTCAAAAGCTCTATGTACTACAGTACTTCTAAGAGGAAAAAGGCAGTTTCTGCATTTTAGCAATAGGACAAATACTGCATTCACAAACTGAAGTACATTTACTATCAATACTTGTAATCTGCTTGAGCCTATCCAAAGACAAGTGTCCTAACCTATAATGCCAAAGCATTTTATTGACTTTTGTTGTGGAAACATGAGCAACAGAAGCATTTTTAGAAATAGGTTCAGTCAGTATAACATGCTACTGAAGAAGAACAAAAGGAATAGGTAGGATTGAAGTAGTACAGACCTTCCCACTCTTTAGCTATCCCAAATCTCTTCAAGGTGAATAGGTCCTGTATGTAACATTTACCAGGAGCACAAGTAATTGAGCAATGAGCTTGATGAACTAGCTTGGAAACAGATAAGATATTGAGCCTAAAACTAGGCACATACAACACATCATACAAGGTGATGTCAGAAGTGAGATGAATAACTCCTTTCTTTGTGACAGGAATGGAAGTGTGATCAGGAAGTTTAATAAACAAATTAGACACAGGAATAGAAGATGCAAAAAGATCAGAAGTGCATGCCACATGATCAGTTGCTCCAGAATCAATGATCCAAGTATTAGTCAAGGATGCAAATGGTATACCTGATTGAGCATTAAACTGATCTCCTTGCATTAGAGTGGCTTGATGTATCACAGGAGCAGAGAAGGAAGGTGTAGTAGATGAAGAGCTTCCTGCATTGTGCTCAAGACAAACAGTCATCATCATTTGAATCAGCTCCAGTTTTTGATCTTGTGAAAAACCTACAGCAGCATCCTTTGCAGGAATAGAATGCACAGGACCAGAGTTTCATGTAACTTGATTTATAGGTTTAAAATTTCCTTTTCCTGAGTTGTAATTAGTGCTCCAATTGTCACCTTTGTAATTTCCAGTTTGAGAATTATTCCAACTGTTTGATCCATTTCCTCTTCCAAAGCTGTTATTGCTCTGTGGATAACCATGCTTTTTATAGCACCTATCCACAGAATGACCAGTTTTACCACAATAAGTGCATACAAACACCTATTTCTGACTATTGAAATCAGTCCTTTTATATGAACCTGTGTTGACAGCATTGATCTTAGTATATGAACCTATACCTCCTGATCCTTCCTCCAATGAATCCATATCAACACAAGCAGTTTGATTACATAGTGTTTGAATATCTGTATTATGTTGTGCTGCATAAACAAACTGTATTTCATGTTCTTCTGCCATAGAAAACACTTCCTCAATGTCAGGTAATGGTTTTGTCATCAAAACACTTGATCTAACCTGAGCAAAATTTTCATTTAGGCCTTTTAAAAACCTCACAACATACTCTTTGTTGTACTGCTCTAATACAGTATTTAAGCCACCACAAGTACATGTAGGAAAACCTCTAAGAGCACACAATTCATCCCAAATAAACTTCAAATCAGTGAAAAATGTATCAACAGTCTTACTGCCTTGTTTCAAGGCATAAAACTCTTCTAGTGTATCTGAAAGTCTGTATGCATTTCCTTTTGTATACCTCGTTTCCAGATTTTTCCACACTTCAAAAGAAGTAGAACAAAAACTAACACTCATCCTAATAGTTTCAGATAGTGTATTCAAAATCCAAGTCATAACTAGTTGATCAGCTTGTTCCCAATGTCTGTACAATTTATTAGTTTTTGCAGGTGTTTGAAAACTTTGTACAGATTCTATGAAGCACAATTTATTCCTAGTAACAATACCTCTTCTCATCTCACGCCTCCAGGTCTGGTAATTGGAGCTATTAAGAACAATTTTAGTTAAAATGAATGCAGAATTCTCACTTGGATGCACAGTGAAATGATGAATTGCATTAACCTCTGGATTTGTCATGGCAGAAACTGCAAAGCTTTGAGATCAATTTCAATTGATAGCAGAAAACGAAATCAAACTTGAAGGAAGCTCAATCTCAATCAGATCACTGAATTGATTTCAGAGGAGAATCAATTCCTCAAACTAAAATAACAAAAATGAAATTGCGGAGCTCATAGGCTCTGATACCATGTTAGAAACTGAGCAAAAAGAAGAAGAGAGAATGTAACTGCTTTGTGATTTTTATTATCTATAAAATGAGCTGAGAATCAGCTATTTATACAAGGAAGAAGACAACTAAAAATAGTAACTGCTCTAAGGAGCACAATCCTATGCTATGCACACTACCGTAATAAAATTGCTAAACAAGACTAAAAAGGATATTGGGCCAATCTTACAATACACACTATTTAAAATAAAACCAGCCTATTATTTAGTCTTAGGCCTGCTTCGAATAGCCAGTCCATTGTGACTTAAAAGAGGAGTCCAGCAACCTTCATAGCAGTCCAAATATTATTTTCATCCTTTGTTAGCTTATCCTTCATCAGTGCTTCAGCTTGCACTTTGTTGCTAGATCATCAGCTGCATTTCTCTTGCTCTCTTGCAGCTGATATCTTCAACAACAAACATCGGGCAACATCAAATAAATGTTTCACGAGTATGTTTACGACAGATAAGTTCGACATAATTTTCTTAATATTGTCTCTTAATATTAATTAGCAAGACGTTTTTGTCACTCTGTTTTTTACATAGTATGAAAAGCATTATTGATTCTTTTTAGCAATCACGAGATTAAAATTATATTTACGTTCGGAAAAAGTTACTTGTCAAACCTACCAAGTTATAATTTGAACGTTGAATTTATGTAAACAAGAAAACATTTATCCTTTTTTTTCTTGTAATTTCACTATCCAGTGATTTTACACATTATTTCATTACGCATTCAAGTCCATGACTTGTTAATAGGAGGAAAACATCTTACCTCTTGAGATCAGGGACGAAGATAAGAGAAAGGTGAGGGCAGTTGCTCCCTCCCTGAGATTTTTAAAAATATCAATAAATATAGTAAATTTTGTATTTACTTCGAAATATTTGATCAAATTCACCCTCAACATTGTGTTTTAGAGTTTTTATATGTAATTCATCATTTTGTTGCAGTTTTTTACTCCCTCAACCTAAAAATTCTTTAAAAAAAATATGTTTATCATTTTTACTAATTTATTGATTCAACTTTCGTTAAACCCTTCCCAAACCACTTGTGATCAACATGCCAACTTATATCACCATTTAGCTACCTCAATTTAGTACTACTACAAAGGGGTGGGGAGAAACATTCATAAATTTGAGTAAAACATATATGTTGGGGGAAGTTTCGCAAACATCTATTAGACTACAACGAGAGACGGGTTTTGTATCTTGTGTGCCAAAATAATTCGGCCGAATATCGAGTTAAAAGCTTGGATGGACTTTTGTATTTTCATTTGGAATTTCTCTTTACAATATGGTTACAATTGGAAAAGGGGGTGACTCGACCAAATAGACGTTATTGGAAAAATTCCCTCAAGCAGGAAGTCTAGTTTATTGGCTAGATTCTAATCTAAGTATACGTTAGTAGACAAATATCATCACGCAAAAAGCCTATCAATATTCCAAATTGCTATTTCTAAGTGCAACTACATGAATTTAAGTGCAGAAAGTTGTAAGGAAAGCATATAAAAATTGTATAAATGAATATAAAAAGGTATTTTGATTGTTGATGATCATTTTGAAGGGATTCATGGGCGGAAACTCGTTCCAAACACCCATGGATCCTCCCCTGAAGGATCCGCTCATATGAAACAATTCGAAAACAGCAATAAAGAACTTACTTTCTGGGATTCAAGAAGCTACTTCTTGAATGGAGGATGACGTTTCTTGGATCGGATGCTGCTACCGATTGATCTCCCTTTGCGGAAAGTCCCTCTACCGGTATCCACGCGACAAAGCGGGCAGCGATTTGCTAGCTCTTCGTCTTTTTCCGATTTTCGGGAATTTAGAGAAAAAAGGAGAGGCGAAACTATTTCGGCTTCTTAGGTATTTCGGGTGAAAAGCATTGAAGTCTAGGGTTTCGGCCAAGAGTTTATTATATAGGGTGTGAGAGTTTGTTCCCAGAACTAACTCTCACGTCCTCAACTCCTCTCGGCAATGGGATTCCTTAACTCCCACGTCCCCTTAGACTTCGCTGGTAGTGGGAGTCCTTATCGGATAATAACTCCCACGTAATCCCAGCTAAAGGTAAAATACCGAAATTTCCCCTATCTCTAATTCGAATAATAAACACTTTATTATTTTCAGAAAGACAAATGTCAGATACAATGAACCTAGACACATTCTAGATTCATTGAATCTGGACATAAAGCTCGTTAGCTCGTCTATGCGTGTGACCCTGTAGGTTCATCTCACGATGGCAATGAAAACACACTTAGTAGTAGTGTGAGTCCATAAATCACAAGCGGTCCCTAGCAGGACATTGTGACTACCCAAAGTGAATGAATATACAACGGAACCTAATATCAATCCACTATTTAATCCCTTTGTCTCGCGATATCCTAATTAAGCATAAGGCATGGTGGTCGTCACCCTTATTAAGCTTAATTGTATTTATGCTCGATCTCCAGGTAGACTGTTTCGACAAATAGCATTTGATACCCACTTTATCAAATACATTTGAGCACGGCCGTGCATTTAAACAGTCTTTCCCTATCGAGGGGCCCATGGATATCTCTCTCTAATAATAGAGAGGGACAAATTCCTTACAATGTCTCTCACATTCAAGCTATGATAGGACACTACATCCGATCTCAGTCGTATTGATTACTCTGTTACAAGTAACGTCCGACTGAGTCAAAACGTGGCTCCATTCATACTAGAATCAATGAAGACATAAGGTCTAAGGATTCTAAAATAGTATTGAGAAGTAATACTTATGACTTAAGACCATGTAGTATTACTTCTCCGACTGGATCACGTCCCAATACAATGTATCCCTATATATTGCATCTATGATGTGATTTGTATCCATTACACATGATCAGTAAAACAAGATCATCAATCAACAATCATACTAGTTTTATTTCATAGTAATTAAGCATTACATAAAACTAGGGACTACTAGAATAGTAATTACATAAGCTAATGAGTTTCACTATCAAATCACACATTTGATAATCAAAAGCGAAATTAACTATTCAATTACATGCTCAAAAGATAATAAAACGCACAACATGTGCTAATGGTCCTAGGGCACTACTAACACATTTGTTCTTTCTTTTGATTTTCTATTTATAGCTGCTTGTGAGAATGGCTTCTCGCATTGAATTTTGCACATCTCGGCCATGATCTCGTGAAGTGTACATGTTCCTCATGTCATGGTCGTGATGGAGGGCGTGGGAAAAACTCTACTTGCTTCGGCTGAATGGAAGTTGGACGTTTTCCCAATTTTTCGGACAGTCTAGCTGCCTACATGGGCATAAAATCTCTCTTTGTCGCATCCCACTATGCCATGTGAAGATCATGTTGGTTGGGGGTGGAATAAGATCTAAGGCTAGGACAAAGAGCTGTGAAATCGAATTCGTGAAGTTTAGGAGTTTTTCTTGACTTAATGTTCGTCTTTTTTGTCGTTTTCTGTTGTATAACTGCTTTTGACCGTTCCACCTCTGTCGGTCTGTAGTTCCTGTCCCATCCATTTTCTATTGACATCCTTAGTGAACCTGGGATAGGACGCTCTGTCCGCTTGCTGAAGAGTTTGTGTCAACATTTGCCCCCTTTTTCTGAAGATCTGAACAAAAAGGCAGAAAATCTCAATTTTTGAGCGACATTGCGGAAAAAAATAGAAATATACTTCTATTTTAGATCTTCATAAATTCATAACATCTTAATTCCCTTCTCGTGACATATTTTAAGAATGAATCCAGACAACCTCATGGGTTTCAATGAGAACAGGCAAACTTTGATTCTAATCTTCGAGGTTTTTTTTTCAAACTTGGACCAATTCACCCCTCTGGTACTGATCAGGAGCCTTCTGATCTAGTTGGTGAATTAGCCCTCGTGGGATTATGAAAGTTGGTTGCCCAAACTACGGTGTTGGCCTAGGAATTTTTATAGCTATGACCTGGCTAGATCGAGTGTCCAACACGTTTGGTGATTGATGGAGAGATTAGGAATTTAATATTTGATTCATATAACACGTTCCAAAATTTGTCCTGATAAACAATTTCTCTTAGTCATAATCCCTTTCTGGACCCCTACTAATAATGGTTTTACCTTCTCGTATGGAATCATTTCTCCCACTCTTCTTGATTTTTTAGTCATGCTTGGTCTTCCTGTTGGGGGGATGGAATTTTCTTTGTTGTCTACTTCAGCCTTACCCGTCCCCAATCAGGCTGGTGCCTATTTATCTTAACCGACTTTCTTAGCAACTCATCAAAAGAATGAGGAGGTAACTGATCTTGGACATGTCTCATTCCTTCTATTATAGATTTTCATGTTCGTAGTCTGCACCATTTCAATAGGAGTTGTCATTGAGTATAAGAATTACATGGCTATTATTTTGGCCGGTCAAGTTCGTGGGTTGACTTTCTTCACTTTTTTTTGAATCTATCGTGCCATGTTTTCCTACTATGACAGTATGTTGAAAGGTCGTCATACTGAGCACTTTCGGGGCTTACTGTGGATATTGCATATATGGCTATATCAATATCCTTTTAATTTTTTCTTAGATAGAATTTCCAAGGAGGCTAAGCAAAATTCAAGTTCGGTACTACGTTATCGTCTCAGACAAGTGCAAGTTGACCCAACCTCGGAATCTAAACATAGTAAATTTTTTAACATTACCCAAGAAATATCCTGATCTAATTTACTCCCCTAATAGGACCGGAGTTTCTACCACAGGTGGCCGCGAACTCGTCCGGACATGTTGAGGGAAGTTTAGGCTCATTTGCTGATATAACTAGAGAATTGTTCAGTTGTATCACCCTTCTTTCTATTATAACAAAACCACCTGGGAACCCTACGATCATATTTTCTTTGCCCGACACTTTGGTTTGGACCATGACATCCCGGTTGATCCGGATCTTACTGCATTATATATCGGTCGGCCCTGCTTGTCGACTGAGGAACTGTAGACCAAGGTTAACAAGATAAATATTTAAATTAAACAAGATAGATATTCAGATGCCTTTGTGGGCTGGTGGTTCTTGGTCTCGACCGCCCTTTTCGATGTCCCGGCAGAAGCTTGGCTGGAAAGGTTTTACAATCCGGTATTTAATAACCTGAAACCCGAAACGACAGATGATTCAAGTTCGTA
This sequence comes from Vinca minor, assembly GCA_026122235.1. Taxonomy (NCBI): domain Eukaryota; kingdom Viridiplantae; phylum Streptophyta; class Magnoliopsida; order Gentianales; family Apocynaceae; genus Vinca; species Vinca minor. The sequence goes on along the minus strand of JAOCZM010000284.1, from coordinate 6,002,075 downwards.
TTTTGATCCTCCCCCTCGCTACTCTGAGAGCTTCTCTTCCAATTCTCATTTCTTTTTCTCCCTTCGGTAATTCACATTGGTGATGAAACATATGAGGTACATATCACTGCTCTCCTTTTAAGAAAACCTGGTCATTGTTCGACTCCCTTCTTATTATTATCATAGGTATCATTTTGATTTGTTCTCTTATTACCCTTTTCTCATTATAATCCTTCAATATTTGGTTATTTTTTTGGGGGGGAGGCCAGGCAAGCAAAAATTTTGGAGAGGTTTTTTTTTTCTTTCCTTCCAATGGTCAGAGAGATTATTCTCACTCGACTCCTATTCCTAGGATGAACTGACATCTTTTTTCAAATCACCAATTAAGAAATATGGTTCTCCTATCTTCTGTAAGCATAGATAATTGTTTCTTGAAGCAGCTGAACTGCCATTTCCTATTGACAATGGGAGCCAAACCAATAATGGTGTGTTTAGATGGTGAAAGTAGTCTCTAAATTTCAGTCCGAACATATCTTCCGCTTCTCACGCTTAGACCAGGTCACCACCTGTTTGAATGAAATTGAGATCTTTACTGTGAAAGATGATGAGCTCGAGAATACTTTTGATGAGTCCTCCTCATCCTCTTATGTGATTATGGAAGGTTTGACAAAGAATGCTACAGAGGTTGATTGGCTAAGATCATAGATGAAGCTACTCAAAGCTTCGATAGATAAGATCAAAGTGGTAAGTAAGTTTGATCTTGATAATAGTCAGGTTTTAGAAGACAAGATAAAAACCATTTTTTTTTTAAATCAAGAGGTCTGCAGCCGTTTAGGGGAATTTGTCGATCGCCATAATAAACTTTTTGTTGAACAAGAAGGAATCTGAAATGATGTTGTTCCATGTGGCCAAAAAGTGGTTGGTTATCAATAACGTTGTTTTCTCCTTATTCAGCAGACATTAGCAAAGGAGTCCAGTGATGACGCAAATCTGCCAAGATAATTTTAAGGCTTAGTAAGTAGAAACATTTTAGGCTTCCATCATAACTTAAAGGGGTTGGCCTATGTCCGTAATAAACAATATTTCATTTTAGTACAATTTATTTCTTTTAATTCATTCCCTTGGGGAAAGGGGATTTTTCCTACCCATCTTCCAGGTGCTTTTTTTAATTGTGGTTTAATATTTTTCTTGAACTGCTTTAATTGGGCATTTCGGATGGGCCAGTGTGGCCGATCTGAATTTTAATATTCCTTTGTTTTAACTGTTTGATACAAACCATGTCCTTTTAGGCCAAAACTTATCACCTTTTTTTTTTTTTTTAAAGAATGATAATTCGGCCAAGGTCATCTCTTGAACTTTGCGAGGCTTCTGTCCGCGAGGGAGAGAATCAATTCCCGTCATACATGTCTATTTCAAGTTAAAACTAGTATTAGTAAAGTTGCATGCTGAAACAGACTGCCCTCTCTTAGGTTTGATTGGGAAAATTGAGGTGAATAATGTAAGGCGTTGGTTGCCTTAACATATGCTTTAAATGGGCTCTGGTCGGCCTATACTTCCTCCATCTAATTTTATCCCAAAACAACAAATTTTAATACAAGGTAGATGGAATACACTAATTAGCATGTATTCAGTCTCTTCTCAGTAGGATTATGTAGGATGATTTAGCATTCACCACGATCAAGCAAGAATGATTGGTCTAAGTAACAATCGTGAGATCGGTCATTAAAGCCCCTAAGGCATATCTTTCTTTGTGAAATTCACCATTGGCATATTGATAGAGATTAAGTAATAAGTTTTCTTACCAAGCTTCTTTAGGGTATCTAGAGGCATAACATAAAAGAAATCTCCTCCATCCACAAATACTATGTTGATTTGCCTCCTGTCCACTATAGCTTTTATATACGGTGGCTGAAATGATTGGTAATTTCCTAAGTTGGCTTATGGAATTGTGCTAGAACCGGGACCTCTCCTGGATATTCTTGAGGGTATAACTATTCAGGTCTAACTTGTTTTGTCAGTGCAACATCTCTGACGAGTCTAGTATATCTCGGGTATTTGTGAAATGTGCAAGTAGTACACTTATTGCACTAGCTGTACTAACTGAGTCCATTTTGTCATCCATTTCCAGTCGTTCCATCATCTTGTGTAACTAAGTAGATTTCTTCCTTTAGAGCCTTCTTTTCTAGAAAGTTGTCAGTCAAGTTTTCTTCTGTCCAACCTCTTTTTAGGAGGTGGCCAAACGTGACTGATAACCTATTAGGATGAATGGTCAAGGGATTATGTACTTTAGAGGGAGAAAACTGAAAATCATAATTCTCTCTTACAAAGAGAACTCAGCAATCCGAAAAGTCGGATTTAGATTTCCTTTTGAGTAATCTAACCTTCAAAATACCGATGGACGTACGAGAGATTGTTGCACATTTTGGCATTTTCGGCTTGAGTTCCACCTTAGTTCTGGGTCTGTTTGGTGCCCTAGCTTTCTTTTTGCTGGTGGAAGGATAAGGGTTTTAGTTGTCTTTTTTTTAAAGGGATTAATGGTCAGAAACTCATTCTAAACACCCATGAGTCCTCCCCTGAAGGATCCGCTCATACCATAGGAATTGAAAACCTGCGAAAAATTACTTACATTTTTCGGCTAAAGATTTTGTCTTTCGGATGTGTGTTGCTGCCACTAGAGTCCTCCTTTGCGGAATTACTCCCTACCGGTATCCACGCAACGAAACGAGCAGCGAGTGCTAGCTCTTCATTTTTCTGAGTTTTGGAATCTAGAGAGAAAATGAGGCGGAAAAGAAGAAATCTGATTTCCATGTTTTTGGTATTTTTGCTGCTCAAAACATACGTACCTAGGGTTTCGGCCAAGAAAAGTTTATATAGGGTGTGAGAGTTTGTTCAGAACAACTCCCACGTCATATCCACCTCTTCTGTTAGTGGGAGTCTTTAACTCCCACGTCCTCTAGACTTCTGATGGTAGTGGGAGTCTTTATCGGATAATGACTCCCACGTAATCTCAGCTATAACTAAATACTGAAAATGCCCCTTACTCATCTCTAATTCGAATAATGACGTTTTTATTATTCTTAGAAAAATAAATGTCAGATACAACGAACCTAGACACATTCTAGATTCATTGAATCTGGACATTAAGCTCGTTAACTCGTCTATGCGTGTGACCCTGTAGGTTCATATCACAGTGGCAATGAAAACACACTTAGTAGTAGTATGTGTTCATAAATCACAAGCGGTCCCTAGCAGGACATTGTGACAACCCAAAGTGAATGAATTTACGGTGAAACCTAATATCAATCCACTATTTAATCCCTTTGTCTTGCGGTATCCTAATTAAGCATAAGGCATGGTAGGCGTTACCTTTATACAGCTTAATTATATTTATGCTCGATCTCCAGGTGGACTGTTCCAACAAACAATATTTAATAACCACTTCATTAAATACATTTGAGCACGGCCATGCATTTAAACAGTCTTTCCCTATCGAGGGGCCCATGGATATCTCTCTCTAATAAGAGAGGGACAAATTCCTTACAATGCCTCTCACATTCAAGCCATGATAGGACACTGCATCCGATCATCAGTCGTATTGATTACTCGATTAAAAGTAACGTCCGACTGAGTCAAAACGTTGCTCCATTCATGCTAGAATCAATGGAGACATAAGGTCTAAGGATTCCAAAATAGTATTGAGTAAGTAATACTTATGACTAAGGACCATGAAGTATTACTTCTCTAACGGATTACGTCCTATACTATGTATCCCAATATATTGCATCTATGCTATGATTTGTATCCATTACACATGATAAGTAAAACATAATCATCAATCATACATCATACATCATACTAGTTTTATTTCATTGTAAAGAATATTACATAAAACAAAGGGACAGTTAGAATAGTAATTGCATAAGCTAATGAGTTTTACTATCAAATCACACATTTGATGTTCAAAAGCAAAATTAACTATTCAAAGACATGCTAAAAAAGATATAAAACGTACAACATATACTAATGGTCCTTGTGCACTACTAACATTTTTTATGTCTGGTTTTTTGGTGTATGTCTTATTTGGCTTATCTATGCTCTTGATTCTCTATTATTTCCTAACAACTTTTGGATTTTTTCTCGAGCTGACACCATGTTAACATCAACAACCGGGAAAGAGTCAGTGTCCACAAGTAGCTCCTGAGCCTGTGCAAACTTAAACCAGCCATCTCAAATGTATTTTTGTATGGCACGCCTTAAGAAGATTAGTATCATATCTTAAAGAGTTGCGTTATTTGCAATATTTAATGTCTTTTAACTCTTCGATCGTTGAAGTTTTCTGGTTGTAAGTGAGTTGAACTTCATTATCCTTTAACAGGTGGTAAAAAACCTGACCCGCCATGGTGATTTCAAATGAGTAAGTCTCTTTGGATTCTTGTTTGGCCTCATACTTACCGTTGACAGGTTTCAGGTTTGGGCAGGTATAAGCCTTTAAATTTAGGAACTCGACCGCCAATATATCAGAATATTGACACTCCCACAGGGTCAGAAAAATCATCTGTAACGGAAATCATAGTCTAACCTTTCTGGAAATTGGAAGGCCTTCGTTTCTCTTTTTTCTTGATGAACTGCTCCCTCCGAACAGAAGCATGTAAAGTTAATCACTACAGATGTGAGAAATCATGGATAATGAGGCTTTCTTTCAATTGAGGCACCATCCTAGATATGTCTATCCTGACATATTCTGATTCAGGCAAGAGAGTGAAACATTTGCCTTCTTTTGTCATCTCCCGAGAAGGTAGAAGAATCTAGCACCCTGGAACTCTTTGGCAAACTAGTCACAATGTCTATATATTCTGGATATTATTTTCGGTAAAAGAGCTCTATTAGGGTAATGTTTATGCCAAACTTCATTTTCAATGCATTTGCAATCGTTTAACTTTCTATTTACTAGTGAGCGTTGATATAGACAGTACTCATGTTGGATTGTGCATGAGCACGTACGAATATGAATGTGTTTGGTGAGGACATATGTTGTCCTTACCTTGCGGAGCCGGCTGGGTGAAGTGTATAGTTGTTCCTGCCATTGGTATTTGCCTCAAGCCTGAAAGGTTGGTTGCTATGAACAGGTCGTTGATTGGGCCATTGTAAGGACTTGTCCTCCAACCTTAAAAGTCGGGTGTCAATATTAGGCTGTCTGTCCGACCATGGCTAACATTTGACACCCGGCCGGGAATGCTGATTGCCAGAGATAGGCCATTTTTTCGCACTTTGTGGTATTTTTCGTACAACATGGGAAGGTAGTAAGGTAGAAGTTCTTGATTTAGTGTTTGACTTGGCAGGTAGGAAAATTGATCTTCTTGTAAAATGTTGGGATTACTTTGAACAAAGTTAGGCCCTCCAATTCGTTCATCCATTTTTCTTGTGGCCATAGTAACATGACTATAGGTTAAAGGAGGTTGTTGTTGAGTGGGTTGCCAATTTTGTAGAATGGCCACCCCTTGTAGAGTCACTGCATATACTCAGGAGGTCGAAGGTAACTTCCGGTCTTCTATTGTCTGAAACTTATTTTGGGTCAATGGCTTATTAACCTTGTCAATTGTTGGACCAGACATTGAACTTGTTCGCCAATACATTCATAAATCTTATGCCTATTGGCGACCAAGGATGTTGGTACGACAGGTGAGTTAGAGTTGTCTGATTGTTCGTCCGGACTCTCCGGATTCGACTATATATACTGGATCTAGGTCGCATTCAAGAAAGACACACATTAGTGGTGTTCCTCGGGGACGTACTAGAAAATGTTAAAAAAAAACAAAAACAAAAACAAAAAAAAACATGACCAAGCGTCAAACAAAATAGCTAAATTGTTCGGACCTTATATTCACACATGGAATTACATGTTTGATGTTTCCCGCCTCCTGGTTGCTTCAAGCCATTTTACCTTGATCAATCCGTAGTTTTCACCCTGATCATTTTCTATGGACACCTCCAATGAATTTAGACTGTGCCGTTTTGTCCACATCCTGAAGAGTCTCGACCAATCGAAATTTTTTGAGTGTCAACAAAATAAAAAAAAAGGGGATAATTAAATTTTCATACTAAACAAGTAAAGGTTTCACCAAACATACGAATCAAAATTATCATATGTCCAGATTAACTATGCTTGCTACAATTATTAATTTCAATCCATGTTGTAGCGAAAAGTGAAAAAAAATAAAAAATTAAATGTGACAGCTTCATAAAAAGGGAAATGGTGGTCAAGGTTTTTGCTAAGTAAACTTCAGTTATATAGAATATCTAAATTTGGATCAAGGTTACAAAAAGTGTCTCCCATATCACATAAGATTGGTTGGGGGGGGGAGTTGTGCAGGAGCTATATAACCAGATACATCATTTAACCTCGCCCATTCCGTCAAGTTTTGGGCATCAGAATTACAAGCTCGATTAACATAATTAAGTTTCCAAGAAATGAAATTCTTAATAAACTATTTACCTCTGTTGATCTGATCCATACCCATCCATTCATCTGCGACAGTGTGACCACTTAAACTTCTAATCACATTTAAGCAATCACCTTCGATGATAACTTTATGGTTACTTGGAGTTAATTTTACTATCTTTTTTTTATATTGACCCATCCATGACCGCCGAACCGGCGGCGCCGCCACCCAAGGGGGAATGGCCGAGAAAGTCCTTTAAGGAATTGTTCTCATCCTCCTCCTCACCGGCGTCGCTCCCGATTAAGCCTTTGGGATCATACAAAGGTGAACCCTCACTGATCATAGAGGATAATGAACTCTCTGCCCTCGAGGCCCCTTGGAAACTATCGCTGGTCGGAAAATTTGCAAAAAGGGGGCAGCCACTAGACTCTCTACGCCGTGATTTCCAACGTCTTCAATTCAAAGGTACGTATTGGATTGGTTCATTGGATCCCAAACATGTATTGATTAGATTCAATCTTGAGGAAGATTTTTGTCGTTTTTGGAGAAGAGGGGTTTGGATTTTTGGGGGAAATCGTATGCGAGTATTCAAATGGACTTTTGATTTTGATCCATCAGTGGAATCGTCAATCGTCCCGGTTTGGATTCGTCTAGAGGGTCTCCCTATACATTTATTTAATAAAGCAACTTTATTTTCAATAGCCAAAGCTGCAGGAGAACCATTGGTGCTTGATGAACCAACATCAAGAATCTCTCGGCCTAGTGTTGCTAGAATCTGTGTTGAGGTGGACTTATTGGCCCCATTGTGTACTCGAGTATGGATTGCTCATGCTCGATCAGGTAAAGGATTTTGGCAAACTATCGAATACGAAAATCTACCGAATTATTGTTCTCTATGTTGGAAAATTGGACACTCAAATGAGAATTGTGGTAAAATAAAAGGGAATGTTATTAATAACAGGGCTGACGCCAGTCAGAGTCATGACTACTGTCAACAAGCCCTCCGTCAGGTTACCTCAACGGGGAAAGGAGACGGTTGAACAAGAGGGAGATGGTGGTTGGACGCTAAAATCTGGAAAAAGGGTTAGCTTCCAACAAATTGAGCAGCGTGGAGGATCGGATAAAGCTGGTCCATCCACGGTTTATACAAATTTGGCACAAGACCCCCTGGCAAAGATAAAGAATAAACCAATGACACCTATTGAATAGGTTCTGGATGCTCCGACTCATGTTAATGGGTCTCACACGATCACGCAGTCTACAGATACTCGTGATACTGGGACGGAGATAGCCAGCCCATCCACGGTTTCTGCAATTTTGAGCCAAGACCCTCTGGCAAAAACGACACCTATTGAACAAGTTCTGGATGCTCCGACTCATGATAATGGATCTCACACGATCACGCAGTCTACAGATACTCAGCAGACTCCTCTGTTCAATGTGATAACAGATGATGATTTGGCTTTGGAGAGTGCAGATGCAACACAAATAATTAAACAAAAACAACACAAGGATGACTCAGAAATTCTTATGGAAACTAAGGAGACCAAAGAATCTAGAATTCAACAAAGGCTCATTCGATCAACATCACCGAAAAGGCATGAGCCTATGGAGGAAAGGGAGGGATGGAGCGGTTTCAAGAAATTTTCGGACAACCTAGCTGGAAATTCAGTATTAATGGGGGAATTAGATATGGAATCGCATGATGAACCACATCAGGATCCATCACTTGCATTAGCAATAGTACCGATTAACCAGGAAACTACGTGGACTTTGTTATTGATTTTGTGAATGAACCAGAAACACCGGTACCGCGAACTACTAAAAATAAAAGTATTGCCGATGGTGACATCCGCAAATCCACCCGCCTTGCCTTGAAAGGCCGCACTCAGTCTTAAGAGGTAACCCTTAAACTCTTATGTCTCTTAACTTAATTTTAATGAATCTAATGATTTGGAATGCTAGAGGTATAGGTAATGATGAAACTATTGCTCGCATTAAACTTTTACGTAGAGATTATCGACTTTCTATTATTGCAATACTTGAACCAATGCTCCCTATTGATGATTTATCGATTTATATTGCTAAGGTTGGTTTTGATTATGGTTTTAGTTACAATGTTAGTAAAATATGGATTTTCTGGGATGGCACTGTTGATTTGTCTATTGAGGAAGATTTGGAACAGGTGGTTCATGTCAAACTTAGCTGCTTCACTGGTAATCCCATATATTGCTCTTTTGTATATGCTCGCTGCCCATACACACATCGTCGTGCCTTGTGGGCCGATCTCATTGATTTTGCAGGTAAGTATGATGCTCCATGGTTAGTAGGGGGCGATTTCAATGTCGTTTTACGTAATACCGAGAGTTTGGGTTCCATACCACCCTCTCTGCCTATGATGGAATTTTCGGATATGATATCTGAATGTGGTCTTATTGAAACTCCATTTTCGGGTAGCCCTTTTACTTAGTGCAGGAGATCTCCACCCCCTTTGCTTCGCCAACTGGACAGGGTCCTTGTAAATACACAATGGAATTCTCAATTTCACTCTACCCAAGTTGCTCACTTGCATCGCTCATTGTCAGATCACTGCCCTCTTCATATCTCCATTCGGTTAACAGGTTCTTCATCCCCCTCAGCTTTTCGTTTTCAGAATATGTGGACCAGGCATGGTTCCTTTCTACAGGTGGTTGCTGAATGTTGGAACCGGGAATTACATGGTAATGGTTTGGATATACTTATGTGCAAACTTAAAAGGCTAAAAGGAACTCTTGCAATTTGGAATACTAATGTGTTTGGGAACATTCACACGGTCTTAGCCTCGGCAGAGACTGCAGTGACTGAAGCAGAGGTGGAATACGATTTAACTCCCTCAGAAACAAATCAGCAAAAGTTATCCGAGGCACGAAAGCTCTTTGCGGATTCTCTTCTTAAGGAAGAATTGTTTTGGAAGCAAAAGTCGAGGGTTAAATGGTTAGCGGAAGGTAATTCTAATACTAAATATTTTCACTCTGTCTGTAGTAATCACAGGAAGAAGATGTATATTGCACAAATTATGGACGATAATGGCACATGGCTCACCAATTCGGATGAGATAGGAGAGGCAGGTTCTCAGTATTTTGCAAAACTCTTCACAGATGATGGGACCACTACTCAAGCTGAGGATCCACTAGATGTCATCCCGAATCTGATTGATTCTCATGATAATAATGCTCTCTCAACCTTACCCGATTTATCCGAAGTCCGAGAAGCGGTTTTTTCGCTTGATAAAAATAGCGCTGCGGGGCCTGATGGATTTTCAGGTTTTTTCTTTCAATTTTGTTGGGATATTATTTGTACTGATATTTTGCAGGCTGTTCGTGACTTCTGGGCAGGAGTCCCTTTGCCAAAATCTATGGCTAGTGCTTTTCTAGTTCTTATCCCTAAGACGCAGACGCCGAGTAACTTTGGTGAATTTCGGCCTATCTCCTTATGCACTTTTGCGAGCAAAATAATTACTAAGGTTCTGGCTCTTCGACTATCTTCCCTACTCCCAAAACTGGTTTCCCCCAACCAGTCAGGTTTTGTTCAAGGTCATTTGATTTCCGATAATATTTTGCTAGCTCAAGAATTGACCCATAACATTAATCGGAAAATCTGGGGAGGAAATCTTATTTTAAAACTAGATATGGAAAAAGCTTTTGACAGAGTTTCACACTCTTGTCTTCTCAAAGTCCTGGATCGGTTTGGTTTCAGTAGTCATGTTTTGAACCTGTTCCGGAATTCTTTGAACTCAAATTGGTTTTCGGTATTGATCAATGGTCGACCTCATGGCTATTTCAGAGCTAGTAGAGGAGTGAAGCAAGGCGACCCCCTTTCGCCATTATTATTTATATTATCAGCTGAGGTTCTTTCTAGGGGCCTCAATCATATGATTGAAACTGGGGCACTTCTTCCATACCGTGTTTCACGCCACAGCATATCCATATCCCATTTAAGCTTTGCGGATGATATTGTCATTTTCTTGAATGGGGAGAAGCGGAATATTGAGAAATTGATGAAGCACCTCAAAGGTTATGAAGAGGTTTCTGGGCAACGCATTAACATCGGCAAGAGTTCTTTTTTTGCTTCTGAAAAAACGAATAATATGCACGCATCCATGATTCAGACGGCAACGGGATTCATTCAGGGGGATTTTCCTTTTATTTATCTCGGCTGCCCGATTTTCCCCGGGAGAAGCCGAATACATTACTTTCAGGACCTTCTCGGCAAAATTGAGAGCCGAATTGCGGGATGGCAACACAAGCTACTAGACATGGCTGGTCGTGCGATCCTTTTGAAACATGTTCTTAACTCTATGACTTTACATATTTTGGCAGCTACTTCTCCTCCTTTGCAGGTACTCAGAAACATTGAACGAGCATTTGCACGATTTCTTTGGGGCGGCACAATGGAAGGAAATCGGCGGCACTGGATGAACTGGCAAGCACTCTGTTGCCCAAAAGAGTGTAACGGTTTGGGTTTCATATCTATGCCTCATTATAGTTATGCTTTTGCTATGAAACTTTGGCGGCGATTTAGAACGACTAACTCTCTTTGGTCGCAGTTTCTTAAATCCCGCTACTGTTATGGTTTAATTCTTGACTCCATGGCAGAAAATTGCACTGGTAGCACGGGCATGTGGCGAAGAATGATTAATGTTAAGGAGGCTACGGAATCAAAAATGGGACTTCTCATTCGGGAGGGTAACTCTTTTTTTTGTTATGAAAATTTTACTTTGCAGGGCTCATTATTGAACCATCTTCAAACACCTCCTTCGGACAAGACCATTAAAGAATTTATCACTCTTACTGGTTGGGATACCATGCAACTTAGGACAATGCTTCCAGAGCCACTTATTCAGACTCTACCTCGGCATAGACTCCGTGCCGGACCGGATCGAATGATTTGGCTCCCAGAACCGGATGGCAAATTTTCGCTATCCTCGGCCGTTCGGAATTTCTCAACCCAACCACGGCTTAGGTCTCGGCAATATATTTGGTCTAAGGTTATGCCTCCATCTTTATTTTTTTTCCTTTGGCGTTTGATGAATAATTTTCTGCCGTTAGAGGAGATATTGCGACGCCAAGGATTTTCGACTGTGTCTTGGTGTTCTTGTAAATCTGGGGGAGATTCTACTCATCATATCTTCATGGAATGTGACCTCGCACATGGACTGTGGTGCCATGTCGAGAAGCAGGTTCCTCATCCACCAATTTTTTCGAGATTCCGATCTCCCCAAATGTTACTTAAGGCATGGTGGAATAGTGGTTCGGGTACACAACATAAATCACATCTTATACTTCCTAGTGTTGTGTGTTGGATTTTGTGGAAAATGCGATGCAGATTTGTCTATGAAGGACGTATTTCAACTTTGCTTAGTGCGATAAAGGAATTGAATTCCCTTTTGTATCAATTAAAATTGGCTAATAAATTACATATCTCATCGGGTCCAACAAATGAGAGGTTGATCACAATTGTCCGGTGGTTAAAGGATCCAATAACTCGACCCATCCTCAATATAGATGGAGCCTCAAGAGGGAATCCGGGAGAGTCAGGAGTCGGATGTGTCCTCCGCCTCTCGGGTGGAAATTTTCTAGGGGCTAAGGCAGCATATTTGGGTCCTCATATGAGCAACTCGAGGGCAGAGCTTGAAGCTTTGATTGAAGGTCTCAGTTTGTCGAGATCATTGGGCTTCACTAATCTTATTATTCAAACGGACTCGCTCTTCCTGAGTAACTCGGTTATGAGGGGGAGGATTACTTCTTGGGAGCTTGATTTACCCTTTAACCAAGCAATGGATTTACTGGGAGATACCGATATTGAGCATGTCTATCGAGAGGCTAATACCGTTGCTGATGCACTAGCAAATCTAGCCTGTGATATGAAGCACACTTATACTTATATTCAGATGGAGGAATTGCCACAATATATTCGAGGTCTGCTTCTTCTTGACCAACGGAGAACACCATCCATTCGAGTCAAATAGCGGACAACTCCAGGATCCTCGGATCACTAAGGTATGCTTTTAGTTTGATTACTTTTTGCTTTTTCTCCTTTACTCTATCTATGCATATATACTGCATACTTGTAGTATAGACTTTTATGTATCATCTGGATCATTTACATGATTCAGTTTCAGTTTTTTCTTTCAAGATTTATCTTGTATATCCTGATCCATAATTATAAATGGGTCAGGATCGCTTTTATTTTTCTTGCAAATTACTTTTGTAAGGAGTGGATTTGTTTCCACCTATTTGGAGGTCTTTGGCTTCAATCCCCCTCCATGTAATTGCTAGCCTATTTGGGCGTATTTAATAAATAGGTAGGGGTCCATGCCAAACCCCCCACCATAACAGGTGGCTTTCCTTTAAAATAAAAAAAAAAAAAAAAAATAAAAAAAAAAAAAAAAAACTTTATGGTTACTTCTGAATTCCAATTATTCCATGATGAATAAGGCCGCTTCCGCTTCCTCTTCGAATGGCGATCTAGCTTTACCTCTTTTGATCCACGCTCCTAGCACCCCTCCGGTATCATTTATGATAAGGCACACACTGATTGCCATTCCACTTCCTTTATGAAATGCAGCATCAAAATTCGCTTTTAAACAGTTTTTGGGAGGTCGCTTCCATACCAGTACCGTATTACTTGTACCAATCTTGTACTTTCTCTTAACAGCTCCATCCCAGTAGATTGCAGCTACTTTAGCAATATTTTTGAAATTTTGATCCCATGGTTGCAATTGTTTCCCATAATAATAAAAATTGTATCGTTTATGGGAAAACATATGCTTAAACTTTCTCTAGTTGGGAGTGATTCCGAAATAACTCTCCAAATGAAATGTTTGTGCCGATTATGTAAATTTGAATGCCATACCTCACCCCAAGCTGCCTTGTCCAATTTTGTGGTCGATCCATAGTGAAAAGCTCCCTCTTGGTTTACCGATCTATACGCCGATTTCACGGTGAATTTCCCTGACTTGGAGGGAAACCATACCAGAGAATCATGTTCCTATGAAGGAATAATTCTGGTAATAGCATCAACAATATTCTAGGCAAACAAACTTTCCAAAAGAGTTCTATTCCAAACCAAAGTTGTACTGTTGATTTCTGAATCCAACTTACTATTAAGGGTTACAGATAGTTTCTTGGTGAACAAAACAAAATATCAAAATCTCTGCCTATTAAGCTGATGTAAAAAAGTCATGTGTACCAATTATTGAATTATATATGTTGACTGGGGTTCTCTTGGTCTTGGAGGCAAGATGACAGGGCACATTTCATTCCATCTTGCAAGATTTTTCTTTTGGGTAAAAATGCACAATTTTTTCGATTTTAGTTTTTTACTTTGAACTAAAAAATGTAATGTTTTTTATCCTAAACTTTTATAGAGTATTAGTGTTGTCTCTTCCATCAATTTCCACTATTAAATTGAGAAGGAATGAGAGCACATGACCAAACTTAGGGGAATTTTGAAAAAATGTCATGGTTATAAAAAAAACTTCAGATGAGAAATATGTGAAAAACTGAAGGAAAATAGAAAAACTTATATGCATGTGGAAGACTGATTTTTACCCATTTGTGCCATATTTTAAGGGTGAAAACCAGTTTTGTTTTCCAAAATGCCCCCGGATTTGGTCATATGATTTATCCCGTCTAGATTTAACAACAAAATTGGATGAAAGGACAATATTAAAATACTCTGGAAAAGTTCAGAGTCAAAACTTTGCATTTTTATTTCAAGGTAAAAAATCAATATAAAGAAAATTTTAGAGAACGTGGACTCATTTTACCTAGTAATTTATTATTTTTTTTTAATGAAAGTTTGGCTAATTGGCTTTATGAATAATAAAAACTATATACTAATTGAATTCTGAACCTTTTAACTAGGGTTTTCAAAGGAAATTCTTAAAGTAAGAGTTGAGCATTTAAAGTTGTACATTCTTTCTGATTTGTTTTACTGTTTTACTCCCAAAGAAAAGCAAGTGATATTTATTACAAAAAAAATCAGAAAAAACTGATGCTCTTAAAGATTTCAACATCTTTTTCATACAAACACAATGTTAAATTTATTGATGATGCAAAGAGAAAAGAAGAAGAGAAAGGACAAGCTGGACTTACACATAAGGAATCACAGCAGAATGAATATAGAACCTCAACCACTTGCTGCTGTAACTTGCAAGTCTTGCCAATTGTAAAGCTTGCTCATCAAGCTACAAATCAAAACAGTTAGAGAAGTTGATAAAGCAACAGCCAGATGCACAACAATACAATAGATTATTTTAAATTATAACCAATCAGATTGTAGGTAGTATAGAATCTAGATGTTTGTACAGTGAGAATAGCAAGTAGGCAGTTATATTTTTCTCTATAAATAAAGAAGCAATGTACATATTAATTATTCAATTTAATGACAAATTTTCTTTTCCTCGAAATGCTTCCTAGGGTTCTTAATTCTCTGCCCTAATTTCCTTTATTTTTCTCATGGTATCAGAGCTTAGTTAGGTTCAGTTGTTGATTGTTTACTCAATTTAAGGTTTAATTGAGTAGATATTGGTAGAATTCATCTCAGATTCTATATTTTCCATCTTCCTATTGATTGTTTTATTTTGATTTCCTGCAATTCTCTTTTACTTTTGGATTTTCTTCGTTCAACGCTGTTTTGATCCTGGCAAATTCAGGAAACAATGTTGTTATTTCAACAACTAGTCCTTTCTTCTTGCATCCGAGCAAAAGTCCTGCTCAATGCTTAGTTCAACCTGTCTTAGATGATGAGAACTATCAAAACTGGTTAAGAGCTATGAGAATAACTTTGATTTCTGAAAATAAAGTGCAGTTCATCAATGGTACTATCACACAACCAGAAATTGGTGATCCTATGTATGAGACTTGGACACAATGCAACAATATGATGTTGTCTTGGTTGTTTAATTTAGTTTCACCAATAATTAGACAAAGTGTGTTGTGGTACAACACAGTAATAGACATTTGGAATGATCTTGCTGAGAGATTCAGTCAAGGTTATGCATACAAACTAAGTGATCTCTTGGAAGAAATACAATTTTTGAAACAAACTAACACGATTGTTACTGCCTACTTTACTAAACTCAAGATCTTATGGGATGATCTTTTATTAAGGCATATACCTAAGTGTAGTTGCAATCCTTTGTGTGATTGTGGAGGATACACATCAATGCAGAATTACTGTGATCAAGAACATGTTATAAGGTTCTTGAAAGGTCTTAGAGATGAGTATGAACAAGTAAGGTCACAAGTGTACCTTAGTTTTCCTATGCCTAAAATCAAATATTCCATTAGTCTTTCTATTAAGCAAGAAAGACAAATGCACATGATTGTTGAAGGACCTGTCAAAACATTAGAAAATCATATCCTTGCTGCACACAGTGGTACTTATTCTGCTAGACAGGACAACAATTCAAACAATGCTAGAAGCAACAATACGGAAGGAACATATTTTGAAAAAAGTAATGTTGATTATCAGAATACATGAAATAATGGTTACAGAAGAAACAATAACTATCAAGGCAATTTAAAGAGTCCTCAATGTAGTTATTGTGAAAAATTGGGACATACCATTGACAAGTGTTACCAGAAATATAGGTATCCAAAAGGAAAAGGAAGAAATGAAACTGCAGGCACAGTTAATCAAGTTTCCACTGAAAGTACCAAGTGTTCTACTTCTTCAGGTTTTAGAAATGACAACAAACATGGAGTATCTACTGCAGAAAGGCAATCAGGTAGCACTATTTCACCTAACTTATGTCAGCAACTGATTAATTTGTTGCAATCTGCACAGATACAGGGATAACAACATCAAACATCCACAACACTTACTACAAGCCTAGTGAATTTAGCTGCTGAATCAGGTAACAATCTCAGTAGTTATTCAAACAAATGGATTGTTGATTCAGGAGCTTCAGATCATATTTGCAACACTGCATGTTATTTTGATTCTATGCGACCTCTCAACTCTTCTTACATAACTTTTCCTAATGGTCAAAATATACCAGCTACTCATCAAGGAAAAGTATATCTCAGTTCTGATTTTGCTCTCCAAATGTGCTTTATGTTCCTAATTTCAAGTTTAACTTGATTTCTTTGAGTAAACTTACAAATAATCCTAATCTTCTAATCCTTTTTCAATCCAATATATGTACAATCCAGGATCTTGCACTTTCCATGATGATTGGGAAATCTAAGAAAGATAAAGGATTATATGTGATGGATCATCAATTCTCCTCATGTACTGACAATATTAATTCTCAGAATTGTCAAAGTACTTCCTTAGCAAAGTCAGTGTCTCCTAGTAATATTCCTTCAAGTGTTTTTTCTTGCAGTGCAATTAAAATTTGTCTTAATTCTAGTTGGTTGTGGCATTATAGACTAGGACACATGTCTGTGCGTAGAATGGAGGTTTTGCAACTTCATAATTCATGTATTTCTTTACCTAAAAGACATGACTGTTCCATTTGTCCTGTTGCAAAAATGAAAAGAAAAAAAAAAACTCTCTTTCCTTCTTAGTGATTCTATAACTGATAAGTGTTTTAAGTTAATTCATGTGGACATTTGGGGTCCTTACAAACATTAAACAGTTCATAATAAACAATATTTTCTGACTATAGTTGATGATCATAGCAGATATACTTGGGTGTTTCTTATGAAGAACAAATCTGAAACTAGAAATTTATTGATATCTTTCTTTTCTTTCATTGAAACTCAGTTTTCAGCCAAAGTCAAAATTCATAAATCTGATAATGGTTTAGAATTCCAAATGCCTACTTATTTTGCATCTAAAGGCATAATACATCAGACTAGTTGTGTTTAAACTCCTCAACAAAATGGCATTGTTGAAAGAAAACATCAACATTTGCTAAATGTGGCAAGAGGGTTAAAATTCCAAGCTAATATACCATATTCTTACTGGGGATATCGTGTTCTACATGTCACTCATCTCATAAAATATCTCCTACTACTGTTCTTAAAAATAAAACACCATTTGAAATCCTTTTCAACAAACAACCACCATATGATTCTTTGAGGGTGTTTGGATGTCTTGCTAATTGTTTTGCCTTAAAACAAGGAAGAAGCAAATTTTACTTCTTCTCACAAAATGTATAAGGTGCTTACATATGATCATTTATCTCCTGATTATAAACATTACATTTTGAATATTACTTTTGAATGTTGGGCCTAAAAACTATGAGGAAGCAATTTTGGATCCTGCTTGGAGGAAGTCTATGGCTGATGAGATTGCTGCTTTGGAAGCTAATCATGCATGAGAAATTGTTGATTTGCCACCTGGGAAGGTTCCCATTGGAAACAAGTGGGTATATAGACTTAAATACAAGGCATATGGGACTATTGAAAGACCTAAATCAAGGGTAGTTGTTTAAGGCTACACACAACTTGCAGAGATAGACTTTTTAAATACTTTTTCACCAATGGCCAAGGTAACTACCATTAGAGTTTTACTATCCATAGCTGCTGTTAAAGGGTGGGTTTTGCATCAACTAGACATCAATAATGCTTTTTTGCCTGGTAATCTTACTGAAGAAGTCTATTTCTGCCCCCACCTGGTAAAGTATGTAGATTGGTCAAGAAAATTTATGGTCTTAAACAGGCCAACAGGCAATGGCATGCTAAATTGACTTCTAAATTGTTTGTTATGGGTTTTGGTCAGTCTACAAGTAATCATTACTTATTTGTCAAATCTACATCACAATGTTTTTTGGCACTCTTGATCTATGCAGATGACATTGTGTTAACTGGTACCAGTTTGGAAACTATTCAAAAAGTTAAAACTGGCCTTCATAAAGCTTTTGGCATCAAAGATTTGGGGGAATTAAAATATCTCCTAGGATTGGAGATAGCTAGTCTAGGGGGGGGGGGTATTGTATTGAATTAGAGAAAGTATGCTCTAGACCTGCTCAAAGATGTTGATTTTACTGGATGCAAACCTTCCTCTGTACCTATGGACTACACATGCAAATTGGAGAAGAATGATTCTCCACTGTTGCATTCTAACTCTCAGTACAAAGGCATTGTTGGTAAGTTGTTGTATCTCACCATTACAAGACCATACATTGCATTTTCTGTACAGCAATTAAGTGAATTCCTTGTCTGTCCTACTGAGAAGCATATGCAAGCAATTCACAAAGTACTTAGGTACTTGAAGTCTTCCCCAGGACAAGGCATTTTTCTGTCTAGTAATTCTACTTTAGAACTTACTGCTTAATGTGATTCAGACTGGGCTGGATGCACAGAAACAAGAAAGTCTATATCGGGATTTTGCATATTCTTAGGTGATTCACTTGTTTCTTGGAAAGTCAAGAAACAAACAACAGTTATTAGGAGTTCATCAGAAGAAGAGTACAGATCAATGACAAACTGTGTTTGTGAATTGCAATGGCTCTTATATTTACTTGTTGATCTACACATTAAACATCCCAAACCTATTTCCTTATTTTGTGTTGTGACAATCAAGCAGCAATTTACATTGTTGAAAATTCAATTTATCATGAAAGGACTAAACATATAAAGGTTGATTGCCATTTCATTAGGGATAAGTATTTAGCAGGAGTCATTAAACCAATGCCTATATCTACTATGGATCAATTGGCTGATATTTTCACCAAACCTTTATATCCATCACAGTTTTATCTTTTACTTGAAAGGTTTGGGATTAAGTCCACATATTCACCCAACTCCAGCTTGAGAGGGGGTGTTAAATTTACTGATGATGCAAACAGAAAAGAAAAAGAGAAAGGACAAGTTGGAACATAATGAACATAGCACCTCAACCACTTGCTGTTGCAACTTGCAAGTCTTGCCAATTGTAAAGCTTGCTCATCAAGCTACAAATTGAAGCAGTTACAAAACAGTTAGAGAAGTTGATAAAGTAACAGCCAGAGGCACGAGAATATTATACATTAGTTTAGATTATAACCAATCAGATTGTAGGTAGTATATAATCTAGATGTTTGTACAGTGAGAATAGCAAGTAGACAGTTATACTTTTCTCTAAAAATAGAGAAGCAATGTACAGATTAATTATTCAATTTAATGAGAAAATTTCTTCTCCTCGAAATGCTTCCTAGGGTTTTTAATTCTCTACCCTAAATTCCTTTAGTTTTCTCACACAATGATCAATAAAAGGATAAGTTATTCTTCATTAACGATACACAAGAATGTTATATTCATTTTGGCAGGGACGAAGACAAAGGGGGCGGGTGTGGCAGTCGCCCCCTAATATCTCTAAAAAATACTAGTAGATGTAGTAAATTTTATCAAATTCGCACCACAAAAATCTCTTTTTGCGCTTTTTATATGTAGTTCGGTATACTGTTGAAGTTTTCGACCTCCAACATCAAATTCCTGGCTTCGTCCATGCTTTTTGATGACTTAAAACCATATTGGCATAAAGTATAAGCATGTAATATTAATATTAGTACAAAAGTTATCGTGCAGAATTCTGGAAGGTTATTATTTCTAGGTTTTGTGCCAAAAAGCTAAAGGAAGGAGAGGGAAATGGACGCAACTCAATCCTTAGTCCTTGAGCATTCTTAGGGATGGCAATGGGGCCGGGTGGGGGCGGATATCATGATCTCCAACCCCATTTCCGCCTCTTCTATCGATCCCCATCCCCGGCCCAGCCTCATCACTGGAGATGAATTGTGATCCCATCCCCATCTCAAGTGGAGGCCCAGCCCTAACTGGGGAAAAACGGGTATTTTTCTCCCAATATCGATTAGAACAAATTAGAGAATTTCCACAAAAATTTCTCAATACAAACTTGGAAAAATAATCTAGAATTTTAAAATAAAAAATTTAACATCTGTAAAACAAAATAAAACTATCTAAAATGATAATAGTTTGTAGATACAACTAATATGTTGCTCAACAACATAATATAAATCACTTAATGTCTAACGGAAAAAGAAAAAAAAAACATATAAATAAAGAAACTATATTGAAGTCAATCATCAATCAAGATCACTATCTCTTTCAATCAAGACCAATCTTCCATAATATTTTAGGTATCTTTCTTTTTTTTTTTTGTATAGATATTTTATTACCTTTCTATTTATTATTTTAAACAAGACATGTGGGCCGGGGCGGGCCCAACTGAGCCGGGGATATTACTTCTCCCGCCTTAGGCAAATTTATCCCCACCCCCTACCCCCAACTTAAATCGGGGAATCTCCGGCCCAACTAAGACGGGCCGGTCCGGATCCCCAATTTAATCGGCCCCATTGCCATCCCTAAGCATTCTCTCTTAGTTCTTTAGGCTAAAAGACATCAATCCTTTAAGCTGAAAGACATCATCCAATTCCATCGTTTAGTGTAGGGTGGATTAGTTTTCTCATAGATTTGTACCAGATAAGTTCTTAGTTCTTTCCAAGGATCATATTCCCGATGGTTAGAAAATTCAGCTTATTCCAAAGTCAAGGTCCTCAATGTTACATTATTCTTAATAAAATTTCGAATTCTTTCCAATTTAATTAGCTATTAGTCATAAATTTCCCAACTTGAGGTACTAAATTACATTAAAAAATTAGATTCTTTTCTAAATGCATGTATTATTTATAGAATTTTATTAACTATACATGTGCAGTTGCTTTTGCTGAATTTTTTTTTTTTAAATTAAAACTAATAAAATTCTATTTAAGATCAACTATGTCACAAGATAGATTAAATGGATTAGGTATATTATCTATTGAAAATAATTTATTAGAACATCTTGAATATAAAACTTTAATAAATAATTTTGCAGCTGAAAAATCAAGAAAAATAAAAAAAAATTATTTAAATTTTTCAAAATATTTTTTCAATATAAGCTTCCGATAAATTTTTGCCTCAAGCCCCGTGATCCCTTCGCACGACCCTGTTCCCAAGTCATTGGAATTTTCATCAGACTATCTCAACCCTCATCACAAAAAGAAATTCAAAGTGGTAAGCGTGCACTATTGACAACGTTTTTCTTTCATTTTTACCATTTTTCTCAAAGAAGATCGAATGAAGTGAAGTCACGTAACTAATTGGACCTTTGAAATGATTTGCCTATTTAAACATTCCATAAGCATTTTTTAATCTTATAAATAGATCTACACTATTACAAAGGAAAGACGAGGAATTGGGCTTTGGGGAAGGAGAAAAATGCACAGGCCAGAGAAGAAGCTCAACATGAGATTTTGAAATATGAAACGAATTTACCTATTTATAAACATTCCCTTATTTATTTTAACTCAAACAGGTTGATAATATTAAAGATTCAGTACAAGGATTTTTCTTATTTTTATAGTCTGACTAAGACACTGTTATATAGTATTTTTAACTCAAACACTGTTAGTCATGACTTAAGAGCTATTATAAAGCAATCCGGCTACAGTGTAAAATAACAAATGTTCCGTATCTTACGGATCATTTGATAACCGTCGGATAAAAAATATTTGACGGTTGAGATCATTTAAGTGAGATAATTAAAAAAATATTAACTTACATAATTTCAAATGATTTTAGTCGTCAAATATTTTATCCGACGGCAATCAAATATTCTGAAATGTGCGGAATATTTGGTATTCTGCATTGTAGCCGGGTTGAGCTAACCGTGGGCACTTAACAAATCATTTGACTTCCGGTAAAACCAGCAATTAGACTCAATCTATGACCAATTAATAAAAGGTGAAAAAAAAATTATTTGTATTGGACCGGATATCTGACCGATTCCTAGCTTAATAGGTTTGATTGGATGGTCCGAGTCACTTTCAAAGTTAATTTCAATCAAATCATGTATTTTTTCTACAATTTATGAGGATAATATTATTTATCTCTGATTATTGTCAAGCTAAATAAAATAGGAAAATCTGATATGGACCAGGTCCATGTGGTACAGATTTGGTCACATCCCTGCAGAATGAGGAGAGAGAAAGAAATACAGTGATGTGGTCAAATTTGGACCGCATGGTCTAGTGGACCCGGTCCATATCAGAAGTGTTCAATAAAATATGAGAAGCTGATTAGAATGAGCTCTTAGTTTATCAAATTAAGAACCTAAAAAATAAGTTTATATACCAGACTATCAAGAAAAGAACAAAAAAATGAGAAAAGTATGTTCACATTAATGCCTTTGAAAAGTCTCGTGCAAATTTTTCCACAATTTGATGAAATAAAGCTATAGAACAAAAGGAGCAAAGCATTAAAATAGGGGATAATTGACAACAATGAAGAATCCCACTTCGAAAATGGATAAAGTTTGTGCAGCTTGACAATAATATAAAATAAAGGGGTTGGGTGTGAGTCTTTTAGTGTGTAGCGGGGAAGATTCTAAGGGGAGGAGGGAGGATGTAATTTCGTGGATTTGGCTATTTTTTTTTATCTCACAGAAGGAGGAGGAGCCCAAAAATGACGGAATTTATTAAACTCCACGTAGGAGGCGGTATCGAACCCGCGACTCACGGATTGGGCTACTTGGCTATTGGTCGGAACCGCGATCAAACCCGATCTTTGATCATGTTATAAAATGCCAGTTTTTGTTCAGATATTCGAAGCCTAGCATGTTTCTGCTGTAACCAAATTCAGTGATATGTTCAGTCCAAATTTAATAGCATGCCAAAAATAATTATGTTAATATAACTTCCAAGGCGTGTAATTGGGCTAGCATTTCTAGTGTATCAAATAAATGAGCCAAATCGAAGAGGCCGATAGCCCAGTGGGACATTAACCGGCCCGTGACCTGGATGTTCCGGGTTCGATACCCTCCGCCTGCGTGCGGTGCGGTAAGCTTTATTCTCCCTTATCTAGGGTGTTCTCTCTTCCCAATGTGGGGATGTTCTCTCTCCCAATGTGGGACAATTACCCGTGGCATCAAAATAAATAAATAAATGAGCCAAGACCGATTAGTTGCATATAGATACATAGATTATTCTCCTGAACCTAACTATTGTTGGAACCTAATTTTTTTTTATAATAATCAATCTAAATTTTGAGAAATAAGACAAAATTTTAAATTCAAACTCAATCACACTCTAAACAAATTTTATTAAGGATATGTTTGGACTTTGGATTGTGAAAAGGGAGAGGAGTGGAAGGAGAATAATGTGTTATAAGGAACATAGAGAAAAATAGAAGGAAATGATTGAGTCAATTTAGTTTTTTGTATACTACCTCCAATTTAGTTTTTTCCCAAAATAATATTAATATTTGTAAATTCAGCAAAAAAAGAATATTAACATTTATAATATCAATGAATTTTTACCATTTTTACCCTTCTTCTTACTCTTCTTCTTAGTTTTTTGACTTTGACGCTTATTGTTTTTAGGAATTTTTTAATCTGTGTGAAAAGTTCAAATATTAACATTACTGCCCCCCCCCCCCTGAAAATTTTAAAAATACTATTAGGTATAGTAAATTTTGTCGTTTTATATGTTTCAGTTTTGCCCCCAACATCAAATTCCTGGTTTCGTCCCTGGATGGAGGGAGTAGTTAAATAGAAAGAAACTAGAAAAAAGATTAATTTACATTTATCTTTACTTTGCGCGAACAAAAACATTTTAAATAAAAAACGATTCAATCAATGCAACGAGATTCATTAAAGCTAGTTTTCTTTTCCTTCATTTCCCTTCATTCCTTTTTTTTTCCCTAGTGTTTTAGCTAATCCCTATATTTCCCTCCATTCCTTTTTTTCCCTTTATACAAATATAAAAAACGCAATCCTTTCATCTCCTCTCTTCTCATTTCTCAAATTTCCCTCATTTCAACTGTGTGTACACACACACACCTTTTGAATTGAATTCCATATGGAATCACGAAAATTTAATATATATATATATATATATATATATATATATATATATATATATATATCACTAACACTCAACTCAGTATTAGAATTTTTTTTAAAGAAAAAAACAGATAATCATATATTACATGTGGTAGGAGAAAATTCGATGGATCTCCAAACCATTGAGATGAGGATTGAATCCTCGTAGCTAGTTTGACTTTGACCAATATATCAGCTACATTGTTAAAAGACCTATGAATATATGAAATTTTGTCCGAAAATGAATCTAGAATACTCTTAGTAAGACTGACAAAATGACCGATAGAAGAGATATCTTCTTCATAATGATCTATCTTGTTAATAATGCTTTGACAATCACTTTCAACTTCACAATGAAATAACATTTCTTTCTTTGATGAAATGGGCTCCTTCCAGAATGGCTAGTATCTCGGCATGCTCTGGGCTTGGAGATGACGTTACGAAACGTGAAAACCCTCGCTACAAATTCACCTTCGTGATTTCTCAAAATAGCATCAATTCCTTTTGATCCTGAGATCCACGAGTCATCAATATTAAGTTTGAACTTACTTGTGGCTGAATGTTTCCATTTGTCATGCCTCTGAGCGATAAGGACTTTAGCATGATTTGCTGAGATCTTTGATTACTTATTTCCACAGGCTCGGGAAAGAACTTAGCTTTTTGCCTTGGAGGATATTTTGAATTAACTCAATTATTAGAACAGTGAAATTAGGACTAGAATTCCCTGTCTGTGATCTTATAAGAGAAATGACAAGTGAGTACTACTGCAGCTGAGGTGAGGGCTACACAAGCAATTTCTTCAGCTGAACGTTTCCGCCCTTCAAATATAGCTTTGTTTCTATTGTACCATATATTCCAAGCTATACATACAAATTGAGCACCAGCTTATGGATTTCCATTTAAGATTGTAAGAAGATTAAATGGAAATTGTTCCTTATTTAATAGTCTTTCCGGATCAAAACTCGTATGGTGTCAAACTTCTAAAGCAGTTGAACATTTAAAAAGAGTATGGTCCGTTGATTCTGGTTCTAATGAGCAAAGAGCTCAAATGGACGAAAAATAATTAATTCGTCTTTACAAAGCCAAACTAGTTGGCAGTATTTTTTGAAAAAATTTCCACACAAAAACTTGTAGTCTTGGGGGGGATTTATAAGTGCCAAATTTGGTCCCAAAAATTCCTAGAGCCATTCTTTGAGGATGAGGGTTGAGAAAGACACCCACTTTTAAATCCCACTAGAAGATGATAAGCTGGTTTTACAGAGAATGAGCCAGTTTTTTGTGTAAGCCGAGACCAAACGATCTCGGGGCCATGAGTCGCATAGGGGAACTTTCAAAATTTCACTTATTTCATAAGAGGAGAAATAGTGTTGAAGTTATTCAACATCCCAATTTTCTCTTTGAAAATTAATGAACCTAGAAACCGACATATAACTCTCTGAGAAAGACATATTTGGTGGCGCTAGGATTTTAAATATGTGAGGAGTGGTAAGACATTAATCAGTCCAGATGTTTACTCTTGTTCCATCCCCAATCCACCATCGTAAACCTTGATGAAGCAGTTTCCTTTCTTTGAGAATGCCTTGCCATATTAAGGACGTACGTCATTTTAAAGGAACGGTGAGGAAACGATCCGTTGGAAAATAGTTAGCCTCCAAAATTCTTGTGCAAAGAGAAAAAGGATTTTGTATGATGCACCAACTTTGTTTGGCAATCAAAGCTCTATTGAAAGCTCCTAAATCCCTGAAGCCAAGTCAGCCATGAGATTTTGGCTTGCATAATTCTGTCCAGGCTCGTCACGTTATTCTACGGCGGTTTTCATCACTTCCCTAAAGGAATTGACGAATCATGCTTGTGATTTGTTCCAATATGCCTTTCGACAAGACAAAGCAAGACATATGTATGTAGGAATAGCTTGAACTACTTATTTGATTAAGATACCCTGGCGGCAAAAGAAATAGTTTTCTCTTTCCAACTACTTAGCTTTTTCCAGATTTTGTCTACAACAAACTGGAAGAATTCCTTTTTAGATCGCCCCGTCATATGTGGAAGTCCCAAGTATTTACCTTTCCCATCTCCTTTTGGAATCTTTAGAATACTTGTTGCAAGACTCTTAACTTCCTGTGATGTTTCTTTACTAAAGAAAATGTGAGATTTTTAAAAATTGATCATTTGACCAGAGCAAGCTTCATGTGTCTTTAGAATCTCTTTAACCCTTTTGAAACAAGGCTCATTTGCCTGGGAAAAAAAGGAGAGAATCATCTGCAAAGAGAAGATGAGAGATTGAAGCAGTATTTTCAACAGGAAACCCTTTCAATAATCTTTTTTCTCTGGACGAGCTAATTAGAGCAGAAAGTCCAGCAGTGCTAATTAGAAAAAGAAAAGGAGAGAGAGGGTCTCCTTGTCTTATCTCTCTAAAGGATATAAAAACCTGAGTAGGGATTTCATTAAAAAAAATGGAATAGTGGGGTTTAAAATTTTAATTTCCAAATAAAAAAATATCATTATTACTTATTTTTCTCTGTTTTTTTTTGGAATTTGAATTTCTAAATTGTGGAACCGAAGTCTCAAATTTTCAGGGGTTTTTTGGGGAGATGTTTTGAGTTTCATATTATTAAAATCTTTTGCACAAATAATTGCATTCATGTTTTTACAATAAAGCAATAATTGTAGGTGAGGTTGACATCAAGTGTTTATATACTTCATATGTCTTAAATTGTCTGTCTACCTTTCTTTTTTTTATATGTCCCAAATTATTTGTCAACTTTCTAAATAAAAAGTTCATTAATTATAGTTTTTTCAATCTTACACCTTACATTAAATGTTAAAGAGAGAAAAAAATAGCCGGAATCAATCGGCTCTACTGAAGAAAGTAGTCGCTCTAGATCCGAAACTAAAAAAGAAAAAGAAAAGAAGATATAATTAAATTATAAATAAAATTAAATAAGATCAAATTTGATATTTTACTATATTCTTGGGCTTACTTGGATTGGGTTTGGTTTGGGATTTGGTCTCAAACCTAGTCCCAAACGAGTTTGGGATTGAGTTTGGGTTTGGGTTTGGGCGGGAAAGGCTAAAAAACGGGCGGGAACAATTCAAATTCAATTTTTTTTCAAATAATCGTCCAATTTCAAATTATGACTTCACAAATTTAGAATTTGAACATTTCCCGCTAATTTAAGAGCTAAAAATTTTGAATTTAACAATTATTTGAAGAAAAAAATTTGAATTTGAATAGTTCCCTCCCGTTTTTTAGCCTTTCCCGCCCAAACCCAAACCTAAACTCAATCCCAAACTCGTTTGGGACTAGGTTTGAGACCAAATCTCAAACCAAACTCAATCCAAGCAAACCCCTAATATTTAATTTGATTAAATAAAAATTCTCGTGCAAAACACAAAAAAGATATAAATAATTTGGAACAATATTAATTATCGTACTATTTTGGTTGATCATTAAAGCTTATTATTATTCCAGAAGAGCAATTTGTCATGTTATTTATAATGGTACTAACCAATAAGCTTTATAGATTCAGAGACACAAGAATAATATAAATAAATCAACGGCTATCAGCAACTTTTGTCCAACTGTATATTCGAAGTGGGACCGTTGAGATTGGTCATCTGTCAGTCCCATCAACTTTGACGTGTACCTTAGGCACAATTGAATGCCAAAATCCAGCAAAATTATCACAAGCAAAAATAGCTAATTAATCCATCACGAATCTTCAATACTTCTGCTTAATTTGTTACTTTTCTCCAATTCAACAACTAAATGAAATAATTAAAGTAGATTCCATCAAAGATTTGTGCTTTCTTTAGCAAAGAAAATCAGATGGACAGGTGTAAAGTCTCCTTCACCTTCTCAAATGGTGTAAAATTGATTGACTAATTTATTTTGATTCTCTTTTAAATCGTATCCATTTATATCAAATTTATTCATAAGATGATTTTACTACTCATTAGGGGTGTCAACGGGTTTAGGCGTCTCACATAACTCGAAAAAATGTGAGCGTGAGCTCAATATTCAAGTTTGAATTTTATGTGAGTGAAATGAAACTTGCCCACTCATTTCAAAAAAAGTCTCAAACTCGAATAAAAAATAATATAATAAAATATATATATATATATATATATATATATATATATATATATATATATATATATACACTAATTAAAAAGAAGACCTATAAAATTCATTTCCTTTGTTTTAGTCTATATAAGAATTTTTGTCTACGTTGTAAGTAAACTTTTTAACATTTGATCTTACTATGTATTTATCTTTTGTTATCTTTTTATTAGTATATTTTGCTTTAAAAATTAAGTATCATTGTATTATTATATATATATATATGTATTCTTGTCAGAATTTAGTTTCAATGCTCATTGTATTATATTATTTTTACTATATGATTTTTGTTTTTTTACTAATATAAATTTAGCACTCAGCTCGAGCTCACATTAAAATGTGAGTTGAGCGTGAGCTCAAAGTTTGTGAGCTTTTCTAGGCTGAACACGAGCTGAGCTTTCATATTTTTATATGAGCTAAGGCCAAATTCGTCTCACATACCTCGATTGACACCCCCAGTACTCATAAGACATTCGCAAGAGAGATCTCAATTATTTATGATTCTCTTTGAATTGTATTCATATTTATAATTTAATTCTGTTTATTTATAAGAAATGTCGAGAAATCTACTTCGACTAATTCCTAATAAAAGTTATTCTATCTATATATATATATATATATATATATATATATATATATATATATATATATATATATATATATATATATATATATATATATATAATCCTCCTTGTAAGGAACTCCATCTATTCCACAATATAACTCGTTTAGATATTTAGCGAAAATTAAGGAAGTAATAAATAAAGGGTTTTAATCAAAATATTAATATTACACTTTTAAATAAAATTAGTGGTATACAAGTTATATTTAAGAGAATAATATTGATATTTTGAGTAACAACATACCTTGTTTTTTCCTTCCTTAATTTTCGATACATTTTCTAAACGATTTATATTATGGAATGTATGTAATATCTTTTAGAGTTGACTTAGGCCAAGATTCAATTTTTCATCATGGTATCAGAGTCATTTAATTTGATGTTGAGTCCTTTCAAATGTTCATTGTGATATATATATATTGATAGTCCCACAACGGCCAGTGCTTTGAAACTCAAATTGAGACAATACTTTCTTTGAATTGCGTCTGAGAACGAAACATCAAGCACTAATTCATGAAGAAATTGGTTTGTGTTTAATACTAATCGAAGACTTAGATAAGAAATCTCAAACTGAGACTAAATTCACTCATACACGTAGTATCGTAACCAACTAATTCAATGTTAGTGTTACTCCTAGATGTCCAGTCATAAACACCACATTAATTAGCTAGCTAGTGAGCTTATTACTTGTATGAACGCTACTTTATTCAGGAAGACATATAACTACTCCTCATATAATTGCGAATCCTCATTTACTTCCCTCTTTCAGGTATCTTTTGGGGTTACAGTCAGATTGAAGTACATTTTTAAGTGGTATAGAGTTATCTCACCATAAGTATACATATTTAAGATATCCAACTCTAGGCGTGAAAAGGTATGTATGTGAGTGTATATACAATATATATAGTTTGTATAATCCTTCTTTCCTTACAAAGTGTTTTTTCAGAGATAAAATTAAATCTATGTCTATTTTTCAACATGATATAAGAACCCCTTACTTTAATATAAAATTATCCCAGATATTCAGCTATAAGTTCCACATCAGGGACGAAGCCAGGAATTTGGCGTTGGGAGCGAAACTGCAACAGTATATCGAACTATATATAAAAAGGGCAAAAAAAAAGCTTGGGGGCAAAATTGATAAAATATTCCAAACTAGATATAAAATTTGAGAAATCCCCTATTAGTAGCGTTTATCTATTTACGTATTTCTATTATTAGCCTTATCTTTTTTTTAGGCTATTTATAGCCGCATCTTTTTACGGGCCGCTATAAATGTCCAATTAGTGAATCCGGCCACTTTTCAGGCCAAAAATGACATGTGACTTGCACATGCTCCCGGAGTGAAGGGCAAAATCGTCATTACACAGCCATCATCTATTTACATTTTTCTATTATTAGCCTTATCTTTTTTTTAGACTATTTATAGCCGCATCTTTTTACGGGCCACTATAAATGTCCAATTAGTGAATCCGGCGATTTTTCAGGCAAAAAAATGACATGTGACTTGCACATGCCACTGAGAGAAGGGCAAAAACGTCATTACACAGCCGCACCCCATATTCATCATCAATCCACCCCAGCCACATTCCAGCCCCCACCTCTGCGAATTCCCCCTCCCCCCCTCCACCCGCGAATTCAATCCCCCCTAAACCCACCCCTTCCCCGTTGCCATCTCTGGCCACCACCGTCCCCGTCCCCCTTCAATCGACGCCGGTACTCTTTGGTGTAGTAATGGTTAATCAAGGTATGAATAAGATGAGGCACTGCCTTTCCACTTAATTGTACTATCTCAGAAACCAAAAAAAAAAAAAAAAAAAAAATCTCTTTTTAATTTAATTTTCTTCTTCTAGGGTTTTCGAATTAATCTGCAGATTGTCTATCTCTCTCTCATCTCCTTCGGTTTTGGGGATTAGCTTTTTGATGTTGATTTTTTTTTTCTTTCTTGAGAATTGTTTTGATGTTTGATTAAATTTTAATTGGGGGAATGGGGGTTTATGTCTTTTTTTCTTTCCTGGTTGGTTTTCTTGTTCTTCAATGCACAATTTTTTTTTATACAAATTCTTGAACAATTAGATGAATTTAGTGGGTTTGTGGAGGGCGGTGGTGGAGGATGGTGGAGGGCGGTGGTGGATGAGGAGAAGGGGTTTATGATGAAGATGAGAGGAAGAAGGCCAGATGGGTAAATGACATTTTTCCCTTCACTCCGGGAGCATGTGCAAATCACATGTCATTTTTTGCCTGAAAATTGGCCGGATTCACTAATTGGACATTTATAGTGGCCCGTAAAAAGATGCGGCTATAAATAGCCTAAAAAAAGATAAGGCTAATAATAGAAATACGTAAATAGATGATGGGTCGTGTAATGACGTTTTTGCCCTCTCTCGATGGCATGTGCAAGTCACATGTCATTTTTGGTCCGAAAAAGTGGCTGGGATTCACTAATTGGACATTTATAGCGGCCCAGTAAAAGATGCGGCTATAAATAGCCTAAAAAAAAGATAAGGCTAATAATAGAAATACGTAAATAGATAAACGCTACTAATAGGGGATTTCTCTATAAAATTTACTATACCTATTAGTATTTTTAAAAATCTCGGTGAACGACTGCCTCCGCCTCTGTCTTCGTCCCTGTTGCACACATTAACTAACTAGAGAGGAATTTTATTCCTTATTATCACCACTTCACTGTAGAAGGCACAACTTCTGATATCACATCAATTAGTTTGAGAGTATATTTACGAATAGTATGATTCGAGTAATTTTTTCCTTCTTGAAATACCTTGGAGGTTAGAGTGAGAGAAGATTTTATCTTTTTACAAAAAAATTCTTGCGATTAACTCTAAGATCCTTCTATAAAATATCTTAAAGGAGTTATCAATTAATATTTCATAAGAAGCTTGCTATATACTCAATTGTATATTCTTTTATAAAATAAATTTATTTTAAAAAAATCAATAATAATTGTATAATTAAGGAGAATAATCTACCAAACCAAAATGCCCCATACATCACTAACAGATTTTCCTAAACTGAGAAGGTTGCAAGTGTACGCAGAAAGCGTGTAACAAAAGGTGCATTGGACTAATTTGATGTATCAATAATTTGTACTTGCTCAACCCGAGCTCTGCGCACATAGTTGGAGTTGTTAATGTTGGAGAATTAATTATAAAGTGGATTTATTTTATCAAATTTAATTGTGTGTTTCACCACTTAGTTTTAAAGTGTTTTGAATTCATCGCGTAGTGGGTTGCGCAAGCTTCGCGATGATATATAACATGAGAGGAAACTAATTGTCGGTGATAAATTTGGTTAAAGTGGAGAGGTTATTAATGGAGGTGTGAGCAGTGTTATTGGACGTTGTACCTTGGGAACTCGTTGCTCTTATAGGCCTGAAGCAATTAGGCGAGCAAATTGAGTTTGATGGCAAGTGGTTTACTACCACCTCGTCCAGGATTTTAATCTGAATTCTTTTCTGTTTAAATTCTGCATCTGCTTCTGTTTTATTTTTAATTTTGGAACAGAAGAACAATAGTTACATGCCTCACCATTGAAGAATGTTCGATTCCCTGGGGAGCGACTCTCGTGAGAATTTCCCGCGGTGGTAGGGCTCCGTTTACAAAGAGGAGTATGAGTCAGGCCCTCTCTGTTAGGTCATGTTATGGGCCAAACCGCAGATTGAGCTCGAATTAGTCATCATTGGTGGACACCGGGTACCTCGGGATGGACCAAAAAATACTTTGTACTTGCTCCATTGTGCTTCCTCCAACCGGCAAAAAATCATCTGTCCCCGTGTATATCTTCATTCGTATATTCAATCACTCACAATTCGCTATGTGTATATATAATTAGAAGAAATATCTACATAGAGAATTTTGATTGATTGGGTACATGAATCAGGACATACACGGGGATAGACAATTTTTACCGCTCCAACCAAATGGAATGTTGACCTTTTCAATTTGGTATAAAGGACATATTTATGAAATCATTTACTCTTTTTTTTTAAAAAAAAAATAAAAATTGGCTAGTTTATAATATATTTGAACTTTGCATGGTTTGAGTATTCTCTCGTTTTTGAGGTACCTTTTGAGGGTTGAATTTAGAATGAAGTCCTCGTGTAAGAGTCATGTAATTCAATATTGGGTCTCCATTGTTATTGTTGTTCACTTCACGTCCAAGATTTTTAGCCTTGAGTATGAATAATTAATTTGTGAGCATATTTAGACTTTATATGTCTTGAACAATTTTTTCCCTCTATATGAGATATGTTAACTATACCACATTGACTAGTTTATGAGTATATTTAAACTTAATATGGTTTGGATAAATAACTTTTAAGGATAGAAGTTACTCTCAGGTCAATTTTTAACCCCACTCAAGAAAATAAAATGAATGGAAATCGCTCGAGGGGGAGTTATTTTTGTTATCTTCCTCCCTATTTCCTCAACTATGTTTATCATGAACCAATATTGACTACAAGTTATTGGATTAAAATATTCAAATCCTAATGATGCAATATCAGACAAATCACATTAAAGACGTCATTCATACTTGGAAGAATATTAAAGCAGGTTAGATAACTCCGTCAATTAATTATGAGAATAGTTTGATTCTTTTCAATAAAAATGAAGTAACATTTTATGACCACTTATTTATTTCTTCAGAAAATTCTCGCAACAAAAAAAATTAATCATTATTACCAATGGTAGACACTTAATTTAGTAAAATAAAGCAGGATGTATTTTTGAAATTCCACCCTCTTCCAATTTTGACAGCTTTTTTCATATTTCGGTTAATCTCTCCTCCAATTTTTATCTTCAAAAAATAGTGACAACTCATCCTAAATCTTTTTTCTTTCTTTCTTTCCTCTCCCTCACATCTTTATTTTTTTTTCCGGTTCTTCGGTGTGCCGAATGGTGTGGGAGGGGTTTGGGGTGCGAAGAAAGTGGGTATTGTGTATGAGAAGGGCAATTAGGCAGCCCCTTAATCAACTTTATTCCGTAGGACATATATAAACAAGTTTAAATCATACCTCTTTTTTTATGAATCACAAGTTTAAATCATACTTTGTAGGAATATTAATATGTTGGAAAATTCAATATCCTATAACCGTTCTTTTGGGATTGACTCCACCCATAATCCCTTCATATGAAGTAGTCGTGTCTACCTGTAGATGTGAGTTTCACTCAATTAATATAAGAAATTTTGGGGACATTCCTAAAAAAACGATTTTAAAATTGAGTGACCCAACATGTAAGTTCGGGTTGAATTTCATGTGTACGCTGTACTTAACTTCCAATCACTTCAAATTAAATATATCAAATTAATGTTAGTTCAAACTTTTTACTAGTACGAACTCATTTACAGCCTTACTAGTAGGAACTTATTAGCAACCTTACTACTCCCTCCGATTTAATTAGGAACTAATTAAAATACTAATTAAGATGATTAAAGTACTCATAATTAATATTACAAAGAATAAATAAATTAATAAATAGTTACATGGAACTATATATTTTGACCAAAATGAATATAGGGAGAAAATAATGTAACAGTGAATTAACTAATAAATGCACTATTCTTGTAAAAAGACATGTTTTACAACAAAAAATAACTCCTAAAAAGACATATATTTGGAGGGATTATTAACTAAGCTAATCATCAAAGTTCTGCCAAAGTACTAAATATGTTCACAGTACCATTAATTAATTCACATACTTGTACTAATATTACATTTGATTCGAATATATAATTTGTATTGTGAAGCAGATGACTTTGTATCACTATACCACCTTTTAACCCCCCCCAACTATACCACCTTTTAACCCCTCCCCCCATAGTGTGAGCTTATCTATGCGGTTATACACTCTTTAAATAGGAATATGCTTTTTGAAAGATCCTGACTTTCGTACTTTGGTGGGTCTTTGAGATCCTTTCGATAACCTATGTTGTGTTGAATTGATATGTATCTAATCGATGGCGGCTATGAGGGTGTGCGAGGTGAGCGACCGCACAGGGCCTCCAAAAATCTGAGGCCCCAATTTTTTTTTGTTTATATATATACTTAGCAAAAAATCCGGGGCCCCAACTTTTTTTTGTTTATATATATATATATATACTTACCAAAAAATCCGGGGCCTCAATTTTTTTTGTTGTATATATATACTTAGAAAAAAATTCGGCGCCTCATTTTTTTTTTGTTTATATATATACTTAGCAAAAAATCCAGGGCCCAAAATTTTTTTGTTTATATATATACTTAGCAAAAAATTCGGGGCCCCAATTTTTTATTTATTTATATATATACTTAGCAAAAAATTCGAGGCCCCAATTTTTTTTTGTTTATATATATATATATATATATACTTAGCCTAAAATTTGGGGCCCCAATTTTTTTTTTCGCACAGGGCCTCGGATATGTTTGAGTCGCCCCTGTATCTAATCGAAAGTGTCCTAACCCAGTGGGGCTTGGTACTGCCCACGACCGTGAGGTCGAGGGTTCGATACCCGCCTCGTACGTGAGGTTTAATAAATTGTGCTTTTCTTGGGCTCCCCTTGTGGGGCCGCCTCCCCATGTGAGGTTAAAAAAAAGGATATCTATCTAATCCGATGATCGATTGAAGCTCGCAGTAGCAATGGAATCGGGGAAAATATACAGAAAAGACAACTCTTTTCCCCCTCACTCCCTAAAAAAAAAAATTGTATCACTATACTACCTTTATGGTGGGTCTCCATGTGTAATACGGGTCTGATTTGTATTTCAGGTTTTTATTTCAATTTTAGAAGATTTAATTTTTCAAATTTTATTTTGTTTCTATCTAAGTTTAAATCTCAAATTATGTCAGAGCTAAGTGAGACCTAATTCAATCAGACCCATTACAAGGAAACAAATGTCTACATGTGTTATAGTTGGGAGGGTATGCAGACATGATGTCTTGCTTCCCAAAACCTTGACATTTAGTCTTCAGTTCAAGGCAAGAGATACAGTACTCACCAATTGTATAGAATTTGTGTACTAATATATTCCAGTTACATCTGAAAATGACAGCCACATTAAACAAATTCAGCACCAAAATATATCTTGTCCTAGCTACATTAACATATCGTAAATCTACCACTAATTAAGGGTAAGCAAACCTTTTGGATTGCATAAAAAATGATTAAAAAAAATTAGATAATTTGATTTAGAACTAAACAAGATCCAAATGATCCCTAATGTATAAGCATGAATCATCAAATTTATGTTTTAAAAGACACAAAGCATTAATCACCTGCAATTTTTTTTGGAGTTGGAAATATTTTTCTCAAATTTTTTTCGAGTTTTGTCATGTGAAAGTCACGTGGTTCCATTTTATTCAAATTTAATAGCGGTAATGTATGGAAGGAGGAAATTCAATAATCTAGAAAAAAATTATAATAAAGAACTATACATTTTTTAATTAAAATCAAAAATCAAAATAAAAATAAAAATTAAGAAGCTTGGACACCCCACTTTTTAAAGAGTCAAATTATATTCAAGTTTGTACACTGGAAATATCATTATTGTTGATTTTGATAGTAGCCGGTGAGAATGAGGATAATATAGACAAACCCCACTTACAATAATTGTAAATTATGTAGAAAACGTATAGTTAATGGTAATATTGTTTAGTTATTATTAAATAAAGAGAAAAACAAAAATAAATGAAGAAAAAATGAAAAAGCAAAGCAACCTTATGTATGAAATTTTTTACGGTAGAGTCGCCCTTATGAAACTGGTTCAACAGCCTTCTCATATGAGTTATGACGGAAACTTACTTTATAAGTAGACAATACTCCCAACTCATGTGAGAGAGATGTGATGCTAGTCCCATAAGAGTGACTCCATGCCAGAGTGACTCCTTGTATATGGCCCATAACATGTAAACTCAGCAGGTCTATGATGTGATTTTCACCCCCATTTTCTTCTGTTCCTTTACCCCTTTTGCTCAAAAATAAATTTTCCTTCTTTAGCTGCCAAATTTCATCAATTTCCCATCACTTGAATTGAGAGGGGAAAATCAATGGCAGAAGGATCATCAAGATCATCATCTGGTGATCATCAGCAGCAGCCTAATACACCTAGCAGATATGAATCACAAAAGAGAAGGGATTGGAATACTTTTGGTCAATACTTAAAGAATCAAAGGCCACCAGTTCCACTCTCACAGTGCAATAGCAATCATGTTCTTGAATTTCTTACATATTTAGACCAATTTGGAAAAACTAAGGTTCATCACCAAGGTTGTATCTTTTATGGTCAGCCTGAGCCTCCTGCTCCTTGTACTTGTCCACTTAGACAAGCTTGGGGTAGCCTTGATGCACTCATCGGAAGGCTACGCGCCGCCTATGAAGAGAACGGTGGATCACCGGAGAACAACCCTTTTGCTAGTGGTGGAATTAGGATCTATTTAAGGGAAGTGAAAGAGTGTCAAGCTAAGGCAAGAGGTGTTCCATATAAGAAGAAGAAAAAGAAGACTACTACTACTACCTCTGGCAACAAAGAAGATGAAGAGTCTTCTTCTTCAATATTGCCTTTCTCCTAAATATTGGCTCCCAACAAACCAACCAAAAAAGGTAATTTTGTTTTTTTTTCTTGCAAAATTTTATGTTTCTATTGATACTAGTTCACTTGAATATTTCAAGTCTCCACAATCCCACATGCGATAACTTTAAAAGTTCTGACTGATATATAAGCATTTGTTTAAGAATTCACTATAACTGCGAATGATATATTTTGATATAACGAATTTCTTTACCAATAAGTAGTTGTGTTTTTCGAAAGACTCATGAATCGCGTCCCTAACTGGGCTTGATCATTAGAGGCTAATTAGTGAATTACGTCCCTAGATTTTTTTTTTTTTTTGGTGACTAATGTCTCAATTCATTGTTTCTGTATATTAGTATCTCCTAACAAGTTCTTTTTGGATGGAAGGATAATATATACAAAATGTAAATTGTTTGAGGATTGTAATGTACAGAAATAATGAGTTGGAGCGTTAGCCACCAAAAAAATAATTTAGGAATATAATTCCCTAATTAGCCATCATTATATATGATCAGGGAGAAGACAGAGGGGGGCGGGAGGGGGCAGTCGCCTCCCCGACATTTTTAAAAATATTACTAGATATTAAATTTTATATGTAGTTCGGAATATTTTATCAGTTTTACCCCCCAAAAAAAATTTTTTTTTGCCCTTTTTATATGTAGTTCGACATACTGTTTCAGTTTCACCCCTAACGCCAAATTTCTGGCTTTTCCTTATATGATGGATTGCATGTGAAGTTAATATATAATATTTTTATTTATTTATTTATGCAACCCTCGGAGTAGATAGCTGAAACCCCAGTTTCCAAAAAACAATGCAGCAGAATAATTTACTTGAAAGGCTGCCTTCTACTTATATCTTTGCTGCAATTATCAAAAAGTTGAACTTGAATCCGAATTATTTTTCCTCTGAACCCTAGTTAGCTATATGTTGACCATCCAGAGTTTCTTAATCAGTGAAGCCACTCTCTACATCAAGCTCCTGATTTAGAAGCATCAGAATAAGCACTACTCTATCCAATCTATAATATAAGTCGTTTAATACATATAGGGTGTGCTTGGACAAGGTTTTGGTTTGGGTTTGAGTCTCAAACTAATCTCAAACCCAAACTGGGTCAAAACTTACCAACCATGGAGGCATGGACATATGGGTATTTGAAATATCAATTCAAATAAATCTACCCAATAACCCATAATCAAATCACCCACCAAATTCAAATTCAAATTTTGGCCTATAAAATTGGCTGGAGAAATTTAAATTTAAATTTCTTTTTTTAAATATTCCTTCAAGCTCAAATTTTGACCTTTAAAATTGGTGGGAGAAAATCCAATTCAAAAATTATTTTTTTCAAATATTCGTTCAAACTCACAGATGAGTCATCTCAAGAATGTCTTGAAGCTTAGAGGCTGATGTTTGGAGTTCAAGTTTCCAACTTTGGTTTATGAATATGAAACCGGTAATGATCTCTTCCATAATTAAAAAATGATACCTATAGCTTTGGGTATATGATCTCTTCCATAATTCAGATGGTACTAACAAGTGTTGTTATAGACAAAACTGATACCTATAGCTTTGGGTCTGATTGCAGATCCTGTATGACAGGTCAATCCAAATATGA
The DNA here is from genome assembly GCA_026122235.1 of Vinca minor. NCBI lineage: Eukaryota > Viridiplantae > Streptophyta > Magnoliopsida > Gentianales > Apocynaceae > Vinca > Vinca minor. The sequence continues at coordinate 5,962,871 of JAOCZM010000284.1, read as the reverse complement.
TGGGTTATGTTTGAATATTTTCTTTGACCCGTTTTCATATTGAGATACAATTCAAATGTGATATGGGTTTGATTTTGATATCAGACCAGACCAAACTCTTATCCAAGTACACCCATAGTAAAATTTAGGAAGTAAAAAACGAGATAATTGTTTGATCAAAATATCAATTATTAATCTCTTAAATATGACTAGTATGACATTAATTTTATTTAAAAGAGTAATATTGATATTTGACTAAAAAATACTTTATATTTTATTTTTTAAATTATGATATATATTTTAAATGACTTATATTTGTGAAATTTAGGAAGTAGTATATTTTTATTGGTAAATGCTTAATTGACTAAAAACCTAAATTAAACACTATTCATCCCTATTGATATAAGAGATTCACTCAAGTATTTACTATTTTGCCACCAATTTAGCCAATTAATTAACTAAATTTTAACTCCCTATCAATGTCCATTTTTATTACATATCCATCATTTCATTTTGATAGGAATCTTTTTTCAGATTTTCTGCCCCCATGATGGCTAGTCATTTGGGGTAGCAGGCCACTTTGATACCATTCTATATTTCAAAATGGACAAACGAGTTTTAATATTTTAAAGATTTGTTTGTATATACAAATGCATTATTTTCTTCATATTGTTTTATCAATTAAATATCCATATAATCGTAATTGCAAACCTATTAATCTACAAGAAACAAAATCATATTCAATGATTTTTTTTTATTCTATAGCAATAATATACTAAGAAAACAGCACTAAATTGCATATTTTATAGTCCAATTAAGTCTTTTGATAAGGGCATTTTGGAGAAATTGGCCCAAATGTTACTTGTCCTTTTGATATTTTAATAGGTCCGAATCTGATTTCGTGGGACATAACACACTCATTTATATTTGTCCCAAATGCACTTTAATATTTCTGTGATAAAAAAAAAATGTATTTTTACGTATGTACTTTGCAAGAAGAATTATTCAGCTTCTGGCCAACACTTTTTAAGTATTCATTCATTTACAGTCATTTTCATTTACTTTTTCCATGTTTTTATTTTGTTTTGCTCTCAAAAAAGACAAAATAATACTAGTCAAATTTTGAGAAATTTCTTGGTTGAAATACCAAACTTTTGGAAATTGTGAGGGGCGACCAAAACCCTCTTAATCTCATTGCATATATATATATATGTGTGTGTGTGCGCGCGCGCGCTCGTCATCTCTTCTTCTGGTGTCCATTTGTTTACTTGTAAATTATGAGTGTGTTTGGATTGAGTTTGATTTAAATTTGACACTCAAACTGAGATCGAGGCTTTCTTTGAATTGAATTTGTGAATTAAACCTCAAACAATAATTCATTAAGAATTTGATTTGCGTTTGAGACTAAGAAAAAAAAAATCTCAGACTGAGACTCAATTTAATGTCATTTGAGTCTCTTTCTCTGTCTTCATATGTGTTTATTGGGACAAAATAGTAATTGCAATATGCAAACTGTTATGTTTTCTTGTAAATTATATACATTAGGTGCATGATAAATCTTGAAATACTTTTCATTTTTTTAGTTTAGTGCATTGGAATTCTTTAAGTATTGTGGAAAATAATTTCATATCCCCCAATTATTGAAGGCTTAATAGGTTATGATATTATTGTTGTTGTGTAAGGTTTAAAATTGGACATTTACATCACTTTTTCCTTTCATATCTGTAGCACCTCTTTATAGGCACAAAGATGATTAGTATTAGAAAAACGGAGAAGGGGCTCGGGAAGAACCTTGCCGACACATTTGTGGGACATCCTGCTTTGGCATATATGTTTGATTAGCTTTATCATTCACATAGGAACATATATTTACCAAAAAATAAAAAAACACAGGAACATATGATAAAAAAAAATTGCCCTCTTTAATTTTATAAGTTGTCAATTTATCTGAATATGACTTTCTTTTAGACAAATTACATTTTCTTGAAATTACATTCTAGTCATTCTTTTTAAGATTGAGAATGAGAAATGAAATATATCTTTTCTCAGAATATTTTTTTGCACATGCATTTATCTGGGGGAAACCCCGTCTATCTCCAACTAATTTTCTCATGCCAATCCGAAATACTAAAGAATTCACCACGTCAATATCTCTAATCCTACTTCTTCAGTCGACACTATCCACATTCATATGACGGATTGTGAATAGTTGAGACATAAATGGGAAAGACATTTTTTTTTACCATTTATCTTCCTAACGGGGGATGTCGTAATACAATTACAAAATTTCCTTTTAGCCAATGATATAATCAGAGAAAGATTTGAAAAAGGTATCAAATTTACTTAAATTTTACTCCCTTCATTCCTAAATATAAGACTTTCATTACATGTTGCGAAAATTAAGGAAGTAAAAATTACGATGTTTTTGTAATCAAAATATTAATATTACTCTTTTAAATAATACTACTTGTATATCACTAATTTTATTTAAGAGAGTAATATTGATATTTTGATTATAATAATATTTTAATTTATACTTTCTTAATTTTTGCAATATGTAATGAAAATTTTATATTTATATTTAGGAATGGATGTAGTATTTATTAAGAAACGCACTTTTGAGCATTTTGCATGAGTTTATGTTCAGACAGACTTATGTTCATGAAGTCAATATTTGTTTTTGGACATGTATTTATGTCGAAAGCTTATATGTTTATGAGGTTCGTTATACTCTCTTCTATATAATTTTCTTTTATATGTTTATGAGCTTATATGTTTATGAGGTTCGTGAATTCATCCTAATATAATTTTCTTTATAAAAAGAAGACAAATATTATAGAGATTTTTTGAAGTTTATCCTAATAACATGATTTATATTTTGAGAAAATATTGTTAATTTCATGTATTTTCAGTATGTACTTTGCTCCACATTAAGATTTCAGTATTTTCAGTATCGACTAGATAGTGAGCCAGGGATGAAGATTGTCCCCCGAAAATTTTAAAAATACTATTAGGTATAGTAAATTTTATATGTAGTTCGGAATATTTTATCAGTTTCTCTTTCCAAGATTTTTGTCGTTTTTATATGTAGTTCGACATATGTTGCAGTTTCGCCCCCCAACGCCAAATTCCTGACTTCGTCCCTGTAGTGAGCAAGTTTGTTCTTTATAAGGATTGAGCAATCCACCCTCTTGAGGTACCTTTTGAGGGATTGAGTTAGGCCCAAATCCAATTTTAACATGGTATCAGAGCCACCTAGTTCGATGCTGGACCACTATTATTGTTCCAGATGTCCAACCCTGACCGTGAGGGGTGTGTTGAGAATCCCACGCCGACTAGACAGTGAGCAAGTTTCTTCTTTATAATGATTGGGCAATTCTCCCCTCTTGAGATACCTTTTGAGGGATTGATTTAGCTACAAATCCATTTTTAACAATTTATGACCCCTTCCCCTCACCGGGAAAAGGTATATGACCCCAAAATTTAAAGAATTAGGCCCAAATTTTCGGAACTACAAAATGAAAATGTAACTTGAAAAATAATTTTTTTTTGCTCTAATAGAAATGCAAGAAGGGCTGTTCTATTAGTATCATGTCTTTCCTTTCACTTCATTGTTTACTGTTACTGTGTGCTCGACAAATGGGTCAGAAACTGGCACTAGTTGTTGTTCCTCTTACGCAGGGACCATTTTAAGGGGCGGGGTGGTATCACCCTGAGATTTTAAAAAATATTATTATATATAATAAATTTTATATATAATTTGAAATATTTGATCAAATTTGTTCTCTAAATTTGTTTTTACAGTTTTTATATGTATTTCGAAATACTTTTATAGTTTTTCATCCCAATATACAATTTTTGGCTTCGTCTCTGCTCCTAGGGACAAACCAGACATAAATTGTTAGATCATTCACTATAGAAAAATATAAAAAGTGGGCTTTTCACAATTTCTCATATAAAATTCCCATCAAAAGTCCAATAAATGTTTTTTCGAACAATAATAACAACCTAAAAAGATCTTACTTGACACATCATTTCCTATTATTTATATTAAAATAACATAAAAAATTGATTAAAAAAAATATATCAGGAAAGGGGAATTGAAAAACAGCTACATTGGAGAGCTGGAAACAAATTAAAAAAGAGAATAAACCACTGATGTGTCCGGGCTGATCTTAGGGGAAATACCTATGTGGCGAACTTTTAGAGATAAATAATAGCCGCCCAAATTCTTAGATTTCGTAACGGAAAAGCCCTAAAAAACTCACTCCAAAAGCTACTATAGTGAGTATTTTTATATTTTATTTTATTTTTTAAAAATAAATATAATATTATTAATTGATATAAAAATTACATGAGATAGGTAGAATTTCGAGGGATCTCTTACTCTTTGAAATGAGAAAGAATGTAATATTTTAAATTATTTTTTCTAAAATAATTAATTTTTTGTTCTAAAGGAAAAGTATGTAATTTAAAATATTACATTTCCTCATTTCAAATGGTAAAGAATCTATCAATTTCAATTATGATTAATGTATTTGCTTCAATGGTAGAAATTCACATTGTGCAGGTTGATGCCGTATTGGAGGGAGAAATTCCATTGAAATTGCTATCAGCATTCACGGCTGCGATCTCTTCCTTCAAGATAATCATCCAAATAAGATTCTTGAGCTCCTGTAAGATCATTATCAAATTTGAATTCCAATTAAACAATTATTATTATTATTATTTATTTTCTATTTTTTGGAATTTGAATTTCTAAATTGTTGAACCGAAGTCCCAAATTTTCAGGGTTTTTTTTTGGAGATGTTTAGAGTTTCATATTACTAACATCTTTTGCACAAATAATTGCATTTATGTTTTGAAAAACTTAACGGTTAAGCAGAATTGGCTAAAAAATCAAATTAAACATTATTCACCCTTTGTTGGTATAAGAGATTCATCCAACTATTTACCATTTTGCCACCAATTTAGCCAATTAATTGGTTAAATTTTATCTCCTTAGCAATGTCCTTTATGTTTTTACAATAAAGTAATAATTGTAGCAGAGGTTGACATCAAGTGTTTATATACTTTCACCGTCCCAAATTATCTGTACAATTTTCTTTTTAATATGTCTCAAATTATTTGTCAACTTTCTAAATAAATGATTCATTAATTATGGTTTTTTTCAATCTTACCCCTTACATTACATGTTGTAGAGAAAAAAATAGTCGGAAGAAAAAAGTAATCGCATTAGATCCGAAACTAAAAGAGATAAAAGAAAATATAATTAAATTGAGAGTAAAATTAAATAGAATTATATTTAATATCTTAATATATTCGAATTTAATTGTTAAACCTTATTATTATTCCGGAAGAGCAATCATTATTATTATTCCGGAAGAGCAATTTGTGATGTTATTTATATCGTACTGACCAATAAGCTTTAGAGATTCAGAGACACAAGAATAATATAAATGAATCAACGGCTATCAGCAACTTTTGTCCAACTGTATATTCGAAGTGGGACCGTTCAGATTGGTCACCTGTCACTCCCATCAACTTGACGTGTACCTTAGGCACAATTGAAAGCTAAAATCCAGCAAAATTATCACAAGCAAAAAATAGCTAATTAATACTTCAGCTTAATTTGTTACTTTTCTCCAATCAAGTTTCTAATTTTAGTAATTCAACAACAAAATGAAATAATTAAAGTAGATTCCTTCAAGAAAATCAGATGGATTGGTGTAAAGTCTCCTTCACCATCTCAAAGGTAGTGATATTATCAAAGCAATTCTCCTCTTACAAGAGCGAATTTTGATCTAATGACCCTTGAATAGTTTATAATATTCAAAACTTCAATTGAATATTCTCTTTCTATACTAATTAATTATTCTCTTTCTTCCTCTAAACTTCTCCTCCTTTTTTGCTTCTTCTTCCTTTCCCTTTATTTTTATAACTTTCAAATGGATTTAAAATTCATCTTAAATTCAAATTTTCAATTGAAAATAATATTTTCTTGTTTCAATTTTATTACTCATCTCAAATATTTCTAATTCTTATGGCTACTCTCAAATCCGAAAACCGGTAACACATCGAGCGTTTGTACTATAATTACTATTGACTTTTTTTTCTCCACTTTCATACGAATAGCAACCATACATTATCATCAACAAAAGAAAAATAGAGAGAGGTAGAGGAGAGGGAAGAGCGGAGAAAGGAAAAAAAATTGAGATTTTGGATGAATAAAAGTAACACTGACTCTAGATTACTTGTTAATAACTGGTGACCGTCAATGGTGTCTCTAGTAACAATGGAGAAAAAAGTAAGTTAGACATAGAAAGAGAGGGAAAAGATAATTTGGAGAATTAATGATTTTAAAAAGAAAAGAAAATTGATGACATAATATTTCTTAATCTAATAAGGGGTAATATTAAAATTTGAGGAAAATTCACTCTTGCAAGAGGATAACTGCTCTGCCAATATCACCACCCCTTCTCAAATGGTGTAAAATGTATTGACTAATTTATTTTGGATACTCTTTTAAATCGTATACATTTATATCAAATTTATTCATAAGATGCTTTTACTATGCGTAGTACTCATAAGACCATGCAAGAGAGGCCTCAATTATTTATTATTCTCTTTGGATTGTATTCATATTTATAATTTAATTCTGTTTATTTATAAGAAATGTCGAGAATTCTACTTTGACTAATTTCTAATAAAAGTTATTCTATATTAAATTTAGATAATTCTCCCAGTGAGTTACTCCATCTATTCCAGGATATAGGTCAATTAGGATTTGTAGCGAAAATGAGGCAAAATGACCTAATTAGTCCTTTAAGTATTTACCATTCTTTTTTAAGATCCTTTTTGTTTAATTTTGACTTTTAGCATTCTAAATGTATTTACGGCCTGCCGGCAAAGGACATTTGTCCAATTTTCTGTTAATTTTCCGTTTTCCTAGTCATCCGGTCAACATATTTGTCTTATCCCAAGGGTATTTCAGACATTTCAACATAATTCGTACATGAAAACATTTGGGGTACTCAATTGTTAAAAATAATAACTATGAATACTTAATTTAAAATAAACAAAATAAAATCTAAAAACCTATCCCTCCCCTCCATCTTCATACGTACCTGACCTTCTCCACCACCGCCGACCGACCACTACCGACCACCATCGCCACTACCGACCACCCCTACATCTAAACCACCCTCCCTAAATCTTTATTATTAATATGCAAAGGGTTTTCTTTCTGGGATTTGAAAATGAGGACATCCATATTGTAACTCAACTTCTCATGTCTTCAAGAAAACCTTCAGACCCCTTTCCAGAATTCAAATTAATTTTTTCATTTGCAATCCGAAGAGGACGACGCAGTGGAACTGAGTTTACAGAGGATAGAAAGAATAAGGTCATCAGGCAAAGCTTCAAAAAAGTCTTCACAATTGTCACCATTCTCGCCGTGTCCGGTGCCGTAAACAAACTCCGGCAGAAACTTTGTTGGAAAGTGACGGATAACAACTAAACTCAGGTTTCATTACAATAGGTGGATCGATGAGAATATTAATTGGAACAAAATATCTTTTTGAAGTAATTCTTTGTATGCAGTGGCGGAGCATAAGAGGGGCAGGGGGCGCTCTCCCCCCCCCCCCCAAATTTTCAGAAACAACGAATTTTCTATAGGAAAAAAATATTTTTGTGATATTTTTTTATAAATATTGTATTTCGGTTCCTTAAAAATTTCAATAAGAAATTCGCCCTCCTATGACAAATTACTGGCTCCGCCACTGTTTGTATAGCAACCTGATTGCTAGTTCTAGTTTCTTTAACCAAATCAATGATGTAACTTAATCCAGTGATGTTAAAATCTAACTTTTCAAATTATTGTTTTCATCGATCCACCTATTGTAATGAAACGTGAGCTTGGAATGGGTTTTGAATTGATAATTGATTGTTTGATTCTCGGCATATTACATAGAACTTTAAATATGTTTTGATAATTGTAGAGGTTGAAATGAGTTTTGATAATTGAATTGTTTGATTCTTGACAAATTTCATAGAGCTTGAAGTGGGTTTTGATGATTGTAGAGCTTGAAATGGATTTTGATAATTGTTGAGTTTGAAGATGGTGAGGAGGAATGAGTTTTAGATTTTATTTTTTTAATTTAAATTGAGTATTCATAGTTATTTTTTTTAACAATTGAATACCCAAATGTTTTCATGTGGAAAATATGTTGAAATGTCTGAAATACCCTTGGGATAAGACAAATATGTTGACCGGATGACTAGGCAAACGACAAATTAACAGAAAATTAGACGGATGTCCTTTGCCGGCAGGTCGTAAATACATGTAGGATGTTAAAAGTCAAAATTAAACAAACATGATGTAAAAAGAGAATGGTAAATACTTAAAGGACTAATTAGGCCATTTTGCCCGAAAATGAAGGAAATAAAAATATAGGTTTTTAATCATTAATATTACATTAAAACAGAATTAGTGGTATACAAGTTATATTTAAGAGAATAGTAGTATTGATATATTTTGACTAACAACATAACTTTTGTTTTTTACTTTCTTAATTTTCGCTACATTTCCTAAACGACTTATATTATAAAATGTATGTAGTATCTTTTAGGGTTGACTTAGGCTGAGATTCAATATTTCATCACGGTATCATAGTCATTTAGTTTGATGTTGAGTCATTTCAAGTGTTCATTGTGAAATATATATATATTGATAATCCCACAAGCCAGTGCTTTTTTTAACGGTGTTTGGGTTTGAGACAATACTTTCTTTGAATTACATCTGATAACGAAACCTCAAACACTCATTCAGAAAAAATTAGTTTAAGTTTGATACTAGTCGAAAATTTAGATCAGAAATCTCAGATTGAAATCAAATTCAATCCTACTTGTAGTATCGGAACCAACTAATTCAATGTTAGTGTCACTCCTCGATGTCCAACCATAAACACCACATTAATTGTCTAGCAATTGAGCTTATTACTTGTATGAACGCAACTTCATTCAGGAAGGCATATAACTCCTCGTATAATTGTGAATCCTCTTTTCAGGTATCTTTTGGGGTTACAGTAGTGAGACTAAAGTATATTTTTAAGCGGTATTAGAGTTATCTCACTATAAGTATAAACACTCAAGATATCTAGCTTTAGGAGTGAAAGAGTATGTATGTGAGTTCACATACATACTCATCTCCTTATGAAATATTTTTTTCATAGACAAAATTGAATTCATGTCTATTTTTCAACATAATATAAGAACCACTTAGTTTAATATAAAACTATCCCCATATATTCAACTATAAGTTCAACACATTAACTAACTTAAGAGTGTTGAGAATTACATTAATTAGTTTGAGAGTATATTTATTTAAAAATCATATGATTCGAGTAATTTTGTCACACCCCGTAACCAGGGTCGATGACATGGCAGTGCCCCATTGGTAAATGAAACACCAAAGCCGACAAACAGAGTTACTAAAAGGAAATTCATTAGATAAATTCATAAATAGTAATAAAACAGTAGCGGAAGCGTTATTCTAAAAATGAAATGTTTCTAAATTATTACATTTGAAAAGAACCTACAAGTTCCAAAATAAATAACTATAAATGAAAAACAAGTGTGAACTAATCCAGTTAGAATCACTCTTCGTAATCCCCATCCCAAGCTCCATCATCACAGGTATAATCAACATCTACAAAACCTGAAAAACAAAGCGGATGGACTGAGCTCCGGTGCTCAGTGGGGACTTAAAGACAGTAATAACCATAACAATATATATATATAGACAGAACATAACAGATGTTTCCCAAAATACCCCATTGAGAAGTAAATACTCGGAACAAGACGTTACACAAGTTTTAAAAGACTCAGAACTTGAAACAGAACAGAACAGAATCAGATCGTATCAGAACCGTACATAACAGAAAACAAGTGCAAAACTTGTACACGAGTGTACTATCTTGCACTAAAACAACCCAACCCAAAATGCAAGTTAAAGGACTAAAAACCAAGTATCAACAAGACCCAAACAAATGTTCGCCTATACTTATCAAATCTGACATCCCAGATCGGAATTCATGCCATGAGCATCCCATACTACTCATGCACTACAAACCGATAGTTATGTCAGACAATCGAGTAATAAACGAACAAAGACCAAACAAGTGAAAAACAACAAATAAGCTAAACAACTATAGTCTTCACGTCTAAGCATTTCACACAACCGAATTCACATCAAGCACGTCTGCCTACAGTATTCTCGATTACACAATTTACTTAGACGTTACGAACATAGTTATCGCTATGACACTACAATCCCACAGTCAAGCTCAATTGTCTAATCAGACCCATAATCACTGCTAACAGCCCCCATGTATTAACCCACTGAGGAAGGGCCACACAGAATCCACACAGAAACCGGCTGAATCTTTCCCCCGGCTAGAGGCCAAAAATAAAGAATACGTCCATTGTGTCATTGCCCACACATGAGCTCCACAATTAACTGTTAGCAGCCCCAACTTGTTTCTCCCGGCTAGGGTCCGGGTCCACATATCCACACAGAAATCCACACAGAGATATCACGAACACCAGGTTCTAGCGATATATAAATGGGACGTATCCTGCTACAGACCTTTCATAAACAAGAGCTCGAATGGGGCGACGACTCGGTCGACCAAACCAATTAGGACAAAACAAGGACTCTCAATTAAGACGACTCAGTGAATACCCAAATAACGCAATTACAGAAAAGACTCCAACAGTCTCCCAGAACAGTTCAGATACATTGCAGAGACAGTTTATAAGATTTTTAGCAATTAATGAAAGCGATTGAAATTCATATATAGACATGCTCAAATAATCCAATTAAACTATAAACATAATTAATAACAGAAAAGTTAAATATTCAGTAATTATGTAATCTAGCAGTTTATGCAATTTATTATCCCGAAACACAATAAACATGTCAGATTAATACTCAGCAGTATACAATAATTCAGAACAGTAATTTAACAGAGGAAAAGTTGTCCCCACCTCTTACGAATGCGAAAAGGAAAATATGAGTCTGAAATTAGCTTTGCCGTAAATCACTCCCGGGGAAATAACTCGCGATTCGGATACTCAGATGGTAATCCGTTTGCGTTTCCTCAAAGCCCTCTCGAATATGTTCGATTCGGTATATTCCGCGATAAAAACTTAATAACGAAAATCCTTCATTTATCGTGTCGAAGTTTAACAGAATTTTTGGTTCGCGATTACTTTTCCTTCATTGTTGTACGCGGCTCACAGTAGCCTTTATTTCTGTGTCTCAATTCGCACGCTTCCCGGGGCAGCTGCCAAGGTATCTCCATGATTGGCCTTCAATTTCTTTTCCTTGTTTCTCTTTTCCCCGCGGCTGTGAGAAGAGAAAAGAGCCGCCGCCCATTGATCCCGGCGAACTGCCTTTCTCTAATTTTATTTTATTTTCTGTTATATGCGAATTGTGAGAGCCGCCGCTCCTCCTTTTTTTGATTTATTTCTGGCACGTTTCCGAGGTTGCCCTTTTCTTCTTTCTTGTTTTCTTGCGCCGAGAGGAGCCGCCTCTTTCTCTTTCTTCTTTTTTGCTTTGTTGCTCAACACGGGTTCCGAGAACCCACACCCGTTTTTTTTTCTTTTTCTTTTGCCAAATCCCCAAACCCACGATGACCCTTCATGCCCTCAATCCCACAAACTGTTACCTTTTATTTTGTTTTATTTTTATTTCCAAATCCAATCAATAATCTAATTAAATTAATTATCTAAGTGAATCACAATCAAGTCCCTAATTACAATACATGTGCAAAATGACCATTAATAAAACGTACACATAATAAAACATGTATTACGTTATAAAAATAATTTTACATGTAGTCACATAATCACACGAAATAAATTACGTCTACACAGTTACTCGCGAAAAATAAATTATACGTCAAAAAATCACGTACGCAAAAGTTACGGTTATCACAAATTTTCTCCTTGAAATACCTTGGAGCTTAGAGTTAGAGAAGATTTCATCTTTTTACAAGAAATTCTAGCGATTAACTCTGAGATCCTTCTATAAAATATCTTAAAGGAGTTATCAATTATTATTTCATAAGAAGCTTGCTATATACTCGATTGTATATTCTTTTATAAAATAAATTTAATTTTAAAAAAATCCATGATAATCGTATATTATTATAAGAGTTTTTCCAAATCTGATAAGGGTGTAAGTGTACGCAGAAAACGTGTACCAAAAGGCGCATTAGGGACTAATTTGATGCATCAATACTTTGTACTTGTTTTGGCTAAATAAAGATTTACCCATTAACCATAAAATAGCCAAAGTTATTACAATCAAAAGATAAAACACAATTAAAAATAAAATAAAAGTCATACAATGGTGTAAACACCATGATAACTGATAAAAGTCCACACCCCGGACCGGGTAAACAACACAAAAAAGGGTAAAAAAATAAATACATGATAAAACTCTTCGCAACAGCCTCTCCGAGATCCTGGAAACAGCAGTAGCAAGCTCAGTTTCATCACCTTTCTTAGAAATTAACAATTACGAGACCATGAGCGTATCAACCGCCCCATATATTGTCTCGAAAAGATGATGAAAAATGAGAAAAGGCCCAGAGTAACTCCTGATTTAGAGATAAACTCTAGATCTGGAAGAATGTGAAGTAAATCTTGCATGTGTATGTCTTGAATTTTGAATAATACTGTTTTAATACTATGTACTTGTTCCACTGTGCTTCCTCCAACCAAATGGAATGTTGACTTTTTCAATTTGGTACGCAGGAAATATTATATATGAAATCTTAATTTCACTCTGTTTAAAAATTTTAATTGGATAGTTTGTGAGCATGTTTTGAGCAGTCTTTTTCCTTTTGAAGTACCGTTTGAAGGGTGAATTTAGGATGAAGTCCATTTTCAACATCGTGTTATCCATTGTTATTAATGTTGTTCACTTCACGTTACAGATGTCCAGTATTGGACGTGAGAGACTAATTTATGAGTATATTTGAACTTTATATGACTTGAACATTTCTTCCTGTCGATATGAGATGCGTTAAAGATACTAATTTATGAGTATATTTAAATTTTATATGACTTGAGTAAATAACTTTTGAGGTTTGGAGTTTGTCTCATATCCATTTTTAACACGCTCAAGAAAATAAAATGTATGGAAATCCTATTTGCTCAACTATGTTTATCGTGAACCAATATTGATTACAATTTATTGGATTAAAAAATTAAAACCCTAATGATGCAATATCAGACAAATCACATTAAAGACGCCATTCATACTTGGAAGAATATTAAAGCGGTATGGTTAGCTCCCTTCGTCCCTTAATTACAAGATTACGAGTTTGATTTTTGTCCATGAAAATAAAACACATTTCATGGTTAATCGTTTACTTCTTTGGAAAGTTCTTGCAATGAAGAAAATTAATTATTATTGATGGTAGTAAACACCTGATTTTATGGGAATCGGGTAGCCCAAGTGGTAAGGCTACCCGAACACGGGGCGAATGTCCCGTGTTCGATTCCCATATCTCCCCATAATGGGCAAATAATTCTCCTCCTTATGAGGTTTATCTTCCCTCCCCAGGCATGGGCATGCTTCAATCTTCCCTATCTAGGGTACTCTCCGCTCTACCCCTTCGGGGGCAATCGCCTTCGGGCGCTCACACCTGATTTTAAAAAATAAAGTGGGATGAATTTTTGAAATTCCACCCTCTTCCAATTTTGACAGCTTCTTTCATATTTGAGTTAATCTTTCCTCCAATTTCAATTAATGTAAAAGGTTGTGGGCCAATTTTTAAAGGACAATATTATGATTGAGTAACTCAACATCTGAGTTGGGTTGAGTTTCAGTGTGTACGGTGTAGTTAAGTTCCAATCACTTCAAATTAAATATGTCAAATTCATGTTAGTTCAAACTTATTACTTGTACGAACTCATTAACATCTTAATCAATGGCGGAGGCAGAACTATATTTTTGGGGCACAATTAAATTGACAAAATAAATTTATAAAAGCATATAAATATTGGTGGAGTCAAAAATTTTTTTTTATGAAATCTTATAGACTAGAGTTATGCACATTTTGTTCACCATTTTCACTCTACTGATCAGTGCTTCATAAACCTCCAAGTCCTCTGGCTTCATATTGTGGACTTTTTATTGTGAACTTTTTATAGTTTACAAGAGAGCCCATTGTGGATTTTTTATTAGTAATTTTATTTTTTAGTCTCTTACACACTTAAGTTTGTTACCAAATCAAGAGCAAAATTGTTAAAATATAAGTGGTGCCATTCCTATAATTCACAAACTAAATAATTTAATTTTAAATCGTAAAGTGATTCAAAATGGGTACAATAAACACTGTTCACGAGACGATGTGTTACAAAAACAAAACTAAAACTAAAAAAAAATTTTAATTTTAAATCGTAAAGTGATTCAAAATGGGTACAATAAACAATGTTCACGAGACGAGTTGTTACAAAAACAAAACTAAAACTAAAAAAAAAAATTTGAAAAAACTGCTGGGGCAGGCCCCACTGTGGCTCCGCCACTAGCCTTAATAGTACGAACTTATTAGCAACCTTACTATTTCCTCCGATTTAAAATATAATTTTTTTTAAGAATTTTAAAACTAATTAAAATATTAATTAAGATGACTAAAATACCCATAATTAATATTACAAAAAATAAATTAATTAATAAATAGTTGCATGAAACTACATATTTTGACCAAAATAAATATAGTGAGAAAATAATATAAGAGTGAATTAGCTATTAAATGCACTATTCTTATAAAAAGACATATTTTACTACAAAAAAGAACTAAAAAGACATATTTGGAGGGATTATTAACTAAGCTAATCATCAAAGTTCTGCCAAAGTACTAAATATGTTCACAGTACTATTAATTAATTCACATACTTGTATTAATATTACATATGATTCGAATATATAATTTGTATTGTGAAGCAGATGACTTTGTATCACTATTCCACGTTTTTAAAACCCCCCCCCCCCCCAACGGATTAGTGTGAACTTATCCATGCAGTTATACACTCTTTGAATAAGAATATGTTTTTTGAAAGATCCTGACTCTCGTACTTCGGTGGGTCTTCGATATCCTTTCAATGACCTATGTTGTGTTGAAGGGATATCTACTAATCCGATGATCGATTGCGTAAAGCCCGCGGTAACAACAGAATCGGGAAAAATATACAGAAAAGACAACTCTTTTCCCCCCTCACTCCTTAAAAAAAAAAATTTGTATCACTATACTACCTTTATGGTGGGTCTCCATGTGTAATACGGGTCTGATTTGTATTTCAGATTTTTATTTCAATTTTAGAAGATTTAATATTTCAATTTTTATTTTCAAACTCATGCAAAGCTTCTTTCTATCTAAGTTTAAATCTCAAATTATGTCAGAGATAAGTGAGACCTAATTTAGTCAGGCCCATTACAAGGAAACAAATGTCTACATGTGTTATAGTTGGGAGGGTATGCAGACATGATGTCTTGCTACCCAAAACCTTGACATTTAGTCTTCAGTTCAAGACAAGAGACACAGTACTCACCAATTGTATCGAATTTGGGTACAAATATATTCCAGTTACATCTGAAAATGACAGCCACATTAAACAAATTCAGCACCAAAATATATCTTGTCCTAGCTACATTAAGATATCGTAAATCTTCCACTAATTAAGGGTAAGCAAACCTTTTGGATTGCATAAAAAATGATAAAAATTTTAGATTTGATTTGGAACCAAACAAAATCCAAATGATCCCTAATTTATAAGGGGAAAAAAACATTTATTACTAGTATAAGCATGAATCATCAAATTTATGTTTTAAATGACACAAAACATTATTACTAGTATAAGCACTAATCACCTGCAGTTGTTTTAGGGTTGGAAATGTTTTTCCAAATATTGTCTCAAGTTTTGTTATGTAAAAGTCATGTGATCCCATTTTGTTCAAATTTAACAGCGAAAATGTATGAAATGATGAATATTAATACTCCAAAAAAACTTATAGTAAAAACTTTGTATATTTTAATTAGAAAAAAAAATCAAAATTAAGAAAAATTTCAAGAAGCGTAGACACATTTTACCCAATTTTTAAAGATTCAAACTATATTAGAGTTTGTACACTGGAAATATCATTGTTGATTTTGATAGCAGCTGATGAGTATGAGGATAATATAGACAAAACCCACTTACAATAATTGTAAGCTATGTAGAAAACGTATAGTTAAATGGTAATATTGTTTTATTATTATTAAATAAAGAGAAAAACAAACATAAATGTAAAAAAAGAGAGAAAACAAAGTAACTATTTTATAATCAAAGTTGGTTGGTTTAGCTGGTTAGGCAGTTTTCCTTCTTAAGAGAGGTCGAGGGATCGATCCCCACTCACGTATGGATAGGGGTGTCAACGGGTTTGGGTCGGTCTCACATAGCTCGAAAATATGTGAGCGTGAGTTTAAATGAGCTGAGCGTGAGCTTGATATTCAAACTCGGATTTTATGTGAGATGAGCGTAAGCTTGACCCCACTCAACCCGATTAAAGCTCACACCCGAATAAAAAATAATATATTATGTATAATACTAATTTTCTAATTAAGAAAAAAGAAGACTATACAAACTGGTAACAAAACACATCATTTCTTTTTTGTCTATGTTGTACTGGATTTTTTTAACATTTGGCTTTCCTATGTGTTTATTTTTGATTATTTTTTATATTAATTTATCTTGCAACGTGAATTAAGTATCATTGTACTGTGTATATTTGTATTCTCGTTAAAATTTAGTATCATGGCTCATTGTGTTTACTATGCTTTATACATTTTTTTGCTAACATAAATTTAGCTTATAAACTTAACTAAAATGTAAGCTGGGCGTGAGCTCAAGGTTTGTGAGCTTTTCCGGGCTGAGCTTTGCAATTTTTATGTGAGTTGAGCGTGAGTTATGCCAAACTCGTCTCACATAACTCAATTGACACCCCCTACATATGGAGTCAATGTTTTTGGCTAACATTGTATCTCTTTATGGGCCGATCTGTGCGACCTTGGCTCCTATGCGGAATGTTTTGGTGCGGACTGGTGCGGGACAAGCTGAGGGCCGTTGGATTCATCCAACGGTTGTTTCAAAGTAAGGGTATTTAAGGATTCTTTTTTTCCAGCCGCAACTTTTCTCTCTCATCAAGAACATGTGTTCACGGAAAGAACATGTGTTCACAGAACGAGAACATCTGTTCACCGAACATGAACATGTGTTCACTCATCAAGAACATGTGTTCACTCATCAAGAAAATGTGTTCACAGAACAAGAACATCTGTTCACCGAGTATGAACATGTGTTCACCGAACATGAACAGGTGTTCACCGAATAAGAACATGTGTTCACCGAACAAGAACAGGTGTTCACCGAACATGAACAGGTGTTCTTGTAGAAATGTACCTTCAGCCGCAATTTTTCTCTCTCCTCCTTTTTGACTTTTCAGCCGCAATTTTTCTCTCTCCTCCTTTTTGACTTTTCACCCGTAACTTTTCTCTCCTCCTTTTTGACTTTTCACTATAACTTTTCTCTCCTCTAATAAAATTACATATGTACTCTTTTAACTTTTCTCTCTCTCTTTTAAATCATAATCATTGATCCATTTAAAAAATGAAATCAATCAGCTTTCTATCATGTCCTCGTGACGTCGCGAAATTTTGAAAGCGTTCCGCATAGGAACCAGACTGGATCTGTGCGAGCAAAAAAGCAACCATCTGTATGGCCCATAACATGTCAACTCAGTAGGTCTATGATGTGATTGTCACCCCCATTTTCTTCTGTTCCTTTACCCTTTTGCCTAAAAAAAAAAATTCCTTCTTTAGCTGCCAAATTTCATCAATTTCTCATCACTTGAATTGAGAGGGGGAAATCAATGGCAGAAGGATCATCAAGATCATCATCTGGTGATCATCAGCAGCAGCCTAATACACCTAGCAGATATGAATCACAAAAGAGAAGGGATTGGAATACTTTTGGTCAATACTTAAAGAATCAAAGGCCACCAGTTCCACTCTCACAGTGCAATAGCAATCATGTTCTTGAATTTCTTACATATTTAGACCAATTTGGAAAAACTAAGGTTCATCACCAAGGTTGTATCTTTTATGGTCAGCCTGAGCCTCCTGCTCCTTGTACTTGTCCACTTAGACAAGCTTGGGGTAGCCTTGATGCACTCATCGGAAGGCTACGCGCCGCCTATGAAGAGAACGGTGGATCACCGGAGAACAACCCTTTTGCTAGTGGTGGAATTAGGATCTATTTAAGGGAACTGAAAGAGTGTCAAGCTAAGGCAAGAGGTGTTCCATATAAGAAGAAGAAAAAGACGACTACTACTACTACCTCTGGCAACAAAGAAGATGAAGAGTCTTCTTCTTCAATATTGCCTTTCTCCTAAATATTGGCTCCCAACAAACCAACCACAAAAAAAAAGGTGATTTTTTTTTTATTTCTTGCAAAATTTTAAGCTTCTACTTCACTTGAATACTTCAGGTCTCTACAATCCCAAATGCGATAACTTTAAAAATTCTAACTGATATATAAAATATTTCTTTTTGGTAACTATTAGTTACTAACTAACGTTCAAATTCATTGTTTCTTTATATTAGTATCCCAAACAGTTTCTTTATATTGTTTGAGGATTTTAATGTAAAAAAACAATAAGTTGGGACATTAGTCACCAAAAAAAATAGTTTAAGGATATAATTCACTAATTAGCCATCATTATATGATGGATTGCATGTGAAGTTACTATACAATATTTTTTATTTATTTGTTTGTTTTTTTATGCAACTCTCGGAGTAGATAGATAGCTGAAACCCCAGTTTCCAAAAACAATGCAGCAGAATAAGGTACTTGAAAGGCTGCCTTCTACTTATATCCGTGCTGCAATTATCAACAGCAAATTTTCAAAAAGTTGAACTTGAATCCGATTTCTTTATTCCTTTGAACCCTAGCTAGCTATCTGTTGACCATCCAGAGTTTGTTTTAAGCACGGATCTAAGATAAATCCATTTGTGTGTCGTTTTACGGTATACGATTAATTCAGGTCAGATCCCTGTGGTTGGCTAATGGGTGGTCCAACCTCATCTGATGATTCTCATATCAGAATAGGATCAATAATTTGACCTCAATTTCTAACATAGTTTTCTCTATAAAAATAATAATAATTAAATTTATTACTATCAAGGAATGTCACTGATATCAGAATTCAATTCGATTTCTTTAATGCTTCTTAATCAGTGAAGCCACTAATCTCTATTCTCTACAATCTATAATCTAAGTCGTTTAGAATATATAGTAAAAATATCAATTATTAATCTCTTAAATATGACTAGTATAACATTAATTCTATTTAAGAGAGTAACATTGATATTTGACTAAAAAATACTTTATTTATTGTTTTCTTAAATTTGATATATGTATTTTAAATAATTTATATTGTGAAATTTATGTAGTATATTTTTTAGGACCTTGCTAACCTACTAGAATTATTGGCTAAAAGATTGACTAAAATAGTGTCTTTGGACCTTTTTGCCCTTATAGTTGGGTGAATCCCTTATACCAGCAGGGGGTAAGATAGTCATTCAATACCCTCAATTTGGGAGTTTAGGGTTTTTATCCCCAAAATTCTAGTAGTAAAGCATTTTCCTATTTTTTATTATATATCATCATTTCAATTTGATAGGAATCTTTTTCAGAATTTTAAGGGGTAGCAGACCACTTTGATACCATTCTATATTTCAAAATGGACAAACGAGTTTTAATATTTTAAAGCTTTGTATGTATATACAAATGCATCATTTTCTTCATATTGTTTTATCAATTAAATATCCATATAATCATAATTTGAAACCTATTAATGTACGAGAAACCGTATCATATTCAATGTTCTTTTATTCAATATTTTACTAAGAAAACAGCACTAAATTGCATCTTTTATAGTCGAATTAAGTCTTTTGATAAGGGCATTTTGGAGATATTGACCCAAATGTTACTTGTCCTTTTGATATTTTAATAGGTCCGAATCAGATTTCGTGGGACACATCACACTCATTTATATTTGTCACAAATGCACTTTCATATTTCTTTTTTTTTATGAACAATGCACTTTCATATTTCAGTGATGAAAAAAAAGAGAGAAGTGTATATTTACGTATGTACTTTGCAAGAAGATTATTCAGGTTCTGGTCAACACTTTTTAAGTACTGATTTATATATATGTGTGTCCTTTGTTATATATATGTGTGTGTGTGTGTGTTTTCATCATCTCATCTTCTGGTGTCCATTTGCTTACTTTGTAGACTTTGTCATTTGAGTCTCTTTCTCTGTGTTTGTGTTTTTTGTGACTTCCTTCATTAAATAAGTTGTTTAGAACATTTATAAAAAATTTAAAAAGTGAAAAATAATATATTTTTTTTATCAAAATATCAATATTATTCTCTTAAATAGGACTTGTATATCATATTACTCCCTTAAATAGAATTAGTAGTGGTATACAAGTCCTATTTAAGAAGGTAATATTAATATTTTGACTAATAAAATACTACCTCCATTCCTAAATATAAAACTTTCATTAAATGTTGTCAAAATTAAGGAAACAAAAATTAAGATTTTTTGTAATCAAAATATCAATATTACTCTCTTAAAAAGAATTAGTGGTATACAAGTCACATTTAAGAGAGTAATATTGGTATTACAAAAACATCTTAATTTTTTATTCCTTAATTTTTTGCAACATGTAATGAAAGTCTTATATTTAGGAGTGGAGGGAGTAACTTTCTTTTTGTTTCACTAATTTTCGTTACATGGGGTAAACGACTTATCTTATAGAATGAAGGTAGCAATTGCTATATGCAAACTGTTGTGATTTCTTGTAAATTATATGCATTATGTACATGGCAGATCTTGAAATACTTTTCATTTTTGTTAGTTCAGTGCATTAGAATTCTTGAATTATTATGTGGAAAAAGCTGTACTATTAGATCTTCGCTTTGAATTATGAAGGTTTAAAATTGAACATTTACATCACTTTTGCCTGTCATATATGTAGCACCTTGCCGACACATTTGTGGGACATCCTGGCTTGGCATATATGTTTGATTAGCTTTATCATTCACATAGGAACATATATTTACCAAAAAAAATAAAAATAAAAATAAAAACACAGGAACATATGATAAAAAATTCGCCCCCTTTAATTTTATAAGTTGTCAATTTATCTGAATATGACTTTCTTTTAGACAAATTACATTGTCTTGAAATTACATTCTAGTCATTCTTTTTAAGATTGAGAATGAGAAATGAAATATATCTTTTCCCGGAATATTTTTTTGCACATGCATTTATGGAGAAAAATCGTCTGTCCCCAACTAATTTTCTCATGCCAGTCCCCAAACACTAAGAATTTACCTCGTCAATTTCTCCAATTCCACTTTTTCAGTCGCGGATTGTGAGTGATTGAGATATAAATGAAACCTCACAAACGGTTTTCTTGCCCATTTATCTTCCTAACGGGGATGTGGTAATACTATTACAAAATTTCCTTTTAGCCAATGATATAATCAGAGGAAGAATTGAAAGAGGGTATCAAATTTACTTAAAATTTATTTATTAAGAAACGCACTTTCGAGCATTTTGCATGAGTTTATGTTCAGACAGGCTTATGTTAGTTCACTCTTCATTGTCAAATGTTTGTTTTTGGTCATGTATTTATGTTGAAGGCTGCTTATATGTTTATGTTGTTCGTTATACTCTCTTCTATACTGTGAATTCATCCTAATATATTTTTCTTTATAAAAAGAAGACAAAGATTGTAGAGATTTTATGGAAAAAAATTATTTTCTTTACATCACTGATATTTGATCATGATCTCTTAAACTATGAGTCAGACACTTGTTATGTCGCTGAGGTTTGATCATGCTCTTTTAAAATATAAGTAAGACACTCGACTGCTGAAATATTATTTCAACGACAAGATTTTATGACTTTGTTAATCGAATGAGACCGAAGAATAATAGAAAAAATAAATAAATTAAAGGAAATGTAACTTTCTTGGAGAAAAAAAAGTAAAAATACTGATGATTATATGGTTACACTTGAAATGCAAAAAGGGCTGTTCTATTAGTATCATGTTTTTCCTTTTACTTCATTGTTTACTGTTACTGTGTGCTCTAAAGAGACAAACGAGTCAGCTTTTTTTTTTTTTTTGGTGAAAATGTTTAGGTGGGTTCGATTTCGGTCACCATCACAAGTTAGGGTAGACCCTAGAGACCATATGTCGCTTATAAGAGTACTTACAGATCACCCACCAATATAACTCTCACGTCGAGAGAGAAAATTGAACACTTAACCTTTGTAAGGAGATGTCAAATCCTTACCACAAACGGGTCAGCTTTATCATAGAAGAAACTGGCACTAGTTCCTCCTAGGGCGAAACCAGACATAAATTGTTAGATCATTCACTATAGAAAAATTTAAAAAGTGGGCTTTTCACAACTTCTCATATAAAAGTCCCATTAAAACTCCTATAATTTTTTTTTTCTCACAATAACAACACCCTAAAAAGATCTTACTTGACACATCATTTCCTATTATTTATATTAAAATAACATAAAAAAAGTAATAAAAAAATATAACAGGAAAGGGGAATAAAAAAACAGCTACATTGGAGAGCTGAATTTTTTTTTTAAAAGAAAATAAGCATTGGTTGACTGATGTGTCCGGTCTGATGTGAGGGGAATGCCCCATGTGACGAACTTTTAGAGAGAAATAATAGCAGCCCAAATTCTTAAATTTCGTAAGGGCTTTTGCAAAGTCCCACGATAAGAATTTTTGTACTAAAAGCTCACTCCAAAAACTCCTATAGTGAGTACTTTTATATTTTATTTTATTTTTTAAGAAAAATATAATATTATTAATTGATATAAAAAATTACATGAGATAGGTAGAATTTCGAGGGATCCCAACCCTTTAAAATATTACATTTCTAAAAGAAATATTTTTGTTCTAAAAGAAAAAATAATTTCAAATATTACATTTCCTCTTTTCAAAGGGTACAAAATCTATCCATTTCAATTATGATTGCATTTGCTTCAATGGTAGAATTTCACATTGTGCAGGTTGATGCCGTATTGGAGGGAGAAATTCCATTGAAATTGCTATCAGCATCGACGGCTGCGATCTCTTCCTTCAAGGGAATCATCCAAATAAGATTCTTGAGCTCCTGTAAGATCATTATCAAAGGCTTCTATGTTTTTTATATGTTCTCTATTAATTATATTTGTATTTTTCCCTCCTTGTTCAAACTCCTATATATCATATATATAGTACTCCAAGAAAAAGGAATCAACTACTATGTATTTTTCATCTTAAGTACTTTGTTCTTTGTGATATGTTTTTTAACGACTTCTAATTTCAGAATTTTGTATCAATCTTCATCAAGAATGTTAATTAATCTCCTAGGTGTTGTACAAGGCAATAATAACAATGACATAGCCCGTTTAAACCTCAATAATTGGGGTATAGGCGGAGATAAGTAAGAGATAGACTTAACTTTTGCAAATAAATGCATAAAGTAGTTTCTCCAAAACACCATTGAAATAAACGGATTCGATATTGACATAATTTTTGTCAATAAATGAAAAAGTGGTTGCTCAAAGAATACACTGAAGCAATAGTCTTCTATACCGTCGTCACCAGGGACGAAGCCAAGATTTCTAGGTTGATGGGTGAAAAACTACAACAGTATACCGAACTACATAACAAAATTGCAAAAAAAAAATGTTCGAGTGGGTTAGAGGCGAATTTGATCAAATATTCCAAACTACATATAAAATTTATTATATCAAGTAGGATTTTTAAAAATCTCAATGCCCCTCCCGTCTCCCTTGTCTTCGTCCCTGTCCGTCACGTTAAAGAAAATCTTTTTGCAGATGTTAGTGTTGTACATTCAGTGATTTTATTGAGTTAGTATTATTTGTATAGTGCGTAGTGATCATTGGTTGTCTATTACAGTTTAAGAGTAAAGAACTTTCAGCAGTTCACGATGCATCTATTAGGGTTCTTTCTCCTCCCCCATTAGAGCTTTTTTTTTCTAGGAGACTGGATTGAAATTTAAATTACTAGGCTCATTATTGAAAGAAAAAAAATGGAAGAATAGTGATATGCAATTTCGACATCATGAAATGATGAAATTAAGGTTTGTTCTCAATTACTGGAGCTACTTTTTAAACTCTGCTGGAAAAAAAACTGAAGCTCATTGAACCTGAATAGCTGTTCTCGAAAACGCCGTTCTTTAGCCGATGAAAATATAGTGTTGGTTTGGATTAGGTATCAAACTGAAATTTTGGCCTCAATTTCAAAATAGTGGCGGATTCAAAATTTGAGATTAGTGGTGTCATTCGCTAATTTACTTTATTTGTGTGTGGTCATTTATAAACATATTATTTTAATAAAGCAAAAAGACACTATATTTAATTAATAAAATTATTTATCAGCGGGCTCATGTGACCTCGGTGACGGGGATGCCACATTCGTCACTGTCTCAAAATAATCTTAAACGCAAATCAGATTATATATAATTTAATATTTTAAGTTTCATTTTCAAAAACAATTTAATCATGATTTTGAATTTCGAATCAAAACAGACTTAATCCAAGTATAACCATAAGAAATGATAAAGTATACATGTGGGTGTTTTATCAAAATATATCATCCTGGATTTAACTGTTCTTGCTATTATTCGACCGGATATACGAAATAGTATATTAAGTATACTAGATATGAAGTACTCAATATAGTGCATAAAATATATTATTAATGTATATTTATACTTTACACAAAGATGTAATTTGTATCTATAGGAGGTACATATATACATGTGTACTCAGAGACGGATGTAGATTGAATTTTTTTTTAATTATATATGATATATTTTACTTCATTTAGATAATAAATATATAAATCACCCCAGTGAATTGTTGTATATATCAAATGAACCCAGTGATTTTATTTAATTATATATGATATATTTTACTCCATTTAGATAATAAATGTATAAATGACCGCAGTGAATTTTGTGTATATCAAATGACCTCCAGTGAAATTTTTTTCTGGATTCGTCGTGTATTAACATTTACTTACACTATTTATGTACTACATAAACTATATTGTATATTTCTAAACTATACTACATAAACTATATTGTATATTTCTAAACTATGTAGTGTACTTGTACAATATATGATCTAACCACTGTGCTCCAAATCTGATTCATTCAGGGACATGATCTTAATAGTTTGTTGCTTCTCTACTAAAGACTTATTTTACCAATCGAAAATACATCATGGTCTTTCTTTCTTTAGTTTTGAAAGAGGAATTCAGATAATTTATATATCTACGCCAGTATACTTGATAAGAAACCTGGTTTATAAGCTTTGAGATCACTGCGACAAGAGAGGCAAAGGAATTATATAACGTTTTCTAATTTAATCAAATGTGTTGCATCATTAAACAAGGGGAATAAACATGAGTCATCTGTATTTCTTCCCCTCATGTATTCCAGGGAAAAAAGATTAATCTATATAGATATGTGGTCAAATGCTCCCAAACAGCGACTCCTATGACACCTAAACTTCTTTAAGCCGCCGCTCTCATGGCCGCCCCAGCGCCGGCGCCGATTTTGTATCCGACCCAAAATAATTGATGACCACATTACCCATCAAAGAACTCTCTTCATACAAGGGAGAACCCCGCGATTCTCGTGGAAGAAGAAGACTTGATTCATTTAGAAAAGCCATGGAAATTGGCAGTCGTTGGTAAATTTGCACGACGCGGTCCCCCTTTGGATATTCTAAAGTGGGACTTTAAAAAATTACAATTCAAGGAAGCTTTTTGTATTGGATGGTTAGATTCGAAGCATGTGATCGTTCGCTTCGAGAATGAGGAAGATTATTGCCGATTTTGGCGCAAAGGTTTATGGGTGTTCAATGGTTCATGAATGCGAGTATTCAAGTGGACTTACGAATTTGATCCGGCGGTGGAATCATCCATTGTTTCGCCTGGATTCGCTTATCAGGTTTACCAATTCATCTTTTCAATAAAAGCTATTTTTTTCAATCGCACGAGCGCTGGGGGTGCCGCTCGTTCTTGATGAGCCCACCGCAAACGTTACGAGACCTAGTGTTGCGCGAGTTTGCATGGAAGTGAATTTGTTGAACCCGATTTGTACGCGTGTATGGATTGCACACGCACGGTCGGGGAAGGGGTTTTGGCAGAAAATAGAGTATGAAATTTTGCCTAGTTATTGTTCTTGTTGTTGGAGAATTGGCCATCATACTTCTTAAGGGTATGGCAGATTCAATGGCTGAAGTCATAGCTAAAAAAGCTGATGTCATTACCCAAAAGAGAAAGCACGCAGGTAGAGTTGACGTTCCAGCGCGAATTTTATTGTCTGGCCGGATAGTTGGAGGGCCGGTAAATCAACCAGCGAATACTGGCAGGTACAAGCCTTTTAAAAGACATTAGAGTTTTAACTTTTATTATAGACTATTCAGAATGCTCTTTATGTAGTAGTGGATTTGTTTCCACCTTTTATTCGAGGGTACAATATCCCTTTTCATGTCGACTCTTGGTTTTATTTCAATAAAAGACATTTAAAAAAAGAAAAGAAATAAACAATGCACAATGCACTTCATAGAGGTAGAAAAAACCAGGTCGAGCGTCGAGTAAAAGAGTTAAACTCGTTGAACCTTATATTTACACTTGAAATTCTTTTTACAATATGATTTAAACTTGGAAAAGAGGGTAACTCGTTATTGGAAAAATATACTCATGTAGGAATCTTGTCTTGAGGTCAAACAGACTACTTTAAAACTAAGTATATATGCATTATTGGAAAATTCTATCACGCATAAAGTCTAGTCTAAGGGCTGGATTCTAATCTAACTATGCGTTATTGGACAAATATCCTCACGCATGAAGTCTTGCATATTCCAAATAGCTAAGTTGAACTACATGAATTTAAGTGTGAAAATGTGTAAAGAAAGCATTCTAAAGGCTGTGTAAATGAAGATAAAAAGACATTTTGATTATTAATTGATGATCATATGTTCTTTATTTTGATTTAGTAAATGAGCTAGCACACGTTATCCATCTCGGTCATGATTTTGTTAAGTGGACATGTTCCTCGTGTCTTCACCGTGATGGTTAACGTGTGCTAGCTCATCTTTATTTGGATGAGTGATAGTTGCACGTTTCCAACTTTCGAGGCTATCTGACCGTTTACTTTGGCCTAAAGCTTCTCTTGGCCGAATCTCACTATCACATATGAAGATCATGTTGTTTGGCGATGTACAAGCCTCGAACCTGGGTCAAAGAGCAGTGAAATCAAATCCCTGAAGTCTATGAGTTTTGTTTGACTTCTTCAAATGTTCGTCATTTCATGCTTCATATATGCATCTGGCAATTCCATCTTAGTCGGGTTGTAGTTCACGGCCTGGTCGTTTTCTATTGACACCCCTAGCGTACCTCGTATAGGCAGATATGAACGCTTCCTGGAGGGTCTCGGCCTGATGAGATTTTTCGTTTGTCAACACTTGCCCGCACTTATTCCCTGGACGAGTTTTGAGTTTTTGGGGAACAAAACCATTTTTCTATCAGTTATGCAATATATGAATTTACTTATATTCATGACTCTTCTTTGAAATTAAATTCTTTTTAACCTCTCTAACTTTTGTTTGTTCTTTTTCCTAATTAATTTTGCCTCCCCTGTCTCAGATTTATAATCCCTAACCGATTTTTTTTATATACACGGCGACCTATCTTCTCCTCCACGACCTTCATTTTTCTGTATAATGGCTTCTTCTAGCACCCTCCCCAATTTGCTGCTGAAAATTAAATCCTTATTCCTATCGCGGGCAATAAGTATAAACTATGGCCCATTCTCCCAGACGGGGAGGAATCAAGACTTATTATTAACCTTGTAAAGCCTCCAAATTTTGACTTTCTTGTCAATCAAAAAGAATGGGACACTGCAGATAGTCCTCAAATATGCGTTGTTGGCCTTAAGAGTTAGACGACCATGACTCAAGACTGTATCGTGCGTGAATGTTTGAAATTGACTGGAGAACTTGGGGCATTTATGAATTCATTCGCTTGAGCAGAGGTAGACCCGCTCCAAATAAACAACTTCTTCTTGTTATTATCCCCTTCTGGTCTGCATCCATCAATGGTTTCATCTTCTCTTTTTGTATTATCTCTCCCACGAAGTTTGATGGATTTGGTAACCATGTTGGACCTTCTTGTAAGAGGCCAGAAATTTCTTGTTTTGCCCGCTCATTCCCTGGCCCTTCGCTTCAACTTGATGGGGTCACTAATAGCTATGCTAACTTCATAGTTGTCAATCGGGAAGAAAGCGACGTGCTTCACTACAAGAGAAAAGGGTTTTAGTAATGAAAAATTTCGTTAGGAAAAGTCAAGAATTTCGTCACGAAAGACCTTTAGTGACAAAAAAGGTTCGTCACCAAGTTCGTCATGAAAGCCCGGTGGCTAAAGGTCTTTCCTGACGAATTTTGTATTTAGTCACTAAAGACCTTTCCTAACGACTGATTTTGCATCACTAAAGACTTTTACTAACGACTTGTTTTTCGTCACTAAAGACTTTTCCTAACGACTTATTCTTCGTTACGAAAGACCATTCCTAATGATATCATTTCGTCACGAAGTCTCCCCAGATTCTTTATCCCAGCCTCTGCTGACAGAATGCTTTGTCACGCAAGGTTTTTTTTTTAATCCATTTAAAATGTATTTTCTGCCCTGTTTATAATTTTCTCAAAAAATAATATTATGACAACATCAATAAAAAGAGGTTAAAAATTGAATACATATCATGATCAAATTCAAACTAAAAACAATTCATCTTTACATTGTCAACCAATACATATATACAAAAAGCTCCAAAAGATATTCTTAAGTCACTTGGTACAAAAATATCAATGAGAGCTATAAAAAAAACTTTCCAAACTGTTGGTTTACTAAGCTAAAATACTCCAAAAAAACAAAACTGATGAGTTCAACAAATGCTCAATGAAGCATTCCACCCACACCATCAAACCTGAGAAACCAAAATTCATCATGATTAAATGACAGACACCAAAAATAATTTAATTGAATAAATAAAACTTTAAAAAGAAGGCAAATTATGCTAATGAAATAATTGTTTACAGTTCAGAAGGTATAACCAAGTTGGTAACAGATGTTAACGCCATTATGAAAGGAAACAATAATAGCTCTTCAAAATGCACAAAAGGAAGGTCAGAGAAAGGAGCCCAAAAAATTTATTTTCCAACAATAGAAGATATAGGTTTTGCTACTTGCTGGAGAAAGATGAAAATGGTAATATACTAATAGCAATAACAATAGCTAAGTGGAAAAAAATCCGTCATAGTAACTGACTAGAAGGAACACTAACCGAACCTACAATTTAGTTTCCAATATTACTTTACTTACCAGGGTTCTCAAGTTTGAAATAAATCAAAAGTAAAATTCATTACAAAAATCCTCAAGATACATACTTCTAGAGACATGCAAAATGACAGAGAGACGAGTACCTTGTATGATCTAAATTTTCTCGGTCTAGAAGAGGGAGCATAACATAAGCTATTATCCACAATGATACAGATTTCATCAAAGAGAAAAAAAGAAAAAAAAAAAAGAGAAACAGAAATAGTTTGGAATATAAATACCCACCAACTAGTACTGCTGAGACAGGTCTGCCTAAATAAGCTGGAATTAGATTTACGGCCTTGTTATCATTAGCATGGCAATCTTGTAATAAAACAATCCCACAAACAACTTCTCCACCGACACACAATAACGAGAGGATCAAAGGAAGAAAAATGTTACCTTCTTCATGAAGAGCTGCAAAGAACATCCAAGAAATCCGAAAGTTCAACCATGGCGGATCATGAATATTTATAGACAACACCAATCTCCAAGCTCTCAATAGACAAAAAATGCCATTAAATATCCCGATCTGTACCTAAAATGATGGTTACCCATAGAAATATATTTATGGTATTTGAATAAAAACACCATAAATACACAGCCTTTAACCCAGTAGAAGCTTCCTTGAATAAATCCATATTATTCCACCTAAAATACATCAAAATATGGTATTTTTAGAAAGATTAATCACCAAAAAATAGACAGAAAGAGGTTAAGATCATGAAGCAAATACATCTTCTTACCAGCAGCTTCAAGAACACAAATTAATGCAAAAATAAAAGTATGTCCGATGGTCCGATCTATTCACGAATTAGCCGAAACAGAATCTTTTGATAACCGACTTCAGTACACAAAACCCAATTCAAAAACGTTTGATTCAAACCAATAAATCCAAATAGAAATAGTATTTAAGTGGATACAATGATTCTCCTCAATAAGTAGCACACAAAAATCAAACATTTAAAGCATTCAACACTCTTAGCAAGCGTAAATGCAACCATTCACTTCCAGTAGCTTTTTCCCTCTAGAGAGAGAATTTTTGCACTACATTTTGACAATTTCTATCAGAGAGAAACTTACCCTTAGATGAAAAGTGAAGAAGACGATGTTCTTGGATTTGCTGAAGGGGAGGTTTCTCTGGTAGCGGATACTGAAGAAGACGGTGAAAAGTGAATATCTGAGAAGAGAGAGAGAGAGAGAGAGAGAGAGAATGAGGTGGATACTGCAAGACGATGAATTTCACTCCGGATCCAGTGTGAACATCCATGGTTCGTCACTATGCGGAACAATTAAGGTCTGTCAGATCTCAAATCGGAGGGCTAACATCATTTGATTTAACACTTTCATATTATTTATTGAGACCAAAATAATCTCAACCGTCAAATTATTTATCTGACGACCCATAATTGTTCCGTAATGTGAGGAAAATTGATGTTCCGCATTGGATCCGGCTTTACCCGCTTTTTCTTTTCCTGACGATTTTGTTAAAAGTTTAAAGGTTCAACAACCTTTCTTGACGAAATTATAAATTGTCACAATACAAAGGGCTTGTGGTGACGAAAATGACATTTGTCATGAAAGTTTTGTCATAAAGGGTTCATTTTTTTGTAGTGCTTGTTGATGAACATGCTACCATTTTACTACTTTAGGTTAGTCTCTTTGTGGTCTATACCGGTTCGGTAAGTATCGTGCAAGAGTACAATATATCATTAAGTCCAATTTATCTTCGTTGGACCGACTGATGTTTTGGCTACCATTGTCTTACCTTCCTTGTATTGGGCAATGTACAACTACTATAATAACATGGACAAAGGTAGAAAGACTGAATTCATTCAGT
This sequence comes from Vinca minor, assembly GCA_026122235.1. NCBI lineage: Eukaryota > Viridiplantae > Streptophyta > Magnoliopsida > Gentianales > Apocynaceae > Vinca > Vinca minor. Next base: position 5,931,442 of record JAOCZM010000284.1, on the reverse strand, counting down.
GGCCCCTTTGGATTACGCAGCTTTGGTTGTATCAATAATTGCTCGAGTATGTTTCGCATCGATTTCCAGAGAACCTCATATTGAACCTCATGGAGGTCGGCTAACTTCTTAACCATGTCTTTATCGACCCAGACGTTCATGCTGCAAAAAATTATAAAATTCCTTCATAAAATTGAAACAAGATCACCCGAGCTCTTTACCTTATATATTAGCCAAGTGACGGGCCTAGCGGGCTGCGGATGGTCCCAGATACTGTCACGGTAGATTTACTGCACAGACTTTGTGCCTTTATCTTTGTGCCCGGGAACACATTAGTGGATCAAAATCGGTCGCTTGCTACATAAGACTACATATGAATTGTACAATTCGCATTTCTTCGCTCATCAGCTTAGCTTTACCCAAGATCTTCATGATGATCTGCATCTCAATATATCCCTTTTTGAGAGGCCTTCTTGGATTGCAGGAGAACTAATGTGACGAGTTAATCAAATCCAAACAGAATTCGGGGCTTTAGTTTACATTACTTTGAGTCAATAATACTTTTGCAGTTCTATAGACCGTAGTGCACAAGGTGTTATTCAGGCTTGCAACTGATGTTATTGTGACCAAAATTCCTAGAGTAGATATTGTTGGTTTTGAGTTTATCGAAGCGGCCATTGGTCATGAGGTGGTTGACTCTTAAAATAATGTTGAAGCGGCTGAAAGGTCCGCCTATTTCGAGAATGTTGGTCAACCTTCTGACTCCCCTAAGTCAGCTCAGAAGGTTACTAAGGGTCTGTCCGTAAAAATTGTTCTTCTCCCATGTAATAATTTTCATGGTATTTTTTTTTATTTTCCTTGTTTGTTGACTCTCCCTTTAACATACCATTTTTCTTATAGGAATATCCCTCTAGTAGCCTTTCCCTAAGGCTAAAATGTGATCAGCAAGTTTCCTCTTCTGTTTCTCAACTACGTACTTCGTTCCTAAACTAACCCTCCGTTCATTTAGACAATTGGATATTTGATGACTCTTTTCCTTTGGTGTACCGAAAACATGGTTGAAATCTCCAAGCTGATAGCTAAATATGCTCTTCATTCGTCTAGACTATCAAGTGTTTACGACCTTGACACCGTTAATGAGCTCTTAGCTAAGAACTAAAATGAATTTTCCTCTGAAACTCGTTTCTTTGATAATTAATTGTGTTCGGACAGTCCAGTACTCTATTTTGACAAATGGATCCCATTCGGCGCCCTTTCGCCCCACCAGAGGTATCCATTTCTGGGGACTTTTATCTCCTTATTTGTTTCTAGTGGATGGCCCTGGGGTCGGGTGGGGCAGAGACCATGGTCTCCGGCTCCAGTTCTGCCTTCTCCATATCATCACCTTCGCTGCCTAACCCCGTCACTGAAATGGATGAGGTTCACATCCCAATCTCAATTGGAGGCCCCGCCCCAACTAGCGGAAAAGTAGGGAAATATTTTCCCAAATTCTTGCTTTTGTCCCAGAAGAGACCCAACCCCGACTAGAGAAAATCAAAGATTTTTTAACAAAAATAAAAATAAAAAATCTCTAAATACAACCTTGAAAAGGACATGAAATTGTGTGTGCGTGTGTATATATATATATATATATATTGAAGAATCAATCCCAATAACCCTAATTTATAGAATTCAATACAAAGCTATGGTCTCAGCTTTCTCGACAACAGCCAAATGTAAAAGTGAAAAAGGAGAAACACTCTTCATACAAATTGATCTTCGTATATCTAATACTATAATCCCTAGGTCTATAAAATGGGGTGAAGTAACTCTTCCTTGTGATTGGGATCTTGTAGGTTCAGTTGCACTAACAGGATCATTCACGAGTAAGAACCAATGATATTTGAAATAGGATATTTACCTTTAGTTCACGGGATGACATAAACGATTTATGTTTTGATTTTGCTACGGAATCAACAACAGCAACTGATCGAATCGACTCCTGTCTCTAGCGGTATCCACACGATCAACTTGAACTTGTTCTTTACGTCTCTAATGCTAGTATGAGAACTCCAAAGGTTGAAGACAATCTTCAGGAATTATATGTGTATATGTTCAAGTTTAAAAACAGGAAAAATAAAGAACGAAAAATAAAAAATTTCTTCTAACTTTTTATATTCTTGGTGTTGTGTTTTGTGGCTGATTTTCTCTTTAGGATTTCGGCAACCTTGGAGTATTAGGGAGTTGGAATTAATTCAACTTTTGAATAAGAAGAGAAAATGAAATAGTGGGGTGAAAATTAATTCACCCACTACTTCCAATTTTCCCTCAAAATGCTCCCATAATACACACTACTTCCAACACCTTACATGGTCGGTTTTGACCGGTTTTCCAATTCAAAAAACTGGTTCCTGTTCAACAGACCGGTTCAACTGGATATGTTTTTTGCAATCAATTATTGGTCGGCCATTTCCAATTGACTGCCCAATTCAATTGGAGCACTTATATCAAATGTAAATTCCAACAAGCCCGATCCAATTGATCATAGTGTGTGACCCATTAAGTATATTCTAATGTTGGCCGTGACAACAATTGTTAATAGTAATGAGAAGTATCTAGCAACACATAATTACTCTCAATTGACAAATATTTCGTTGATTCAGGTAATCACTGTTGTGCCCTTTTGTACTAATCTTTTTGTCCTCGATATCTAGATTGAACACAAATCATGGAGAATGTCACACTTGTATAGTTCAATCAACCAGTTTCTTGATTCGCGAGTAAACTAATCAAATGACATTTATTAATATCTCATATTAATTCAATTGTTCATGTCCATGAATTATTCTCACTCTAGCAAGGGGCCCAAGCTATCACTCATATTATATAGGAGGGACAAATCCTCTATCTATCACACCTCATCCTACACATGGTTCATAAATACACCAAAGAAATGTCTTTATAGCCCATCTAGTTACATACGTCGTTTGATGCCAGCAAAGCATACCGTTTGCAATTTAGGAAATCTTGTGTGATTTCAAATCGAAGGATTCAGATACAAACAGAATCATTATAAGAAATATTGTTGACATTCATATAACAATCCATGAAGTTTTTTTTATAGTGGATCAGTCCAGTACTATGATATCCAATATCACGTACACGTGTGTTGATTAGATATTCAATATCAATCACGACACATACTAGTCTAAACACATTATTGGTGTCCTAAGCATTCCACAATAATGATCGACTAGGGACATTTAGAATAGTTCAATGTAACAATTACAATAACTTATGTTTGATACAATTGCATAGTAGTAATACAGCATAATAATGGAATTTTTCCTTTGATATTTCATCGCAATGAAAAATAGATAAGATACATATCCCAGTTACACTAAAAACAACAACATTGCCTTTTAGTGCATATTGTATATAAGAACTATCTCTAAGACCACTCATCTTGGTATCAAATACTCATGCTACAAGTATGACGATCATGTTGCTGCTATGTTAAAAATACCAACACCGAACAAATAACTCAATTAAAGAATACAAATATATTCATATAGGATTACACTACAACAAAATACCCTTTTGTGATGTTTTTGTACCAACGCTTTTATCAAATGTCGCTTAAAACCAAAAAGAGTAAGTTAAAGCAACACTTTTGCAGATGTCGCAAATTTTTGATTTTATACGACGTTTCATAGCGTCGATTATAGTAATTATTGTCCATACCGACGTTTTGATGTCGGTTAGCGACATTTACATTAAATGTTGTTATAAATTGTTACTTTTTGTGACATTTATAAACTATGTCGTTAGATCTTGTGACTTTTCAGACAAACATCTCTAAATTTGAATTTTATAGGACGTTTTATAGCGTCGATTATAATAATTCTTGATAAAATCGACATTTTGATGTTAGTTAGCGATGTGTACATTAAATTTTGTTATAAATTGTTACTTTTGCAATTCATATAGCGACGTTTATATACAACATCATTAAATCATGTGACAATTCATACAAATGTCGCTATATTGTACAAACGACGTTTCATAAAGACAGTTATAGTACTTTTTGTTCTTACCGACAATTTGATGTTCGTTAGTGACATTTACATTAAATGTTGTTATAAATTGTTACTTTTGCGACTAATATAGCAACATTCATTTATATACAAAATCAATAATGTGACATTTCTTACAAATGTCACACTATATTTGGATTTTATACGACGTTTCATAAAGACAGTTATAGTACTTTTTGTTCTTACTGACAATTCGATGTTAGTTAGTGACATTTATAGTACATGTTGTAATAAATTGTTAATTGTTGCGACTCATAGTCAAGAAGGTCGTAGCCCAGTGGGACTCCCATTCGCTGAAGACATTTAATTATTAAATTTTTAATGAGATTGTATTAATTTTAATTTGATTCATAAAAAATGAAAAAACAAAGGGACATTAAAATAAGCAAAGGTACAAAATCCAAATTCCATTATAATAAATATAATATGAGGAAAAACAAATAACAAATGATCATTTAGTTCTACGTCATAATGCACGACATACATGCAGGAGGTCGCGTGTTCAATTCTCATCTCTTTGATTAGTGGGAAAATTTATTGTATATTATTCAAAGGTGGCTAGATTCGACGACTCAGCTTGTCTCTAGGCTCCGGCTCCGATTATTCAAAAGTGCCTAGATTCAACGGCTCGGTTTGTCTAGACTCAGACTCCGACTCAGCTTGGCTCAACGCGACCAGTCTGGATTCAAAATTTACGAATGTCGGGATAGGTATTTTGTTGCGACTATTTAAAAACGTCGGAATAACTACTTATTCAAGATATTTACAAACGTCAAAATAGATGACTTGTTTTGTTATTTGCAAATGTCGTAAAACCCATAACGACACAGGAAAATGCGACGTTTATGCGACATTTGTAATAAATGTTCGTATAGATCTGTATCAGCCTTTTTTTTTGCCTTATTGCGACATATGACAAACGTCGCAATAGACATTTTTTGTTGTGGTGTTAGTACAAGTAGGTTTTAAACCCATTACCAAATAAGGAGTTAATACCTCAATTTTAACAGTTCTTGGAAATACCATATTTATTAACTTTAGTGATTCTCTCCTTAGCACTGTAGAATCCAGTCTGTGTGGATGGTCAATCTCTAATGATTGTTATTCAAAATTTTCTTTATCTATAGATTATCCCAATATTATAAAATCATATATATATATATATATATATATATATATATATATATATATATATATATATATATATATATATAATACATGTGAAATTAAATAATACCATTTAAAAGGATACTAGTTTAATCCCTAAGAATGATCATATTTTTTATTCTTTGTATATTGAGGTATCATAGTCACCGCGTACACATAAGCATGTCAAGTCACCGCTTACACGTCCGCATGTGGTTGCTGGCGTCACCACGTGCACATCATATGTGCAGTCATCGCGTGTTGACGTGTACGTGGTGGTATTTTTGTTTTTTTTTTTACAATACAACTTTAACAACAACAAAAAAAATTAGGGTCAGTGCAACAAAATTCAGTCCAATAAAATTGTCATGTATTTTTTTTGTATTTAGGTTTTAACGCTTAGGTATAAACTATTACAAAATAAGTGTTTGACAAGTGTTACAAAAAATTGAAACAACAATCAACATTCATACACTCGGGCCAATCTTTTTCATCCAGTAAATCAGGGTTTCAACGGATCATACAAATTTCTGGCCATTTTACTTGAATAATGTCTTCAAGAAGGATGCACTGTGGGCAATAAAAAATTACTACAGGTTAATTTTTGCTTTGATGGTTCACTATTTCTTTTAGATTATAATTTTTTAATTAAAAATTTAACAATGACAATTTTTTATTGATGAAATAGTATACAAAACAGAGAAAATGGACAGAAGATTCCTACATACAATATACTGTCTCAATTTTCTAAGTCATAAAAGATTGTCTAGTTAATTAGTGAAGAGATTTTGTGCTACGAATTGCTACTCCTTCATAGTACTATTTTTTTAGATACTCCTAGTTTTAAAATAGAGGTCATTTTTCAAATTTTAGTGAAAGTTTTTAAAATTATGCTTACTCATATTATAAAATTATCCTTCATAGTACTTTCTTCATTGTTTTTATATAATATCAGGGAAGTAAAGTGAATTTTGTACATAGTACGGGTCATTAATCTAGTTTGAATGGTTTCTATTATATATCTTATTAACATCATTTGTAATATATGATTGTTCATTGTTTGTTTATACTCTTAATGAAATAAAATGAATCCCGTTTAGGTTTGTTTCTATCATATATAAACTATATGTAGAGTTTATCCTCTTTAACATCATCTATAACGTCATTTAATTGTAATACATGATTCTTTGTTGCTTTTCCTTACAAATTTTATTTATTTTCTTCATTGTTTTTGTATACTCTCAATGAAGTAAAATGTTTATGCACAGCATGGGCACTAGGTTAGTTTCTAATATAATAAATAGTATCAATATTGATAGTTTATCCTATTTAACATCATCTGTAAAATCATTTATAATAGAATATTTCAATCTGTATTGATATGAATAAAAAACCTCTATTTATAGAGGTTAAACCATTTGGTTCATGGGCCTCACACTCTAGATCTTCATGAGCCTACAAGGGTCATTCATTATTTACAACACTCCCCTTTGAATGACTAATATATACAACAATTGCCTCACAAAACTTATTTGGAACAAATCTAGTGGGAAAAAAACTAAATCAAACTAAGAAAATGAGTACAATTGATGTTGGAGTATTTAATTGCCGCCTCGTCGAAACCTTGTCAGGAAAATCCAGTGGGACAAAACCTGAATGAAAGAAAAAGAGTACAACTACTCCCCTGATCATTGAATGTCTTTAAGTCGACGCATTCCAATTTGATGTATCAACTTTCTGAATGTTGATGTTGGCAACGTTTTGATAAGTAAATCTTCAATATTATCACTTGAGAGAATCTGTTGAATATCGATGTCGTCACTTCCTCTTGGATGTCCATAACATGAAGAATATGCCTCGTTAAAACCTTACTAGGAAAAAACTTAGTGGGAAAAAAAATACGCCTAGAGGAAAAAGAGTACATTATTGTTACGACAAGTTACTTCCCTTTTTAACAACATCATTGAACCAATGCATATAGATCTTTAAGATCAACCTTCAAAATTGCAATTGGTATTTTCTTAGTGAATAATTGTTTATAGGATCAACAAATTACATCTTCCAGATGTTTTAATTTGTAAATACTATGTTTTTCCAAAACCTTCAACATTTACTTGCCTTTTTCTAAACTTTTCCAGAGGAATATTTTGATGATTTAATCCTCTCTAATCCAAGGATTTTTACTTTTGTAAGGAAGAGTTCAATCACACATCAGGTGTGCCTCGAACCTGTAATCTATAAAAAATTTCCTTTGAAAAATAAGAGCATCTATATTATTAATATTCAATTTGCAACTCTTCTGGAGTTAGCAAAATATTAACCAGTTAATTTGCAATTTTTTGCAAATTTTCTCTATTGAAAACTCCAAGTTCGTTAGAGATTCTGCATGAACTAAGATGCTTAACAATGATATTCCCACATCATTCATTGCTCTCTCCCTTTGATGTGGGATAACTTATTTCATCAAAACACTAAAGATAATAATAAAATAAGATAAATGTTGGTTGAATTCAACGCATAAACTTTATTCAAAACACATTTGTTTTTTTTTTTTTTCCGAAAAATTTCTAATCTAATGAGTTCAATGTATGATTACAAAAAAAGAAAAAAGATTAAGAGTTACTTGAAAATAAGAAATGAAAATTTTATAATGGGTAAACGGGGATGTCATTTTCGGTAGGAGGGGAGGAGGGGACAAAAAAATCGTTTGTTTGTCCCTATTCTATGTCCCGTTTTTATCCATCAATAAAAAAATGTTATGTGTTAATTTTTTCTTTGAGAGTTCCACTATTTCTTTTAGGTTATAATTTTTTTGATTAAAAAATTAATATATGTCAATTTTTTTATTAATGAGACATGTAACGAGACACATAATGAGGACAGTTGATTTTTACCTGGGGAGAGGGGTATAAACCCAATTTGATAAAGAGTATTTTAACAACTAAACTATTTATCTTAAATCGAAAATGATATGATGATTAGACATGAAATGCTAATACTAGCACGAGAGAAAGGGAAGGGGTGATCAAAGGATCTCATCCTCTGTCCCAATTTATAAATGGTTGACATGTTTATATTTTATTCATTTTTAAAAAAAAGACATGTTTATATTTTTCCCTTGAATTTCATTATTTTTTAAATTATAGTAATTATTTTTTTAAAAAAAAGAAACATGATAATTTGTTGATAATAGGATAAATACTAATAATAAGATAATAAGATAGAAGAAACGTACTAAAATGTACAATCACTCTTTGAGTATGAGAGTGTACGTAGTGGTTTCATTGTCTTGTGAAAGAGAGGTTTTTGGTGGAAATTTTGTTCATTCCTCATTATGCTCACCATAATAATGTACAATCATTATTTGACGTCAACCCAAATAAAATAGTTGACAATATGATGTGATATTCGATTCTTATATTGTAAAATTGAATCTCACTTCCCTTAATTTTTAAATTATTATTTTACGTGTGTACTCATATTTGTCTCTCTTTGCCTTGTTGAATCTACCACTCTCATCTCATCTATTATAACCCTACTTGTTGCTTCTTCTATCTATGCTTAAGTTTCTTAATCCTGTAAGAATATTTGGAATCATGCAGCCAATTTAAATTGAATTTATACTTGTAGATGAGTCATAGAAAAAGGATAATCAAAGAATATGGTCAAATACCCCAAAGACTTTGCCAATGATACATTGGTCTAGTGGTCAAGACTGAAGCTTCATGACACAGAGATTATGAGTTCGAATCCTCTAATTATTGAATTCTCTTTTTATTTTTATTTTTTATAAATGTCTCCTCCCTCAATAAATAAAAAAAATTTAAAAAAAAAAACTTGAATGATTTTGATTCTAAATTTGAGTTCATGGTGTGCTCGAAATCCAGTAATACTTGTTGAAATTCTATAAAAGAAATCAAAACAAATTGATTTCGCTCCATTTGGTTGGTGAATTTATTATAAATACACGAAACCATAAGATATTGGTGAATGTTTCTTCAATACCTCTTCGTACTATAACCGAAGAGTTCGTGTCCGTTTGAATGCCTCTGATGGATATTTAGCAAATGAGACTCTCCAAATAACACGAATCTTCCAATTACACTGCTGCGGTTATGTTTTTTGTTTTCTTTTTCTTCTTTTATTAAAAAAAAACCCCATTTTTTCATGGGAACCTACAATTTCATAAGCTTGAACAGCTTCAAAGTAAGATTTACTCTTATGTAACTATTGGAGAACTCTTTCTATTAAGATATACTCCCTCCATTCTTATAAATATAAGACTCTTTAGATAATTTTAGAAAATTAATGATATTTTCACCAAAAAATTTCAATAAAGGAAAAATTAGTAATGGCAGAGGCGCCAAATAAAATAAATGTCGAGGATATAATTGGAAAAAATTGTTGACAACAAATAAAAGAGCCTTAAGCGACAATGAATTTAGATACCTATAATTCTCCTAAACGACAATTAAATGGGAATTGAGGGAGTATCATTTAATAGTAATAATTATGAAGTTTTGAAACTGAAATTTTTGTCCATCAATTATGTATTTAATGATTAATTATTTATAAATGATTATGATTCAATTTGCATAATGCATTCTACTTAACTATTCAGTTTCATGCATTTCTACTGCATAAGCTAAAATATTATCAACTCCTATAATAATACAACATCAATAATAATCATAGTTACTAGCTAATGTAGCACAAAAATCAAATTAACAATAAATGTCCACAATGGCACATGATGGCCTTTGATTGGGTAAAAAATTATCTGTCCCCGTCTATATTCCCATTCCTGTACCTAACCAATCACAATTTGTCATGTGTATATATAATTGGAAGAAATGTCCACATAGCAAATTCTGATTGGTTAGATACATGAATATGGACATACACGGGGACAGACGATTTTCACCCATTTGATTGGGCAAGATAACTAAACCTGTCCACGCGACGAAGTTAGAGGTTTCCACCTCAACTTTATTATATTATATAGGCCAAATGGTGTATTTAGTTCTAAAACTATTTTTGTTCGGCGTACTTGGTCCCTAATGATCGTTTGCAATTTTTAGGTCCTCATTCAATTTATGGGGAAAACAAATAGGTAATTCAGTCAATTTTTCAAGTTTTGAGTGTTAGTCATGATGTAGGTGTTAAATGAATGGAGTAAAATAGGAACTTTGCATTTTTCTTGTGTCAATTGGGTATCTCAGCTTTTTTCCCTTTGCAGTTGAACCCACTACTCAAAAAAAAATCCTAACCCTAACCCTACTCTTAGTTTCTTCTCCGTTGAACCTTCATCAACACCACTCACCGCCTCCGTCAACCACCGTCTTCAACCACTGCCCCCAAAATGAAATACAAGATAATAATAATGATGATGATTTGAGCTTGAATTTGAAGCTTAAAATTGGTGATTTTGAGACTAGAAACCACACCACCTGTCCTTGAACAATACCAAGAATTATCCAAGCAATCCAGGAAATGCTCCAGAAACATTCTTGAAAGTAACTTCGAAATTACGGCTTTCGCACCTGCATCTTTCTCAGCTTCACTTTTTACGTGTTGAGATCATATTTGTTTATGTTTAGAACTACTGCAACTGGAAATTGGTGGTTTTGAGAATAGAATTGAAGAAAATTAACTGTGTCCTAGGCATCCACACTTGTAGCAGAATTCAGCCATCCTTTGATATTTTAACGAAATTCATTTTTTCCCCAGAAACTGAAACACAAGGCAAAAATAATGATGATGACCCATTTTTGTTAACGGACGTTCAATTTTCGTAAAATTTAAAAGAAGGATGTATTTGTTTCCCCGTAAATTTAGTGAGGATCTAAAAAGTTGCAAACGATCATTAAGAACCAAACACGCCAAGCAAAAATAATTTCAGGACTAAATTCACATTTTTATCCTTTTGAAAGAAGCATTGAGAATATATTCTTCTTCTTTTTTATTATTATTTTTTCTGTACCATTTAGTTGAATGTCTTCATTTTATCTTTTACAAACATTGAGAATTTAGAAAAAAATTCCCTGATTAAAAACTTGTATTTAGGAGTTAGGACCTTGCCCACAGTCCCATTTTTTCGGTTCCGGTTATACTTTTATCCACTTCTATACAATTCCAGTTCCGGACACGATTCCAATCCAGTTCTGAACGGTTATATTTTTATCCAGTTTCGGTTCCAGACACAATTTCAATCCGGTTTCGAACGGTTCTTTTTTTATCCCGTTCTATACGGTTCCGATTTCGAACACGATTCCGGGTAAGAATCGTAATTAAGCAAAATTGATTTCAATAAATTGCAAAAACGATATTACTAACCTCTAGAAAATCAGTTTTGTTTAATAAAATTGTAATTTTTTTTATTATTGTTAAATTGTTTAACTTGGAAAAAAAAGACAAATTGGCTCTACGAGTCCAAAAATAATTTTACTTTGGCGATTTTTGTCCAAAATCTATTTTTTTACAAAACTAGGTATCAAAACAATTTATGTTTGGTGGAGAGAGTCCTTCCGTCCAAAATCCCATCAGTCAACCGTTTACTTAAAAGTTGAATTTGGTCAAACAAAAACTAATGAGTATGCGTATGAGAGGGGGTTGTAGTTGGCTATGGGTGGAGGTAAGGGGGTCGGAGGAGGGGTGGAAGGAAGGGGTTTGGGTAGGAGGAGGGTGGGGATGGGGGACTTAAAATTTAAATTCTCAAAAATACCCTTGATAGTTTTAGGGTTGACCAGATTCAAAATTTATTTAACAGCTGACTGAAGAAATTTTGGACGGAAGGACCCTCTCCATCAAACATAAATTGTTTTGATACCTAGTTTGTAAAAAAATAGATTTTGGACAAAAATCACCAAAGTAAAATTATTTTTGGATCCGTAGAGCAAATTTTCATGGAAAAAAATTAGAAATAATAATAGTTATTGTTTAACTATTTAAATTTCCTCAACCAAAGCAAATTTGTTTTTTTAAAAAAAAAAAAAAAATAATAGACCATTTGATTATTTTTATGTGACCCAAACAAGCAAGCAAAAAAAAAAAAAAAAACAATGGTATCAGCCCAATTCACAGATATGACCCAATAAACCAGTAAATTGGGCTGGGATCATATCGGCCCTAAACTATCTAATTCTACCATCCAATCATATCGGCCCAAAATAATCTTAAACACACGAAGTGAAACTGTTAAAACTGAGAAAGTAAAAGTAGTTTAGCATTTGGTCAGAGAACGCATCTATCTTCTTTATCGTATTATACAAAAGGAAAATGATTTTCGGGTAAGTAAAATTGATTAAAAATTCAAATTAAATATTATTTATCCTTGTTGGTATAAAGAATTCATCAATTTATTTACCATTTTGTCATTAATTTACTCAATTAATTGATTAAGACTTAAACTAACTAAAGACTAATATATATTGACTCTAGCAAAGCTCACTTTAATTATTGATCTAAACGATCGACTAAAATAATTTTTTCGAACCTTTTTATTCTTATAATGAGTAATCCCTTTATACCAGATAGTGATAAGATAATCATTTAACATCCTCGATTTGGGGGTTTAAGATTTCTATCCCAAAATTTTAGGAGTAAATCATTTTCCTTCTAATATATAAAAACCCCGAAGAAAGAAAGAAAAACTGTCGGCTCTCTACTTTTCCCCTTCTCACCTCAGAGTCTCATTTTATCCCTAATTTTATTAAAAAAAAATTCACCTCGGAATCTCCGAAACTATGGAATCCAATTTGAATTACTTCATCAACAGCATAAATTGAAGAACGCTGTCTTTACACTTCTCGTAAGTGTCTAATTTTGATTTAAATTTTGCTATATTCATTTGATTTTTTCGTTGTTCAAATAAATTTAGGGTTGGATTATGTTTGGATGCATGAAATAACAATTTTCGGATGATTTAATTTGCTCGATTCATTTGCTTTTTCGTTGTTCGAATTAATTTATATTTGAATTATGTTTGGATCTCTAATATGCATAGATTTTGCAGCTGATTTAATTTGCTCAATTCATATGCTTTTTCGTAATTAATTTAGGTTTGAATTGTGTTTGGATGGATGAAGTAACAATTTTCGGATGACTTGGGGATTCTTTTCGCTTAATTTTCATAGTTTGTTTTTCTGCAAGTTTAGTTACTAGAATGTGGAGAAGCCAGAACCGATATCATTTTGAACAGGAGATGACTATTCTTAGTTGCTTAAGATTCAAATGTGCCTTTTAACTCCACCCCTTTTACAATATAAAGCCTTTTGCCGTTTTTGCATAGATTAAGAAAGAGTAAAATGAGCCCCCTTTTTCTTATTATACTCCATATATTTCATAATGTAAAACCTTTTAGCATTTCTATTTCTTTCCAAAATACATGTTTTTTTCCTACTTTTAAGGATTATATTTCTAAACTTAAATGTTACTTGTATTATTATGAGAGAGAGAGAGAGAGAGAGAGAGGTTAGTGGTTGAGGAGCCTTAATGGGGATGAATTAAATTGCATAAGGGTATAGTAGGGAAAACACTCTTTGTTTTTCACTTCCTTGAGCTATGCTAAAAGCCTAAAACACCTTTATATTATGAACTGGGGGAGTATTTTCGTTTAATTTGCTTAGTTTATCTTTCTGTCAGTTTAGATTAGGGAGAACAAGAGATGTATTCTACCTTCTATTCTCGGAGGATTGAGTTTAAGGCCCATATATACCTTCCACAATCTCGTAGGATTCATTTCCGACTTGAAATCCAACTTTTTCTGCTTTTTACCACCACTTTGTCTATTCAGCCTACCGGTAGTCTGCACTCATGGTTAGTAACACCAGATTTGGACTAAGAAGCCTCACCAGTTAGTGTTTACCACCCCCCACCCCCCTCTTTTTTTTTCTCCCTTTTCTCATCTTTTCGGGTAAGTGGAAGTTTTATTAAAATGGAAAGAGCTTTGCTTACACACAGAAAATCCCCAGATGAAAATGCAATGAGAAACACTTGTTCTAGCAACCAGTTTTTGTAAAGGTTAGGCATACAGTGCCGAGAATAAACCACCCCCGGAGGGTTCTCTCCAAATAGCTAGAATAGCTTGAGGTTGTTAATAAAAGAAAACATCCTATGATTATGTTCTTGCCACAAGTAATACAGACCAATACAGAGGACTGGTTTACATACTGAGCTAAGGAAATTTGAAGAATTGAACTGTTATTAAACTCAACTAAAATATTACTCCAACTTCCTCTAACAATAGTAGCGAAAATACCCTGTTATTCATCTCCACACTTCAGACTTTAAGAGTAAAAAACAAGGCTTCAATAGATTCAGGTTCAACAGTATAAACGATTTGAGAAGTCTTATATTCCCTTCAACAATTCCCCATTGGAGAAGTCTATCAAGGGTAGATAAACGATTTCGGCAAACCAACAAAACCATACAAGTAAATCTTGAAACACGATTAGCAAACCAAACAATAAGATACTTAGGCACTTCAGTAGCAGGTGGTAACAAAAACCTCATACCCTCCTTTTGTAGTATATACATCCTTGAGAGAATTACCCTAATATACATAGTCTAGAACGTTAAAATTAGCATGTTGCTTCTTAACAGATTATATAACCTGCTGTAAATAACTGCTAACCATCTACCACAAGGTTAGTTCTGTGCGTTTTCTGAAGTTACCCTTGAAACAAGAGCATCTAAAGGGACACCAACCTGAAGCTGGTCATGAACAGAATACACATTAGTAAGAAGCCTGTAGAAGTCCAAGAATCGTACCAGGAAAATTTGTTAGCCGCATTTCCTACTAGAGTTTTGACATGATATCTGATAATAGGCCGCAATCTCAACATGTGTTCCTTTTAACATTTGTTATTCAGTAATTTTAACCACCAGATATCCCAACGTTGTTTCAAGATAGCAGCTTTAGTCCACTGTTTCAAGTGGTCCATCAAGCTTCATAGACTCACAAATATCAGCAAATTTAACCTTCCTACCAGTACCCTTCATTGCATAGCCAGTCCATAAGAACTTAACCATGATCACTTATAGTTCTGTAATCACAGCTAAGAGAAAAATCAATAAATTGCACCAACCTGCATACTCATCAATACTGACTTGATAAACTGCAAGCGACCTCCAAAAGACAGTATTTTAACAGCCAAAGAATGAATTCTAGCAATAAGTTTTTACCAAGTATAAGGGTACCCCTAAGTATCTAACAGGCAGTAACTTTTTTGCCATATTAGGCAACACAGTAAAATTCTCGAAAGTTTTCTTTAACATGGTTAAGGAGAGGGGAGAAGCAGCAAACACAAAAAACAAATCGTCTGCAAACATAAGATGAGATAGTTGCAGTTTCTCACAATGTTGATGATAATTAAACTCATATCCTGAATATTGGCTTGGAGCAGTGCAGAAAACCTTCCGTAACAAGGAAAAATAGACAGGGGGACAAAGTATCTATTGGTTAAGTACTAAAATATCCAGTAGAAGCTCCATTAAGGCTAACTGAAAAATATTGCTCTCTAATGGAAGAGTTGTTCACATGCTTCTCAAGAGTAGGAAATATCACTATGCACATGCTTTCTTTTAGTGCAAGATAATCTAGGATCAAAATTATGCCTCTCACAAACCATAGGCAATGAGATCTAAAAACTATAACAGAATTTTCTTCAGTGTATCTACGACTTCTTCAATGGTTGGCCGCTCACATCTATGGAGAACACACTGTAGGGATAGCTGTGCTAGGCTTTGTCCACTTGACAGAATGCATCCCGATTCCAGTAAAACAGAGTGAATTATTGCACCTTCATTCAATTTGTTTTTCCCAATGTTCCACAGTATTATATAGGGGATTGTAATGTTTTGTGACCAACTGTAAGAGGAGAGCAGCGGTACTGTAAATATCCGTTTCTACAGTTTCAGAACTATCAACAAACTATATATAATATTATACTTAAAACTCCTTGTGGACGTCTAATAAAAATACCTAGAGAGTTTTATCCCTATAAAGTTCAACTTACCAATCGTGGTGGTGGTAAAACAGTTTGGGAAAAGATAAAAATAAATAAGATAAGTAGTAAAAATAAGGAAATAAAGGTAATAAATATAGACAAAATAAAAGAATTACTTAGACAATATTATCATGATAACCCGATTAGCATTTTGGGATAAATATCAAGAAAAGGAAATTTTAAAAATAAAAGAAAATACTATAATAAGAGTAAGACCCATGGAATATAGTCAAGAAGATAAAGAGGAATTTCGTAAACAAATAAATGAGTTATTAGAATTCAAACTTATTCGACCATCAACTAGTCCGCATAGTAGTCCTGCTTTTTAATTATGAATGAAGCAGAAAGAAATAGAGGAAAAGCTAGAATGGTAATAAGCTATAAAATGTTAAATAAGAATATGAAATTTGATGGATATTTTCTACCTAAGAAGGAAGTATTACTAAATTTAGTTTTTTTTTTTTGATAAATAATAAATTTTCCATTAATCACAAAATAGCCGAAGTCATTACAATCAAAGGAAAATATGAAAATACAAGAAAATAAAAATTATACAATGATTTAAAAAATCATGATAACAGACAAAAATCATACCCAAGAAAACTTGGTTGGTTAGGAAATACTAAGATAAAAACTAGTAAACTAAACAAATACATAATCTTCTTCTTCGCTGCATCTTCTCTGCAATTCTTGAACCACAGAGACAGGAGAATATCACTTTCAACATCTTCCTTAGGGATCGACAATTTATAGGACCATGGCGTATCAACCGTCCTACAAATTGCCTCGGGAAGATGTAGAAAGATGATAAAGGGCCAGAATCCTACTAGAAACGTAGAAAAAAAGTCTAGATCTGTGAAGATCTGAGACAATAAAATAATATTCAAAGTTTGACTGTAAATCAGGTTTTTGGCAAATAAAAATGCATGAAGATAGTATAAAATATACATCTTTTAGTACACCTGTAGGGCATTCTGAATGGTTGGTTATGCCATTTGGATTGAAAAATGCACATCAAATATTTCAGAGAAAGATGGATAAGATATTTGGAAAATATGATTATTTGGTTGTATATGTAGATGATATATTAATTGCTTCCAATAATTTAGAAGAACATAGAAATCATCTGTTAGAATTTGTTAATATTTGCAAGGCAAATAAAATAGTTTTATTTGAAAAGAAGGCCATAATAGAAAAAGATAAAATAGAATTTCTTGGATTTATACTAAGTAGCCATGGAATAGAATTACAACCACATATAAGTAGAAAGATAAATGAGTTTCTAGATAAATTAAGAAATACAAATGAAATACAAATTTTTTTAGGATGTCTTAATTATGCTGAAGGATTTATACAAGATTTAGCTAAAAAGAAAATGAAAATACAAAAATTATTAAGAAAAAATAATTTAGAAGGTTGGCATAATGAGCATACCTATATAGTTAAAACCTTAAAAGAAGAATGTAAATCTTTGCCTAATTTAAGAATACCAAATGATAGTGATAATTTAGTTTTACAGACTGATGCTTCTGATAATCACTGGGCAATCTTATTAAAGACCGACCTAAATGAACTATGCATGTATAGTAGTGGAACATTTAAAGCTGCAGAAGTTAATTATGTAACTCATGAGAGAGAGCTTTTAGCTATAATCAAAGGAATACATAAATTCTCTGTGTTTCTAATTAAAAAGTATTGTTCTATAAAATCGATAATACCCAGATAAAACCCCTCATTGAAAATAATTATCCATCCACTACCCAATACAAAAGAATACTTAGATGGCAATCATTTTTGTCATTATACAATTTTAAAGTTCATTGGATAAAAGGATACAATAATTATCTCAGTGATTTCTTTTCAAGAAATCATGAATTTGCTACATAGCAAATTAACGTCCTCTTGACAACGGTAAATGTCAAGTCTAGTCTGTATTACGGTTTTGATAAAGACATAATCAAATCCGTATGTGTTGCCTATTTACGAAAAATATGAAGTAATAACTTTATAAGTTATGAAAGAAAATAAACGATAATTATAGTTCATTTTTATAGCCACAGCGATAATTATAGTTGTTTTCTTTTCTTTTGCAGATAATGGAGAATATTATCAAGAAAATGGAAAATCTTGAAATACTCAATAAATCTCTTAATGAAAAGATTGAAGATAGCTTTAGAGGAACAACACAAATTGCACATGATATGATTGTCCTCCTAAATCTACAGAATGAGATAAAGGCAGATAGGGATTTCTTTATGGCAGCCATAGAAGATATGAAAGTAAGTTTGCCAGGATTCAGAAAACCAACTACATATAAAGAAGCAGTAACACCAGTACCAATATTGGATAATATCAAATTGGCTGAATATGTGGAAAAGGATCTCGAGAAAGATAATACAGATAAAAATGATTGCATAAATAAAAAGAGAGGGAAAATAATAATAAGAAGACAAGGAGGTGAATCATCATCTACCTCCGAAAAAAAGAGTAAATGGGAAATAGAGTAAATGGGAAATTAACTATAGTTGAAGACAACCTTTACTATCGGGCACCAAGCAAAAATATTTATCAAAGAATAATTTGCCTACAAGGATCTGAGCGTGAGATAACTCAAGGGGATAATCCGCGTGAGATATTACGAGATAAGCTTAAAGAACTAGAAGACAAAGTCTGGCCATCAAGTCAAGATAAGGTATGGAAAATAGCAGCAGAAGGACCAAAATTAAGATAAAGAATTCTCCAATAATGTAAATTAACTGTAGTACAATAATGTAATAAATCGTCATTGCTGACGATGTCCAATAATTAATTGTAGTACAATAATGTAATAAATCGTCATTGCTTACGATGTAGCTGAATAGTTAAGAAGTTAGAAATCTCAATATAAAGAGATTTGAGAAAAGAGAGAAGTATCGAAAAAACTTACATCTGACAAATGTTAGAAAAACTCTCTTCATATCATTGTAATAGTTATTTCCATATGAGAAAATAATTCTCTCATATCAGGAATAGTTCTTAATAATATTTCAAAGTTTATTCTAAATCTTCAGATATTCTTTTCTTCAAATAAGAATTTTATTCAAAATAAAGAGTGAGAGAACACAGTGAGGTAATCCGTTTGAAGCAAATCTTATTCCGCTAGGCGTTGAATTAAAGCAAGGCAGGAGGCCGTCAGGGAAAAGCCGATAGGAAGATATAATTTGCAGTAGGAAAACCAAAGGTCACTTCTCAAACTTTTATTTTTGGATTACATTCTTATTCAAAAGTTAAGATTACCTGTGGATATAAAATAAGGGTTGAAATTATTAAATGAATTATTTCTGAGCGGAGAAATTTTTATGGATTTTATTACAACCAAAGTTATACTATCAGAATATGATTATAAAAAATTAGATATTATCCATAAAAATGATTTGTTGAACATATATCTAACAGAAAATAGATTAATTAAATATTTAAGTAATATATTAAATCCAGATATATGTGATAAAATAATGGAAACAGTATATTATAATTACAATTATGATATAGAATATGCTATATATAAGAGTCAGTGTTAAAATCAATAGGTTTGAAATAATGGATTTATTTGTATATAAAGAAATGCTATTAAATCAACTATATCTAGATGGTAATATGCATAATGATTTAATAAATGACTTAATGGAAGTATGCATAACTGAAATAAGACTTATTAAACTTTTACGAAAATGTTTAAATAGTGATTTAGTAACAACTATAATGAATAAAGTACATGACTACTATTTTAGATGTGAAATAGCTTCTAGTTTATCTGACCCTTATGATTATATAACGATGATTCTAGTATTTGATTCAGTCATAAGATTATATATCTCTTCCGAATCTAGTTATTTTTATTAGATGTCCACAAGGAGTGTTAAGTATAATATTATATAGAGCAAATAGTTTTTTCTGCCACAAAACTAGTTACGAGTGCTATATCTGCCACAAATCATGTTTTCGTATTTTTTCTGCCACAAAACTAGTTACAAGTGCTATATTTGCCACAAATCGTTTTTCGTGTCTTTTCTGCCATGAAACATTTTATGAGTGCTAAAAATGCCACAAAACGAGGGAGGGTGAAGGGAAAAATATGTAAGAGATCAAATTAATTTCAAATAGACCCTAAAATCACATTTTTATATTTAATTGGGTACACAATTTGTTTTTTAAATAATTGACCCCTTCTTCCCAAATTTATCAAAGCCTCCACCACCTTCTTCTTCCTTTTCCTCCTACCTCGAGCTGCCGCCACCACCTCCCATCCCGCCACCCAATCCCTAACCCCCACCCATACCCCCTGAAAATTAACCAAGAATAACAATCCATATGATGAAAGCACTTCTAGGTCTATATTTCAGACACATAACAAATTTCACAATGCTTTGCTGCTCTAACCTTTAGAAACTGTTTTACAAAATACATATAAGTCAAAGCAATAGGCAAAATGCTAATCAATTTGCACTACATGATTAACCAAGTGCTTTGCTGCTAAAACCATCAAAAAAATTTAATTAAAATACATACCAGTCAAAGTACTAAACAAAATGTAGATTAGTTTGCAATACATAATTAACCTAACAGAGATGCTTTGCATATGAAACCATCAGAATTCTTGAACAAAAAGGACTCTCGCAAAGCAATATGCAAAATGCAGACCAATTTCCTAAGAATATCTAATTGTTTTTAGGCATTTTTGCTAGGCTATCACCTTCACCACGCCTCTCCAAATCTTCAAGCAGTCATTTTTTGGCAGATTTTGTATTCTTTGGTATGGGTAGGGGTGTCAACGGGTTCGGGGGCCCGGCTCACATAACTCGAAAAAATGTGAGCGTGAGCTGAGGTGATGTGAGTGTGAGCTGAGCGTGAGCTTAATATTCAAGCTCGCTTCTTATGTGAGCTGAGCGTGAGCTTGACCCCGCTCAGCCTGAAAAAAACTCGAACCCGAATAAGATTAATATAATTAAAATATTATATATATATATATATATTAATACTAATTTTAAAAAAACTTATATACATTATAATTATAATTATAATGTGTGGATTAACTCAATAGTCTTCTTTTTGTTTATTCTTGTCCAAATTTAGTTTTAAGGCTCATTGTATTATGATATTCTTGAGATAGGATTTTCGTTTTCTTCGCTAATATAAAAGAGCTTGGGAAGCTCGTGAGCTAAGCTCGAGCTCGTGTTAAAATGTGAGCTGAGCGTGAGCTTTTCAATTTTTATGTGAGCTGAGCGTGAGCTATGCCAAGCTTAGCTCACATAGCTCGATTGACACCCCTAGGTATGGGTGGGGCAGGGATTGGGTAACGGGATGGGAGGTGGTGGTGGTGGCTCGATGTGGGAAGAGAAGAAAGAAGAAGGTAGCGGTGAGGGTTTTGGTAAATTTGGGAAGAAGGGTAAAGTATTAAAAATAAAATAAAATTAGATACCCAATATAATATAAAATTTTGATTTTAGGGTCTATTTGAAATTAATTTGATCTATTACCTATTTTTCCTTTCACCCTCCCTCTTTTTGTGGCATTTTTAGTACTCATAAAATGTTTCATGGCAAAAAAAGGCACGGAAAAACGATTTGTGGCAGATATAGCACTTGTAACTAGTTTTATGGCAGATATAGCACGAAAACGTGATTTGTGGCAGATATGCACTCGTAACTAGTTTTGTGGCAGAAAAAACTATTTGCTATATTATATATAGTTTGTTGATAGTTCTGAAACTGTTGTATAAAATCATTTCCTAATAACATAGCATATTCTATATTTTCATAACAATATACCCTGCGTATATTTATTATTTTATTACCGAAAATAATTTTCAAATTATTAGCTCCTTTTGTTATTTCCTCTAATTTTACTGATATTCCTTTTATATTAAAGTTAGTATATATATATATATATATATATATATATATATATATATATATATATATATATATATATATATATATATATATGGATTATTTTCCTTTTATTTTCCTGCCTTAACAATATACTTTTTTACCTTCAAAGTTAGTATATATATATGGATTATTACTTTTAAATTTTTGAAGTCCATTATCTTTATTTTTGGCCAAGTGATTATTACTTGCTCCTATATCAATTAATATTTTTCCATTAATAAATTCTATACCATTTAAATATTCTCCTTCAATAACTAACGTCTTACTATTATTATTTTTATTACTAATAACAATTTCTTTATTGTTAGTAATTTTATTACCCATTATTCTAAAACTTCTTCTAGAAGTACTTGCTATATTTTTCTAATGTAGGTTTATCTATTATGTCAATGTTTATAGGAATATCTTCTGTTGGTGTAATTAATATGGAAGGTATAGTTTCAGCTAAATCCTTAAAATCTTCCTCTATCTCTATTTGAGGTTTATTAGAATAAATATCACAATGATTACTACTCCCTCCATTCCTAAATATAAGACTCTTTAATCGGGTATCCCAAGTGGTAAGGCTACCCGAACACGGAGCAGAGGTCCTGTGTTCGATTCCTGTATCTCCATATAATGGGGCAAATAATTCTCCTCCTTATAAGGCTTATCTTCCCTCCCCAGGCATGGGGCATGCTTCAATCTTCCCTATCTATGGTTCTCTCCGCTCTTACCCCTAGGGGGCAATCGCCTTCGGGCGCTCAAAAAAAAAAAAAAAATATAAGACTCTTTAGACAATTTGAGAAAATTTAAGGAAATTGTCATTTCTACCTAAACTTCCAATATTGTCCCCCATCATTGTCATTTCTACCTAAACTTCCAATATTGTCCCCCACCATCCCTCTCTCTCACTTCTACGTCATAAAGAAAGGAAAATGTTTAGGGTATAATTGGAATAAATTGTTGACAACTAATAAAAAAATCTTAAACGACAATTAATTTGGATACCTAGATATCTCCTAAATGACAATTAATAGGGCATGGAGGGAGTATGTTAAGGCATATAATGCTCTATAATGAAAAGTTAATGCCTTATTCTTATTTTTCATTGTTATATCTTTTAGTAATTTAAAATGTAAACTTAACACATCATCTATATTTTTATCATTTCTATGTATACAAAATCTAGGATAACAAGTGAATATTAAACTTTTATAGAATAAATTACACTTATGCTTCCTAAATGTCCTATTTGTGCATCCTTAAATCTTTGATCATGTAAACTAATTATTATTGGACTATTTGTTCCTTCTTTAAATAATGCTTTTATATTAATTTGTATTGCATTTATCATAATATATTGTATTTTACTAGCCTTATTTTTATCTTTTATTTTACTTATTGATTTCTCAATTTCTTTATTGCTTAGTAAACTTAATTTTATACTACCATCTAGATGTTCTACATCTATTGCTTTTTCTATATTGTGATATTCATGAATAACTACTTTATCTCTTTTAAACATTCTAGAGACTTTATCTATTAAATTATCATTTGGTAATTTTATATTTAATTGTCTATTAATTATTTTATTATATTTCTGATGATCAAAGGTTGCTTTTAACGCAAATCCTTTTTCTCCCTCATATTGTTCTATATTTTATAATTCTTCCGATTCTATTTTTTCTAATTCACTCATCTTCCGAATCTGAGAAATATATTGATTCATTTTCAGAGAAATCAGAATAATTTTGTATTATCAAACTATCTTTGATTTCTTCAAAATCTTCTTCAAATATTCTAACTTTTTTCTTTGGACAATCGGGGCTTTTATGTCTTATTTCTCCACAACTCCAACATTTACAGTCTTTTTTATTATCAAATTTCTTTGGTTTATTATTTGTCTTATTTCTCTTATAGAATTTTTTTCTTTCTGTATTTTGGTTTTGTGTTATTAAAATATTTCTTTCTATATTTCTTAAATTTCTTTTTATTTTTGTATTTTGTTTTCTTTTGATTATGACATTCCCAGTTTCTTGGTTGATCAAATTGCTCACAACATATATCTCTTACTCTCTTAGATTTTTTCATTAAGCTATTATTTAGACATAATTCACTAAAATAATTTAGCATAATTCTTATTCTTAATCCCAAAGTATCTAAATTGGTTTTAGCTTCTTCACTATTTTTATATATTTCCCATTGCCTTCGAACTTGTATATTCCATGGGTATGGTAATTTACCATACAATATATCTAAATATGGTTGTTGACTTACTGTACTATAATATTGTTTATAATAATAATCAGTAAATTCATTAATATAATGTTTGAGATAACATATATCGCATATTTGTATATTAATTAATTTTAATCTTGCTTCTTGTATTTCTTTTTGTATTTCAATTTCTTTATTTCTTATCCATTCTATACCAACAAATTCACTTCCTAAATAATCTACCATTATGCTTAATCCTTGACTATCACTTTGTATTAATTCAGTTTCTGTATTTCTTTTTATTATTACTTTAGCATCATATCCTACTTCTTCCCACCAATTTCTTATTGCTCCATCGAAAGTAGCTATTATAAATTCAAACTTTCTTTCATTATTCCAATTAGTATCATTTTCTAATGTTAATAAGAAGATCAACATATTCTTTTCCCAAGTTAATATGTCTTTATATCTATCTGTACTACAATCTATATTTAATTTTGTTCATCCTCTTACTATAGGATAATATTTTCCTATGTATTCTTTAATTTTGGGTTTATTTATAAAGTTATCATAATATTTTATTCTATTATTGATGATAGGAGCATAACTTTCTCCTAAAGGGTCTATTTCTATTTCTGGTTTAACAGTGGAAGGTCCTCCTATTTCACCAGCATAAACATCTTTAATATTAAATTCTAAATTATCTAGTGATAACTGACTTAAATTATCTGCAAGATTGTCTATATCTATTTCAGGATTCATCAGTTTCTTTCTTTTTTATCTTCTTTTATAACTAATTTTTCCATTTTTTTCTATATATTCCTTTTCTTTATTTATTATTCTTGGAAGATGTATTTTCATAAAAGCTTCATCTGGTGATCCCTTTTCTGGTATTTTATCGAATAATTTTATGCCTTTTATCGATTTATATAAAATAAATTGCTCTTTTTCTTTTTTCTTTATAGGATTTTTATTAACTTGTTCTATTAGATTTCTTGTTTCTATTAGTGCTATACTTGTAGTTTTTTCACATCCTTCTATTCTTTTTTGTAGTTTTATTGTATTATTATCTATGTTTTCTAGCTTTTCTTCAAAACTTGTTTTATAATCTTTTATTTCTTTTAATATTATTCTTAAATTTTTTATTTCTTCTAAAAAAATTTCCAAACTCATTTATAGTATTCTTTTAGTTTCAATATTTCATTACCATAATGTCTTATGCAAGCATCTACAATTTCTTTCCCTATTTTATTTGTTTGATTGTAATTTTTATTATTTTCTTGTATTTTATAATTCATTTCACAATATTCCTTATATTTATTAATTCTTTTTATCTTATTATATCTATTTATATCTTTAGAATTTTTCATAACGCTGGCTTTGATACCATTAGGGTGAGCGGTGCTCAGTGTTATCTAGTATTAATTCTGGATGCACAAGGATGAATCAGCTGGGTTTGTATCATTGAATTTACTGTTAAGAGGGAAAATGATGTTTGAGGACTGTACAACTGATATCTTGAACATGAGCAGAAGACGAGCATATTATGTTGCCTAGTCTCACGAAGTCATGGATTACAAGTTTACATAATGATTTGAGTGCTATCCTATCCTGATATTTATTCAAAAGGAAATATTATTAAATAGAGAAAAGATGGATACAATAATGGTTCAGGTATTTTATTACAATTGCTCAATTTGATTTCATTTTTATGCTTTACCCATTGCAATGGTTTGATAAGACACTTTCTGTTTTCCAGGAAGAACTATGTTTTCTTACAAATCAAAATGTGACCCATGAAGGCTTGCCCAAAGTGATTGGTTATTGCTTTGAAAAGGAGACGAAACGCATTGTATATGATGTTAATCCAATGGACAGGCTTGATAAATACATTCTGAGAGGTTTACTCAACTGACTTAATACTTTGTCATATGATCTATTGGACTAAATTGTAATATGATGGTAGAAATAGGCTATTCCCTTCTGTCTGGATCCACTCTTCAAATATTGACATTTTGTTAAGTCATAATATTTCACAATATGGAGAAAAAAAAAGGTTAGCATGCTTGATCTTAATCTATCCTAGTGACCTTGCAAGAAAAGTTTGTCTACACAGAAATGTATTCTTGTATTCCATAGTTTAATGTGTTTTTTGATGTATCAATTGCATGGTACAGATGATGTTACTTGGTCTCAGAGGATTAATGTAGCACATAAGCTTTCTAATGTCTTGGCTCATGTTCATAATCAATCTTATCTGATCTTCAACATTAGTAATCGTCATGTAGTTATTGATGAGGTAAGTTGGAACTTGATTATTTACTTATAGCACCGGCACCGAATATCAAATTTTCTAATCCACCTTCTTTGGACATTTAGAAGCACAATCCTATATTGCTCGACTTTGGATTGTTGAGTGGAGGGATCATTGGCGAAATGAACTATGTAAAAAGTTTTGTGCATATGGCTCCTGGGTATTGTGATCCATTTTATACAAAAACAAGTGTCTGCTTTAAGAATCTTTACTTGGAAATTGACTTGCAATTTTATAAATTTGGTTTGGCTTTACTTCAGTAACTTGTCACTTTGATGTATTTGGCAGGTTTCAAGGACATATGCTCTGATGTTTTCTTATATGGTGTTATCCTATTGGAACTGTTAGCCAAGAGGATCTTCTATACGAAGATCCCAACAAGGTTAGTGTATGATGCTGATGATGATGATATTATTAGACCTGGTGAATGGGCCGAGGATGAATGCAAGGCTCATCGTTCAATTATCCATGATTGCTTCTTACATGGAGAATATTATTATGGTACTGATGGCTCGAAGATAATTTAGTTGTGTCTTAGTTGCTTGAATGCTAAACCTGGAGCTCGTCCGACCATGAAAACAGTTGCTAGAATTCTGGAGAATTTAGCTGTTTTGCAGTCTGGGGCGATGCGAAATTTGGCTTCTTTGGACTGGATGGATAGCAGCAAATGAGTATAATGCAGGAATGACGCCTTTGTTGCTGTTTTATCATCAGTTTCAGCACTTCTGTACCTGGTATCTAACATAATAGGTATACCCACTTGATGACTATAGTATATTATTATGAAAAATTCTGATATAGACCTGGCCTACAAGTGGGGATATAGACCACTTGGTCCACAATCAACCACATCCCCTCTTTTGATTAAAAAACAATAAAAACGCCTCAAACAATGCACCAAAAGGGGGAATATTTTTATTATTTTAATCAAAACTGTGATGCTAGCTGAATGTGACTAAGTGATCCCACGTCCCACTGTAGTAGGCTGAGTCCCATGACTGAAATTGATCTATTATTATCTAACAAACGCAAATAGGAAAGCTTACATTAAAAAAAGGAAAACTAATGGCGCGATTGTACTTTTTTTTTTTTTTTGCTAAGTAAAACATTAATCAATAGAAGGATCATTGTTACAAAGAGTTCCACCCCTATCACAAAGAACTGCAGGGGGAATGGAAGAAGGTTCTAAGTAGCCCACCACCGAATTAGTCTTGTCCCACTGAACAAGATTATGAGCATGGTAGTTTACCAACCTATTAACGTAGTTTACATTCCATAGTTTAAATCTGGATAAAAAGGTTCTATCCGATTTAACTATGTCTAAACCAGTCCAATGAATAGCACCAGAATGACCTTTCAATCCTAGCAATACATTTAGACAATCACCTTCAAAAATAATTCTGTTTACATTAAAGGTTTGCAATCTTTCCATGGCAATAAGGACTGCATAAGCTTCAGCTTCAAAAGGTGTTCTAGCTTGGAACCTCTGAATCCACATTCCCAGATTATCCCCTTTGTCGTTTCTGATAAGGTAGGCACTAATTGCCTCATCATTTCTAATGAAACCAGCATCAACGTTAACTTTGATGACACCAGTCGAGGGAAGTTGCCAAGAACTGAGGTTCTGCCTTGCTCCTCTTTTTAGTGATCTTCCGATAGCAGCATCCCAGTAAGTCCCTGCTTTTAGCTCAATCTGAAACAGCACATCTTCCCATTTTTTCTTCTCTTTTCCGTGAAGAATTTCGTTCCTCTGAATCCATATCTGCTCCAGTGTAACTGCAAAAAAATTGAAGAATTCAGTTCTTAACATTTTTTGAATAGGAAAACTACTAGAAGGTAAAGTAACTTCCCTAATCAATGTAGAGATGCTCCAAGTCTGGAACTGATCCAACTTTAGTTGCCACTTAGAAGAAAACCAGATGGCCTTAGAGAAAGGGCATTCAATAAAAATGTGTTCCAGAGTTTCCTCCCCATCTTGACATAACAAACACCTTTGATCAAGGACTCTGAAACAGAACTTCAACCGAGCTCTTGTAGGCAACGCATTGCTCAAAATCTTCCAAAGAAATTGCTTATGACGATTATGAAGATTTGAATGCCATAATCTACTCCAATGTTTCCTATGGATAGGAGAAGCTCCCAAAGAATTCTCTTGGTTCACTGTCCTATAAGCAGTCTTGACAGTGAATTGCCCTGTCGAAGAGGGCAACCAAACAAGAGAGTCATGTTCCCTAGAGGGAATGATTTTTTGAATAGCCTGCGCAGTATGCTGGTCAAAGAGATGCTCAATCATACCCCTATTCCAACTATTCTGCTCACAATTCATAAGTTCCTTTACCAACACACAAGGATTCCCAAGTCTCTGTTCAGCAGAAACTTTAAAACCTTCAATATAAGGAATCCAAGGCTCATCCCATATATTAGTTTCAGAATCTTTCCCCACCTTTATGCAACTACCTTTTTTCAGGATGTCAATAGTATTAACAATACCAGACCAGATCCAGGAGACATTATTCAAAGATAAGTGTTGATTAAGCAAATTCCCTCCTTTGAGATATTTACCCGCAACATTTTAACCCAAATCTTGTTAGAATCAGTCAAAACAGCCCAACCCATCTTAGCTACACAAGCTCTGTTAACATCAAAAGCTTTCCTAAACCCCAAACCCCCAGCCAGCTTGGGGACACAGATAGAGTCCCAAGCTTTAAGATACAGATGCCTCCCAGAATTCTCTTTAAAACCCCACCAAAAATCTCTACTAAGACTATCTAACTTATGACACAAAGACAAAGGTAGCAGGTGATTATGCATAATATGAATAGGAATAGAATGGGCAACAGATTTCACAAGAATGCTCCTACCAGCCTGAGAAAGGGCACTGATCTTCCAGGCTGATAACTTTCTTCTCAATTTCTCCACCACAGGAAAGAAAGCTTCTTTCTTAGATTTCCCTTTGCAAAAAGGGCTGCCCAAGTAAGAACCTTTATGTTCACATTCCCTCATACCTAAAATAGTACTGATCTCCTCTTTAGTAGCCTCACCCACATTTCTACTGAAATGAACAATAGACTTGTCAAAGTTGAGACTCTGGCCTGACCAATTACAAAAGTGATTGATACACTCCATAACATCATCAACCTCATCTAAACTAGCTCTGCAAAAAATGGTGAGATCATCAGCAAACATAAGGTGAGAAATGCAAGGAGAATTTCTACAAACCTTTACACCATGTAAGCTACCCTCTTCTTCTGCCTTGGAGAGCATTCGGAAAAAGATCAAAAACTAAAGTGAATAAAGAAGGTGAAATGGGATCACCTTGCCTCAAACCTCTAGAAAGGCTAAAGAGGCCAAATGGTGATCCATTGATCAAAATGGAAAAAGAGACAGTAGATATACACTGAAAGATCAGGTTAACAAAAGCAGCACAAAAACCATGCTTAGTTAAAATACACAGAAGTAAGGACCACTCAACCTTATCATATGCTTTGGACATATCTACCTTAAGTGCCATAAGGCCCAACAACCCTTTTTTCTTGTTTAAATGGTGCATAAGCTCATGAGATATGGTTATATTATCAGACATTCCTCTCCCAGGAATGAAAGCTGCTTGAGAAGGGGAAATACTCTCATCAAGAAGAGGCCTGATCCTATCAGCCAGGATCTTAGTAATAGATTTATAGACTATGTTACAGAGTGAAATAGGCCTGAAATGATCCATCTTAAAAGCATTATCAGTTTTAGGTATCAGGGAAATAAAAGTATTATTTAGAGATTTAAGCATATGACCCTTAAGGAAAAAATATTGAACAGCATCAACATGGCGCGATTGTACTTGCTTTAGGTAAAAACAGTCTTTTCCTAGTTTAAAACTTCATTTCCAAAATAACACTTAAAAGCTGACAACATCTAAGGCTGTGACGCCCGCAACAGCTGAAGAGATAGACTTAGTTCTCAGTCTAATGCATTGGAAAGTATTGCAGAAGTCGCTAGTCGCGACTAGTCGGGGAGTAGTCGGCGACCCTAAATTACAACGTAATTTTAAAAATTCTATTATCATATATGTTATACTAACATGTATGGGAAGACATAAATATCTCATATATATTATTATTAGTTTTATAAATTTTCCCGAAATAATTCATAAGCTTTAACGGGCCCAGTGTTGCAAAACTGGCCTAGTCGGCCGATTAGCCGGCGACTAGTCGGTGGTCGGCCGGTGGCCGCCTAGAAATCCAAAAAATCGGACAAAAAATCGGGTCTTTGAAAAAAGTTGGTCAAAATTCCGATCTAGTCGGTCAAAATTCCGACTAGTCGGTCAAAATTCCGACGAGAAGACAAAGAGAGAGAGAAAAACGTACCGTTCTCGGAGTCTCGGAGAAGAATCGGTGGCGGTGGCGGTGACGAACACATCTCCGAACTTCAATGGCCGACAGTGGTGGCTACTCGCCGGAAACAGAGAGAAGAGAAGAAGAAAAGAAAAGAAAAAAAAGGCCGGCAGTGGTGCTACTTGCCGGAAACAGAGAGAAGAGAAGAAGAAAAGAAGAAAAAAAAGGCTGGCAGTGGTGGCTACTCGCCGGAAACAGAGAGAAGAAAAGAAGAAAAAAAAGGCTGGCAGTGAGGGGCGCGGGAATCGGCTGAGGAAGAGAGAGAAGAAAGATGAAATTTAGGGTTAGGTTGTCTCTTAGGAGACATTATATACCCAGCACTAAATGTGCAATTAAATTATTAGCACATAAGATCCCATAAAAATAATTATGTTACAAACAAGTCCTAAATGAGTAAAATGACCTAAATTTAGAAATAAATTGTATTTAAAATCTGAAATTACTTTTAAAAATTATATTTTAGACCTCAAACTTTATATTTTATATTACAAACAAGTCCTAAATGACCTACTTTATATTTTTAATATTTAATTAGACCAAAAATATAAAAGAAAACATTTTCAAAAATGATTAAAATAAAATATATTTAATATTTAGGGTCGCCGACTACTCCCCAGACTAGGCCGACTAGTCGCTAGTCCCCTGTCTGCCGATCGACTAGCGACTAGCGACTTTTGCAACACTGAACGGGCCTTAAATAAAAGTTTTCTGACATATTTTATTTTAATCATTCTCAGAAATGTTTTCTTTTATATTTTTGGTCCAATTAAATATTAAAAATATAAATAGGCCATTTAGGACTTGGTTGTAGCATAAGTGTTTTATGGGATTTTATGTGCTAATATTTTAATTGCACTTTTAGTCCTGAGTATATAAATGCTTTTATCTAACCCTAGAGGAAGAAAACCCTAAAAACATTTCCTTCCTCCCTTTTCTCTCTCCTCAGCGGCGCCCCCCTCCCCCCTTCTGCCTCCGCGACTCACTCGCCGCCACCACCGTCCTCTTCTTCTTCTCCGACAACCGCCACCGTCTCTCTCTCCTTTCTTCTTCTTTCTTCTCTCTCCTTCCTCTTCCTCTCCTCTCCCTCATCTTCTCTCTCTCCGTTCTCCCCTTCCTCAACCGCGAAGCACCTCACCGCCTCCTCCCCGCCGCTGCTCCTTCTCGTCAACGTTACTGTCGCCCGTGTGCATCCGCTGCAGGTACGTGTCTTTCTCTCAATCTCTTTGTCTTTCCCCCCGATTTTTGACCGACTAGATCTGACTTTTGACCCATTTTTTCAAATACCCGATTTTTGGATTTCTAGGCGGTAGGTGGCCGACTACCGACTAGTCCCCGACTAATCGGCCGACTAGGCCAATTTTTACAAAACTAATTGGAATAAACGGCTAGGTAATGTGGTTTGAAAAGATGAGTTCCCTGAGGCAGTCGCTCAGAGTTACTGCTGCAGTTCTGAAAATTTGAAGTCGTGTACTGTTGTTCAGTCTGCCAGTAATCTG
This sequence comes from Vinca minor, assembly GCA_026122235.1. NCBI lineage: Eukaryota > Viridiplantae > Streptophyta > Magnoliopsida > Gentianales > Apocynaceae > Vinca > Vinca minor. The sequence goes on along the minus strand of JAOCZM010000284.1, from coordinate 5,898,908 downwards.
ATGAATGCTTAATATTTGAACAGCCATGGCCTACACAAATAGAAATATAGTCAAGGATTCAGAAAATGGAATACCATAAAAACGAAGAGGAGAACTTTGCCCAATGAAACTGAATTGTTTCCTCCCTTGGCTTGGCTTGCGGCGTCAGAAAGTCTCGTACGACAGCTTTCGTTTCTTTTTATCGAACTCTGACAAACTATGGAACCTTCAAAGGTGCAGAAACAAGCTGTTACTAAGAAGAATCACCATATGGGAATCTTAATTGTCATCAAAACTATGAAAATAGCTCCAGAAGAGCTTCCAAATGCCTCAAAATTGAAACCAGATGTTTTTATCCCCTACTTCGATGAAAAATCCGTAGAAGCTGACATTGAGCTTTTCCCTGAAGAACCATGTGCCAAATCAGAGCATGAACTACCACTGCCAACAGCACTGGCAGACAAATTGGATGAACCGCCATCAACTAGCAGCTTTAATCCGTTACAAACTTTTAGATTCATGAATGTCATTCATGTAGTGTAATTATATTAATATTAATTGTTGAAGAAATTATGAGTATTTTTTAAGTTTAGATTTTTTTTTTAATCTTCATAGCTATTTTAAACTTTAACTTATGTTATTAGTTAATTGGGCATTACATTTTAGAGAGTAATCAATGCTTACATATTACATGTAGGCTTTGCATTGGACCTTGAATCTATAGAATTTCAAATGTCATCAACAGAACCTTCTGCCCCAACTTGGCATAACTTTATTATATTATGAACTAGGTTTGAGCCCCGGGCGTGGCGCGGTTTTTCTTACTTCATTTCAAAAGTCATTATATAAATAATTTAAATTAAAGAAAAGTTTCATGTAATGTCAACAAATATGTTTCAAGTCCATCAATTTTTTATGTGAAGTGACATTTAATAGATCTAATAGCATTTAAGTCACAAATGCATGTTAGCCACTTGATCATTGATAATATCTTGAAGAAAAATAAGATTATTACTCTGTTATAATAATATAAAAAAAAAATACCAGAGAAAAGAAAACAATCCTTGAAAATCGTGTTAAATGTTAAGTTGATTATATATTTTTTTCTCGATAATATGTGAAATAAAAAAATAAAGAGAGCTAAAAATGTTGAATAAGAATTTTACCTGCAAATAATTCAAGCTTGTCTTTCACTTGGAACTTTGACTCACTTGTTAGATGGACTATTTTTCAACACAATATTTTTCTATAAATTTCATAAAATATTAAAAACTATTGAAAAGAAATAGATTTCAACCATACCAATTCTCTTGTTACTTATATTGATCGAAGCAAGTTGTATAAGCGACAAATATTCTTAATTTTGGTGAGATTAGAGATACATATGCATATTGGTGAGAGTAATTGGTTCACATTTGAATTTTATAGTGGAAATGGAAGACTTTTGAAATTTCTGAATTGAGTAAGATTTGTAAAAGTTTTGTTAAATTGAGAGTTTTGAAAGTTTTCTTAAATTAAGAATGAGAAGAGTACCCCAAAAGTTAAGAAGACCTTTTGTTTTCCTTCCATTTAACATAAATTAAATTTATTGTGTATATAATTTATTGTAACATCATAGGATCTTAAAAGGTGATAAAAATTAATGAGTTAAAAAGGTTATGAAGTGTAAGAGTTTAGAATAATATTAAATAGTTAAAGATATTTATAACATCATAGGATCTTAAAAGTTGATAAAAATTAATGAGTTAAAAATGTTATGAAGCCTAAGAGTTTATAATGAGATCCATTAAATATAGTCTATTCCAATTCTCTAAAATTAATAGCATATTAACTAAAGTTATTTACTTGATCTCTTTTATATATATATATATATATATATATATATATATATATATATATATATATATATATATATATATATATATATAACTCATGAGTAATAGTTAAACTATTATGACTAAACATTGAGTTACATAGCTCTCTAAAGTTTCAATTTATGTTATTAGCTAATGAGGTATTGCATTCTAGAGAGTAATCAATGCTTACATTGCCACATGTAAGTTTTTCATTGAACCGTGAATGTCAAATGTCATCACCACAATCTTCTAACTCAACTGCGCCTAACTTTATTATATTATAGATTTGTAGTGATTGAACTTTAAAAATAAAAGTAGTATTATGTATAGGATTTAGCCGGAGATATGCTCTAAGAGTTGGCGCGTTGTACAGTTCAACTCTAGATAAAATGTTCAACTCACTGCAGTGCAAGTGCAGGAAATTTCCCTTCCCCAATAATTGAAAGAATTTAAACCAAAATACAACTGAAATAATAAATAGCAGTTGTTGTCAAGTGATACCATTCCAGTTGGTCACACCTTCAACCTTCAAAGGTTGTCTGGGAAAATGTCGTGTGTTCAAAACATCTTTAAAATGACCTATGTCTTGGAATTGCAAAATTTCCTCTCATAAGGCATGATGCATATTCAATCTAATCGGACCAGTTTGGTCAAATACCACCAATTATAAAAGAATAGCATTCGATTTTCAAATTATTCTCTAATATTTGATAAATTACTCATATAGAGAGGGGGAAATGAAAAAGATTATATGTTAAAAAATGAACGGATTTACATTTTTTTTTTTTTGAGGAAATAATAGCTTTGGTTATTAACTCAAATCATCAATAATAGAATGGAATACGAAACTCCATCAACCCATGTACTATTGCCATCCCATTAAACCCATGTTTTGCACCCAACAAAAATATTACATTACAAATTAACAAAATAATGTAACTGTATTCATATTAAGATAGAAAGTGTCTTTATAAACGCTGAATATCTACTCAACCCCAAAACTCCAACCACAGTTATCCCTTCTAAAATAGCATTAGAAACTCTAGGTAGATGTTTAGCAGTAGCAAAAAATAGAAACACTTGAATGATTTCTCACAACACCAAGCCTACCCCTTTACTCCTTGAAAGATTCATCCATGTTCATTTTAAAACTACCTTAATGAGGCTTTACCCACCCGGTATTATCAAGGGAGAATCTGTCCTCTGTAGGCTAGTCCCTTTGTGAAAAATGAGAGGTTTTGGATTTTACTCAAGAGGTCGAAGCCTATGACCAGATCTTTTTGTGGGAGTTTCGATCCTAAGACTTGGTGAATAATGGTAAGGTTGGGGAAGAGTTGTATCTTTACCACAACCTCTACTGATGACCCTCTAACCATTTACAAATCTATTTTAGTTTATAAAAATCTGAATAAATAGCATTTTGGGTCATTAACTTATTTGCGTTTAGACATTTTTGTCACTTTTAGCATTTTTTAATTTTTTGAGTCTCTAATGTATTTACGGGCTTCCAAATTCATCATTCCGTAAAAAACTTGGGTATTTTCCATCCAAATTGATGACGGGGCATAACAGGTTGAAAATTTGTCTCTCCTAGAGCAAAATTGGAAGGAAAAAAAACTCTTCTTCTCCTCCTCAAACTTTTCCTTCTTCCTTCATCCTTCATCCATCACCCCTCACCACCGCATCCTCTTATTTCATATCTTTAATTCATTTCTACAAATATCCTTCTCCACTCAACCTTCTCATCAACTCAATAAAAAAACAACCAAATTAATGGTGCTCTCTCTCACTTTCCAATTTTCCAAATAAACTAAATGGTTTGGTGAACCAATTTTTCTTTGAAATAAACATTGTCGCTTAATTTAATGGAATAAAAACCAACTCAACCAATTCATTCAATAAAACATCATTCTCAACCATTTTATTTATAATGTTGTTAAATTTCAAAAAATTCATAAACTTACGATGTGTGATCTTAAATTATATTGAAAAGAGAAAAGGAATAAAATTGAAAAGGAAAAATAAAAAAATCATTAAAAATATTAAAATTAACTATTTCATTTGAATAAGTCAAAGATGTCAGGCTATATCATTAATTTAATAAATAAAAAATTATCTCAACCAATCATGTTTTTTTAAACTAATTAAAGAACAAACAATTTCAGAAAATTACACGTGGGGTTGTGAAGACTTATGATTGGCTGAAACTGAAAACAGGTTCTGTAATATAAATATAGATAGATTGTTTAATTGAACAATATGAAAAGAAAAATAAAGTCTAACTATAAATTCATTGGGCAAATTCCAACTTAGTTAATGATAATCTAAAAAATAATGGATGGATAAAAAAGTTATTTTTTTTAAAGTTTTTACTCTTTTAATAAAATAAGTTTCATGAGCAGGTTCACTGCGGGTTCAATATAAAGATAAATGACTCCATCTAAAAACAAATAAAGTCCGTCTCTCCAATTTATTGGGCAAAATCCAACTCATTTAATGACACAATAAGAATTAAATGACTCGATCAACTAAAGTTTATTTTTAATGTTTTACCCTTTCAACGGGTTCAATATAAAGATAAATGACTCCATCCAAAAACAAATAAAGGTTGTCTCTACAATTTATTGGGCAAATTTCAACTCATTTAATGACACAATAAGAATGACTCGATCAACTAAAATTTATTTTTAACGTTTTTACCCCTTCAATGAAAAAAGTTTAGTGAGTAGTTCACATGCGGGTTCAACAGAAAATTAAATGGTTCGGTGAACTAATTTTCTTTGAAAACAAAATTGATTGTTGGAATAAAAAAGTTTAAAAAAAAACAAATTAGATTTATCACTCAATTTAATAGACTAAAAATCAACTCAACAAATTCATTCAATTAAAAATCCTACCCACTATCTTTATTTATGATGTCGTCAGATTTTCAAAAACTTTATACACGTTCGATGTGGGATCTTGAATAATATTTAAAAAAGTAAAAGAAAAGATTAGAATAGGAAAATATAAAATATATTAAAATATATAATTTAATTTAAATAAGTCAAATATGAAGTAACCGAAAAGTAAATAAAGGACGCCTATCAAATTCATTAGACAAATTCCAATTCAGTTAATGATACGATAATAATTAAATGGTTCGATTAAATAAAATTTTAATTTTTTTAAGTTTTGACTGTTTTAATGAAAAAGTTTAGTGAGTAGGCTCGCTTGCGGGTTCAACAGAAAACTAAATGGTTCAATGAACCAATTTTCTTTAAAAACAACTTTGACTATTGGAATGAAAAAAATTTAAAAATAAAATAAAATATATTTGTCACTTAATTTAATGGAGTAAAAAACAACTCAACCAATTAGTTCAATTAAAACGTATGCTCAACTCATTTATTTATAATGATGTCAAATTTTAAAAAAATAATAACTTTCGATGTGGGATCTTGAATAATGTTGAAAAAACAAAAATAAAAAAATTAGAATAGAAAAAAAAACTATTAAAATATATATTTTAATTTGGATAAGTCTAATATGAACCATCAGGAAAGAAAATAAAGTCCGCATCTCCAATTCATTGGGCAAATTCCAACTCAATTAGTGATACAATAAGAATTAAATTGCTCGAAGGACTACAGTTTATTTTTTTAAGTTTTTACTCTTTAATGAAAAAAATTTAATGAGCAAGGCTCATCTGCGGATTCAACAAAAAACTAAATGTTTCGATAAACTAATTTTCATTAAAAAAAAACTTGACGGTTGAAATGAAAATTTTGAAAAGAAAATAGAATTTGTCACTCAATGTAATGGACTAAAAAGAAACTTAACCAATTAATTTATTTAAAGATCATACTCAACTTCTTTATTTATAATGTTACCGAATTCCAAAAACTTATGATGTGGGGTTTTGAATAATGTTAAAAAAAATAAAAAATTGAATAGGAAAAATAAAAAAACCATTAAAATTACTAAAATATATAATTTAATTTGAATAAGTCTAATATGAACAATCTGAAAAGCAAATAAAATTCCTTCTCTAATTCGTTGGGCAATTTTCAACTCAGTTAATGATACTCTAAAAATCACATGGTTCGATCAACAAAACATAATTTTTTTAAAGTTTTTACTCTTTTAATGAAAAACGAAGTGAGCAGGTTCATCTGCGGTTTAATATAAAACTAAATGAGTCGGTTAACTAATTTTCTTTAAAAAAACTTTAACTATTCGAATGAAAAAATTGAAAAGCAAATTTGATTTGTCACTCAATTTAATGGACTGAAAATGCAACTCACCCAATTCATTCAATAAAAAAACATTCTAAACTCCTTTATTTATAACGTTGTCAAATGTCAAAAACTTCATAAACTTTCAATGTGGGATATTGAATAATATTGAAAAGAGAAAAATAATAAAATAGAATAGGAAAAATAAAAAACCATTAAATATTAAAATTAACAATTTCATTTGAATAAGTCAAAGATATCAAGTTATATCATTAATTTAATAAATAAAAATTATCTCAAACAACCATATTTTTTCAACTAAGTAAAGAACAAAACATTCCAAAAAATTATATATATATATATATACTGTGTAATTTATATCATTTTTGAACTCGTGCTATGCACGGCAATATGTTATATAACTTTTAAAAATATATTAGTATAAAGAACATTATGATTATTAAGAAAAAGTAAAATGATAAAGGTTCCCTCTCCAAATATAAAAGATATGATGAAAATATTTATAGTTTTTTATAACGAATAAAAAAGGTTCCTGATAAAAAAAAAAGAATGTATAATAAAAATTATTTTGTGGTAAAAACAATCTATTATCAAGTACTATATATATAATTGTGCATAATTTTTTGCAATTATAGTATCTCGTGTGAATTAATATTATTAGCACAAAAAGTATGTGATATTTTGGTATCTAGTAATCCAACAAAGGAAAAGTTACATCTAATAATTCAAAGTTATGATAGCTTTCTTCCCTCTATCCAACAACACAATGTCACCTTAATGAAACAAAATAAGAGATTCATGTCATCAAAGGTCCGAAAAGGAGGTCGAATTAAAGGAAGTTGTATACCCATCATTTTCCTTACTATTTCCTATCATGAAACCAATCCCATTTAAAAAAATAGAGATCAAACAGAGACGAACATTACAATAACTATAAGAGAGAGAGAGAGAGAGAGAGAGAGAGAGATGAACACTATAGCTCTTAAAAGTTGAAGATTTTGCAATACTTAATTGACTTGTGATTCTCTTTTAACAAAAAGGAATTTGTAGATGAACACTATAGCTCTCAAAAGTTGGAGACTTCAAAATACTTAATTGACTATAGCTCTTTTGACAAAAAGGAATATGTAGATAATGAACTATTTAAGAAAAAAAGAAAAAGAAAAACATAGATGAAAATTATAATAAGAGATTATGTTGTCTCTTGGTCTGTGAACAATTGCACTAATTTGCACCAACTCAATCCAAGCTCAATACTATTTTAAAGACTCATTACCAAGTATCAAATAGGACCAAAACATGAAAAAACAAGTTAAATATAACAAGTAAGCTAAATAGCCATATTCCTCGCATCTAAACGCTTACACAACCGAATGTACGACAAGCAACACGTTATGCCTAGGGGTGTCAACGGGTTCGGGCCGGCTCACATAGCTCGAAAAAATGTGAGCGTGAGCTGAGGTGATGTGAGCGTGAGCTTAATATTCAAGCTCGCTTCTTATGTGAGCTGAGCGTGAGCTTGACCCCGCTCAGCCCGAAAAAAGCTCGAACCCGAATAAGATTAATATAATTAAAATATTATATATATATATATATATAATAATACTAATTTAAAAAAAACTTATATACATTATAATTATAATGTGTGGATTAACTCAATAGTCTTTTTTTTTGTGTATTCTTGTCCAAATTTAGTTTTAAGGCTCATTGTATTATGCTATTCTTGAGGCAGAATTTTCGTTTTCTTCGCTAATATAAATGAGCTTGGGAAGCTCGTGAGCTAAGCTCGAGCTCGTGTTAAAATGTGAGCTGAGCGTGAGCTCAAGGTTTATGAGCTTTTCCGGGCTGAGCGTGAGCTATGCCAAGCTCAGCTCACATAGCTCGATTGACACCCCTAGTTATGCCTACACGGTACACACGATCACAACATCGTTTAGACACTAAGAACATCACTATCGTTGTGATGCTACTTCCCACAGTTCGAGCGCAATCATCTAATCACGACTAACTAACAATGACTTTAATGGTCCTAGTTATAGTCCAAACTAGGACGACCCAAGAAGTTCAACACGTGGGTTCAATATGACCCCCCCTGAACTAAGGTTCAAAGTTTAAGGATCAGTTCCTTACATTGTACCATCATCCCCCACTAGAGACTCCACAAAACCGTTATAGTTCCAATGATCTCCTCATCAGGTTAAGGCCCAAGAACTTCACATTTTACAAAGATCACCCCGGGATCTACACAACACTATAAACAAACGAATCATGCTAATCAATCGATCCTAGACAAGAGCTCAAAAAGAAGGCGACGACTCGATCGACCAAACCAAATTGACTCACAACTACCATAACCAATTAAGACGACCCAAGCTATAAACAATTAGGCAAGTCCAACAATTACCAATTAATAACTCACGATTATCACTAATAATAACGATTCACGTAAAAGTAAGTATAATAAATCCATACAACAATTTAGGAGTAATATTGTAAAGCAATTAATTGAACCTAACACAATTACACAATAATCAAGGCAATAAAACCCAATTCACAATTGCTTCGTAAATTCAACAGTTTATACAATATATAATGCCCAATCAGTTCTATATCAATAACCTAACATTACCCATCGTATGTACGCGTTCTTGGACAGGATGTTACAGAGACATGGAGTCCATACCTCAGACGAAAGCGAAAATCACCTAAATCCTGAAATCTGCACTACCAGTCCCGTTCACGGAGCTATAACTTTATGCTGGAAATTCCGAATTGCATTCCGTCTGCGCTCACTCAAAGGTCTTTCGAAGGCGAACGTGTTGATATGTCGTGGATTAAAATCGGAATCCGGAAGCCCCCTCAACCGTCCTCTCGAAATTATAGCAGAATATTCTATCTCCTCCATTCTCTCTCTCTCTCTCTCTCTCTCTCTCTCTCTCGTGTATTAGGTGTCTTGTGGCAAAAGGAAACATCCCAAACCCCCATCCCTAATAGAGATTCGGTTTTAATTAATTGCAATTAAGGTCCCTCTCATTTCTCATAATTACACGCATGCCTACATACACATAAAATGTAAATGCAACACATGTAACACATAAAAAGTCATCTAACACATAACAATTAATTCATGGAATTTATTATTAATTATGTTATTTATGAAATAAACATATAAACACGTAATTCACTTATGTGAAAGGTCTATGGTATCACATCTTTCCCCCCTTGCAAAAGTTTCGTCCCTGAAACTTACTAACCTTGGTCCCCGAAAAGATGAGGGTACTTCAACCGAGCTTCTTCTTCCAACTCCCAAATGGCTTCCCGTTCTGAATGGTTGGACCACTAAATCTTCACATACGGTATAGTTCTTCGCTTTACGACTTGATCTTTCCTATCCACTATCTGAACCGGTACTTCCTCATACGACAAATCTTCCCTAACCTCCAACAGCTCAGCTTCCAAAACTTGACTCGGGACAGATATATACCGCCTCAACTTTGACACGTGGAATACATTGTGTACCAGTGACAGTGTTGGCGGGAAAGACAAACGATATGCCAAGTCCTCCACCTTCTCCAAAATCTCATACTGACTGATATACCTCGAGCTTAGCTTCCCGCTCTTCCCGAACCTCATAACTCCATTCGTTGGTGAAACCCGAAGATAAACCTCATCCCCAACTTGAAATTCCCCCGATCTTCACTCACTATCAGCCCAACTCTTCTGCCGGTCTTGAGCTGCCTTGATTCGTTTTCGAATCAATGACACTTTCTCTATAGTTACCTGAACCAATTATGGACCCGTTATCAACTTCTCATCAATGTCGTCCCAACATACCGGTGATCTACACTTACTCCCATACAACACTTCATACAGTGCCATCCCGATACTAGCTTGTTAACTATTGTTGTAGGCAAACTCCAACAAGGTCAAATGGTCTACCCAACTACCCTTGAAATCCAAGAAGCATGTTCGTAGCATATCCTCCAAGGTCTAATTGTCCTCTCGGACCGCTCATTGGTTAGAGGGTGATAAGAAGTACTCAAGGACAACTTTGTCCCCAAAAATTCGCTGAAACTCTTCCAAAACCGAGATACAAACCGCGTGTCCCGATCCGAAACAATAATAACTGATACCCTCGTGAAGACGAACAATCTCATCTATGTAAATATGAACCAAGGTATCCGTACTCACTATAATATTTATCGATATGAAATGTGCTAATTTCGTGAGTCGGTCCACAATCACCCAAATCGTATCATTTCCCGGTCTTATCCTTAGGCAACTCGACTACAAAGTCCATAGTAATGTATTCCCATTTCCACACAAGAATTTCAAGAGGTTTAAGCAAGCCAGCGGGTCTCTGGTATTCCGCATTAACTTGCTGACAAACGAGACACTTAGCCACAAACTCAGCTATGTCCCGCTTCATGCCTCTCCACTAAAGTTATTCTTCATCCCCTTATACATCTTCGATGCCCCCGGATGCATCGATAGTCTAGAACTGTGAGCCTCATGAAGAATCTCTGATTTCGGCTCTAAGTCTGAAGGTACACACAATCTGCCCCGAAACCAAAGACTACCATCTTAGTGTATCTGAATTTTCGAGTCTGCCCCGACTGTACCAAGTCTCGTTCCTTACTCAAATCCGGATCCAACGATTGCGCCTCCTTAATCTTCTCTAAGATAGTTGGTTGAACTACCAAGGCTTCCAAGACGTTCCCAGTAGACTCAACAACTTCAATCTCTAACTTCTCGAACTTAACAATTAACTCCCGCTGATCGGTTATTAACGCCGATTCAAACCTCTGACCCCTTGGAATCCCAACATACTGATTCTGCTGCTGCTGCTGAGTTTTAAACATTTGGGTTAGCATAGCAAAAACAACTGCCATGTCAGAAGCCCCCCCGCATTTGCTAGTGGAGGTGGTTGTGGATGTTATATTGAGGTGGAGCATTGTATGGTGATGGTGGCATGTTATATTGAGGTGGTGGGGGTACATTGTATTGTGGTGGTGGATGAGGGATATTGTGTTGCAGTGGTTGTGGGTTGTTTTGTGGCGGCGGTGTTGCAAATTAACCATTATCAGCCTGATTATGTTGCAGAACCTCTGGTTGTTGCTAACCCGAAGACTCAATCACTTGACGTCTTCTACCCCTATGCCCTCGTCGAGCAAATGCCGCAATTGGCAAGTCATAGTCTTCATTTCTACCGTGGTTTGGATCCATCTTACCCCCAACAATATATGATAGATTAGGTAAGCGATAAACAAACAACACATTAAACATGTAAGGTAGTTGTTACAAATAAGACATGGTATAACATTTAAGAATAGCACATATTACATGTAATCAGATATAGGAAGAAATAAATAAACAAGTACTTCCTAATCCATGGTCTCTACCCGTTACACACTTCACATTACTTTTCGTGTTTTTACCTAAGTTCATTCCATATTTTAATCTTAAGGTTCGACTTGCTCTGATACTACTTTTGTCACACCCCGTAACCGAATAGTGACATGACAGTGTCTCATTAGTAGATGAGACACCAAAGCCCACGAAAACAGAGCGATAACTAAAGGAATCCATTATGATAAAGCAATCCGAATTAAGAGTTCAACGACAGAATAAATGAAATAAATCTAAGTGTAAATGAATAAATGAATGAACTAAAACTCTCTAAGTAAAGCCGGTTATGAATCACTCTTCATATTACCCTTCCCAAGAACCATCATCATAGTATTTCTCATCACTTATACCATCTGCAAAATAAGAAGAAAGCGAATGGACTAAACTTCTGGGCTCAGTAATGACCAAATATTCACAAGTATGAAATAACAATTAGACACTAAAGAAGTTTCCCATTTCCCAAAATACCCCTTTCGAAACACCTTTATACATGACACACTCACAATGTAATAACACTATAATTACACTAAGAATACACTGCACGATATCCACAATGCGCTAGACACACTCACAGAAAGAAACGAAATATAAGACTCAACAGCACAGTCTGTGGACGAATCGAAGGATGATACGTAGTACGAATGCTTCGTCCGCGACCTGCGTAAAACAGAAAATCAAGTACAAAACTTGTGACCAATTGCACCAATTTGCACCAACTCAATACCAACCCATAATACTAGTTTAAAGACTCATTACCAAGTATCAAATAGGACCAAAATATGAACAAACAAGTTAAATATAACAAGTGAGCTAAATAACCACATTCCTCGCATCTAAACGCTTACACAACCGAATGTACGACAAGCACCACAATATGCCTACACGGTACACACGATCACAACATTGTTTAGACACTGAGAACATCACTATCACTATGACATTACTTCACAGTCAGTTTAGACACTGAGAACATCACTATCGCTGAGAACATCATTTAAATCTCTAGTTTTCAATTGCTTTTTCAATAAAAAAAAGAGGAGAAAATGCTTTTTATATTGGCACCCTGATTACCCTTTTCGATTTTGACAAAAAAGGGGACAAATCTTAGTGTTGTAAATGTGTCAAGAAAAGTAATTTACAAAAGGAGAAAGCTTAAGAACTTACAAAATGGGAGAGATAAATGATTCTTTAAAATAAGGGGAGTAGAATATTTTTTTAAACATCTACTTGCCTATATCCTAAATACCATTATCTCGTGCACACATATTTATATGCTTTAAAACTTTATCTTTTGCATATTATTCCCCTTCGCATCAATGTTTTGTCATCATAAAAAATGGGGAGATTGTTAGCCCTAATGGCAAAGTGATCAATCTTGTTTTGATGATAACAAACCATTGATAGTTCTAATGTTTGTGTGAGCATGTTCTTAATGATAGAATCCTTAGCACTCACACCAACATTGATGAAAATGGTAAGTTAGCTTCTTGTGTACACCAAATGTATGATCATACATACAAGGAAGCTACACTTTACAATATTCCAAAGCACAAGAATGAAGTCAATCCACATACTATGGAAGTACTTGCAAAGTCAATGAAGAAAGAATATCAGCATGTCAATAGTTACTCAATCCAACAAGAGTACAATCAAGTGGTAGACTCCTTGATAAGAAGAAGTGTGAAGTCCAATACACTACAACTCAATAATGTTATAGGACTTTATCACTCAAGAAGATGTTGATCAAAAGCTTCAAAGTCCAAGCTCCAAGAAGATAAACAACTTGAAAACTTAAAGACCTTAAGAAGATTAGTCTAAGCTTTTAGGTAATCCTTTATGACTAATATTTCCCTTGAGAATACTAGAATAGAATGTTTAAAGCTCAACAATGCATGTTTTCAAAATCTCATATTTTACATTGTTCAATTATTTGAAAAGGTTTTTGAAAACAAGTTGGTCAATACCTACGTACTTTAAAATGTGTTTTATTTCTTTACAAAACACTTAGGTGTGTACATGAGAAGATTGGAAACTCAACTAAGTGGAAAAACCACTTTGGGACTGCACTTCGGTCGACCTACGCTTTGCCTCGGTAGACCATAGCAGTCTGGTCGACCATCAAGTGTTGATGCGGTCGACCAGTGTGTTTTTGTCCTTATTCGAGTTATGAATGTCCCAATGCTCCAACAACTATATTCTCTCCGGACGACCTAGATATAGGTAGGTCGACCGACATTGCTTCGGTAGACCTGACAACTAGAATGTGGTCGACCGATATGAGGACAGAGGGCCTTTAACCTTTGATTCAAGGCACTCCGGTCGACCTACTATCTAGTAGTGGTCGACCGGAGCTTCCATTTCAAGGCTAATTTTAATAGCCGTTGTGACCAACAAAGCTTGTATATTCTATCATTATATAACTAATCAAGACATAAGAGGGCATAAGCATATACACTTCATAAACACACAAGCAAACACTTTTGAGCTTAATTTCGTATCTTTCAAAAGCATTTGTGTTGAGCTATAAACTTCATATATTCTTCTATTCTCAAAGAGTGATTAGAGCTTAAATTGTAAATCCATTCCAAGAGGGAATTCTTTATAGTGTGCTAAATTGTAAAGTCTCCTTAGAAAGAGATTAGTTAGCCTTCTTATTTGTTGAGAAGCTAGTTCTTTGTGAACTAGCAAAAAGCTCTTTGTGAGCTTCACTCTTGGTGAGTGTTTGTAAGTCCTATGTGGAGGCAAAAGTCCTCTTTGTGAGGCAAGTATCTCTTTGGAGAGATTGACTCTTAGTAATCTTAACACTCTTTGTGAGTGGACTCTACTTTGTGAAGCACAAGTCCTCATTTAATGCACAACAAAGAGCTTAACACTCTTTGTGAGTGGAGTCTACTTTGGCTCTTAGTGAGCTTATCACTTTATGTGCTTAAACAACATACTTGTTGTTAAGGTGAACGCTTAGGCAAAGAAATTTTAGAAAAACTTAAAAAAAGTTTTTAAAAACCTAATTCACCCCCTCCCCCCTTAAGTTCTATACCTTCAAAAGGGTTTTTCAATTGGTATCAGAGCCTAGTCTCATTTTGATTGGACTTACATCCTAGGAGGATCCATGGCTCATAGCTTTTCTAACTTAGATGACCCATCCCCATCTAGACCACCTCTATTTGATGGCTCCAACTTTGATAGTTGGCAATGTGCGTTTAAATTATTTTTATCTTCTTATGACATTTCCTTGTTGAGCATTATAGAAGAATGTCCTTTTATTCCTTCAATCTACACACAAGGTGTCAAAGTCTAGGAAAGACTATGATGAAGAAGAGTACAAGAGGATGACACTCAACTTCAAAGCCTTAAATGCTCTTTGTTGTGCATTAAATGAAGAAGCTCTCAACAAAGTGCATGAATGTGAAGATGCTCATTCCATGATGAATATGCTTGGAGCATCCTACAAAGGAGAAGTTGAAGTGCAAAAGCCAAATGTGGCAAATCTAGGGTTGGGGACTCAATCTTGTTATGGTATAGAGGACATATCAATCACACTTCAAAATCTTGATACAACCAAGAAGTGTGATCAAGGAGAAAACACTGATCAATCCTCAATTAGCTCAAAAGTTATATAAATTGAGCCTTCACAAGATGAGATAGAAGAAGAAAATATGGAAGTACAGATGATGATCTTCAAATGGAACTTAATTATGATGGAGACCATGAAGATCAAACATCTTGCAAAAGGAAAAGAAAAATCTTGCTACAAGACTTCAAAAAAAGACATAAAAAAAGAAGTGGATTTAGACTCAATCATTCCAAGAAGAATGATGAAGACTTTAAATGGAGATGTTAAAAAATAAAGAAATCTCAAACACTCCATAGCAATTGGATTCCTCAAACCTCAATGGAAAATACAATCAAGGAACCAAGATGCTCAACTACAAGTGATGATCAAGACTTCAATAGTAATCAACAATCATCATCACTTGGTAAGGTTACAAAGGTATCAACTTCACTCTCTCATAGTACTTTAATTGATGACATTTATAGTATGAGATGAAATCCCGAAGGGGAGAACCTTAGAGAGAGAGGGCGTGGAGATCAAAGGCTACTGTCTTGATCTCGGTAGTTCGTGATAAGTGATCCGGTCGATCGACCTGAAGTATGTCTTCCGAGATAATTATAGGCGTTGGAGTCTTGGAACATTAAAAAGTGATAAAGTGCAAAAGACACTTCGGTAGACCAGACACACATGTCGGTCGACCGGACTTCATCAGGTCGCCTGAGGTCTAGGACCCGGTCGACCGGACTTCAATCCATAAGTGGTTTTTCCACTTGATCAACTTTCTAATGTTCTCAAACTCATGCCTAAGTATTTTTTAAAGATATTTAAAATATTTGAAAGATCTTAGGCATTGACCAACACTTAAAAGATGTTTTGCAAAACCTTTGAAAGATTAAATCAAAGTAAGAAATATGGTTTTGAAAACATGCAAGAGTATGAGTTTCATCATACTATAAACTAACATTCATCAAATAAGATTAGTCACAAGAATATACCTATAAGCATCTTGACTAATCTTCTTCTTGGTCTTCAAGTCTTCAAGATGAGTTCCTCTTTGAGCTTGGACTTGAGACTTTTCATCAACCTTCTTCTTGAGTGATAAAGTCCTATAACAATGATCTGGTAAAGTATTGGACTTCGCACTTCTTCTAGGTCAAGGAGCATATCACTTGATTCTTCATTTTGATTGAGTAGCTCTTGACTTGTTGATCTTCCTTATTCTTGACCTTGCAAATCCTTCCAAAGCATGTGGATTGTCTTTAAGTTTGTGCCATTGGAGTCTTGCAAAGTGTAGACTCCATTGTGTATATGATGATACCTTTGTGTACACAAGGAGCTAACTTACCATTTCCATCAATGTAGGTGTGAGTATAGTATCCTATCAAAGAAACACAAGCTCACACAAACATTAGAACTTCTCAATGTCTTGTTATCATCAAAACAATATTGATCACATTAGCCCTTAGGGCTTACAATCTCCCCCTTTTTTATAATGACAAAACATTGATGCAAATGAGAATAAAATAACAAAAGGATAAGGAAATTAAGCACAAAATATCAAAGCATGAGATAAGGATGCATGAGATCAAGGCAAGTAGATGTTTTGAAAAATCATTCTACTCCCCCCATTTTAAAGAAATCCTTATCTCTCCCATTTTACAAAGTTCTTAGCTTTCTCCTTTTGTAAAATTACTTTTCTTGGCACATTTGCAAAGATAATTTTTCTCCCCCTTTTTGTCAAAATCAAAAAGGTTTATCAGAGATCCAAAGGATCAAAACATGAAAATCTTTAGGAGGGATCGGGTTTAAAACATGGAGAAGCTTGTTGGTCAATAGAAAAGGTTTAAGCAAAAGAAAGCAAAACTAAAGACCAAAAGAATGAAACCTTTAAAGATATGTAAGCACATCATTTGTAAAAGGTTACTTAAATGAAAATATGAGTGGCCAAGAGATGATGCTTATCTAAAGTTGAATGCAACTTTTGAAGAAGTTTTAAGCTTGGCTGATTTCAAAATAAGGAGAGCACATAATAATACATAAAATCTAAAATGGTCATATGGCTCAAAAATGAAAATACAACGCAAGCTAAAACATGAGGAGATGAAGGAATAAATCTTGAAAGCACAATCTCCCTTTTTTTTTATAATCAAAATCAATGTTAGCTATATTAAGATGAAAGCAAGTTATAAATCTTAGCTAACAAAGATGAGATGGATGTGATACTATGAAAGTATAAACATATGAAAGGCATATGTATCACAATCCAAAAACACACCCAAAGAGGAAGTGTAAATTTAACACTTTGGAGAACATTCTTCTTTGAGACAATGGTTAGCCAAAGAAGTATAGCAACTAAGGCAATGAGTTAACCAAAGTAATTAATTGAGATCAAAAGATAAAAGAGAAACAAAGCACATGATCTCAAATGATAGACAACATATAAAAAAAAACTCCCCCTCAAACAGTGCCTAGAAAAGGAATAGCAAAAACTGAAAAAATATAAGGTATAGAGTGTATAGTTTTGCAGAAACAGAGCAGGTTCGGTCGACCGCTGCATTTGTGTCCGGTCGGCCGAAATTATGATAGAGAGAAACAGAGAGACTTCCATCTTCATTCTTCACCTTTGGATGCGTCCATTGTTTTGGAACCACAATCCATTTCCATTAACACTTGGAAAATGAGGAGTCTCGTCTCCGGTTTCCTAATCAGAGGAGCTAAGGATACTTTGGGGCGGCGGTAGTGGTTTAATTTGGTGATTGGTTGATTTTATTGTGGAGTAAGTAATAGTTGTGAGAAACGGAGATTTCGATCTGAAAGAAAAATCAGAGTATATTAGGAGAGTTTCGGGGAGAACACCATGAATGTATACTCTCCTCTGAAATATTAAGAACTTTACCATCTTTTCTAATATATAACAGACTTCATATAACATATAACAGACTTGAACTTAACTTCATAGATCTCCATGGACCAAAGCTTCATGTTAAACGTTTATGCTGTAATAAAAAGAAAGAATTGCAGATTCTTTTCTAATTTGAGTGGAGAAGATTCAATACTCCACAAAAACACCATTTGATATTTTCTAGTACTTTTCATTTTCACAGTCGTCAACCATCAAAAGCCAACCACCATAAACGAATTTTAGCACAATTTAAATGCAAACGAAACAAAATAACAAAGCTTCGATGAATAACACATATTTTTATAAAGAGAAAAAATTAAATAAAAATATTCGAGAACAATTTAAATGGAAAAAAAAACAAAGGCTCGATGAGTATAAGCTCGTTTAATTAGCGATCAATTATTAATATTATGAAATTGTTAAAATAAACTTGTAAGGTTCGTTTTATATATATATATATATATATATATATATATATATATATATATATATATATATATATATATATATATATATATATATATAGCGATCACTTATTAATACTATGAATTGTTAAAGTAAACATGTAAGTTTCGTTATAGTTCTATATATAAGGCGATCACTTATTAATACTATGAATTTGTTAAAGTAAGTATGTAAGGTTCTTCATAGTTCTATATAATGCAATCACTTATTAATACTATGAATTTGTTAATGTAAGCATGAACGATTCGTTATAGTTCTATATAAGACGATCACTTATTAATGCTATGAATTTATTAAAGTAATCATGTAAGGTTCGTTATATTTCTATATAAGGCGACCACTTATTAGCACTATGAATTTATATATAAGGCGATCACTTATTAGCACTATGGATTGTTAAAGTAAACATGTAAGTTTCGTTATAGTTCTATATAAGGCGATCACTTATTAGTACTATGAATTGTTAAAGTAAACATGTATGGTTCATTATATTTCTATATAAGACGATCACTTATTATAACTTTTTTTGCTTTTTTTTTGAAAAAGCACTATGAAATTGTTAAAATTAACTATGAAGTTTCTAAAATTAACATGTAAGTTTCATTATAATTTTATATAAGGAGAACTAGTATTGTATGACTCATTGTTAGAGTAATTAGA
This sequence comes from Vinca minor, assembly GCA_026122235.1. NCBI lineage: Eukaryota > Viridiplantae > Streptophyta > Magnoliopsida > Gentianales > Apocynaceae > Vinca > Vinca minor. The sequence continues at coordinate 5,879,846 of JAOCZM010000284.1, read as the reverse complement.
TTACTTGTAGCAATTAAAATTAATTCCTTTGGGTCCAATTATAATTTTCGTAAAATTAATTTTAGACTTTTTGGGTCATTTTGTAATTTAAAAACATTAAATGGGTCAACGTGTAAATTCAAAAGATACTATGCAGGCTTCTTTTATAAACTTTTTTAACTTATGAGTCATAATAATAATATACTTTATGTACTTTAGGGTTGCAAATGCAATTTATATAGGGAATTAAGGTTCATAATTTACTTCATTTTGTGTAGTTAAAATTGCAAATTTACTACAATTATATATGATATTCATCCAACGACCAACATTCTTTCACATTCATAATATTTTTCCAACTTGGATTGACAATAACGCAGGCCTTTTGTCTTCATTTGTTTAGGTGTACTGCATTTTTTCAACATTGGAAGGTGGGTTACATTTAGTCAAAAGCAATACTTAACGACGGGACAATTTTCCAAGCAAAAATCAATTACATTTTTCAACAACCACTTTCCTATTTTTGTCCTTGAAGGGCATAATTGTCTGAAAATTTTAAAATTTCCCTCCATAGCTGATTTTTAGCCAATACCTCTTAGCCAAGAAGCAGTTCCCTTAGGAAAATTCTGATATGGATAGAGTAGGGCAGTAGGGCTGCAGTCCCACTGGTCCAGTAAAGTTTGCCACATTGCTCTCTTCAAAAAAAATAAAAAAATAAAAAAAATTCATCTCTCAGTCACAGTAAAAATACAAAAAAGATAGTCCTGATATGGACACAGTTAAAAGTACAAAAAATTGTACAAACTTGTCATATCACTATAAAATGAGGAGGAAAATATTTTTTTACTTTTAACTGTGAGATTTTTTTTTTGAAAGAGGGGCGACGTGGTAGCTTCTAGACCAAGTGGATCAGGATCCTACCCCTGGCCTGATCCATATCAGAATTGTCATTTCCCTTAATATTTATCCTCTTTTTATTTTTTCTAATATTATTCAAAATCCTACCTGGGAAGTGTACGGTGTTTAACTCCATAAATTTAAAATAAAACTTAAGTGTAAATGTGCTAAACACGCTCACGCGCTGGACTTATGTTTCACAAGTTTTTCCTTTTGGCCCATAAAATTTCAGTTTTCCTTTGGGCTTAGGTTTCAAAAACCTGATTTTTATTATAGCAGCCCTAGCATAAGTACATATTCTTTGTCTGCTAGTGGCCCTTAAAAACATATATATATTTTTGGTCATTTGCTGCAGTGGAAAATAGGAAAAGAAAGATTTCGTTGTGTTTGTTTTATTAAGGAAAAAAACAGAATATACATTAGTCTAAAATATTGTTTTATTTTTTTTTGATGAATAGTCTAAAATATTGTTGACGTCATTTTTTTTCCCCCTTCTCATCTTCATAGTCTTTTGTATTAATTATAATATTGTCCGATAATTTTTCTGACAATTTGAGAAGCTGGAGAAAATTAAATTCGACGTGAACCGTTACAAATTTTAACTATCCTACTATATATGTGGAGGCGCCGTTACTAATTTTTACCATCTTATTTAGCATGAGGAGTTGTTATACCTTTCGCACATGGGAATAGGGCGAATAATTTCTTCAAAGCAAACCAAACTCAATTAGTGATTCAGTTAGTGATCTATGCTTTAGTTTTCTCATATCTGAAATTTCTTTCTTCATATACAAGTATTTTCTGAATTTACTTTTTGTGAATCACATTATTGATATACATAATTATTTTCTTATTTATAGTAGGTTTACTGATATGGATTGTTTAATTTTGTTGGCATATTTTTTACAATGGTAATTGCTATTGTTAGTTTAATTGTAATATAAATTTGCGTGTTAAATTCTAAATTTAAGTGATACTCACTCCGTCCCAAATTATCTGTTCATTTTGATAAATACACGGGTATTAAGCTTTTGGTGATTTTGATGGCAAAATATAAGTAAAAATCTAAGATAACCCTAATTAATTTTATTAATCTCATTTAAAATTTATATTTTTCTCTCTCCTCTCTCTCACACAACATGAAACTATCTCTTAAATATGTGTTGGAAAGTGATAATTTTAATTAACTAAGAGCATTCAATGAAGAGTTGGAAGAAGGGTAAAATTGGAAAAAATTGTCATTAATACATACTTTATTTACAAAGTGGACAATTAATTTAGAATAAATAAAAATATAAATGTGGATAATTAATTTGAGACGGAAGGAGTACATGCTAATTGTTATTGTTTCTAATAGACATACATAAAATTATTGAAAAAACATTTTATATAACTACTTGATGTATATTTTCTATATCTGTCCAATAGTAACTAGAGGACATATTTTCCATACATCTCGCCAGAACATAAAATTAGTAGTTCTAGCCATGATTAGAGGGGCAGAAACTCAAGAACAATATTGTCAGATAGCGTTGTGGAAAGGAAAATTGGAATAAATCACATGTAGTTGTACTGATTTGTCCTCATTTCCCATGCCAAATGACACGTGTTTGGACCAGCATATAGTACTAATAGTACCACTTCTGGATATGGTTTTCAATTTTCAAACCATAATATGATCGGGTGAGGCCCCATTTTTTTTTTTTTTAAACCCAATTGTGCGGTTGCCCCATATAGAAGAGAAAGAACTGCATCAGACGAAGAGGAGATACCCATAAAAAGAGAAATTAAAGATTATCGCATGCAGGCGGAGAGTATCAAATTCACGACCTCAAAGTCATAAAGCAGACGCCTGCTCCATTAGGATATGACACCTTTGATGTGATGCCCCATTTAGTACATGCCAGAACATCATTCATTTTCAATAATGATTATTCAGGTGAAATAGAAATCTTCGTTTACTATTTGATATTTTATTCAGTGTCATCACTAGGGGTGTTTACTATTCGGTTAAATGAAATACCGAATCGAATCGAACCGAATTTTATTATATGGTTCGATTTATTCGGTATTTTGGTTTACTCGATTCGATTTTGAAAAAGTTAAAATAATTCGGTTCGATATTCGATTTTCAATTTTTAAAAATCAGAATTACCGAATAGATCAATTTTTTTTATTAAAAAATCATTTTTATTATACTTATAAGTATTATTAATATTACTTATAGTTGTCTTAAATCCATATGTTTCATGGACATTCTGGGAGCATACAGTTTGTGCATTTATTTCCAAATGTTAAGTCTGTCTCATATTCATCCCCGCCCATACCTTGAATTATTGAGGACTTAATGAGTTATTTTATTGTTGTAGAGTTGTATTTTTATTCTTATTTTTTAGTTTATTGTTTTTATTTTAATTGTGCATTATAATTTTATCTTTTGTCTAATTTTTATTAAGTTGAGAAAAAAAATTCGGTATAAACCGAACCATACCGAAATAATTTCGGTATTCAGTATCCGGTTTCCATAAAATTTTGGTTTGGTTCGGTTTTAATAAAACGTCATAAAACCGAACCGAATTACCGAACGCACACCCCTAGTCATCACTAATAATGAATTGACATATGTTAATTTTGTACTTAAAACAATTATTACCTAAAATAAATAGTGGAATTCGTAAAAAAAGGAAACACGTGATGATTATTTATTTATAGGAAAAGGAAATGGAACAGGAAATGAAAATAGATGATTTTTGCCAAAAAAGAATACTCAAGAGCAAGAAAATTACATTAAGAAAGAAATATAAATGTCTTCATTACACTAGAAGGTACATTGTATTTGATCATTTAACTTTCAGCAAGAAACACATGCAGCAAGAGTTTTTGACAATTTGGGAATACCCCCACTTGTATTTTATCTCTCTCATTATGAAAATAAGATCTTTAAGATCCCCAAAAAGAAAAGAAAAGAAAAGAAAAGTTAAGGTATTTTAGTATAAATTTAAAAAGAAAAAGACAAGGAGTATTTTTCATAATTATAGTTTTAACTAATGTAAGTAATCCTCAGAAGTCCTTGCCTCCGAACTCTCTCGTTTTATTTTAAAAAATAATTATATTATACAATTAGTGACTGACATAGCCATAGTTTAAATTTGCCAATCGTTAAAAAACTTAGACGGACGTACCTAAACTCATGTAGGAGTATACTCAATGTAAAACTATTGGAATTATTAAATCAATCTTATTATTATTTAGGAGAATATTTAGTTTTGGTAATTACTAGTTTGATTCTATCAGATTTGCTTTAGTAGTATACTAGTCAGATTATATTTCTTAAATATCTTTGAGATTCTAGAAGGGTTTTGACTCCTCTAAATAGGATGTGACTTTGAGTGTAGTGTGGAGTAGTCTTGTGGTGTGGTTGTATAGAATATTGTATGCTCCTCTCCGTAGTATTGTTGTGAGTTTTGATATCGGGTTATTTTGTACTCCAGACACTCACCACCAAATTATTTATTCAATATAATACATGTGTTTTCGCATTTAAAAAATTCTTCAATTGGTATCAGAGCTTGGTAGAGCTAGTGTTATGTGATGGATCCCTATATGATGTATCACATTTTTTTCTTTGATGGCAAAAATGATTTTGATATTTGGCAAAAATATATGAAAATTTATTTTGAAAGTTTTCAAGTTTGGAATATTATAGAAGTAGGTTTTGAAGAACCTCCTTCCAATCACCAATTGACTGATGAAGAGGTGGAAAAATGTCTTTGTAAGGCACAACCTCGGTATTAAGGTAGCATCGTATGTTGCAAGACAATTTGTCAAAATTGAATCGGCAAAGGAGATTTGGACTCATTTGATTACTCGTTATGGAGGTAATATTTCTTCTAAAAATATTGTTGGAAAAGAGAAAATTGAGAAAGATGAAAGTTTTAGATTTCAACCAGTTGATGAGAAAATTATTATTGATGAGGAGAAGATTAAAATTTTATCTCCTCTGGAAGAAGAAAAACATTTTGAAAAATTTGAAGACAAAGTTGAATATCTTGATTTGGATAATTCTGATTTAAATGGTAATTCTTTAGTTGAGTTGGAAGAAAATATTGATTTGGATGATTGTGAAAATAATAATTCGATCGATTCCTCTCAAGGTATTTTTTATGTAGCTTATTCCTTGAGTGCTACAATTGATGATGATTTATTGATTCAAGATTCTTCAAAAATTATTGATTTGGTGGATAATTGTGATAATCTTAGTGTTGAAAATTTAATTGAAGAGAAAGTGTCGAAAGAGGAAGAGAGCGATAAGAAGGGAAACAACAAAAAAATGTTTCCTGTGGTGAATAAAATTATTGAGGTGGATTATTTGGTAGACATTGGATTGTTACATGGTCTGGATGACCAGATAAACGAGAATAGAATGAGTAAAAAGTATGAGATATCAAATCAAGATTTGCATTCATTATTTGTTGATGAATATGGTGATAATTGTGCTAAAATTAATGAATTTTCTGTGATTGAAAAAAGTGAGTTTTTGAGACTTTTTGAAAATGAAGAATTAGTTGATGATGTCCCTGAGCAGGAAGAAATCCACGTTGATCAGATAATGTATACTCAATATGCAAGCAAATATGAAATTGATATAGATTTTATTGGAGTGGAATCTTTAATCTCAAAGGGTTATTATAAGGTTGAATCTGAATGTGTAGTTATGATTGATTTCTTTGATAAAGATAAGTTAGTAATGAAGTTGTTTGGGGAGTACAAGATTTTACCTTCTTCTCAGGTGAAGAATAAAATTACTTCAAAATTGGTGTTGCACAAATTGTTCACATATAAAGAGGTTGCAATGGAGATTTTTGCTCGCGATGGAATTAGACCATATTTATTGCCGAGCTTGATTTAAGGGAGGTAATGTTGGAATTATTAAATCAAACTTATTATTATTTAGGAGAATATTAAGTTTTGGTAATTACTAATTTGATTGTATCAGGTTTGCTTTAGTAATATACTAGCCAGATTATATTTCCTAGATATATTAGAGATTCTATGAGGGTTTTGACTCTATAAATAGTAGAGTTGTTTACGTATTCTGTGTGACTTTGAGTGTAGTCTGGAGTAGTCTTGTGGTGTGGTTGTATAGAATATTGTATGCTCCTCTCTGTAGTATTGTTGTGAGTTTTGATATTGTTTTGTATTCCACACACTCACCACCAAATTATTTATTCAATATAATATATGTGTTTTTACATTTAATAAATTGTACAGAAACACAATACAATTAATTTTGATATTTTGATGTAAAATGACTTATTTATTATAGTCAACACTATTATACTTAATTTTGTGCTACGTGAAACAGTCTCATTAGGAATCGGATGTAATTAGTAGTATTTTACAGTCATTAATTTGCTTTAAATTGCATTTTCCAAGCAGAAAAAGTTGTTAGAGAATAATGACACAATAAAAGAATTAGTGATGCATATTGCAACACGTGGCAGTGTTTAATGTGGTAGCATGCTGATCCATCCATATGAAAGCGGGTCCACATTAAAGCCTCCATCATTAATTTCCCATCAACATTGAGAATTGTACTCTTCAAAATCTGAAAATATGCAATTTTATTCAGTTGTGAAAGAATTGGTCATAAAGTTAATACTTGTCCGCATTCTTCTCAAGTTCAAAATTCATCCAATTTGATTCCTAAGGCTCCAGATCAACCGATTCATGAAGATAATAATAAAAAATTGCATGGCCCATGGATGGTAGTCTCTAGAAACAGAAATGCAGCCAAGAAATCTATCTCCAAGTACAACTCATCTCACCTTAATGATACGTGTCAGTCCAATGAAGTTCCTATTCAACAGCAAAGCAAACAAGTATGGAGGCCAAAACAAACGAGTCTAGATGGTTAACTCTTAATCAATTAATTGATTAAATTGGTGGCAAAATAGTAAATAGGTGGGTGAATCATTTATACCAACAAGGGTGAATAGTGTTTAATTTGAGATTTTAACCAATTTTAACCAATTTTATTTAGGCGAAAATCATTTTTCAAAACAAAATTCTACACTTTCCTCTAACTCTTTTTTTAGTTTTCGATGAACCAGACATAAATGCCACACAAAATTTACAAAAATGTCCCAGTAAAAAGCCAACAGAACAAAACAAAATTTCATCTTCGTCATCATTATCTTACCTCATGAACTGTGCCCACCACCAGCGTCTGGGAATAGTATCCCCATTTTTTTTTTTTTGCTAAGTAAAAATTTACTAAAATAGTATCCCACATTCACCTTCTCTAATAAATCATATTCCCCAAACTAATATCTCTAGTCTTAATTCTATTGAAGATTCAACACTTATTATCACCCATTACCCCTCTGAACATACCAAATCTCTTGAACTTCCTCACACATGTAATCCCTCTTCTATAAGCAATAACCCTAGTTTTAATCATCATTCACAAGCAACCGCCAATATAAAAATGCATACAAAAGCTATGGAAATCGAGAAATTAGCCTCAGAAATTCTTACCAAACCCATTTCATTGTTACGTCCGCCCTCCCCACTATATACTCCAGAGCCATCCCCTTCCATTCCTCCACCTTCATCACAATCTCCAACTACTATTACACACCAAACATCAAAAAATGCCTCGAGCTCCCTATCAACCACCGCATTGCCGCCGTAGACAACACGATCCTCCAACTCACGATCTAGAACGCAGCAGATGACCGGATTTTGCTCACTCAAATTAGAGATCCCACCACCAAAGGACAGTGACAAATCATCGTCAAGAAGCTCGAAATATGATAGAATTATATGCCCTTCCAAGGAAGGGATTTCTGATTCCTGTAACAAGGCCATCATTCCCCATGATCCACAACCCAACTTGGAGGACCACAGTCTGACCCATACCACAGAGGCCCATACTTTTGCTCTCAACCAGCCCAACAACAACACTTGTTTACAATACACAAACCCAACCCAATCACCAATCACACACCCCACTCCCACAGCCCACAATAAACAACTTTATTCAAACCTCAGCCATAGGAATGCAACCCGACCCGGAATCTTGGCTAGAATGGGGTCTTCGAACCATTTTCTTCTTCTGAATGTGGAAATAGACAACCAAATTCAGACTTACAGGATAGAAGATCCCAGCTTCGTGGCAAATTTGATTACAGCAGGAATACATACGAGCATGCAGACCCTTCGCAACCATCAGTGGTTTGTACAACCAACACATTTTGAAACCCATGAGACCATCTACTTCCATTGATGTTTCAGAACACACATCTTCACCAATTCGCCACTCACACCCTAACCTATCATCTTCCTCTACCTCTGTTCCCAACCACCCAAAACCAACCCGAACCATATCAACCTCCGCAGCAACTCAGGAAACAACCAATCATCATGCACAACAATCTCAGAAACTGGACACCGACGAGGAACTAGATGAACTACTCCCCTAAACTCTCCTGGAGGATCTAAATCTAGAAGGCAGGTTCTTGGAGTTCGAAAACATCAGCGAGGGTCCAATTATATAAATTTTAACAAGCTCCCTCAAGAAATGTTATGTGATGTCCTTTCACCCTACTGTGAAGAGATTCACATTGGGGACAAGAATAGTAACAACAATTCAAGAAAACAACTTCGAATATGTAACAGTAATTTTGCCATTTCGCAAGATACCTCAGAGAAATACAAACGAGGAGAATGCAAGCAGTCTATTGAACAATCTCAGCTTAAGGGACTAAACAATTTCTAACCCTATAATGATCATTTTCCTATGGAATTGCAGGGGGAAATGGGGCAGATTTTCATGCCCTACTTAGGGATACGATTTCTTCTCACAGACCAAATCTTATAGTCTTAACCGAAACAAAACTCAATGAACAAGCTGTGGAACAACTTAGGCTGGATATTGACTATACCAATTATGCATGTGTGGATTCCGTTGACCAATTAGGAGGTATTGCTGCATTCTGGAATCCAAACCTCGATGTGGACGTCACTTCAACAAATTCTCAGTAACTCCGACTTATGGTTACTGTAAGAGAACAAAATTTAACTTTTCTTTTATCAGCCATTTATTCTAGTTTCTTGTTAAAACATAAACGTTTACTTTGGTATACCTTATGCTCTGTGGCTAAATCCAATAATAAACCTTGGTTAGTTATAGGTGACTTTAATGAGATAACTAGCAGCTCGAAAAAGTTTGGAGGTAAACCAGTTAATTTTTCTAGGGTTAATGAGTTTAATAACATTCTTAATTCCTGCAACTTAATAGATTTATGGTTTAAGGGTCAGGCTTATACTTGGTGTAACAAGAGCTAATTTAAAAATAAAATTATTATGGAGCGTCTTGACAGATTTCTTGCTTATCCTTCTCGGTTAAACCTTTTTCCAGACTCCATTGTTAGACATCTACCTAGTATTAAATCTGATCACTGTCCACTAGTCCTTTATACTACCTTTCCTCATTACTCTAAACCTCCCTTTAGTCTTGAAATTATGTGGCTTAATCATCCTTATTTTCCTGAATTATTTCATAAAAGTTGGTCTATCAGTGATGATTATAATGTGGCGCTTAATTTTTTCAAACATAATGCTATTACTTGGAATAAGGAAAGTTTTGGTAATATTTTTTATAAGAAAAAAAAATACTTGCTCGGCTTAATGGAATTCAAATCTTTCTTAGTAAAAAATTCAGTCATTTCCTTGTTGAACTTAATCACAAGCTACAATCTGAATATCTTAATATTCTTAATGATGAGTTGGAATTTTGGAAAATTAAGTCAAGAATTAGTTGGTTACAAGATGGGGATAAAAATACAAACTTTTTTCATATGTCCACTCTTAATAGAAGAAGAAGGAATAAGATTGTTATGCTTAAGGATACAGGAGGACTTTGGCATTCTGACTTATCTCACATTTCTAATTTAATCACTAATCACTTTATTAATACTTTTAAAACTGAACATACTTATTCTAATAAGTGTATGCATCTTAACTCTAATCTTCATTATCCTCTTGCATGTGCTTATGAATTTGATGATTCCTTAATAATAAATCCTAGTGATCAGGAAATGTTTAATACTATTAACTCTTTTGGACCTTTTAAAGCACCAGGACCATATGGCCTGCATCTTATTTTTTCCAGAAGCACTGGCATGCTACAAAGAACTCTATCAAGACTGTTATTTATAACTTCTTCCATAATGGATCTCTTCCCAATGACCTTAATAATACATATATTTGTCTCATACCTAAAGTTTCTAAGCCTAAACTCATCACTCATTATCACCCAATTAGTCTCTGTAATACTATTTATAAAACTATAGCTAAAATATTAGTGAATCGGCTTAGGAATGCTTTTTCTAATATTATTAGTCCAAACCAAAGTAGCTTCCTCCCTAATTGTCGATCTTCAGACAATGCTATTATTGCTCAGGAAATTCTCCATTCTTTTAAGAGAAAAAAAGGAAAAATTTATAATATGGCTTTAAAAATAGACATTGAAAAAGCTTTTGACCGCCTTGAGTGGTCTTTTATCTATAAAATGCTCAATTTCTTTAACTTTCCTAAGAAACTCATCATTTTAATTTTGTCCTGTATCACTACATCTTTCCTTGCTGTCCTTATTAATGGAATTCCCACTCCTTACTTTACCCCTAGTCGTGGACTTAAACAAGGCGACCCACTTTCTCCCCTACCTTTTTATCCTTAGTATGGAGTATCTCACATTATCCATTAATAATGTTGTTTCAAACTCTTTATGGTCACCAGTAAAAATTTCAAGACCAGGCCCTCAATTAACTCATCTGATGTTTGCATATGATCTTTTACTATTGGGTAAAGCTGATATTAAAAATTCTGAAACTATCATAGACATCTTAAATGACTTATGTAGTAACGCTGGCCACAAAATTAATTTCGCCAAGTCACGTATAATCTTCTCTCATAATATTCATACAGACAAAGCAAATGATATATCTGTCATGTTTCAAATTGCTAGAGCTAGTGACTTCGAGAAATATCTAGGTTTTCCATGCCTTTCTGATCCACTTAAAGCATATCACTTCCAATTTATTCTAGATAATATGAGGAAAAAACTTGCAGCATGGAAATCTAATTTCCTAATAAAATCAACTCTATCTGATGTTCCATCTCATGTTATGCAGTTATTTAAACTGCCAGTTAAAATAACAAATAGTATATATTCGATTTGTCGCAATTTTCTTTGAGGTTCTACTCCTGAAAAATCTAAAACTCATCTTATATCTTGGGAAAAATTATGTCAACCCATTGCTGTTGGTGGTCTTCATCTTCGTAAAGCTAAACTTCAAAATTTTGCTCTTCTTAGTAGCCTCGCTTAGCGATGTCTTATCTCACATAAGGATAGCTTATGGGCAGGAATCACTAGAGCAAAACATTTACCCAAAAATGACTTATTCCAGCTTAACAATCACTATTCACCATCACCTATATGGAAAAGCATTATGGCAGGATGGAAAATTTGTAAGCTTCATATAAAATGTAATGTTAGAACAGGTGAACACATCAATTTCTAGTTTGATAATTGGACCAAGTTAGGTCCCATTAGGCACTGTATATTTGGTCCACTCATGGAAACTGAAGCTAACATAAACATTAAAAACCTTCTCCTTAACCAGCAAACTATTTCACTTAACTCCATTTCCTTTCCGTTTCCTCACAATCTGCTTTAAAATTATTATTTCCACACCTTTACCTCTTTCTTACACTTCTACTGATTATCCTTTTTGGAGTTTAACTGTAGATGGTCATTTTTCAGTTTATTCAGCACACAAATCTCTTCTGCCTCAGTCGAACTCAGATAAACATGTATTCAACTGGATTTTGAAAATTTATTCTCTACCTAAAATTAAAAATTTCTTATGGCTTTGTATTAAAAACCGTATACCTCATGCCTCACTCCTAGCATCATTGTCATATTATAACCTCCAGCATGTGTAGGTTGTGTAATCAAGAGGAAGAGGATACTGAACACATACTAAGGAAATGCAAATATGCGAGACTCGTACTGGAAAGGGTTCATTCCATACTTAAATCTTAATGTCTTATCCTTACTTTACTCAAATTGCCACTTCAATACATGGCTTAAGGTAAACTGTTCAACTACACTTACTTTCAATTCATTTTTATCATGGGCTGACATTTTCCCCTTTGCATGTTGGGATATTTGGATTAATAGAAATTGTAAGATATTTAAGAAATCTACTGTTTTTTTCAATGTTCAAAGTACTATAGCAAGAAGCATTGAATTTTCTTATGCTAATAACTCTCATAAAAATAAGCCTTCCACCATTACCACTTACATCAAATGGGAACCACCGACATACCCTTTCCTAGCACTTAATACATATGGCTCTTGTAATCAACATTCAGGTATAGGAGAAGCAGGTGGAGTCATTCGTGGCCATGAGGGAAATTGGATAATTGACTTTAGTCTTCATCTTCCCTCAACAACTAATAATGAGGTTGAGCTCTTAGTCCTTCGTTGGGGTCTTTCAATTGCTAATGAACTTAATATACAAACACTTGAAATTGGAATTGACTCCCAATTTGTTCTAACCTTGCTGCAACATTCTAGGAACATCAAATATACTAATATTGCTAATGATTGCAGGAGGCTGATTTCACAATTTCAACAGAGCAGAATTCACCACATCCTCAAACAAGCCAACATAGTGGCTGACTCTCTAGCTCGTCATGGAAGTGTTCTTCCCTGTCCCAACTGCCAAATTCTCGAAGTCATATAAGTTTTTGCACACGCATTATGGAAGAAGGACAAGAATGGACACAAATACTCTAGACTTCGGAATGTTATGTTTAGTTGTTATGTTGTGTTGTCTTCTTTTAGTTCTTTCTTTTCCTCCCACAGTTCCTCTGTAATCTGTTTTGTGGTACTCTATCCTTTCTATTAATATATAAATATCTTTTCCTAAAATAAAAAAAAAGACAATCTTTTGGGTCCCATTTCACAAAGGTCTATTAATACCAGAAAAACTTGACTGGTCAAAACACTTTTAAAAGCGGACAAAATGGCCCAGTTAAAGTTCGATAGAAAATGGCAAAGTCGAAAATTACGAACCGGTCGAGATAAAACAATAAGAAGCAATTAGGAAGCAGAAAACCGCCAAAAAAAGACAATTAAAGAGGTTAAACTAAGGCTCCTAGAAATCACGGATTTGATTTCACAGCTCTTTTGGACAAAGTCTTAGGCCTTGTACATTCCCCAACTATCACGATCATCACACGAGAAAGTGGGATTCGCCCAAGAGAGTTTTTAAGCCCAAGTAGAAAACCGATCAACCCGAAAAAGATGGAAACGTGCAACCTCCACTCAGCTAAAGCGGGAGAAGTCTACCCACATTCTCCATCACGGACATGACATAAGAAACATGTCTATTTCACTGAATCATGGCTGAGATGGGTAGAATTTAAGATGAGAAACCGTTCTTACAAATAGCTATAAATAGAAGATCAAAAGGAACAACAAGGACCATCAATCAACAATCAAAATGTCTTTTAATCTTATTTTATACAGTCTTTAAAATGCTTCTCTTACAACTTTCCGCACTTAAATTCATGTAGTTCAACTTAGTTATTTGGAATCTGTTAGACTTCTTGCATGAGGATATGTCACACCCCGTAACCGGAATGGTGACATGACAGTGTCTCATTGGTTGATGAAACTCCAAACCCCACAATAGAGTTACTAAAACGAGAATTCATTTATGATATAATCCAAAATATAGTTAAGCAGCGAAATTAAATTACTATAAGTGAAATAATTCTAAGTATTACAAATGAAATTGTTCAACATTACTATAAATGAAATACTCTATGTGTAAATGAAATAAATGAATGAACTAAATCTCTAACTATAGCCGGTTATGGATCCCTATTCATATTCCCCTTCCCAAGCATCGCCATCAAAGCTAGAATCAACATCTACATAACCTGCACAGTAAAAGTGGATGGACTGAGCTCCAGTGCTTAATAAGGACACAATAATCACAAGTAATAAAAAAATATAGACACTAAAGCACATTCCCGTTACACCCCAAAACATGTGAAATCATTGCATACTATACTTGGAAAAACATAACTTGAAATATACTTTAAAACTCTTGCAAAACACTTAAAAGAACTCATAAAATGCTTGGCTTGAAACGGAACAAAATAGAAAATTTGGCTGAAACAGGACCTTAGGACGAACCCTAGGACGAAGCATTCGTCCGCGACCCTAGGACGAATGGTTAGACAGTGGACGAACCCTAGGGTGAAAGGTAGGACGAATGGATCGTCCGCGACCTGCGAAAAACGGAAAAACAAGTGCAAAATTTGTACAAAAGTGTACTATCTTGCACCAAATCAATCCCAAACCAAAATACAAGTTTAAAGACACAAAGCAAAGTATCAAATAAGACCAAAACAAGGAAGAACAAGTAGAAAACAACAAGTAAGCTAAATAACCATACTCTTCATGTCCAAGCACTTACACAACCGAATGTACGAAGGGCAGCGTGCTCTGTCCAAACAATACGCACGATTATACACTTGCTTAGACACTACGAGCATAGCTACCGTTGCGACACGACTTCCCAAAATTTGAGGTCAGGTATCTAGTCACGACAATAACTATAATAGTTCTAGTTACAATCCAAACTAGGAGTGCTCAAATAGATCAACACACTGTTCAGTTTCACCCCCTGAACAAACATGTTCACTCTTTATGGACTCATCCTACATTGGATTATCATCCAACACATTGGACTCTACAAAACCGTTACAGTCTCAATGATAGTCCACATCAGGTTAAGACTCACATAGAAAGACTCCCGGGATCCGCCCAAGGACACATCGTAGGACCCCTCAGAATCTTCCCAAATCCACATCGCACATATCCGTATCATCCAATCGAACGAGTCATGTCATTGAGTAGATCCTAGACACAAGCTCAAAATAGGGCGACGACTCAATCGACCAAACCCACATAAGACTAAAGACGACGAAACCAAATAGGACAACTCCAAGTATTAACCATTTAAGACGACCAAAGCGTTAAACAATTTGGCAAGTGATAAACTCATATTTTCTGTATAAATTATACTACTTTTCACTTAGTTTTTACCTAAAGAATATTATATTTCCATATTTTAGAGTCAATTTAATGTCAACTTCTTAATATATTTATTTTGATTTGATTGACATATTTTAGGTATTTTCATATGCTAAATAGAAGCATATTATTAAAAATCTTTATTTTAGGATTATATTATATTTTCTTAAATTTATTTGGCAGGAAATCATATTAATTAGATACGAGTTGATATGGAAAAGGAAACAAAGACTCACATATCTATCTCTATAAAAAGAGGGCATGAAGCCCTAAAGAAGAGACCCGAATCAACCCCGAGACCCGATCAGCAGCAAGAGCAGCCGCAAACCAAGCAGCTGCGAAGAACGCAAAAAAGCAGCCACCAAGCAGCCACCAATCTTCAACACGTCAGCAACCACCAATATCATCATCAAGCAAATCACCAATCACCATTGACCAATCATCACTTCATCATCACCTCATCGCCTTTTCATATAATTTCGACATCAAGTTGTAATCTAAAACTTATCTCTTGTTATTATTTTCTTGATTCGTAATTTTTCTCATGTCTAAATTAATTGCTATGGTTGGTTGCTACATGATGATTGGCTAAATTTTCTAGTTGATTAGACTTGTGAAAACTTTGTTGGAACAATGATTTAGTTTATTAGTTTTTCCTTAATATTGTGTTCAATATTCCCTTAATCCCTATTTTATTAATTATTATTATGGTGTGTTTAATGCTTGTATGGATTTGATCACTCTATACATGATCTCATAGTTTAATTGCGAAGGACCGGGAGGTGAAGTAATTAACTAGGAACTAAGTAATAATAACTCGTAGTAAAACTGACTAGGAATAGATTCAGTTTCTATTGAGCGGTTTTCAAAAGTAGATAACTACGGGGATTGAAATTGGGGAATTCCATAAATCGTTAATGCTGTCTCATTAATCAATTTCACATAGACATATGGTTTTTGTTAATTGAGATTAGGGGGTTTATTGCAAGGAATTGAATAAAACCTAGATTAGGGAATTTTACCGTTAATGAATTAGGATAAATTTAAGGGAATTTGACACATTAAAAAGGGAATCTTTTAAACTAATCATTGGGAAAACAAGTTGGATCAATGTCCTAATCAACCTTTCTCTCATTATTTTATATCTTCTTTCTTATTTGTTTAATTTAGCTGTTATTTAATTTTAAGCATTAGTTAGTAAACTCTAAAAATTATTTGTAGGTCTAAATTAGAATAATAAACAATTTTGGTACTTAATTATAATCTCTGTGGGAACGACACTTGTCTTACTTATATACTCAACTGGACACTAGTTCACTTGCTAGAATTTTGTGCATCAAGTTTTTGGCGCCGTTGCCGGGGATTAGTTAATTAATATCATATAATTGTTTAAAATTCTGAGATTAGACCATTCTTTGCTTATTAATTTGTTTGTTGTCTTACTAATATTTTCTATTGTTATTTTTCAGAAAATCAAAAAAAAAAAATTATATTTTTAAACAGGAGGAAAAATCTTCTTAAGCATAGATAAGGTAAGAAGAAGAATTCGTGTCTTCTTACAACAAAGGAGGGGTAAGAAGAATTTTTTTAACTCTTTGTTTTATTTAATATTATTCTTTTCCAATTTCTTGTTTTTTTTTTATTTTTTATTTATTTTATTTCTTTGATTGAACTTATTTTTGCATGCAAACTAGGATTAAAATGGCAAATGATGGTATTAATGATATTTCTCTTAATAATCAAGAACCACCTAAAACTCTTAGAGATTATGCTACTATTAAGGTAGATGACTTTCATCATGCTATTTTAAGACCTGCCATAGCTGCTAATAATTTTGAAATTAAGCCTGCTGTAATTCAAATGGTGCAACAAAGTGTCCAATTTTATGGTTTGCCTAATGAAGATCCTAATGTTCATATATCTAATTTCTTAGAAATTTGCGACACTTTTAAGCAAAATGGGGTAAGTGATGATGCTATAAGATTAAGACTTTTTCCCTTTTCCCTAAAAGATAAGTCTAAGTCTTGGTTAAATTCTCTTCCCTCTGGCTCAATAACTACTTGGAATCAATTAGCTTCTAAATTTCTAAATAAGAATTTTCCACCAGCTAAAACCATGAAGTTAAGGAATAAGATAACTAATTTTAATCAAGAAGTTGGGGAAACTTTATATGAGGCTTGGGAAAGATATAAGGAAAATTTAAGAAAGTGTCCACACCATGAGGTCCCATTTTGGATGCAAATCCAAATATTTTATAATGGCATGAATGAACCAACTAAAAATATGATTGATGCAGCAAGTGGGGGTAGTATAATGGGTAAACCACCAGATGAAGCTTGGGAATTATTAGAGGATATGACATCTAGTGGAAACGAAAATAATAATGAACGTAGTAATCCTCTAATAAAGGGAAGTGCTAATGGAATTGATGCTACTCAAACTATTTTAGCCCAATTAGCTTTAATCTCTAATAATTTAGGAATTGCAAATCAAGTAAATTGTGGAAATTGTGGTGGTAATCATTATAACGTGAATTGTCCGCATAATAATTTTTCCAACCTTAATTTTCATGAAGGGGTTAATTATGTAGGTCCTAACCCTAGGATAAACAATCCTTATTCTAATACCTATAATCCTGGGTGGAGGAATCATCCTAATTTTTCTTGGAGTCAAAATCCGAATCCTCATATGAATCAAAATGTGAGACCTTCACCACCCCCTGGTTTTTCCCCCACACCCGAGAGAAAACCTGATTTAGAAGACTTGATTTCAAAGTTCATAACTAGTGCTGAAACGAGATTTCAAAACCAAGAAACTTCTATTAAAAACTTAGAGTCTCAATTAGGACAAATGGCTAATTTGTTAAGTAATAGGGTTCAAGGATCTTTGCCTAGTAATACGGAAGTCAACCCAAAAGATTGCAAAGCCATAACTATAATAAGTCGGGAGGAGATAAAAGAAGAAAAAGAAATTGAAGAAGTTGAGGATAAAAAAGATTTAAATATTAATGCTTCTGTAGAGTTTAAGCCATCAATCTCAAACAAGAAAAGAGAAAAGAAAGATAAATACCTTAATGTAGAAGTCGATTATAAAGCTTTACCTTTTCCTCAAGTGGTTGAACCCCCTAATCCTCAATTTAAGAAATTATTAGAAATATTTAAAAAATTGGAGATTAATCTTCCTTTTGTTGAAGCAATTTCTCAAATGCCTAAATATGCTAACTTTTTAAAAGACATTATCTAGTAAAAAGAGGCTGCAAGATTGTGAGAAAATTTGCTTAAATGAAGAATGTTCAGCTGTGCTTCAAAATAAATTACCACAAAAACTCAAAGATCCTGGTAGTTTTATAATTCCTTGTCATATTGGTGATTTATTTTTTAAAGATGTTTTATGTGATTTAGGAGCAAGCATCAATTTAATGCCATATTCTATTTTTAAACGTTTGGGGATAGGAGAATTGAAACATACCATGATAACCCTTCAATTGGCAGATAGGTCTATTAAGTATCCTAGAGGGGTAGTGGAGGATGTTTTAGTCAAAGTTGATAAATTTATTTTTCCCGTAGACTTCGTGGTTCTAGATATGGAGGAAGATGTTAATATGCCCTTGATATTAGGAAGACCTTTCTTAGCAACTGGGAGAACTCTAATTGATGTATACAAGGGTGAGCTAATATTAAGGGTTGGGGATGAAAGTGTCACGTTTAATATAAATCAATCAATTAAACATCCCCAAGAAAATAAATCTTGTTTTTCTGTAAGCACCAAAGATGTAATAGTGGCTAATTGTGTTCCGAATAAAAATACTAGTGAAGCAATAGAACACAATATAATTAATCATATTGCAGTAGACAATGAAAAACAAGAATTAAATGAGGATGATAAACTTTTGGAAGCTAAACAAGAACTTAGGAATGAGAATAAAATTGATGAGCCTCCTTGGAAATTAGAATTCAAAGCTCTATCTTCTAATCTTAAGTCTATACTCTCAGGTGCCGATAAAATTTTATCTCCAATAATATCATACTTGTTAGATGAATTAGGAGAAGATGAATTGGTGAGAATACTTAGAGAAAAGAAAGAGAAGACTAAGTTACTATCTAACAAGGATAAGGAGCCTAATAAATTTCATATGGGTCAAAATGTATTGCTATTTAATTCTCGTTTAAGATTATTTTCAGGAAAGGAAAAATCAAAGTGGTCGGGCCCTTTCGAAGTCACACATGTCTATCCCTCCGGAGCCATTGAGATTCAAGACAACAATAAGAGGAGGTTTACTGTCAATGGCCAACGCCTTAAGGAATATTTGGAGGGCATTCCATCCAACAATTTGAAGGATGGGGAATGGGTTCTCGATCCCTCTCCAAAAGAATAACCATTAAAGGAAGTCAAGCTCGAGACTATAAACGAGAACTACATTTTTTTTGGTTTAGTTATTTTGAAATTATAATTACTTTTTTATTATTATTAAAAAAAAAATCTGTTTTTTTTATTTTTATTTATTTCGTTTTTCCCTAAAAAAAAAAAAAAAAAAAAATTATTATTAAACAAATTTTTAAATTTTATTCTGTTATTATTATTATTATTATTTCGTTTTTCTCCTAAAAAAGAAATTTATTTTTTATTTTTTATTTATTTATTCATTATCTTGTTGACTTTGTAGGAAGATTTCGACATGCATCCATTTTTTTCTTTTCAAGAGTACAAGTTTTCTCCCTCGGGATTCTTCTTCAATTGACTTATTGGCACACTTCCAGCTAAGTATCTTTATTTCCTTTTGTTTTTCTTTTAGCACATTGAGGACAATGCTTATGTTAAAGTTGGGGGTAGAGATTACTTTTATATTTATCTCAGAGAATGAATTTTTTTTTTTTCGAAATTTCAAATTTATGTGCTATAGATAATAAATAAATCAAAAATATATATATACTAGATTGCGACCTCTCTTGATATTCTGTGAGCTATGTTAAGATGATGAATTTCATATGGATTAGAATGTGATTGACATATTTGACACTTTGGGATTCCTTTGCTAATGATATCTTAGAAATAATAAAAAAATATTTTCTTCAAAACATTTATGACCTATACATTATAGAATCTTGTATTTTGAATTAGATTTTTAGACTTTCTAAGATAACCCTTATCTAATTGCGATTTAATCTCTAGGTACCCTTATTTAATGTGCATTTAGTATGACTTTTGAATATATATTCCTAACGAAAAATAAAGACCTCTTCGATATATTAAAAAAAAAAAAAGATGAAAAAAAAGAAAGAAAGAAAAAAAAAAAAAAAAAATAATTATTCCATATGTGATGAATGGTATTTATGTCAAGTGATCAAAGCAAAGCTTGTCACACCTGCGATCCCCCATGGTCACCCTAGGGCAAGGTCGTGGGTTTGAGACATTTTGGATATTTGTTGGGCAATGCTTCGCTGCTCTTGGGTTTTATAAGTTGGCAAATGAAAACCAGCAAAATCAACGGATTTTACCAAGAGTATGAGCATGCGTAAGTAAGCACACCAATAAGCGTTCAATAAAAATGTTCACATTAACTGGTGCCCCAAATATCATATGTAAATTAGAAGAAAAAAAATATATTGAATGATGTCACATATTATTTCTTTAGTTTTATATATCTAAGAGCCAAACCGAATCCACATTGAAAAAGGGTACCCATAGATTAAAAATACGATAAGAGGAGGTGTGAAGAATGAATGTTTATTTGTTTAATTCTAAGTACAAAATTCTCAAATGTATAGTTGTCATGGTAAATCAAAGATTCACTTTTTCAAAAACAAGTTTTTCATGTCTAGATTTTATTAGCCTTGGAATCCTATTTGTCATACATTGATTGAACTTTTCTAAGACCATATCTGATGATACTTGCTTACAGAACCGCAAGATTGGTAGTAATATTAATAAAATCTTTTTGTTTGAGATCTTCATGAATTGTCTTCTTTGATCGAGGACGATCAAAATGCTAAGTTGGGGGTAGTTGATAAACTCATATTTTCTATATAAATTATACTACTTTTCACTTAGTTTTTACCTAAAGAATATTATATTTCCATATTTTAGAGTCAATTTAATGTCAACTTCTTAATATATTTATTTTGATTTGATTGACATATTTTAGGTATTTTCATATGCTAAATAGAAGCATATTATTAAAAATCTTTATTTTAGGATTATATTATATTTTCTTAAATTTATTTGGCAGGAAATCATATTAATTAGATACGAGTTGATATGGAAAAGAAAAGCAAAGACTAGCATATCTATCTCTATAAAAAGAGGCATGAAGCCCCTAAAGAAGAGACCCGAATCAACCCCGAGACCCGATCAGCAGCAAGAGCAGCCGCAAACCAAGCAGCTGCGAAGAACGCAAAAAAGCAGCCACCAAGCAGCCACCAATCTTCAACACGTCAGCAACCACCAATATCATCATCAAGCAAATCACCAATCACCATTGACCAATCATCACTTCATCATCACCTCATCGCCTTTTCATATAATTTCGACATCGAGTTATAATCTAAAAACTTATCTCTTGTTATTATTTTCTTGATTCGTAATTTTTTCTCATGTCTAAATTAATTGCTATGGTTGGTTGCTACATGATGATTGGCTAAATTTTCTAGTTGATTAGACTTGTGAAAACTTTGTTGGAACAATGATTTAGTTTATTAGTTTTTCCTTAATATTGTGTTCAATATTCCCTTAATCCCTATTTTATTAATTATTATTATGGTGTGTTTAATGCTTGTATGGATTTGATCACTCTATACATGATCTCATAGTTTAATTACGAAGGACCGGGAGGTGAAGTAATTAACTAGGAACTAAGTAATAATAACTCGTAGTAAAACTGACTAGGAATAGATTCAGTTTCTATTGAGCGGTTTTCAAAAGTAGATAACTACGGGGATTGAAATTGGGGAATTCCATAAATCGTTAATGCTGTCTCATTAATCAATTTCACATAGACATATGGTTTTTGTTAATTGAGATTAGGGGGGGTGTTTATTGCAAGGAATTGAATAAAACCTAGATTAGGGAATTTTACCGTTAATGAATTAGGATAAATTTAAGGGAATTTGACACATTAAAAAGGGAATCTTTTAAACTAATCATTGGGAAAACAAGTTGGATCAATGTCCTAATCAACCTTTCTCTCATTATTTTATATCTTCTTTCTTATTTGTTTAATTTAGCTGTTATTTAATTTTAAGCATTAGTTAGTAAACTCTAAAAATTATTTGTAGGTCTAAATTAGAATAATAAACAATTTTGGTACTTAATTATAATCTCTGTGGGAACGACACTTGTCTTACTTATATACTCAACTGGACACTAGTTCACTTGCTAGAATTTTGTGCATCAGCAAGTTCATCAATTAACCAATTAACAATTCATGAATATCTCAATAATAACAATTCACGTAATAGCAAGTATAATAAATAGTAAAACAATTCAGATTATATTATCTCGTAAAATTAATCAAGTTCAAGGAAGAAATCCAATTAACAAAACGATAAACACAAAACGTGCAATTAATTCGTAAACAACAGTTTATGCAACAATTCACGTATAATTACTCCTTAAATAATTATGAAACAGTACCCAACATATATATAATAATCCGAACAAAAAATAACGTAAGGATGTGGTCCTTACCTCGATCAAAAGCAATTAAACACACAAACCCAACATCTGCATTGCCCAGTCCCGCTCTCGGTGCGATAACTTTCTACCCCGAACTCCGAATTATGATCCGTCTGCGCTCACTCGAAGCTAACTCGAATTCCGTCGAGTCGGTATAATGTGGGTCGAAAACGGACAAGTAACGCTCCCTCAGTGATCTCTCAAAGTCTGCCCAAAATCTCACAAAAATCTATTCTTTCATTGCGGCATCTACTGTCCGCCCTAGCTTTCTATCTCTCTGTTTCTAATTCTTTTTATTTGTTTTTATAAGTTGATCCCCTGCCCCTGTAACCCACCCCACGATTGGTCCCCTTATATACTATTATGTTTACGTGATCCCTGATCCTAATGTGTGTGTGTGTATATATATATATATATATACACACACACATTATCATTTTCCCTTTCAATTTAGTATATGTGGTACTCTCCGAAACCTATTAGGATTCTTAATTCAATTCCAATACCAACTACTTAGCCCTCTAAGTGAATTACAATTAAGTCCCCAACTACGATACACATACAAAACGCTCCTCACAAAACGTACCCAAAAAGTAACACGTAACATGTTATAAAAATAAATAGACACGTAAACACACAAAATAAATTACGCAATGCACTTAATCGCACAAAAATTAATTACACGTAAAATAACACGTAGGCAAAAAGTTACGGACAAACATTCGAACAACTCTAGCTCACACGCCTTACCAACATCCTCGACAACCATTAGGCAACCTATTGATTAAAGTATTGAAGAGCAAGTTCAGAGCTTGGTCCAACATTTAACAACAGTCATTAAGTCATTGATCCAAAATGTAGTTCAGGCAATAGAAGGCCACTTGTTACCTTTGGCCTCTCGAGTATATGTCGTGACTCCAGAAGATGTGGACATTCAATAAAATTGGCAACCCACTCAACAAAAGCCTCCTTTAACTTTTTGCCATGTTGCTATAGCCACAAGACCAACAGATGAACAAAATTGAGGGTCTAACTTTGTTCAAAGTAATCCCAACACTTTATAAGAAGGTCAATCTGCCTACTTTCCAAGTAAAGAACCAAATCAATACACTCTACCTCCCAGGTTGGAGGACAAGTACCACCAATGGCGGGACAAATGACCTATCTCTAGCAACCAACCTTCAAGACCGAGGGGCAAATGCAAGCCATGTTTGGATAGACGACCCAATCTTTGCACCAGACTTTTTAGGCTAGGGGAAAAGTCCCTGCAATGGCCAGACTAACGACCTATTCATGGAAACTAACCTTTGAAGCTGGAGGCAGATACCGATGGCAGGGCCAACAACCCACTTACCCCAGCTGGCTCCGCAAGTTGGGGGTAACATATGTCCTCTCCAAACACTTTCCCGATCATACATGCCCAGACATAACCCTCACCACCAAGTCGAAATTGGAGTAGTCACAGATGCCTTAAAAAGGAAGTTTGACATAAACATCACAAGAATACATAATCCATCTTATCACAAGCCATATCCGGAATGGATAGACATTGTGACTAGTTTTCCAAAGGGTTTCAATTGTCAAATTTCTTTACCTTATCAAGACATGAAAATAAGACCACCATGGAGCACATTGGTAAATTTACTGCCCAATGTGGTGAGTTAGGGAGGAGCGAGCTCCATGAGTTGCAATTATTTTCTCTCTCCCTTACTCAAACAATTTTCCAGTGGTACACAAATTTGTTTCCAAATTTAGTATATACATTGGACGAGATAAATAAACTATTCCAAGAATTAGTGGAAGTAACTACAGTCGATCTGGTAACAGTTCAACACTAGCCCCAGGAAATAGTTGAAGTCTTCCTTGAGAAATTGAGAAAACTTAAAGGAAAATTCCTCACTCTCTTACTTGAATGAGAATATGTCGTAATAGCCATATCCAGAATGGTTCCTCAACCGAAAGAAAGTTTCATTCTCCATGATTTTAGATATCTTTCCCGATAAGCTTTCCAGGTCGTCTAGATGGAAGAGTTCATCAAGAAAAAAGAGAAACGAAGGGTTGGAGTTGTTGAAGGACTACGACCTCATGATTATTCACCACCCCTCCAAAGCTAATTGTGTGGCCGGTTCTTTGAGTTGGAAAAACTCGGGTCAGCTAGCGGCGTTAATAACTTATCAGTGGGAGTTAAATGCCGAGTTCGAGAAGTTGGAGATTGAGGTTGTTGAGTCTACCGAGAACGTTTTGGCAACTTTGGTAGCTCAGCCAACTATTTTGGAAAGGATTAAGGAGGCGCAGTTGGCAGATTCATATTTGTGTAAGGAACAGAATTTTGTACAGTCGTGGGGCACAGTCAGAATTTCAAATACATGAAGATGGTAGTCTCCGATTGCTGGGCACAATATGTGTACCTTCGAATTCGGGGCTGAAATCAGAACTTCTTCTCATAATTCTAGACTATCGGTTCACCCCGGGGGCATCGAAGATGTATAAGGGGTTGAAAGTCAATTTTTGTGGAAAGGTATGAAGCGGAACATAATTGATTTTGTGGCTAATGTAAGCCCTAAGGGCGAACGAACTCTGTTTTTGATATTGGACAAACATTTGATGTTGTGTCTAATGATCTTAATCTTTGTGATAGAATATTGGAAATCTTGTAGGAAGCTCTAAGTACTTCAATCAAGCCATTGAAAGCCATTGATATCAAGATTCAAAGATATACAAGGCTCATCCATCAAGATTGAAGATTGAAGACTTAGGTTTGGTTAGTTTAGCTTTGTTGTCATTAGTCGCAATCTTAGAAAGCTCTAACCAAAGCTCTCATGAACATATGCTCTACATTCAAGTCTTGCTTGCACACAAACACGTTTTCAAAAGGCAAAAGTTTCAAATAAGTTTCCTTATCCAAAAAGCCTTTGTTTACAAAGTATAAGTCTTTAAAATGGTTTTTCAAGTGTTCTTACTTGTTACCTTTTGGGAAAACCTTTTACACTTCAAAAGATTTCAAAACGTGTGAAAAATCAACACTCTCAGGCTCAGGAAAGGTTCGGTCGACCGAGCTCAAGATCGGATCAACCGAAGAGAAACTGAGAGATTTGTTGATGAGGTTCGGTCGACCTTAGGCATGGTCGGTCGACCGAAGTGGCTTAGACGGGTCGACCGAGGTTGGCTTCGGCTCAACCGAGGTGACCTTCGGTCATCCGAAGTGCGTGAGCGGTCAACCGAACTCTGCTTTTACTAGCCGTTATTTGACCGTTGGAGACTCGATTTTCAGCCATATTTTGATATGTATATATACTCTAAAGCTGAAAATCATTCCAAGACTTTGACAAACATAAAACATTGATATCTTATCAAGTCTAAACACTTTCAAAGCAAAATACTCTTCATCCTTATGATCTAAAGCATTCAAGAGTATTCTTTCAAAAAGCAAGACAAAGAGTGGACTTCATATGTTCAAGAGCTAAATTGTTTGTGCTTCAAAGGTACTATATCATTCACTTAGAAGAGTGAACAACCTTTTACTTAACCTTTCTTAATTCCCTTTCTTAGTGATAGGGTTATTATTGTAAGTCCTACTTTGTGTGGGCATCCTTTGGTTGTAAAGTCCTACTTTGTGTGGGCAATTGTAAAAGTCCTACTTTGTGTGGGCATCTTCTTAGTGAAGTGTTTGAAATCCTTGGGTGCGGCTCAAGGTAGTGGAGGTAGATTCTAAGTGAATCGAACCACTATAAATCCTTTGTCTTGTTGATTGGGTTTTGCTTTAGCCTTTGTTCATCTTGCTTATACTTTCACTTGCATTGCAAAGATTTTAAAAAAGTTGCCAAGATTAGTTAAAACCCAATTCACCCCCCCTCTTGTGTTTTACAATTGGTATCAGAGCTTCGTCTTCAATTTTAGTTTAACCACTAGAAGCAAAGATCATGGCCGGTATTTCCGCTTTAGCCTACCAAGAGGGTTCTTCTACAAATAGACCACCACTCTTTGATGGAAACAACTATAATGCTTGGAAAAACCGATTCAAGATATATGTGTGCTCCATTGATTATTCTCTATGGCATATATTTGAAGAAGGTCCTTTTATTCCATTGAAGATTGTTGATGGTACTTTAATGTCAAAGCCGGATAATGAGCTAAATGAAGTTGAGTCCAAGAAAATGACTCGAAATTATATGGCTATGAACATTCTAAGTTGTGCCTTGAATCCGGATGAGTACAACCGTGTTCGTGGAAGCAAATCGGCTCATGCTATGTGGAAAATGCTTGAAGTTACTCATGAAGGCACAAATCAAGTGAAAGAGTCAAAGTTGAATTTGCTAGTTAGAGAGTTTGAGCTATTCACCATGGAGCCAAATGAATCAATCAATGAGATGAATACAAGATTCACCAATGTGGTAAATGGTTTGAAGTCATATGGTAAAGATTACACTTTGGGTGAAATAAATAGGAAGATTCTCAACTCTCTTCCCAAAAGTTGGGAAGGAAAAGCTCTAGTCATTGAAGAAGCCAAGGACTTGAAAACATATCCTACTGGAGGAGCTTATTGGTTCTCTTCTCACATATGAGCTAACTCACAAAAAGGAAGAGCGTATTGACAAGTCCAAGATGAATATTGCTCTAAAATCTTTTCTTGATCTAGAGGAATCAAATTGCTCAAGTGATGAGGAAGACATCAACCTAGATGATGAGACTATGGATTTAATGGTAAAACGAATGAAAAAGATGTTTTCCTAGGAAAGGAAGAAAATTCCATCAAAATAGAAGAGAACTAAATCCTAATGGGATGGAATGCTATGAGTGTGGAAGCAATCAACATCTCTTAGGAAATTGCCCAACCGCCAAAGCAAAGGGCCTCAAGGAAGACAAAAAAGAAAAAAATTCTTCAAATCAAAGAATGCAAAGGGCATGCTATGCACATGGGATCAAGATGAGAGAGAAAATGAAGAAGGAGAGGAAAACTCAAATGTTTGCTTCATGGCTTTTGGTAATGAGGTACATCTTTCTCCCTCCCCTTCATATTCTAATGATGATGATGATGAGGAAGATCCTAATGAGCTTTTATATGATATGTATGAGCAAATGAAAAAAATGTGCAAAGCAAAACAAAGAGATGAAGCTTAAAATTGAATCCTTGCTTGATGAAAGATCAAAGTTGATTAATGAAAATGAAAAAATTGTGTGATGATGTTAAATGCTTGAAATGTGAAAATGAAAATCTCATTACTACTTGCAAAACATCTTCATTACAATACAAAGAAGCATGTGATAAAATGTCATCTCTTGAATGTCAACTTGTTGAATTTGATAGTTTGAAAATCAAAGTTTTTGAGCTTACTTCACTAGTTGACAAGTTCTCCAAAGGAACACAAAAGCTTGATCATATTCTTGTTATGCAACGTGCTTCACATGATAGACATGGTCTTGGTTATAATGCTAATCACTTTGATCATGCTAGCTTTTCTAAGTTGCCTAAGAATATCTTTGTGCATGCTAGTTCCTCACATAGGCAAAATAGATATTATGAGCATGTTCACAAATCTTCTAAGCCACACATTTGTTGCACATATTGTGGTAAACATGGTCATACCAATGCTAGATGCCATGTTAAGAAGAAGATTGAAAAGGGGGTAAAAACTATTTGGAAAGTTAAACGTATTTCAACTAACCCCCATGGACCCAAACAAAAGTGGGTACCAAAAGCTACTCCTCCCTTGATCTTATAGGTTCTAATAAGTTAGATGAATGCCACAAAGCTTCAATGGACTTGATTCAAAAAGAAGTGGCATTGGGGAGAAGTTAAAGGAGATGTGCCAAAGGAAGAAATTCAAAAGCACTCCTTAACACTTGGATTCTCAAAGCTCAAATGTTAATCAATTGGAGAACCAAGTTGCTTAGATACAAAGAGCAAAGCATCAAGTGATGACAAGAGCCAAAGTGTCAATCCAATGTCTTCATCACTTGGTAAGAAAGCAAAGGTATCAAAATCACCTTCTCATAACACTTTGATTAATGAGTTAAGTGTTTTTGATATATATACATGCTTGCTCTTATATAAATGGTGCATCTCACATGCTTGATTTCATTAATTATATAGATGACCGTTAGCATGCTCTTGTTTATTCATGTCTATTGAGCTAAGGTATCTATGAGATGTAGCATATGCAACTTGATTGATTCTTGTTTTGTTATGTCATATTCATTTAAGAATCTATCTAGTTGTTTTGGTTTTTGATAACCATGATCCTTAAGCATATATGTGTTACTTGATGATATTGAGCTAATCATGAAGGACCTTTAAAAAGGTACCAAATTTGTTATCAAGAATTCCTTGTAGGTAACAAAGAGTTCTATCCTTCAAGAAGAAGATATGAACTACAAGGAATGGCACAAGTGAGCTAAGACTCCAAGAAAAGAGTCAAATGCTAAGGATTACAAAATTGTGATGATCAATGAAAGTGATCACACAAAAGGCCTCAATGGACTTGTTGATAAATAAGATCTACCAAAATGGTAAGAAGTCCAAGCTCAAAGAGCGTTGAGGTACAAGGCTTAACTCATTCTTTGATTAGTGATCATTATGTTGTTTTTTGATCCTTATGAGCTATAACTTCCCTATATGATGAGTTTGGTTAAATGGCTAAGAAGTATTTGCTCATTCAATTTTCAACTTGCATGATCACTTTGTGGATTGTTAGTGCAAGTAGTTTAGGATATACTTCTAGTCTTTGTTAGACAAAGAGAGTTTGTGCATTTGTGCTTATGGTTTATGTACATCATATTTTGCTTGTCAATATGCTTATTGTTCATTCCAAACTTGACAAGAATGATGATTTAAAAGCATAAACTTGATTATTGAAACTCTCTATTTTTATGTGCATGGGTTCTTTTATCTTGATAATGTGTCTTGTGTTCTACTTATAAGATCTTAATTGCTTAAAGTACAAACACAATCACAATTGGTATCAATATCTTCAAGAATGCACATACCATATCTTTTTGGTGCTTGATCCTCATTTACATATGTTTAACATGATGTGCTTGATCTTTATCTTCCTTGATCATCATGTTAAAATGTTGCATCATTTAGAGATATTAACACTTGTTGGCTTGGTTTTTCTTCTTTCATATCCTTCAGCCAATATGTGTTAGGTATTTTGGGAGTTACACATGTTATACATGTTCATACTCTAACATGTGTTCTTCTTAAATAACCATGAGATCATAGTCTTTACAATTGGTATTCATAGCCTTTGTGATCTCATTAGAGTTTTTGGTTAGTCTAGCTTCTAGAGTTGTAATACTCATTTAGCTAACCATTAACTTATTAGAGGGATGTACTTGAAGTGTCATCTTATACTTCCTCTAAATCTTTTGGTTGCAATACATATGCTTTACTTATGTATTTATGGTATTGCTTCCAACTCTTGTTAGCTATATTTTCAAATGTATTTCACAATTGGTATCAATGTGTTTATGACTATTACATTTGGTATTCAACTTGTTTCCATCTCAAATAGCTAACATGGTATGTTTGATAAAAGGGGAGATTGTTCTTTTAAGTTTTATTCCTTATCTCCTTTTGTCTTAGCTTCACAACAAGCATGTGTATCCCTTTTCCACCACCAAAGCGGACTTAATAGCCGCCGGTAGTTGATGTGCTAGAATTTTATGGATATTACATACTCTTGTTGTTGGATGAATTCAAGCTGTGTTTACTAGCATGTTCCCATGTTCTTAACTGTCATATTTTCTTTGGTGTTTGAAATCTTTTTGATTATGCCAAAGGGGGAGAAATTTAGGGAGTTATCTTTACATGCTTCTAGCTTGAATGTAGAAAAAGGGAAAAGATATGTAGGAAGTTTTCTTAACATGTTTCTATCTATATTGTATCTTTTCACCCGGCATGTTTTGAGGGGGAGCTTTTATATGTTTATATATATCATTTGTCTCAAAACTTGCTTTTGGATGGAAGGAAGGAGGCAAGGAGGATGGTTGGGAAATAGGGCTCTTCTAAGAGTCCCTAGTTTATATGGCAAAAGAACTTATAATGCTAGTGCTTATGTCTTTGCATATATTTGTTTTTACAATTGGTATCATATACAATTGGTATCTTCTAAGCATTAGTCTTTGTACTTATTTGTTCTTAGATCCTTTTGCCATGCTTCCATGTACTTAAATTGTCCATATTCTATCTTATTACATCAAAGTTTGTCATAATCAAAAAGGGGGAGATTGTAAGCCCTAAGGGCGAACGAACTCTGTTTTTGATATTGGACAAACATTTGATGTTGTGTCTAATGATCTTAATCTTTGTGATAGAATATTGGAAATCTTGTAGGAAGCTCTAAGTACTTCAATCAAGCCATTGAAAGCCATTGATATCAAGATTCAAAGATATACAAGGCTCATCCATCAAGATTGAAGATTGAAGACTTAGGTTTGGTTAGTTTAGCTTTGTTGTCATTAGTCGCAATCTTAGAAAGCTCTAACCAAAGCTCTCATGAACATATGCTCTACATTCAAGTCTTGCTTGCACACAAACACGTTTTCAAAAGGCAAAAGTTTCAAATAAGTTTCCTTATCCAAAAAGCCTTTGTTTACAAAGTATAAGTCTTTAAAATGGTTTTTCAAGTGTTCTTACTTGTTACCTTTTGGGAAAACCTTTTACACTTCAAAAGATTTCAAAACGTGTGAAAAATCAACACTCTCGAGGCTCGAGAAAGGTTCGGTCGACCGAGCTCAAGATCGGATCAACCGAGAGAAACTGAGAGATTTGTTGATGAGGTTCGGTCGACCTTAGGCATGGTCGGTCGACCGAAGTGGCTTGGACGGTCGACCGAGGTTGGCTTCGGCTCAACCGAGGTGACCTTCGGTCATCCGAGGTCTGTGAACGGTCAACCGAACTCTGCTTTTACTAGCCGTTATTTGACCGTTGGAGACTCGATTTTCAGCCATATTTTGATATGTATATATACTCTAAAGCTGAAAATCATTCCAAGACTTTGACAAACATAAAACATTGATATCTTATCAAGTCTAAACACTTTCAAAGCAAAATACTCTTCATCCTTATGATCTAAAGCATTCAAGAGTATTCTTTCAAAAAGCAAGACAAAGAGTGGACTTCATATGTTCAAGAGCTAAATTGTTTGTGCTTCAAAGGTACTATATCATTCACTTAGAAGAGTGAACAACCTTTTACTTAACCTTTCTTAATTCCCTTTCTTAGTGATAGGGTTATTATTGTAAGTCCTACTTTGTGTGGGCATCCTTTGGTTGTAAAGTCCTACTTTGTGTGGGCAATTGTAAAAGTCCTACTTTGTGTGGGCATCTTCTTAGTGAAGTGTTTGAAATCCTTGGGTGCGGCTCAAGGTAGTGGAGGTAGATTCTAAGTGAATCGAACCACTATAAATCCTTTGTCTTGTTGATTGGGTTTTGCTTTAGCCTTTGTTCATCTTGCTTATACTTTCACTTGCATTGCAAAGATTTTAAAAAAGTTGCCAAGATTAGTTAAAACCCAATTCACCCCCCCTCTTGTGTTTTACAGCTAAGTGTCTCGTTTTTTTACCAAGTAAATGCAGAACATCAAAAGACTCGCCGGTTTAATTAAACCTCTCGATATTCCCATGTGGAAGTGGGAACACATAACTATGGATTTTGTAGTCGGTTTGCCTAAGAATAAAACCGGGAAATATACTATTTGGGTGATTGTGGACCGACTCACGAAATTAGCTCATTTCTTACCAATGAAGATTACCGCCACTATGGATACTTTGGTTCATTTATATATGGACGAGATCGTTCGCCTTCACGGTGTTCCGATTAGTATTGTGTCAGACCGGGGCATTCGGTTCGTATGCCAGTTTTAGAGGAGTTTCAATGAGGCTATGGGGACGAAATTGTCCTTAAGTATTGTTTATCATCCTCAAACCGATGGAGAGTCCGAAAGGACAATTCAGACCTTGGAAGATATGTTACGGCATGTGTCTTAGATTTCAAAGGAAGTTAGGTAGACCATTTGACGTTAATCGAGTTTGCCTACAACAATAATTATCAGTCTAGCATCGGAATGGAATCGTATGAAGCTTTGTATGGGATAAAATGTATGAAGCTTCGTCATCTTCCCAATCGAATGGGTTATTTCGGTGCAATTGTGGTGATAATCCTGTTATCAAAATGTCCAAGACTTCCACAAACCCTGGAAGACTCTTTTGGGGGTGCAAGAACTATGAGGTGAGCATCAATGGAGATGGGTTAATTATTACTAGTGAGATGAGCAACAAATTGAACTTTGATTTATTTATTTTTGGCAGAAAATAAATCATTGTGATTATTTTAGATGGTTCGACATGCCTCCATGTGGAAAATGCAGTAAAATGAAGACAAAATTGTGCATTTCCAAGTCCACTATTGCTCAATATGATAGTAGGGAACGATTTTTTTGGGCTGCATTGGTGATTTCTTGGTTGATTACTTTAATTGTAATTTTGTCGAAATAGTGATGGTGAATTTATTGTGTTTTCAGTTGTGAGGTTAGGTGTTGTACCTGTTGTAGTAAGTCAAGTAATGTAGCAGTAACTCTTGTAATTTTTATGGATTTGAATAACACTAAGTACCTATTGCAAATAAATTCATCAACAAATCTGAGACTAAATCAGCTTATATTGGCCATCTTTACAAAATATATCCAGATTAGAGTACGAAAGCAATTACAGCCTGGAAGTTGGCTAGAATTCTGGAACTACTATATATTTACCAAAAAAGCCTTTAAGGCTACCCAAAAAAAGAGTTCAACCATTCAGCTAGTTCCTAAAACATATTAAAGGGAGGCATAAAAGGATCAAAGGTGTCTTCAAAATTAGCATCATCAGGATCTTCCTGAAATTCAAAAGGCATTTCATCATCAACTTCATCAACCACATTTGTTGGGTAAGACCTTTTGTTATGCCCCATTTGCTTACACTTGCTACACTTATTTAAAGCTTTTGGGAATGAACTTGACCCCTCACCATCTTCTGCACCAGCAAGTGGGCACTTGCGAATGTTATGACCGGTCTGCTTGCATTTCCCACATTTACCAACCCAGAGACACTTTCTGGACAACCTTTGATGGCCATCAACAGTCTTTGTAGGCAATTCCCTTTTCTTCTTTGTCCCCCTTCTCTCCTTCCTCTAGTCTTCTCTTCAATTGAGGGCGGCCTGTTTGCCTAATTTTCTTGGGTGCTAACACAAGCTCTCTTGTAGACTTCGGCCAATTGTTTGGCCCATTTGCAGGCTGCAATATAGGCTGGTAAGCCAATCTGTAAGACTCTATGGAATAACATTGATCCACAAACTGTGTAAGTTCACTTTCTTCCTTAGATGGGGCAGCAACAGCATAGCAACATGGAATGCCTCATAGCTCCCATGCCCTGCAGGAGCAACTCCTTAAGCCAGTATCCACTACAATTTGGATGCTTGTAGAACATTTCAACATACCTTGAATTCTCAGCATATGTTGCCATTGCTATGACATCATCATCACAAGACATGAATTTCCAACCACCATCATCAAATAGGTCTGAAACCCTCCAAAAAAATCCTATGTATGTCCTATACTCTAACAGATATGCCATTTTATCTAAAACAACCATTGACATAGTGTCCTTAAGACAATGTTCAAAATAAGTTACAGTACCTCCTTCATAACTCCTTAGTCCATCTACTTCTAAAATGGTCCCACCATGGTTTACCTTTATTGTAAACTGACCATCACCATCCTCTACATAAATGGACAAACATTTATGTTATTTTCTTGGCAGACAGAGAACTTTATTAAAGCTGGGGGGACCATTTGTGGGGGGGGGGGGGCAGGGGGGCCAATTCATTGAGAATTTAGTAGGGGGACCAGCTCATATACAATTATTAAACCACATACTCATAATATAACCAAAAAATACAGCTTTCTAACAAAAGGGGACAAAATCTACTCACTTTCCAAAAAATGCAGAGTCAAAATAATACCAAAATATCTACTTACACCAAACCCTAATTTTAAATGCATATTTCAAGATTTACACCAGGATACTCATAATATAACAGACAATACCAGCTTTCAAAAAAGACAAGACAAAATCTACTCACTTTCCAAAAAAGGCTTCCCTCAGAATAATAAAAAAAATTTAACTTACACCGAACCCTAATTTTACATGCATATTTCAAGATTTACACCCAGATAAACACAAAACTCATAAAAAAAATTATAATTTTAAACGGCAAACTCACCATACTCCGCTGGTTTATCTCCAGGTCTCCGGATGGTCATGTCGAGGCTCATAGTGCCACTACGGGGGACAATATTGCTTCAACAACTCAAGGAAATTGATCGCTTACAAAATATTCACGGGGGATACGGGATGATTTTTAGCGCAATTAGTTAGGTTATTGATAGCTTTTTGGATTACCTAATTTTACTGCAAAGTGAAAGATGAAATGAAAGACCAAAGGGGGTTAGTTCGATTTTTTACTGAGGGGAATAAGAAATGACATTACTGCCCCTGAGTAAAAAGGGTTCAATTGACGGGTTTTCAGAGTTAACAGAAAATTAACAAAAAAATGGACGGAAGGACTTAAAAGACAGCGCGTAAATACATAGGAGATATAAAAGGAAAAAAAAAATCATTTGGGACTCAAAAGATTTTTAGAAACATCATTTAGGACAAAATAGGCGTTTTTGCCCTGGATATAGTGAAGCAGGGAAAGTAGAAGAAAGCGGGAAAAAACTTGGTGGATGAGAATTTGGTGAATTAATGAAAATACACTTGAAAATGCCATGGTGCTTCGATGCAGTCATTACCAAGGATATATAGAAGCACATATGAGTACATAAGGTGTTAATTTAGCACCCAAAAAAAAAAAAAAGAGTACATATGGTGTTACACAAGGAAGGGGATTAAATGTGGTAACAATATATACACGGTAACAGATTAAATTATATCAGGTAACAATATAATACTCCCTCCATTTCTATTTAATTATCATTTAGGAGATATATATATATATATATATATATATATATATATATATATATATATATATATATATATATCCAAATTAATTGTCATTTACATGTCTTTTTATTAAGTGTTAATAATTTATTCTAATTATACCCTCAACATATTTTTATTGGAATAGTGAAAGAGAAGGAGGAAGGAAAAGATATTATTGGAATTGTGGTGGAAAGATTATTGTTTGTTTGAACTCCTTAAATTTTTTTTCAAAGTGTTCTAAACGACTTATATAAAAGAATAGAGAAAGTAGTATATAAATAAGGTAACCAAAATGTATACATAACATACTAATATACATATATATTCTGACACTCCACGCAATCGGAACATGGGGAATTGAACGTTCTGATTAGGACAGAAATTTTCTTTAGAGAAACTCGCTGAGTAGAAAGAATAAGGAAAATTCTTATATGTATCAGGTTCATGTGTAACTTATGATGCAGTACTGGTCATATCACGACAGAATGAAGAGAGAGAGACAATTTTGTGATGATATGATCGGTTTTAAACCGCAAAGTTTAATAGATCTCACCCATATCAGAATTATCCAGAGAATAAACACACGAACAATCGTAGCAACCTTATTTCAAACAAAATGAAGATCAATCGCAACATTCTGTCCACCTCACATGTAAAATGTATACCTGACGATTCTTAATACTAAAATGTAACAAACACTACTAAAGGAAAAGAGGGCAGAAGAAGTTAAGAGACGAAGACACTGGATATTTCTTCCTTCACTTTGCCTTTTCTTTTTTTTTGGTAGGACATTTTTACTATTTCTTTTGAAGAAAAAAATCTGAAAAAACACACAAATTAAAAAGAACTCAATTGCTTCAGCAACAACGGAGCAACGAAAACCTCTTTATACGAATTTCAAAGCTTATCTATTACTACTAGCCGCTTCAGGGCTCATTCGAAAGTGAAAAAATCAACCAAAATAAGACAGAGACAGAATACATAGATAAAGTCAAGAAAAATATAGTAGAGTGAGAGCTATGGTCGCTTCAAGGGCTATGCTATAGAGCACGTATGAGGCAGGGCGACTCAATCATTTTGTAGGCCCTGTGCTAAATTAAAAAATGAAACCCTATATAATCAGAGAAAAATGATTTTTATGTAAATATAACTAAAAAATCATTACAATTGTATCATAATTTTTGTTCTCCAAAATGTACTAAAGCATTTTAAACAAATTTTCAAAATAATAAATACTGACAAACTTTCTTCATTTGAAAATAGCGATACTTCTACCTTTATTTCAAGCAAAATCATCAACTAAATCTTCATATTTGATTGCTCCAGAGTATCATTGTCAATTGCTATAATCGCTAATTCATTGTGTTATTCCTGAGACATTGTAGAACGGATGTATGACTTAAACAACTTTAATTTTGAAAAACTCATTTCCGCAGATGCAACAGTAACCGGGATAGTAAACAAAATTATGTATGCAATTATTGTGTTAGGAAAAAAATTTACATGCTTCAAGAACATCAAAATATCAATAGGTCCCATATTTTCTTTAGGCAAGAATTCTCTAAGCAACTTAAAGTCCACATTCAAATCATTTCCATCGATATCAGATTGCCCACAATTTTTAAGGGCGTTATCAAGATGAGTACAACAAGAACTTGAGGCTCAAATCATCCAAAAAATGCAACTTCTCTGATGTAAACAAGAAACCAAAAATATTTTGATATTCTTGATATTGTTCAAATCTCTTATTGAGTGAAGCAATTGCCTGATCAACAATGTATAAGAAATAATGCACTCTAAATGAATCCTCATGAGATAATAATGACATATCATTTGGATTCTCATCCAAATGCTGATTTCTTCGAATTTCACGCTTTACAGGAAACACAGGATCAATATTCATTTCAATGACAATCTCCTTAGCAATACTCATAGCTTCAGGAAAATCACTTTCTCTATATTTCTCAAAAAAGGAAATCAACCCCTTCACTTCTTCAATAGCAACATCGATAAGCATATCCTTTGCTTGTAAATGCTTGCTCACTAAATTAATTGCATATAATATTTCATACGAAATGATCACTGCAAGTAAAAACTCAAAGTTGCCAAGCTCATTTCTCGCTAATGATTTAGCTTCACTTCTTATTTTAGAATCATTATCAGATTCTGCAACTTGAAGTAAAGCTTCACAAATTTCCATAATTTGAAATCTTATAGCCTTAATAATATCAACACGACTTTCCCAACGAGTAGATGACAACGATTTAAGAGTTAATCCTTTCACATTATCTTTCAAAATATGCTATCTCTTAGTAGAATTTGCAAATATTGTGTAAATACGTTGTATTATCCAAAAAAAGTCCCTAGATTTACCACATGTTTTGGTCGTATCACATAATGTTAAATTGAGACTATGACAACCACAAGCACTATAAAAAGCTCTAGGATTTAAACCCAAAAGTCTTTTTTGTACTCCTTGATGCTTTCCTTTCATATTCGATCCATTGTAAAACAATTTGTCAAGTTCCTTTGAATACACAAGCCAGTCTCTATCACACTTTTCTCCATTTGGAAAAACTCTAGTATAAAATATTGGAGAAAATCGTCTAGACAATTTATCTTTAGGTCATTTCTCAATTGACAAATCTCTCTAAGGACCATTGGCCACTAAAACATCAATCATTCTAGAATCAATGGAATTCCAATTTCTCAGATCAAATATATCGAACATAGGAGAAATTTCTAGTGGTTCTAGTTTATCAATATTATCAGAATCATCGTTCTCATAATCAAGAGAATTGATCAAATCAATATTATTTGTTTCATCATCATTCACAATAGAAACAGCTTCATCATTCAAAGACAACATCATTATCATTCGAATTTTTAACATCTTTAGCATCACAGTTTTGGTTATTAATTGAAACCCGAGGTTCCTTAGTAACAAACTTATAAATGAGCACCTATTTGAGATTCGATTAACTCATTGACCCTCTTATGTTTCTTACGCTTATCAAATTTAGAGTCATATTTTCTAATTCTATTGACATACTAAAAAACAAATATCCACAACAAAAAATAATAAATCAACTTATAGAGAAGTAACAGATATAAGTTGAAATGAAAGAACTTGAGATTTAGCAATCCATTTGATTTGTTATGAAGAGGGAGGATTGTAAAAATTGTATTATCGTAATTGGCTAATCGTCGATGTTGAAAAATCTTGGTAAGTTATCAAAAAGATCACGAATTGAATATATATAATTGTAATTTGTAAATCAGAGAGTAGAAACTATACCATATAAAATAAAATAAAAAAAAAGCTGCGAAGGTCCAAAGGAACTTGAAGACCAAGGTTAACAATCCGTTAACCTATTTCACGTTTTATTACTTCTCCACATTCAAATCATTTTTGGGCCTTTGCCTATAAATGGGATGGTTTGTCCCCCAAAAAAATTATTTATGGATACTTAACATAAAAAAAATCAAATAATTAGAGTTTTATTATTATATATAACTAACATAAAATTGGGGCCCCCAATCTTTAGAGGCTCTGTGCGATCGATCAGCTCGACTCATAACCGCCCCTGCTATGAGGAAGTCCCTACAAAGTCATGGAAGAGAGAGAGAGAGAGAGGGTCATACGATATCGCATAATTCAAGGGGAAAAAATAACCAAAAAATAAAGCAAGCTACCAGACTCATATAACAACTCACAAGTCAAGAACAAGAAGGTACAGAGAAAGCTCACGGCCGATTCAGAGGCTCATAGGAAAATTTAATCTGTAGAAAAAGAAGAACAGGAAAGAAGAATAGAAAGAGTAGGGGAAAATCTGGATATTTTCCCCATAAAATTATCAAGTCATTACAAGATATTTATACACAAAATAGTTGTAAAAATGCTAACTAACTCTAACTAATCTGACTAATTAGTTACTAAACTCAAATTACAAGAAAACTAACTCCTAACTACTATCTATTCGCATGACCCGGATCCGCGTGTTTTCTGTCATAACCCGGCTTTTTTTCCTTTAATAATTCAGGGTTCGAACCCTTCCTGGCCAACTTTAACTTCTTTTTCTCTTCTTCTTCACAAGTTCCAGCAGAACTTCCAGTCATTAGAATGGTTGCACTCCTTTATTCATTCTCATTATTCAATAGCCTCCCATTAGCTGGAACTTGGTATATATTTATCATTCCCATAGTTCTTACCAGGAAAGAGAATATGTATGCACTTAAGTGTTTGGTAAACAAGTGTTCAAGCTGATTGTATGAAGATATATGCATAGGTTTTAAAACTCCTTTATAGTTCTGTCTCAAAACATGACAATCTATTTCTATGTGTTTGATTCTCTCATGAAACACTGGATTTTCAGCAATGTATATGATACTAGAACTGTCACAAAACAAGACAACTGACTTACTTTAATAAATCCCAAGATCTCCAAGAAGATACACTAACCACTGTATTTCACAAGTAGCCATGGGAATTGCTCTATACTCAGCTTCAACTGAGCTTCTTGGCACTGTTTGTATTTAAGAACACCAAGATCATTGATTTGAAACTCAACACGATGAAAGCCTTTAATGCAATGATCTAATCCATATCATTGTTTGTCAATATGACATCATCAACATAAACCAATAAAGCAATGAACTTACCATCAACAGCCTTGATAAACATGCTATAATCATGCCAAGACAAAGTAAAAATAAGATTCAGTAAGGCCTTAGTTAGTCTATCATTCCATTCTCTACTATCTTGCTTCAAACCATAAATGGATTTAAGCAACTTACAAACCTTCCATTGAGTGCAAAAATCTGGTAGAGGTTTCATATAAATTTATTCATGCAACTCACCATGAAGAAAAACATTATTAATATCAAGTTGGTGGACAAACCAGCCCATGGCAGCAGCTAAGGTTAAAAGAGTTTCATTTTTGCAGCTAGTGAAAAGGTGTCTAGATAGTCAATGTCAAACAATTGTGTGTATCCTTTAACAACTAGTCTGGCCTTGTACCTTTCAATTTCACCAGTAGACAAAAACTTCACTTATACACCCATTTACAATCAGTAGTTGTTTTCCCTTGAGGTAAATTTATTAAAACTCATGTTTCATTAGCCTCTAAGGCTACAATCTCAACGTGCATAGCATCCCTTCCTTCTTGATGCTGAACTGCTTCATTATAGGAAGTAGGCTCCCTTGTGGTATTTAACAAGTACACAAAAGATTTATGATTATAGTGCATATTTTCATAAGAGAGAACAAGGTTCATTGTACGTGGTGAAGTATGAGAAGGAGCGGAAGGTAAAGTAGGACACTCATAGTCTTGTAAATATGTAGGTTCCTTAGAAGATCTACAAGACTTTCTAAGTGCAGGAATGGAAGTGGAAGCAAAACATGTAGGAGGAGAAGTGGGAACCAGAGATTCAGATGCACACGAGAAATCATAACAGTATGAACTAACTGGTTGTGGCATATGCTCATCCGTGTTTAAAAGAATAGATGTAAAAATATCATGAGGATCGTGAATATAAGAAGAAGGTGAATGAAAATATGTACAAATGTATGATCATGATTAGAGAAAGGAAAAACATTTTCAATGAAAATCACATCCCTAGATATAAAAAGGTCATGAGTATCAAAATCCAAAAGAATATACCCTTTAGAGGTTCTGGACTAGCCTAGATAAACTTATTTCTTTCCTCTTGGATCAAACTTTCCCCTTCCATGATCAAGAGTGAATGCATAGCTCCAACAACCAAAAAACTCTAAGATTTTGTTAACAAGGAACAATATGATGAAGTTTTTCATATGGACAAACATTACCAATAACTGGTGAATGTGTCAAGTTTATGAGATAAGTAGTATGTTGAATACAAAACCTGCAGTAAGAAAGAGGCATATTAGATTGGAATTTTAAAACTCTAGCAACATTTACGATGTGCTGTATTTTCTTTCAACAATACCATTTTGTTGAGGAGTAGCTACGCAAGAAGTTTGATGTATTGACACCTTTTTGGGAATATAAATTAGGCATGAGAAACTCATGACCATTACAGATCTCACTACTTTTATAGAAGTGGAGAATTGTGTGTTGACAAAAGAAACGAAAGATTTAAGGGCAGGTTTTGCTTCTGATTTTGATTTTAGAAAAATAAAATAAAAATCCAAGTTAACCTACTAAAATCATCTACAATAGTAAGAAAGTACTTCTGACCATTTATTGTTTCTTGTTTATATGGTCCTCATATGTCCACATGAAGAAGTTCAAAAGAAGCTTTAACAATAGTATTGCTTAAAAGAAAACTAAGCTTATGTAGCTTAGCAAGAGGACAAACACTGCAATCACAATTAGTTTTACAAGGAAAAGAAGCAGAAATGCTCCTTATTTGTTTCAACCTAGGAAAAGAGACATGACCAAGCCTATAATGCCATAAAAGAGAGTCAATCTCTTTATTATGAATGGTGATAGCAGTAGTACAATGAACATAATTAGAATGAAAACTATGATCAGATGATAGAATATTGTCGACAAGAGAACTTGTATTAAGCAAGTATAACCTTTGTCAAACTTCAATTGATCAATCTTCTTCAAAGTTTGCAAGTCCTGAATGATGCATTTAGAATCATCAGAAACAAAATTGCAAGAATTTTTACTAGTGAGTTGAGAAATTGAAATGATGCTAAGGTGAAAAGTAGAACACGAAGGACATTTTGAAGAACTAATAAAGAGGACAATCTCACAATTCTTTTGTTAGTAACATGAATAGACATTTTGTTAGGCAATTTAACAAAAAAATGTTATGTGTAGTTATGGTAGAAGTAAAGAATTGAGGAGAACAAATGACATGATTAGTAACACCAGAATCTAAAAGACAAGGAATACTAGAAATACCTGATGGAGCATTGAAATTTCCAAAATTAGTAGTAAGAGAAGAAGTAGCTTGATTCACCATAGGATGGATGAGTGAAGTATCTTGATATTCATGGCCAATAGGAGCAGAAGTTTCTACATGCATACCTTTGAACAAATGCAACAAATGTTGTAGTTGTTCCAAGGAAACACTAGTTAAAATAGCTTGCTCATTAGTAGAAAAAGTTGTATTAACTTGATCAACTGCAAGATGATCGAAAGTCCTAAAATTACCTTCAGTAGTCTTAACTCCTCCATTAGGATATGTAGAATTTTTTGAAATGCGGATGTCTTGATTGCTGATTTCCAGAAAAATGATTGCCATTGTTGCCACTACGATTCTGAGAGCCAGTAAAACCTTGATCACTATTATTAGAAGAACTGACATAGCTATTTGAAGCAAAGTTTCCTTTATAAAATCTGTGTCCAAGAGGATAACAATGGTTCTTATAGCATTTGTCCACTGTGTGACCACTTCCTCCACAATGACTGCAAACAAAGTTATTCTTCATTTGATTGCCAAAATTTCTCTTCCTTAATCTTGTATTAACATCATTATCATAACATGTAGATCATTTTGCATCATTCCAGACATGTTAAATCTAGTCTTATCATTCATTGAGTATTAATCATAGTTATGACCATGACTATAAAGGATTTGAGCCTCTTTGCCTTGAGATGTATGTGAAATCTGATTTTTTGTTGTTGCAAAGTTTAACACATCATCAGTCATAGGTATTTTCTTCTTCATGAGAACCTTAGACTTTACACTTCCAAATTCTTCATTCAAACCTCTCAGAATTAAAATCATATAATCTGATTCATAATAATCTTGCACAGTTGTCATTACACCACAAGTGCATTTAGGTAAAGGTCTCAAAATAAAAAATTCATCCAAAAGAATGCTCAAATGAGAATAGTATTCATCCTACTTCCATATTACCTTGTTTAAAGTTGTGAAATTCTTCAATAGGTATGATAACCTATAGGCATTGAATTTTGCATACCTTTTCTCCAACAAAATCCAGACAGCCTTTAGGGTGTTCAAAGACAAAATACTTTGTGCAATAGTGTTAGTAATAGTGTTTTCAATCTAAGTTAATACAATCTGATATGCTTGAAATGAAGAAATTCGGAATCCCCACAGAATAGCAGCGAAAATAAAAT
The DNA here is from genome assembly GCA_026122235.1 of Vinca minor. Classification (NCBI taxonomy): domain Eukaryota; kingdom Viridiplantae; phylum Streptophyta; class Magnoliopsida; order Gentianales; family Apocynaceae; genus Vinca; species Vinca minor. Next base: position 5,836,005 of record JAOCZM010000284.1, on the reverse strand, counting down.
GGGATTTTGTTCCTTTACATGATTTTTCATGAGAGAGAACCAATAATTGTGAATAGGAATATTACATTTGTATGTAAACCAAAATAGACAAAATCTGCCCGAATTTGCTACTTTGAATCACCAATGGCAGCGTCTCAAACTCCCGTCTCTATCGGTATCCACACAATCAACCCAGTGATTGTTCGTCGAGCCTCTGATGCTAGTCACGAGTGTGTCGAACCTTGAAGACAATCTTCAGGAGCTTCGGTGATATATGATGGATAAAGTAAAACCCGAAAAAGTAGAGACAAGAAAAACATTTTTTCTTTCTTTTTTGTATTCTTGAAAGTGTGTTTAGAGAGAGAGAAAATTTAGAGAATTCCTTAGTTGCTCTCAGCTTGAAAGAGAATGGATGAATTGTGACTCATGAACAATTCATCATGTGGTGTTAGTGGAACCACCCACTAACTACAAATTCCCACTTTTCTCCCCCACTACTCTCTTACACACAAACACACCCTCACACAAGTCCTTTGCAAGCTTGGCTTGGTCCAACTAGTTCGGCCGACCGGAGTGACAAATCGGTTCTGTCGACCAGAAAAGGTTCTCGGTCGACCGGGTACAATTCTGTCCAATCCAATTGATCCTGTCCAATCTAATTGAGCACCTATATCAAATATAAACTTCAACAAACCCAATCTAGTTGATTATAGCGTGCGTCCATTTAGGTATTTGCTATGTTGGTCGTGACAACAATTGCCAATAGTAATGAGATGTATCTAGCAACACATCATTACTCCCAATTCAAAAATAGTCTGGTGATTCAAGTAATCTCAATTATGATGTTTTGTACTAATCCATTTGTCCTCGATATATAAATTGAACACAAGTCATGAAGAATGTCACACTTGTATAGTTAAATAAATTAGTTTCTTGATTCGCGAGTAGACTAATTAAATGACATTAATATTTCATACTAATTCATTTGCTCATGGCCATGAATTAGTCTCACTCCATCAAGGAGCCAAGATATCACTCATGTTATATAGGAGGGACAAATCATCTATCTACCACACCTCATCCTACACATGGTTCATAAATAAACCCAACAAATGCCTTTATAGCCCATGTAGTTACAGACGGCGTTACCATCAAAGTTTACCATTTGCCATGTAAGAAATCTTGCGTGATTTCAAGTCGAAGGATTCAGATACAAACAAAATCATTTAAGAACACTAATGACATTCATATAACAATCCATGAACTGTTCTTATAAGCGGGTCAATCCAGAATGAAATACCCATGTGTTTGACTTAATATCACCATATTTAATCACAACACATACTAGTCTCCACACATTATTGTTGTCCTCAACATTCCAAATTAATGATTGACAATGGACGTTTAAAATAGTTCATTGTAACAATTACATAACTATATAAAGACTTTATTATGTTTTAATACATTTACACAGTCGTGATCAAAACAATAATAATGGAATTCTTGCCTTTAATATTTCATCACATGAAAATATACAACATTCTCCCACTTGCACTAAAGACAACAACCTTGCCTTTTAGTGCATACTGTACATAAGAACTATCTCTAAAACCAGTCCTTTTGGTGCATACTGTACATAAGAACTATCTCTAAAACTAGTCCTTTTAGTATCTAATAGCCATGCTATAAGTATGACGATCATGATGTTACTGTGTCAGCGACCTCGCTGCATTGATCGGCGATGTTATCATCCGTATGTACTTTGCAAATCCTCACATCTCATCTATCAATGATCTCACGGATAAGGTGATACTACCGCAGTATATGTTTGGACCTTTGGTGAGACTGTGGTTCGTTTGATTGAGATATGGGACCATTGTTGTCACAATAGAGATCAATCACATTTGAAATGCTAGGTACCCTGAACTTTCAGATCCAAACGATTATCTTAACAACATCTGATGAAGCTATATACTCGGCTTCGGTTGTAGAATCCGCAACGGTTGCTTGCTTTGAACTCCTCCAGCTCACAACACCTCCGTTTAGGCAAAATACATAACCCGATCTACAATGAGCTCGTCTTCCCCAACATAGATTAAGAACGTATCATTAGTCCTTCGTAAGTACTTCAGGACTTTCTTGAAGGCTATCTAGTGACGTTCACCAAAATTTGACTGGTATTGCACATTATATTCAAAGCATACGAGATATCTGGGCGAGTACACAACATGGCATACATGATATACCCAATTGTCGAAGCATATGGAATCTCACTCATGTGTTCTTTCTCATCCAGTGTCTTAGCACACTGTTGTCTTGAAAGAACAATACCAAGTGCTATAGGACAAAGGCCCTTCTTGGGCACTTGCATGCTAAACCGATTTAGCACTTTGTCTATATATGTACTCTAACTTAGGCCAAGGAGTCTACGTGATCTATCTTTATAGATCTTGACTCCTAAGATGAAACATGCTTCAACTAAGTCTTTCATGGAGAAACATTTCCCCAACCAGACCATTACAAATTTCAAGGTTGGAATGTCATTCCCTATAAGTAGTATGTCATATACATACAAAACTAGGTACACAACCAAGTTTCCACTAAACTTTTTGTAAACACAAGTATCATATACACGTCCTCATCAAGGTTTTCGTTATGGAAAGCTGTTTTGACATCCATTTGCCAGAACTCGTAATCATAGTATGCAGCTATAGCAAGCAAGATTCGAATGGATTTGAACATAACTACAGGGAGAAATGTTTCATCATAGTCAATACCATGAGTTTGTTTAAAACCTTTCACGACAAGTCAACCCTTGTACGTTTAAATATTCCCTTCCATGTCAGTTTTTAATTTAGAAACCCACTTTCACCCTATTGGGGTCACCCCCTCAAGTGCATCAACCAAGATCCATACTTGGTTAGTGTACATGGAATTCATCTCGGTTCTCATAGCTTCAAGCAATTTCTCATAATCTAGACTAGTAATTGCTTGTTTGTAAGTTGTAGGCTCTTCATGATCAACAAACATAACATCATCATGTTATGTTACGAAAAATCTAATTTTTTCTAGTGATCTACGAGCTCTACTTGAAGGGATTCATGGGCAGAAACTCGTTCTAAACACCCATGAGTCCTCCCCCGAAGGATCCGCTCATACCATAGGAATAAAAAAAAATCTAGACAAAAACTTACTTTTCGGGTTCAAGAATCTGACTCTTTGAATGAAAGATGCCGTTTCTTGGATACGTTGCTGCCACCAATTGATTTCCCTTTGCGGAATGTCCCTCTACCGGTATCAACGCGACGAAACGAACAATGATTGCTAGCTCTTCGTTTATCTGAGTTTCGGGAATTAGAGAGAAAAGGGAGAGACAGAATAGAAAATCTGATTTTCTAGGTCTTTTTGGTATTTCGGCTGAAAAGCATTAAAAATTAGGGTTTCGGACAATAGAAGTTTATATAGGGAGTGAGAGGTTGTTTCAAGCACAACTCCCACGTCCTATCCACCTCTTTTAGCAGTGGGAGTCTATAACTCCCACGTCCTCTAGACTGACTTCTGCTGGTAGTGGGAGTCTTTATCAGATAATAACTCCCACGTAATCCCAGCTATACCTAAAATGCCCCTTATCTCTAATTCAAATAATAACGTTTTATTATTCTCAGAAAAATAAATGTCGGATACAATGAACCTGGACACATTCTAGATTTATTGAATCTGGACATGAAGCTCGTTAGCTCGTCTATTCGTGTGACCCTGTAGGTTCATATCACAATGGCAATGAAAACGTTCTCAGTAGTAGTATGTGTTCATAAATCACAAGTGGTCCCTAGCAGGACATTGTGACTACCCAAAGTGAATGAATTTACGGTGGAACCTAATATCAATCCACTATTTAATCCCTTTGTCTCTCGATATCCTAATTAAGCATAAGGCATGGTAGTCGTCACCCTTATTAAGATTAAATTATATTTATGCTCGATCTCCGGGTAAACTATTCCAACAAATAGTATTTGATAACCACTTTATCAAATACATTTGAGCACGGCCATGCATTTAAACATTTTTTCCCTATCGAGGGGCCCATGTATATCTCTCTCTAATAATAGAGAGGGACAAATTCCTTACAATGCCTCTCATATTCAAGCCATGATAGGACGCTACATCCGATCATCAGTCGTATTGATTACTCGATTAAAAGTAACGTCCGACTGAGTCAAAACGTGGCTCCATTCATGCTATAATCAATGGAGACATAAGGTCTAAGGATTCTAAAATAGTATTGAGGAAGTAATACTTATGACTAAGGACGATGAAGTGTTACTTCTCTAACAGATCACGTCCGATACAATATATCCCAATATATTGCATCTATGATATGATTTGTATTCATTACACATGATTAGTAAAACATAATCATCAATCAAACATCATACTAGTTTTATTTCATTATAAAGAACATTAAATGAAACTATGGACAACTATAATAGTAATTACATAAGCTAATGAGTTTTACTATCAAATCACGCATTTGATGTTCATAAGCAAAATTAGCTATTCAATTACATGCTCAAAAGATATAAAACGTACAACATATGCTAATGGTCCTAGGGCACTACTAACAATCTCCCACTTTTCCCTAGGTCTAATCATACATTATCCTCAATCCCATTGACCTAGTATAACTCTCATGTTTAGGCTGCGGGAGTAGCTTGGTCAATGAATCGGCAATGTTGTCGTATGTATGAACTTTGGAAATTTTAACGTCTCCTCTATCAATGATCTCTCTAATGAGATGGAAACGCCTGAGAATGTGTTTGGATCGTTGGTGAGATCTAGGTTCCTTAGCTTGTGAAATGGCGCAAGTACTATCACAATAGAGGTCCACTGGGTTCACAATGCTAGGGACGACACCTAATTCATCAACAAATTTTCTGATCCAAACAACTTCTTTAACTGCTTCAGGGGCAGCTAGATACTCAGTTTCTGTTGTAGAGTCGGCCACGATTTCCTACTTTGAGCTCTTCCAGCTCACAACACCTCCATTCAAACAAAACACAAAACCAGATTGCGATCTAAAGTCATCTAGGTCGGCCTGGAAGCTTGCGTCTGTGTAACCATTTACAACCAGACTTCCTTCCTGTCCTCCGTAAACTAAGAACATATCTTTAGTCCTTCTCAAGTTCTTAAGAATGCTCTTGACTGCAGTCCAATATGACTCTCCAGTGTCAGATTGATATCTGCTAGTCATACTTAAAGCGAACGAGACATCCGGGCGAGTGCATATCATGGCATACATAATAGACCCAATGCTTGATGCATATGGAATCTTACTCATGCGCTCTTGGTCCTCCTTTGTGGAAGGTCCTTGAGTTCTGCTGAGTTTAATGTCATGTGACATGGGCAAGAATCCCTTTTTGGAGTCTTGCAAAATGAACCGTTTCAGTACCTTGTCAATGTATCCACTCTGGCTTAGGCCAATCATTTTGTTAGATCTATCTCTATAGATTCTTATACCCAAAATGTATGTAGCCTCGCCTAAGTCTTTCATGGAAAAGCACTTCCCCAACCAAGCTTTTACGCTTTGTAATGTGGGGATGTCATTTCCAATCAGTAAGATGTCGTCCACATAAAGCACAAGGAACACTACTGCATTATTAGTCACTTTCTTATAAACACAAGGCTCGTCTTCATTTTTGATGAAATCAAATTCTTTAATACGTTCATCAAAGCGACGATTCCAGCTTCGAGATGCTTGCTTCAATCCATAAATGGACATTTGAAGCTTACACACTTTGCTAGGATTCAATGGATCAACAAACCCCCCAGGTTGTATCATATACACATCCTCGAGAAGCTTTCCATTAAGAAACGCGGTCTTAACGTCCATTTGCCATATCTCATAGTCATAATATGCGGCTATGACAAGTAAAATCCTAATAAACTTTATCATAACGACAGGAGAAAAGGTTTCGTCATAGTCAATATCATGAACTTGTCTATAACCTTTAACTACTAGTCGAGATTTAAAAGTGTGTACATTACCATCCATATTGGTTTTCTTTTTGAAACACCATTTGTTATCAATGACCTTACACCCTTCGGGTGGGTCAACCAAAGTCCACACTTGGTTATCGTACATGGATTGCATCTCGGACTTCATAGCTTCTAGCCACTTATCTGACTCAGAACTATGAATTGCCTCTTTGTTGGTAGTGGGTTCATCTTGATCAATCAGTTCAATATGATGATTATCAGTCACGAGAAATCCATATCTCTCAGGCTGTTGATGTATCCGACTTGACCTCCTTGGGCCTTGTGTCAAAGATTGAAGCTCAGTATCAGCACGTGAGCTTGCTTGAAGTTCTAAAGTTGGTTCAGATGTTGTTTGAGAATCTTGAATTTCCTCAAGATGGATCTTACTCCCACTATCCTCTTTGGAAATAAATTCCCTTTCAAGGAATAAACCATTTCGAGCAACAAACACTTTGTTCTCTGATGGAAGATAGAAGTAATATCCTTTAGTTTCTTTAGGATATCCTACAAACAAACACTTGTCAGATTTAGGGGCGAGTTTATTAGATAACAAGTGTTTTACATACGCCTCGTATCCCCAAATTTTGAGAAATGACAAACTAGGTCATTTCCCAATCCATATCTCATATGGAGTTTTCTGAACCACTTTAGAAGGAACTCTATTCAATATGAATGCAACAGTTTCTAGGGCGTAGCCCCAAAAGGCAATTGGAAGACTTGTTTGACTCATCATAGATTGAACCATATCTAGTAAGGTGGATTCCTCCGTTCCGATACACCATTCCATTGTGGTGTGCCTGGGGGAGTTAATTGTGAAACAATTCCACAATCCCTAAGATGTTCGTCAAACTCTTGGTTAAGGTATTCGCCACCTCGATCTGATCGAAGTATCTTAATACTTTTACCAAGTTGATTTTGTACTTCATTTTGAAATTCTTTGAATCTTCCAAAAGATTCTGATTTATGTTTCATTAGACAGACGTAGCCATATCTACTGAAATCATCAGAAGCTCTCTCACTTTGTCCAGTAAAGGGAGCTTTAGTCATTTTTCCTAACAAGTAAGAATCACATGTCTCATAAGACTCTAAGTCAAATGATGTCAAAATTCCATCTTGATGGAGTTTTGATATGCGTTTCTCATTTTTGTGGCCCAAACGACAGTGCCAAAAGTAGGTTTGGTTTAAGTCATTGGATTTAAACCTCTTAGTATTAATGTTATAGATAGGCCTTTTAATGGATTCATCGAGGTTAAGAACATAAAGCCCATTCATCAAAGAGGCATCTCCATAGAAGATACGATCTTTATGGATGGTGCAAATTTTATTCAGAATATTTAATTCAAAACCTTCAATATCCAAACAAGAAACTGAAATAATAGTCCTACTCAAAGTTGGAACATAAAGACAATTATTCAGTTCTATAATAAGGCCACTTGGCAAAACTAAATTAAATGTCCCGGTAGCTACAACAACAACTCTTGCTTCGTTCGTTACTCTCAGGTCCACTTCTCTTTTTGTCAGTGATCTACTCATTTTGAACCCCTGCACATTTGCACAAATGTGAGATCCACAACCGGTATCTAATACCCACGAAGTAGGAGCAGACATGTTAATTTCAATAACATAAATACCTGGAGAGACAGTCAAACTGGCTTTCCCCTTTTTCTTCTCTACCAGATAGAGCTTGCAGTTCCGTTTCCAATGAGCTGGTTCATTGCAATGGAAGAAAACTCCTTCATTTCGTGCCTTGGCCTTGGGTTTGGGCTTGTTATTGCCTTTGCCATTCTTCGCCATGGGCTTTCCCTTTCCTTTCTTCTTGAAATTCCCTTTTTGAACCATTAAGACTTTAGGGGTCTTCTTAATGTTCAGTTCAGCCTGCTTGAGCATCCCGTGTATCTCATGTATGGACTTCTCCATGCCATGCATGTTGAAGTTCATGAAAAACTGGTCATACTCCGGTGGGAGTGAGCCCAAGATCATATCTGTGGCCATGTCAGGATCTACGGGAGCCCCAAGTTTCTCAAGTTGGTCAAGATAGCCCTTCATCTTAAGAACATGTGCACTTACAGAGGTGCCAGGGGCAATCTTGCAACTATTCAACGCCTTAGTGGTGAGGAATCTTTCATGACGGGCTTGCTCTTGGAACATTTCCTTGAGCTGGCCCATCATCTGGAAAGATCAACCCCTTCAAGCTGTTTTTGAATATCAGTGCTCATTGTGACTAACATGAGACAAGTCATATCGTTAGAGTCATCAGAGTGCTTCTTCCAAGCATCTCTCTCAGCTCTGGGGGCGTTGTTTGCAGGCTGTTCAGGAATAGCCGTATCAAGAATGTATAGCTTTCTTTCCTGCTTAAGGACAATCCTTAAGTTGCGGGCCCAATCAAGGAAATTGGTCCCACTTAGTTTTTCCTTCTCAAGGACGGATCACAATGAATTGTGTGATGTATTGGTTGCCATTATCTACATTAAATTATTTGCAAAGTTATTAGTTTTTGAGCAAAAACCTTTCCACAATTTTAACACTTGATAAATGGTGGAAAATAACATTTTACGATAGTTATAAGTTAGCTTTGGCTTATCCCCATAATTAAAGTAAATCAACCTATGGGAATGACATTTATATGTCCCGGCTATTTCCCATTTTATGCCCTAGGCCCAAAACTATTTTGATAGCCTAGTTAAGTCGAACCATGTCTAAGCATATGGAAATAACTATTTTCCCATCTCCTCTTGCCTAGATAACCACTTATCTGTTGCTTTGGCAAGCAGACAAAATGATGATCCAAGTTGAAGGAGTGCTTAGGATATGGTAGGCATTTTAAGACTTAATTAAAACGATTTAATATGACGTATAAAAAATCAAGCCCCATAAGACATAAAATAAGCATCTCATGTAATATATAAAGCATAAAAGTAAACGTGAGATAGCATGGCCTAATCCTATGATGACTCCCACGAGCCTTGTGGGAGCCAAGGGCCAATCTAAGTCAATATCCATCTCATGGATAAAGTCTTCGATCCAGCGTCCTCCAATCTTGTTACATAATTACATGGGCATACCCAGCCTTCAATGTAAAAGCAGTAAAACTAATCTAAGAAAGCAATTACAATTTTACATTATTGGAAAAACGACTCGCAGGTCGTATTATAAAATTACAACCCAATTAAATGTAAAACAAGAGAGGGTATAGTAGGCCATGCTAGTCACCATGTTGAAACTCACATAAAGCATAATGAAATAAAAACGAATACATATATAAAGTCTTGAGCGTTGCCACTACGCAGAGCAGTCGGCGTTCCCGCTAGCCCCTGGAAGAAAAATCTGATTCTTCATCAGCTCATCGAATGAGTTTTTCTGCCCCGATTGTAACCCTAAATTGCATAACATATATAATCAAATTATGCATTGGTTAATCTGATTAACGCAGGAAAAATAACCGAATTAATCGAATTAATAACAGTTTCAGAGAAATAGTTTATGCAGTATCAGTTTATGCAGAAACAGTTTATGCGATATCAGTTTATGCAAGTTAATCGAATTAAATTACAGATTCAAATCACGCTAAGGCAGTTCATGCAATATTAATCAAATTAATAACATAACGAATCACAGAAACATATAAACATGATTAACCGAAATCAGTTTATGCATATATCACATATATTGAATCATAGATACAATCTTTTCTGTTTTTACACATACACATACCAAATCGAAATTGATATGTGTTATGATGTGATTAACAATATCGAATTCGAATTGTATGAGCAAGGCTCTGATACCACTGAAGGGATTCATGGGCAGAAACTCGTTCTAAACACCCATGAGTCCTCCCCTGAAGGATCCACTCATACCATAGGAATCGAAAAAATCTAGACAGAAACTTACTTTTCGGGTTCAAGAATCTGATTCTTGAATGAAAGATGCTGTTTCTTGGATACATTGCTGCCTCTAATGGATTTACCTTTGCGGAATGTCCCTCTACCGGTATCCACGCGACGAAACGAACAGTGATTGCTAGCTCTTCGTTTTTCTGCGTTTCGGGAATTAGAGAGAAAAGGGAGAGGCAGAATAGAAAATATGATTTTCTAGGTCTTTTTGGTATTTCGGCTAAAAAACATTAAAAATTAGGGTTTCTTCCACGAGAAGTTTATATAGGGAGTGAGAGGTTGTTTCAAGCACAACTCCCACGTCCTATCCACCTCTTTTGGCAGTGGGAGTCTATAACTCCCACGTCCTTTAGACTTCTGTTGGTAGTGGGAGTCTTTATCGGATAATAACTCCCACGTAATCCCAGCTATACCGAAAATGCCCCTTATATCTAATTCGAATAATAACGCTTTATTATTCTCGGAAAAATAAATGTCGATACAATGAACCTAGACACATTCTAGATTCATTGAATCTGACATGAAGCTTCGTTAGCTGCGTCTATGCGTGTGACCCACGTAGGTTCATATCACAATGGCAATGAAAACGTTCTCGGTAGTAGTATGTGTTCATAAATCACAAGTGGTCCCTAGCGAGGACATTGTGACTACCCAAAGTGAATGAATTTACGGTGGAACCTAATATCAATCCACTATTTAATCCCTTTGTCTCTCGATATCCTAATTAAGCATAAGGCATGGTAGTCGTCACCCTTATTAAGATTAAATTGTATTTATGCTCGATCTCCGGGTAAACTGTTCTAACAAATAGTATTTGATAACCACTTTATCAAATACATTTGAGCACGGCCATGCATTTAAACATTTTTTCCCTATCGAGGGGCCCATGTATATCTCTCTCTAATAATAGAGAGGGGCAAATTCCTTACAATGCCTCTCATATTCAAGCCATGATAGGACGCTACATCCGATCATCAGTCGTATTGATTACTCGATTAAAAGTAACGTCCGACTGAGTCAAAACGTGGCTCCATTCATGCTAGAATCAATGGAGACATAAGGTCTAAGGATTCTAAAATAGTATTGAGGAAGTAATACTTATGACTAAGGACCATGAAGTGTTACTTCTCTAACAGATCACGTCCGATACAATATATCCCAATATATTGCATCTATGATATGATTTGTATTCATTACCAAGGTTTTGAAACCCGGACCGGGCATTGACCCGGAAAAGTTACTGGGTCACGGGTCACTGGTCGGACCGTCATCGACCCGTTCAACGACCCAGTGACGTCATAAATATTAAAAAAAATATAATATATATACTTATTAATAAAAAATAAAATTAATGCAAAATTTTCTAAATAAATATCTCGTTGATATAAACTTGGATATTAATATTAATGTAAAATTTAAAATATTACAAATAAAAAAGTGATATAATTACAAAATAAATAGTTTAGGACTTATTTGTAATATAATTATCTTATAGGATTTTATATGCTAATATTTTAATTGCACTCTTAGTCATGAGTATATATATTCTCTTAAACACAAGAAACCCTACAATCATTTCTTCCTCTTCTTGCCGCCTCCCCCTCTTCTTCCGCTGCCTTCCCCCTCTCCCTCTTCTTCCGCTGCCTACCCCTCCCACTCTTCTTCCGCGCCCCCCCATCCCTCTTCTCCTCTTTTCTCTTTTCCCGGCGCCGCCCTCTTCTCTCTTCTCTATTTTTTCCGGCGCCATCTTCTCCTCTTTTCTCTTTTCTCCGGCGACCTCCCCATTCCTCTTCTCTCTTTTCTCTTTTCCCGGCACCTCCTTCTCCTTCTCCGGTTCCCTTCTCCGACGCTCCTTCTCTTCTCTCTTTTTTTTTTTCCTTCTCCTCCGCCGTGAACCGCCCCGCACCGCCGGTTTTATACAGAAAAATTTTAAAAAAAAAGTATTTGTGACCCGGCCGGTTTTCCCAAAACCGTTCCGGTTTTCGGGTTGGACGGTCCGACCGGCCGGGTCCACCGGGTCAGTGAAATTAGAGCGATTTTGGACGAAAACGGGTTTTGGCCCCTAACCGGACCGCTCGGAGGTCCGATCGACGGTCGGACCGGTCCGACCGTCCGGTCCAGTCCGGGTTTCAAAACCATGTTCATTACACATGATTAGTAAAACATAATCATCAATCAAACATCATACTAGTTTTATTTCATTGTAAAGAACATGCTCCATTGCCAACGCGTAGGTCCACTTCGCCTTTTGTCAACTCCCTACTCCTTCGTAGTCCATGCACATTCATATAAATGTGAAAACCACATCCGGTATCTAATACCCCTGAGAAAGTAGTAGTAGACAGATTGATCTCAATAACATAAATACCTGAGCCAGAAGAAATATTTTCTCTCTTTCCAAGCTTTTTCCCTGCAAGATAGCTATTACATTTCATTTTACAATGTCCTCGCTCACCACAATGGTGACAAGTATCATCCTTAGCCACACCGCCATTGGCTTTCAGTGCTTTCCCATAATGGCTAGGTTTACCCTTAGGTTTGCCCGAAGGCTTGCCTTTAGACTTACCAAATCCTTTGCCCTTGTTATTGACCGTATAAATAGCCTTGGACTTGCATATTTCCTTTTCGGCCGTCCTCAACGTATTCAACAATTCTAGGAAGGGTTTGTCTATCTTGTTCATGTTGTACTTCAATACAACATGACTAAATGATTCAGGCAACGATTACAGAATCAAGTCAATGGATAGCTCTTGGTCAAAAGGAAATCCCATTCTTTCGAGGCTCTCAATATATCCTATCATCTTCAGAATGTGAGTTTCGGCTTGTACCCCCTCGCCATTTTGCACTGAAACAGAGACTTCGACACATCAAATCTCTCCTAGCGAGCTTGACCCTGAAAGATTTGCCTTAGATGATTAATCATGTCAAAAGCTCTCAATTCCTCGTGTTGCTTTTGAAGCTCAAAGTTCATGGTCACCAACATAAGATTTGACACATCTAATGTGTCATCTAAGTGCTTACGATAAGAATGTCTTTTAGCAGCCGAAGCCCCAGTGTCTGGTTGTTCAGGAATAGGATTTTCGAGAACATACGACTTTTTCTCACGCTTGAGAACGATTCTCAAGTTCCTGTACCAGTCAAGGAAGTTTCCTCCTTCGAGTTTTTCCTTCTCAAGGACGGATTTCAATGATAAAGAGTTTGATGCCACGATTGCATTTGCCATTATATCTACAGAGAAGAGTTTGCAAAGTTTAGTTGTCATATTTTAAAATCATTAATAGGATATTTAATGATTCTCCCACTATTTTCTTCAAATGAATAACCCTCAAGTATTCATTTGGAAAGTTCAAAACTTTCTAGTAGGCCAAGATCCATATAATATATTACCATTCTCAAGGCAGCCTTGGCTACTATACTCAAGAACGACTGTTTAGGTAAGCAACATTTGTTATTTCTTCTTCTTATAAGTAGCAGGTAACTCCATACCAAATTGACTACAAAATTCCCCCAATTGTTTTCGCTCCACCATATTTTGGCGTTTTAATTGTTGATTTAATTTTATCTCATTACATAGGTTTAACCCCTCTTATGTGCAAGTTCCTATTAACTTACGATAAGTATAATCATTATAAGGAATAGAGTGACCAACCCCGCTAAGAGATTTTCTAACTCTTTCAGCGAATAAATGAGGAAGGCCATTAATAAATTTAGACTTCCAATGAGAACTATTACTCTCAGGGAGTTCCATAACTCTGCTTAAAAAAGTATCTTTGTACCAACGAAAATCAGTCATTGTTTTACACCTAAGATTTTGTAATAAAGTTCTAATATTCTCACTATTATCATTATAACTAAAGTGTAAACAACATTTTCTATAGTTTCATTATTTTCATGTTTAACAGTAGATAATATCATTTCATGATTAACAGGAGACAAATAATTATCCCACCAACCTTTAAGTTGACCAGTAAAACCAGCTGCTATCACTTTAGCTATATTAACATCAGAGTTATTAGTACTTTTACAAATAGTGGAATACATCAGCATTCTATGAATGACATTATATATCTGTTTATCCGTGTAACCATCTATATTCCATTCATAAATATTTTTACCATTATAACTATTGTTTAATTGGTATTCTTGCTCCTCATGTAGAACATCAATAGGTGAAGGTCTATTATAATAATATAATCTTTGAGTAGGTTTATAAGCCCATTTTTCAAGTTTATTAATTTGATCCTGAATAACCTGTTTGGGTTCATTATTTTCATAGAACTGATTTATAAAATCATTATCCATAGTATTTATGGACATTTTAGAAAAAAATTCTTCTATAGATCTTTCCCATTCAGAAATTGGTTTTAATTTAAAATCTTTAATTTCATGGGAAGGTTGAATGCTTGCAGAAGCAACAGGAATAGGAAGAGTAGAATTATCTATATGATTAATAGTATTATTCATTACCAGGATGATATTATCAACTTTCTTATGTAAAGAACTAATCTGTTATCCTAAAATACTCAAAAATAGATTTGAATAGTTATGTTGTTGTAAGAGAGAATTTGTCTGTTTACATGTAACAGTTAATGTATCATTCTCAAATAATTTAGAAAGAGCAAGAAAATTACAATTTTCAAGCTTAAAGGCTTGCAAAGGAGGATAAACTTCTTTCACAGTTTGCCCATTCAATAATTTATAATTCTTTTCTAATACCGAAATATAATTTTCTACATAAGTGGAGAAAACCCAAGGAATAAATGGTATAGAAGTATTTTTTTCAAAATACAATATTCATAAAATTCTTTTTGCAAAGCTTCTTGTTGAATTTTATTAAAATTCCCAAAAAACCAACTCATAAATGCTTTGTCCCATCTTGTTTAATTAAATTAAATTCTGCTTTAATTTCTAACCTAACTTCCGAGCCAGGACTAAAATCAATAATCGGTGTATTATTCATTAAAAGTGTATTATTCATTAAAACTATAACTCATTTCAAACATAGTCTCTACATTGTTTTTATCAGAATGTCCTGTAATAATATTATCTTTATGCATATGCAATTTATTTATCCTAGATTCATTTTATGCATCGTCATCTTGTGTTTCTTCTCTAATCTGAGATGTCGAGTTTCTAGATGTAGAAGGAATGTCTACTAAATAATCTAATGGAGAAATAAATGAACGAATAGAACTAGATCTTGATAATCTAGAAGTATTACCTATAATCCTATTATGATTATTTTCAAAATTTAAAGTAACAGATCCTTCAGGAGTCTGAACTACATTTAATAAATTAGATTGAATAATTGGTTGGGGAGGCATAGTTCTTTCAATAGTCCAATTTTCAGGAAAAATGATTTCTTCCCATTTAACAGCTCTTCTAGTAGTTATATCATATCTACTAAAATTAGTTTCAATTATGATAGTTTCATTCGTTGGTTTATTTATCAGTTTACAATGAGGATTCAAACTATATAAAGGTTTCAAATAAATTCTATAACAAATACAAATTACTTCTGAACCCTGTGCATAATTATAACCATGGGTTTTAACATTTAATGTTAAAGAATCAAGTATATTAACATCTGTTAATGAAAGCTGCAAATTTGGATAAACATCAAAATATACAGGGCCATGAGCCAAACTTGATTTTATTACCCCCCATAATAGATTGTTTCCCTTTAAGGTTTCTACCATCTCTTAAAGCTGCTATAAAGCTTTCTGGAAATTCTTCTAAAGTTAAGGGTTTAAAAGCAACATGTACTAATCCAATATGAAGAAACTTATGAGTTTCCCTATTAGGACAAATATCTTGTTCATTTAATAGTTGAATAAACATTTCTTCATTATTTAAGGAAATAGATTCGTCAGTAGGTTTGACTACCTGTTTTAAACCTAATTTTTCAAAAGTTCCTAATTGATAAATAGTTATAGGACTAACTTTTGGAATTGTCCATTTGTTTAATAAATCTAAATTCTGAGGTATATCATACTCATTACTACTACTGTTTTTAACAGTTGACTTGTTAACTAAAACATGCTTATGCATTCTTGATGTAAATAAACTGATAGTTTGTCATAAGTGTAATAAGGTGGGTCATATAGCAAAAAATTGTTGGACCAAGAAAAAGATTAATAGTCTTGATATAGATAATAATCTTAAAGATAAACTTTCTAAATTACTTTTAACATCGGATGATTCTGAAGATGAATTATATTATGAGTCTTCTTATGAAGGTGAGTCGAGTGGGCTTAAAGCTATGGACAATGATTCTGTTATAACTACTTCTAGTGATTCTGAGTGTGAACCTTGTCTTATAGGTAAACTTTGTATTATATACTATTGTTACACACACACACACACACACACATATATATATATATATATATATATATATATATATATATATATATATATATATATATATATATATATATATATATAGTAAACAAACTTATTAATTATTCTATAATTCGTATGATGTTAAGATTAAAATTTGTATCTAATTTTCATTTAGTATTATTTATACTCAGATTTTCTTTTAAAATACTTTATTTCTAATTGCTTGTTGTTAATATACATTAATAAATATCAAACTTAAAAGTAATTAAATAAAATTTATTTTTATGTTACATAAACAAATTTGGTTAAAATTAAAATTCCTTGTGGTACATTGGTTAGAGCGTCAGTGTTTGCAACGAGAGGTCAAACACAAATATTAAATTGTAGATAACGTGTGACTATGTATAATTCTTTAGGATCCTCCGGTTATTAAATTTCTTTTTAAATAAAATAAGTTTTATTTCTTTTAATATTTATTTTAAAACATTAAATTATTTTCGCGGCATTTACCAAAAAGTGCCGCAAAATGTCATATTTTTACTGTGTTTGTGGCATTTAAAAAGTGTCACAAGTTGTGTCGTCAATTTATTTATGGCACTTCATTAGTGTCACGAAAAAAAATGACACCGCTTGTGGGGGCACTTTCAGAAAGTGCCGCACAAGTGTCACAAAAGTGGTTTTGAACTTTTCGTGGTATTTATCCAGTGCCACCAAAAGACAAATATGCCATAGTGACTTTGATAATATTGATCATTGTGCACACAATTCTCAAGCTTCTCTTGTAGGTTCAAAACGATCTAAAGTTCACAACAAAGAGATGAACCACACAATAAATGGAAAAAATGAGCTAAGACTCCAAGAAAAGAGTCACATGCCAAGGACAACAAAGATGTAGAGAGATCATCAAGAAAAGAAGTTGCATACATCTTTGATGACTCTACAAAGGACAAAAGTGAAAGTGTTGATCATGACAAAGATCACACTCAATGCCTCATTGGACTCGTTGATGATGAAGTTCAACAAGAAATCCAAAGTCCAAACTCTATGAGTAATGTGGTACAATTCTCAATTCAACTCTAGATAGTGATCATGATCCTTATGTGCTATTAAGTGTTTTATATGATGAGTTGAAAAAGATGGCTAAGAAGAATAAAGCTATGTGTAATGAACTTGCTTGCTCACGAAATAAAAGATATAGATTGCAAGTAGAGTATGATATTCTTCTTAAATCTTTTCAAGTCATAGAGAATGAAAAAGAGAGCATGATTTTATCGCTTGATGCTTTATCTCTCGAAAACCATGAATTACTTGACAAGATGCTAATTGTTGATTCTAAGCTTGTTGAGTATGATATCTTGAAACATAAACTTGATATTCTAAATGGTTATGTGGATAAGTGTACATGTGCTAGAGATATTGATATGAGACCAAGCCAAGGGCAGCCCTACTTAAAAGATCCCTGTAAGCCCTAAGGGCGAACAAACTCAGTTTTTGATAATGGACAAACATTTGATGTTGTGTCTAATGGTTTCAATCTTTGTGATAGAATAATGGTTCTCATAATGGAAGCTCTAAGTACTTCAATCAAGCCATGATCAAGATTCAAAGTTATACTTAAAGGCGTATCTCGTCGAGATTGAAGATTGAAGACTTAGGTTTGGTTAGAATAAGCTTAGTCTCTATAGTCTTTATCTTATAAGCTCTAACCAATGCTCTCATGAACATAAGTACACAACACTCAAGTCTTGCATGTTTTCATAAACACGTTTTCAAAAGGCTAAAGTTTCAAAATGATTCTCATATGTGTTCATATCTCAAAAGCCTTTGATTTCAAAGTATAAGTCTTTTAAAACGGTTTTCTAATTGCTCTTACTTGTTACATATTGAGAAAACCTTTTAGACTTCAAAAGATTTCAAAACGTGTGAAAAATCAACATTTTTCAAAGCTCAGAAGGTCGGATCATCCGAGCTTTTCTCGGATCGACCGAAGCAAAACAGAGAGTTGTAGCTCTTGGAAAAAAAGCTAGTTTGGTCGACCTAAGGGTCTGGTCGGTCGACCGACCTTGGCTTCGGCTCAACCGAGCTTGACTTCGGTCATCCGAGGTGTGATTTCGGTCAACCGAACTCTGTATAAACTAGCCGTTATTTGACCGTTGCAGAGTCGTTTTTCAGCCTATTTTGAAATGTATAAATACTCCAAAGCTAGAGAATGACTCCAAAACTTGCACATACAATATAGATTGATTTCTTATCAAGTCTAAACACCTTCAAAGCAAAAACACTTCATTTCCATGATCTAAATCATTCAAACGTGTTATTTCAAAAAGCAAGACAAATAGTGGAATTCATATGTTCTAAAGAGCCAACAATTCTTGTACTTCAAAGGTATATATCTTTCACTTAGAAGAGTGAACAACCTTGTTATTTAACCCATCTTATTCCCTTTCTTAGTGATAGGGTTAATCTTGTAAAAGTCCTACTTTGTGTGGGCAAGTAACTCTTAGTGAGTTTGTGTATTGTGGTTGTGTTGTAAAACTCTTAGTGAGTTAGCCACGATTGTAAAAAAGTCTTCTTAGTGAAGTTGTTGCAAATCCTTGGGTGCGGCTCAAGGTAGTGGATGTAGATTCTAAGTGAATCGAACCACTCTAAATCCTTTGTCTTGTGATTGGCTTTTGTATTGCTTTTAATCATCTTGCTCAAACCTACACTAGCTTTGAATAGATTCGAAAAAGTTTGCAAGATCGACTAAAACCCAATTCACCCCCTCTCCCCCCCCCCCCCTCTTGTGTTTTACAATCCCCTTGTCAACATTCAAGGACCGATGACTAGATCAAGAACAAGGAAGACTTTAGAGAATATTGCAACGATGATCCGAGACATTAAAGTTAAAGAGGAAGTGAACCTTCAACTAGAAGATGATGACGAAGTCAACCTTTTAACTTTCAAGAAGATACAAATCGGCCCAAAGAAGCAAAGTGGCTAAAAAGGGCATTTTGGTCTTTTTACACATTAAAGTCTATTTTAGCAATTCTAGACTATTCTAGACTTTAATTGTTTTCAGTATTGTTATTTCTTATTTTAGCCGTGTGATAGCAAGTAATTGCTATAATAAAGGACATGTTGTCCATGCGTTAGTTAGTTGGTTAATAAGAGTCCTAATGCAACTAGGACTCTTCATAGATTTGGTAGTTAGTTTGTTTCTAGGTGCCAAGATAATAGGAACATGTGCCTATTATCTTGTTTAGGTAGTTACTTGATAGCAAGTTGTTATTCAAGAGTCCTAATTCTTCAAGGACTCTTATTTGTTTTCAAGAGTCCTGATCCTTTAAGGACTCTTATTTCTCTTTATGGTTGTAACCGAAATCTCAACCTACTTAAGGGAGATTTCGGCCATCTTTAATGGGTACGTTAGATATATTGATATTTTGGTAAGGTTATTCCTTAGCTTCTCGTGTTTGAACTTCTAAGTAGAAATTCATTCATTCTTGAGTTACTGTATCAACAAGAATAGTTTCTCTTGTTGTGGTGTTTCAGCCTCCATTGTTAATTAGCCATCCTTAGTGTTGCGTTGATTAAATTCCCTTAGAAACTAGTTCGAGAATTGAAGAAAGATCGGGCTCAACTCAAGTCGAACCTCACGGTTCTTCATTAGGTGGTATCAGAGCAAAAGGTTCTTCTCCAATTCCTGGTATACCCTACGCACAATTTTTTTTCTTGTTTGCAGAGATTGACAAAAAAAAAAAAAAAACATTACGGCATTATTAAAATTGGGCAGCCGATTACAAAAGCAAAAGCCTCTCGGTTTAAAGAAATTGGCAGCCGAGTTAGTATAGATTGAATAGCGAACTATAAAGCCATAAGCAAACTTCTTGGATTGATAGCGTTGGCGCCTCGTCCAAGAATTGGCAAACGTTCCTCCTTTATTTTGAGCCGTGTTTAAAGATACATATACATCAAGAATTGATAGCGTTGGCGCCTCATTCATTGATACCTCTCGGCCAAAGGTAAGGAAAAATTCAAGCAAACAAGAACATCAAGAAGATCAAGAACAACAAGAACCGGTTTCCATTCTCGATTAGGATTTCGTTTCTTCATCTTTTTCTTTCTTAAGCTTTTCGTTTAGGTCAAAGATAGGATTTCTTTCCTTATTTTTCAGCTTTGTGTCAACGCAACAAGTTAGGAACCCATTCTTTAAATCTAGAGTTTGAAGTTCTATACGAGCGGTGTTGGAATAAAGAGTGAATCTTTCATTGCTATCTAACATTTTTGAGTGTTTTCTTTTGTTTTCTAACTTATAACTATGTCTTTCCAAGGTTCTCCATCAAAGAAAGGTGAAACTTCTGATATGGAAAAGATAATTCACATGATGGCAGAGATGACGGGAAAAATAGATGAGTTAAAGGGTGAATTAGCCGAGACAAAAATCCATGTTCAGCAAATTGAAAATCAGCAACGTCTTCCTCAAGACAATGCCGAGAACAATCTTCAAAGGGTTGAGAACATGGAACCGCCAAGGGCTCCACAATTTCCGAGAGCAAATTTGGTAAATCCGGCAATTCAAGCAAATCGGATTATCAACAATCCGATATATCAGCCGAGAAGAGGAGACTATATTCAGCAAGTTGAAACCAATCTTGGTTCCATCAAGACCAAGATTCCCCCTTTTGAAGGTACAAATGATCCCGAATTATTTTTAGATTGGATTCGTAAAATTAACCATGTTTTTTCTGTTCATAACTATTCGGAAGAAAAGAAAGTGAAGTTGGCAGCCATGGAGTTTTATGGATATGCATCCATTTGGTGGGACAAAGAAACCGAAACAAGGGCAAAAGTGGAACAACCGGAAATTTCCACTTGGGTTGAGATGAAAGCGGTTATGAAGCGACGTTTTGTTCCTTTAAATTACTTAAGGAAACTTTACAACCGCCTACAAAGATTAAAGCAAGGTGATAGATCCGTCGATGAATACTACAAAGCCATGGAAATTGCAATGATTCGAGCCGATATTAGTGAAGGAGATGAAGCAACAATGGCGAGATTCTTGGCTGGTCTTAATGACAAAATCCAGACAAAGGTAGAACATGCTAATCTTGATAATATTACGTCTATATTATATTATGCAGAGCAGATCGAAAGACAGCAAAAGGAAAAGAGTTTAAATGCAAAACCGGCAACTTTCCAACCTTGGAGGAAGCCGAACACAACTCAGAACTTTCCTACTGTTTTGCCGAGCCAAAATAAGGGCAAGAGGTATTTTATGAGGGAAAAACAGCCACGGGACGGTTTAGGGCAGCAAAGTCTCAAAACCCATCAAATCCGGTCAATACGAAGGTAATTCGACTCCATTTGTTACCCGAGAATGCTTTAAATGTAGGGGCAAATGACACATTGATAGGGACTGCCCTAACAAGAGTTCAATGATAATGTTGGACGATGGATCGTGGGTAAGTGATGAGGAAACCGAAGATGCGGAATATGAGGAAGAAACCGAGGCTTTTAAGGTACCGCCATCTTCTGATAATCAACTTTTGGTCACGAGGAAGTTACTTCATTCCCAACCATTAGATGATCTTCATCAACATAGGAGTAATCTGTTTCAAACCAAGTGCGACGTTAAAGGCAAGTCTGTTTTAGTAATTATTGATAATGGAAGTTGTACTAACGTTTGCTCTTATGATATGGTTTCCGCACTTGATTTACCATGTAAGGCACATCCTATACCTTATAAATTATCGTGGTTGAATAATAATGGTGAAATCAAGGTGGATAAGCAAGTTGAGATAGAGTTCGAGATTGGGAGATATAAGGGTTCGATTTTATGTGATGTGGTCCCGATGACTGCAAGTCACATGATTTTGGGAAGGCCATGGCAATATGATCGAAGTGCAAATCACATGGGAAGAGAAAGTACATATCGGCTTCAAAAGGATGATTTAAAGTTTTTACTAATTCCTTTGTCTTTAAATGCAGCATGTGAGGTACATAAACAAATGGCCATCAATAGAGAGAAGAGAGAAGAGAGAAAAGCAAAGAAAAGAGAGTGAGGGGAAAAATACGAGTGATCCGAACCTTGAGGTAAAAACCGAGAGAAAAAAGGAAGAAAAAGCCTTGAGCTTAGTGAGACAAAAGGCAAGCTCACACAAAGAGAGAAAAGAGTGTTTATTTATCAACCCGGGAAAGGTAGATAGGGCGATACGAGCAAAACAACCACTTGTTTTGTTAGTATTCTGAGAAACCGAAAGGTCTCTCCATTCTAATGATTTTTCTTTTGATCTAACATCATCTTCTCTCCCTAGTCTTGCTTTTGATCTTTTACAGGAATTCCAAGACGTATTTCCCAAGGAGTTGCCGAGGGGCCTGCCTCCAATTCGAGGAATCGAGCATCAAATCGACTTCATTCCGGGAGCAAGTTTGCCAAATCGGGCTGCCTACCGAGCCAATCCGGATGAAACTCGAGAAATACAAAGGCAAGTTGATTTACTCTTTGAGAAGGAGCAGTACGAGAATCTTTAAGTCCTTGTGCTAGTCCAGTAATTTTAGTACCTAAGAAAGAAGGGACTTTCAGATTATGTACGGATTGTCGCGATATTAATAAGATAACTATTAAATATAGACATCCGATTCCTCGCTTAGATGATATGCTAGATGAGTTAAGTGGCGCTTTAATATTTTCTAAAATTGATTTAACTCAAGGTTATCACCAAATTAGAATGAAAGAAGGTGATGAATGGAAAACCGCTTTTAAGACTAAATATGGATTATATGAATGGATTGTTATGCCTTTTGGTCTTACTAATGCACCTAGTACTTTCATGAGATTAATGAACTACATATTTCGGCATTGTTTTGGCAAATTTGTTGTAGTTTATTTCGATGACATTCTTGTTTATAGTAAAAACTTAGAAGAGCATATAGAACATCTTAAAGCTGTTTTTACTATTCTAAGAGAGCAAACTTTATATGCTAAACTTGAAAAGTGTGTTTTTTGCACTAATTCGGTTAACTTTCTTGGCTATATAGTTAGTTCTCAAGGTATTTGTGTTGATCCGGTTAAAATTCAAGCTACTCAAGAGTGGCCGAGACCAACAAGTGTGACACAAGTTAGATCGTTTTATGGGTTAGCAAGCTTTTATAGGCTTTTTATTCGTGATTTTAGCACGATGGCTGCCCCATTAAATGAAGTAATGAAGAAAGACGTCTCATTCTTTTGGGACAAACCGCAAGAAGAATCCTTTGAGAAGATGAAACAATTACTTACTTGTTCTCCTATTTTATCTATACCTCACTTTGATTTAATGTTTGAAGTCGAATGTGATGCTTCAGGTTTAGGTATTGGGGCTGTTTTACAACAACAAGGTAAACCTTTAGCATATTTTAGTGAGAAATTAAGCAACGCTTCACTTAATTATCCTACTTATGATAAGGAGTTATATGCCATTGTTAGAGCTTTAGAAACTTGGCAACACTACTTGATCGCAAGGGAATTTGTCATTCATACCGATCATGAGTCAATCAAGTATCTAAAAGGCCAAAGTAAGTTGAATAAAAGACATGCAAGGTGAGTTTCTTTTATCGATACTTTTCCGTACATCATCAAATACAAGAAAGGTAAAGAAAACATCGTTGCCGATGCTCTATCTCGAAGATATACTTTGCTCTCTTTAATACATGCTAAATTACTTGGTTTTGATAATATCAAAGCATTATATAAGGATGATTTGGAATTTTCAGATTTATATGCCAAATGTGAGCTCTCGGCTCAAATTCCATTTTTCAGATTTGAAGATTTCTTATTCAAAAGCAATAGATTGTGTATTCCATCATGCTCTATTAGAGAATTAATTGTTAGGGAAGCACATTGTGGCGGTTTAATGGGTCATTTTGGTGTTGTTAAAACTCTAGATATTTTACATGAACACTTTTATTGGCCTAAAATGAAAAAGGATGTTAGGAAAATATGTGAACTTTTCTTCAAATGTAAACAAGCTAAAAGTACAAGCAAAGCTCATGGATTATACATGCCTTTACCTGTTCCCTATTCACCTTGGATTGACTTATCCATGGATTTTATCTTAGGATTACCGAGGTCTCAAAGAGGTAATGATAGTATCATGGTTGTCGTAGATCGTTTTTCTAAAATGTCTCACTTTATTCCTTGCAGGAAAACAAACGATGCAAGTCATGTTGCGGATTTATTCCTAAAAGAAGTGGTGCGGCTTCATGGGTTTCCGAGAACCATAGTAAGTGATAGGGACGTAAAGTTCTTAAGTTACTTTTGGAAGACATTATGGAAAAAATTGGGAACTAAATTGCTATTTTCCACATCTAGTCATCCTCAAACCGATGGCCAAACTGAGGTAACAAATAGAACTTTAGGGGTTTTACTTCGCGCTTTAATTCAAAAGAACTTAAAAGGGTGGGAAGAATGTTTACCTATTGTTGAATTTGCATATAATAGAACTTTACATTCTACTACAAATAATTCTCCGTTTGAAGTTGTTTATGGTTTTAATCCTTTAACCCCGTTAGATTTAATTCCTGTACCTGTTGATGAGTATTATGATATAGAAGGTGACTCTAGAGCTGATTATATACAAAATTTACATCAACAAGTAGCCGAGAATATCAAGAAAAGGAATGAACAAGTTGCACATCAAGCCGACAAAGGCCGCAAGCAAATTTCATTTGACGTTGGTGATTGGGTTTGGTTACACCTTCGGAAAGATCGCTTTCCAAATGAAAGAAAGAGTAAATTGCATCCAAGGGGAGATGGACCATTCCAAGTCGTTGCAAGGATCAATAATAATGCATACAAGATAGACTTAAAAGGTGAGTACGGCGTACATTCTACTTTTAATGTTTCTGACTTATCTCCTTTCGATTTTGATACAGATTTCGTGGCTGATCACGATGATGATTCAAGGACGAATCATGCTTTTCGAGAGGGAGGGGATGATACGAGACCAAGCCAAGGGCAACCCTACTTAAAAGATCCCCTTGTCAACATTCAAGGACCGATGACCAGATCAAGAACAAGGAAGACTTTAGAGAATATTGCAACGATGATCCAAGACATTAAAGTTAAAGAGGAAGTGAACCTTCAACTAGAAGATGATGACAAAGTCAACCTTTTAACTTTCAAGAAGATACAAATCGGCCCAAAGAAGCAAAGTGGCTAAAAGGGCATTTTGCTCTTTTTACACATTACAGTCTATTTTAGCCTATTCTAGACTTTAATTATTTTCAGTATTGTTATTTCTTATTTTAGCCGTGTAATAGCAAGTAATTGCTATAATAAAGGACACGTTGTCCATGTGTTAGTTAGTTGGTTAATAAGAGTCCTAATGCAACTAGGACTCTTCATAGATTTGGTAGTTAGTTTGTTTCTAGCCGCCAAGATAATAGGAACATGTGCCTATTATCTTGTTTAGGTAGTTACTTGATAGCAAGTTATTATTCAAGAGTCCTAATTCTTCAAGGACTCTTATTTGTTTTCAAGAGTCTTAATCCTTTAAGGACTCTTATTTCTCCTTATGGTTGTAACCGAAATCTCAACCTACTTAAGGGAGATTTCGGCCATCTTTAATGGGTACGTTAGATATATTGATATTTTGGTAAGGTTATTCCTTAGCTTCTCGTGTTTGAACTTCTAAGTAGAAATTCATTCATTCTTGAGTTACTGTATCAACAAGAATAGTTTCTCTTGTTGTGGTGTTTCTGCCTCCATTGTTAATTAGCCATCCTTAGTTTTGCGTTGATTAAATTCCCTTAGAAACTAGTTCGAGAATTGAAGAAAGATCGGGCTCAACTCAAGTCAAACCTCACGGTTCTTCATCAGATATCCTTGGTAATGTGCTTGTAGTTCAATATGATTCACATGATAATACTTGTTTAGAGCACAAACACAATCACAAGTATGCACATTCTAATTCTTCTAATGCTAGAACCTCATATTCCACCAATCTTTATGCTAATTGCTCATATTGTGGAAAATGTGGACATCATGCTACATGTTGCATTATTAAGAATAAGATTGAAAGAGGTGCAAAATCGACATGAGTCGTAAAATGCCCTAGGACTAACCCTCAAGGACCCAAAAGAGTTTGAGTAACAAAATTGCACTTTATTGCAAAAAATATGGGAATTCCGGTCGATCGAAGAAATGGTAAAAAAGACATAACCAGAAGCAGGGCATCTTGGTCGACAGAACCCCAGCCCCGGTTGACCGGAATAGACACAGAAATAAATTCAATTTTACCTCGGATGAGGGCTGGATGACTGCCAAGGACCTCCGGTCGACCGAAGCGTATCAAATTTCAGATTTTAAAGGGGTCTTCAGATCGTTTTTCAAAATCTATCCAACTTCCTTCTTTCAAAATACCAAAATTCTCTCATATCTCTCCTCATTTTCAAAGCCCAAACTTAACCAAACACAAATTACTTCCACAAACCTTCAATTCAAATCATCATGAAGACCAATCAAAACACCAATCCTATTTCAAATCCTTCAAAAGACCAACCCAAGTGAAATTCTTCCAAAAGAAAAGAACAAATTCAAAGACTCTAACAATTCGAGAATCTATTGAGCTCACTCCCAAAAGATTCAAAATGAAGAAAATTGCGGAAAAGGGCAAAGGGAAAACGAAGGTGACAACTCATACCGACGATGAAACGAAGTCCGATGAAGATCGTCATATCCCACCACCTTCTCCACGATTCCAAGGAGAGTGTTCATCATATGCTACAAGAAAGGTAACCCCTAGATTCTACTCCGATGACGCTAATAAACTTTATGAGACATTAGTGAGGGAAAAAAGAGGTATCATCCCGGGTTATGTGAGAGATATGAGCACATTTTATAAGGGGTTAGATGAGATAGATGAGTACTTTGTTGATATGGGGTGGTTTAATATTTTTGTTCACAAGTGTGAGATATATCCCCTTACAATCTATGAATTCGAGTCAACCTTATAGAGGAAGGAAAAGGGGATGATGGGGAATATTGTAGGACATTAAGGGAAAGGTCTCTAGAATTTAGCTTCTCGAAACATATGTTTTGTAATATTCTTGGAATAGGGCTTGAATAAGATGTTATCCGTTATTTTGACAACTCCGAGAGCGTGCCGAGTGAAGACACCTTGGATATTGGAAGCTTCAAAACTTATTTCAACATCAAGGGAGCTTTCAATAAATCCAAAGAGAGAGATCAACAAATTGGATGAATATGATCAGATTCTTCACCACATGGTGTAAAATGTGGTCATCCCCGTCAACGGCCACAAGAGCTCCATCTCGTGCCTTCAAATGGCGGTTATGCAATGACTAGTAGAAAGAAAGAAAGCCAACTTTGGCTACTTGGACTTGAGGCATTTCATTGAAAGTGTCAAGGGGACTAGGAAATTCATACCCTATGGGAGTATGCTTACTTTGATCTTCAAGAAATTCAAGCTCAAACTCACCAATCCTAGTCTAAGAAGCAAAAGACATAACATTTACAATGAAGGTCTCTTTCATCAAATACATATGCTACTAGTTGGTGGAAAATGGAAATTCCAAACTAGAAGCACTGACGAAGAGCTGTTGCGGCAACAATTGCACAATGTATTAGCCCAAAGGCAAGTGAAACAATTAGAAAACACATTGAATCAAGAAGGGCTCAAAGGAAAAATGAGCCCCATTCAAGATATGGAGGGGTACAAGGGCAAGGAAATGAAAATGCAAGAAGGGAAAGCCTTTGAAGATGTGCATATTAATCTTGATGAGGATATTGGTGTGCAAGGAGAAGAAAGGAAAAATATTGATATTCAAAGTGTCAACGTTGAAAAAGAAGCCTCTCACAAAAGGAATGATGTCAACAATGATCTACTATTGCAAATATTGTCAAGGTTGGATGCATTCCAAACAAACTTCAATAATTTCCAAGAAAGCTTCAACACTAGGATGACAAATTTGGAGATGCGGAAACAAGATTGGAGGAGATTGAATACCAATAACTTACACAAAAACAAAGAAGTCAACACTTGTAATGGAAAGTGAAGAAGAATAGGAGAAAGAAGAAAAATAAGAGGCTAGTGATGATGAGTCTAGTGATGAAAGTGGGGAGAATAGTGAAAGGGAGAAAGAAAAAAGAAGAAGATGAGAAATATAAAGAGAAGATAGATGAAGCAAGAGGTATGAATGAAATTTTGAGTGATGATGATGAAAGTGAGAAAGAGGATGATATTGAGGTGAAAGATGACAATGAAGATGGAAATGAGGTTGAGAATGAAGAAGACAAGGAAGAAGAGCGAGGGGTTTAAGAATCTTCAAAGGATGATGATGATTAAGAGCATTAAAATGAAGCATCCAAGAATCTCGTGGTGTGAAGTCAAGATGCAAGAAGCGCATTCTACGAACCTAATGAGAAATCTCTTTAAACTCTATATTTTTATATATTTTTTCTAATTTGTTATCCCCTATGTATCCCTAGCTTATAAATTTTCGTTCTTAATCTTCCATATTTATGTATAATTGCTTGTAAGGTATATATGTATAACGTGCTAAGTTCTATTTTGATGATCTTATGAGCATGTGTTTTAGAGAGCTTAATGATTATACATTTGTAATGCCATATGGTTATATGTCTTGGGGGAGTAGTTGACGCTATGCCATATGTTTAAACTTTAACCTTTTTGGCTTTAATAGCATGGGGTAGTTTTATGATCATATATTTAAATGTCAAGTATATTTTCTATGTGGTTGATCGCCTATAGCTTGATTTGAAGTATAGAATGTGTTTATGGCATTGGTATATGACTTTATATATGATGGTGGCAGTTTTGATGTGTCTTGATTTGAATTCTGCAAGTTTAGCAGTTTTCTGCCATAAGTCCGGTCGATCAGACTTGGTGCCTTGGTCGACCGAAGCAGCTTGGTCGACCTGAGGCTTCTATGCGGTCGATCGGAGCATCTGTTTTATGCTAAACTCAAACTTCACTCTTCTATATCTTGTAAGTTTTTCTTTTATTTTAACATGGGAACTACCTGAGGGGGATATTTTGTATGTTTTCTATCTTATACCACCATATATTTGTGATGTATGCTTACAAAATTCATATCATATGCATCATCACATCTCAACTTGTCTTTGTTCTTCATATTTCATATCTGTTAGCCAACTTGTGTGCTTTATAGGGGAGTTGTGCGATCTTGATTAATATATATTTTGTATCTACCTCCCTTATTTCATGAGATCATGTACGATTTACTCTATATCTTTTGATCTTATGTAGCTTTTTGGTTATCTTGATGCTTAAGAGTTATTATACTTCTTTGTCTAACAATTTACTTAAAGAGGAACATTCTCCATAGTGTTATCTTACACTTCCTCATATGTTTTGTAATACATATGCTCATCATGTCTCATGTGTTTAAATGGTATTACATTCATCTTTGTTAGCTGTGGTCTTAACTTGATTCTATCTTGTTAATTGTTATAGCTAACTTTGTTTTTGGTAAAAAAGGGAGATTGTGCTTTAAGGTTTTATTCCTATATCTCCATAGATTTATCTTTGATTGTTGAATCATTTTTTAGCCATATGACCATCTTTGATTTTATGTGACATTATGTGCTCTCTTTCTTTTGATATCAACAAAGCTTAAAATCTCTTCAAAATATTATCTTTTAAATCTTATATTCATTTTAAGATAAGCATCATCTCTTGGCCACTCACATTTCATTTCTAAATGGCCTTTTACAAATGATGTGCTTAATCCGCATTTAAAATTTCCTTATTTGGTTTTTCTTTATTATCTTTCTTGGTCTTATTTTGGTCTTTAGATATGCTTCCCTTGGTTTATTTTTTATTCAATCTATTTGACCACAAGCTTCTTCAAGATTTCAAACTTAATCCTTGATAAAAGATTTTCATCTTTGATTCTTTGGATCGCTATTTTAACAAAAAGGAGGAGAAAATGTTTTTCACATTGGCGCTCTGATGAACGTTTTTTATTTTGACAAAAATGGGGGAGAAAACCTAGCATTTAAAATGTGCCAAGAAAAGTAATTTATAAAAGAAGAAAGCTAAGAACTTTGCAAAATAGAAGAGATAAGGGATTCTTTAAAAGAGGGGGAGTAGAGTGATTTTTAAAACCATCTACTTGTCTTGATCATTTACATCCTTATCTCATGCTTTGATATTTTGTTCGTAATTGTCTTTATCCTTTTCTTATTATATTCCCATTTGCATCACTGTTTTGTCTCGTAAAAAGGTGGAGATTGTAAGCTCTAAGGGCTAATGTGATCAATATAGTTTTGATGATAACAAACCATTGTGTAGTTCTAATGTTTGTGTGAACTTGTGTTTTGATTATAGATATTTATACTCACACATACATTAATGAAAATTGTAAGATAGCTTCTTGTGGACATCAAAGGTATCATTCTACAACAAGAAGAAGCTACACATTGCAAGACTCCATGACAAGGTTGAAGTGGATTCTACAATCCTTGAAAGTGGTTGAAATGTCAAGAAGGAAGATCAAGAGTTAATAGTCATCCAATCACAAGTGAAGTATCTTTAGGTTAGCTCTTAGCCATTGAACTGTTAAAGTCCATGAAGCTACATGATAGAAGATTGCACAAAGGACTTCACCACAAAGAAGATTACATCTTGAAGACTTGAAGACCTACAAAATTAGTCTAGTCTACATAGATAGTATGCTAAAGTTCATACTCTTGCATGTTTTCAAAACACACATTTTCTTTGATTCAATATTTGAAAAAGTTTTTGAAACCATATGTTAAGTGTTGGTTAATGCATAAGATCTTTAAAATATTTTAAATATCTTTGAAAAACACTTAGGCATGGGTTTTAGAACATTAGAAATGTACCAAGTGGAGAAACCACTTTTGGACTGAAGTCCGGTTGACCTTACCTTAGTTCGAGGTTGGTTTTTGTTCTTAGTCAATTTTGAATATTCAAAGACTCCAATTCCTATGTTCCCTCGAACGACCTCGCTATAGGCCGATCCACCGAAACATACATTCGGAAGACTAGACCACCATTTGCGGTCGATCGAGATCAGTCTAGAAGCCTTTATTCTTAACTTCGGAAGCTTTCCATACGACCTACCAACTATTGCGGTCGACTGGAGCTGTCATGCCAAGGCAAAAATATAGTAATTGTAACTCATTTTTCTTGTGATTTCTGGCCTCTATAAATAGTCTTTAAAGCTGATTTTTGTTCTTTAACCAAGCCATAAGAGGGCATTTGATGTACACTTTTAAACAAAGCCTGATTTTCCCAAATATAGGAAAAAGAGAAAATTCTCAAAGAAAAAATTAGATAGAAAATCTGATAGAAAATTGGAAAGAAAAAAGAATAAGAAAGATTCTTATGATAAAAATAAACTGATTGTTTGTCATAAGTGTAATAAGGTGGGTCATATAGCAAAAAATTGTTGGACCAAGAAAAAGATTAATAGTCTTGATATAGATAATAATCTTAAAGATAAACTTTCTAAATTACTTTTAACAACGGATGATTCTGAAGATGAATTATATTCTGAGTCTTCTTATGAAGGTGAGTCGAGTGGGCTTAAAGCTATGGATAATGATTCTGTTATAACTACTTCTAGTGATTCTGAGTGTGAACCTTGCCTTATAGGTAAACCTTGTATTAAAAATACTAATGATGAAGAGTTTTATAAACTTGTTTCACAATTTCAAGAGATGGAAATAAATATTCTTGATAATGATCAATGGGTAGAATTACTGAAAGTAATTAAAGAACCATAATTAAGATAAAAAAATAATTGGTCAAATGGGTAATACCCCAAGTACTTCAGGTACTGCTAATGATATTAGCAAATAAGTAGTCTATAAGGAACCTTATACTATGTTTATAAACTTCTTAATACTAAACAGGTTAGTAGTAATCCGGCTTCTTTAAAAGATATTTTAATTGAAGTTGAAAATCTTAAATCGGAAATTAAATTTCTTATAAACAAAAATAAAGATTTCGATAATAGAATTTCAAATTTGGAAAAAAATTCTAAAGATGTTAGGCATGAAAAAGCAAAAAAAAAAGTTATTTCTTTAAAAGATGAGAATACCTCTCAAAATGAATTTGAAAGAAATGAATTTTTAAATACCTTAGAATTAATAATTTCTCAGAAATGGTATATAAAGATTACTCTTTTAATTGATAACTATTTTTCTAAGGAATTTACTTCATTAATTGATAGTGGTGCAGATTTGAATGTTATACAAGAAGGTTTAATACCTACAAGATATTTTGAAAAAACTACTCATACATTATCACATGCTGGAGGTCAAAAATTTGATATTAGTTTTAAAATTCCCAAAGCATATATTTGTGTGGATAAAAAATGTATTCATTTGAGTTTTTTGCTAGTTAAAAACATTTCTAATCAAGTTATACTTGGTACTCCTTTTATTTGCAAAATATATCCTTTTACGAGAGTCGATAAAAATGGTCTTACAGGAACCTATAAAGGTGAATCCATTACTTTTAATTTTATTACAAAACCTTTTACAAAGGCTTTATATGAAATTTATGACAATTTAATGAATAAGAAAAATCAATTAAATTTTCTGAAACAAGAAATTAATGTTTTGACTATTGAAAAAAACCTTAAAAATCCTAAATTACAGGATAAAATAAATATTATTACTAAACAATTTGGTTTAGAAATTTGTAGTGAACATCCAAATGCTTTTTGGGATAGAAAGAAGCATATTGTTGATTTACCTTATGAAACTGATTTTCAAGAGGATAATATTCCTACTAAGGCTAGACCTTGCCAAATGAATTCTGAATATTTAGAATTATGCAAAAATGAAATTTATTCTTTATTAGAGAAAAAACTTAATGGCCCTTCTCAATCGCCGTGGTCTTGTACTGCCTTCTATGTTAATAAACATTATGAACAAGAACGTGGTGTTCCTAGGTTAGTTATTAATTATAAACCTTTAAATAAAGTTTTAAAATTGATTAGGTATCCTATTCCAAACAAAAAAGATTTATTATACAGATTATATGATGCTGTGATATTTTCAAAGTTTGATTAACAATAAAGATATTGGCAGATACAAATTAATAAAAAAAACAGATATAAAACTGGTTTTAATGTCTTTTTTGGTCAATATGAATGGTATGTGATGCCTTTTGGTTTAAAAACTGCTCCTTTTGAATTTCAGAAAATCATGAATGGTATATTTATTCATTATAGTGAATTTATCATTGTTTATATTGATGACATTCTAATTTTCTCTAAAACAATTTAAATGCATTCTAAACATTTAGAGATATTTAAAAAATGTGTTATAGCTAATGGATTTGTAATATCTAAACTCAAAATGTCTTTATTTCTAACAAAAATTAGATTTTTAGGTCATAATATAGAAAAGGAAAAATATTATTCCAATAAATAGAAGCATAGAATTTGGTTCAAAATTCCCAGATGAAATCACTGATAAAACTCAATTACAGAGATTTTTAGTAAGTTAGAATTATATTTCTCCTTATTATAAAAATTTTGCTCAAGATATGGCTATATTATATGACAGATTAAAAAAGACTCCTAAACCCTGGTCTATAGACCATACAAAGTCAGTCAAGAAGATTAAAAGTAGAGTTATGTCTTTACCTTGTTTAATGTTAGCAAACCCACATTGGGAAAAAATTATTGAAATAAATGCCTCTGACATAGGTTATGGGGGTATTTTAAAACAAATTGATCCAGATAATAAACAAGAATACCTGGTTAGATTTTATTCTGGTAAATGGAATATAGCCCAGAAAAATTATGCAACTATTGCTAAGGAAATACTAGCTATAGTCAAATGTGTCTTAATCCAAGATGATTTATATAATAAAAAATTCATTATTAAAACTGATTGTAAGTCTGGCAAAGTTCATGTTTCTTAAAGATGTTAAGCATGATGTTTCAAAACAAATGTATGCAAGGTGGCAAGCACATTTAGCCCCTTTTAATTTTGAAATTATTTATAAAAAAGGTGAAGATAATCATCTTCCAGATTTTTTGACTAAACAATATTACAAGAGATGATTATAGAATCTCTAACAAAATAAATGTGTTACGATGACATGGATTTACAATGTGATGAGACATTTTCAAGTATGATATACGAAATGGATTTACATACAAATGATTTTAATATTGAAAATTTAACTACCTTTTCTGATACAGCTATGCAGGCTAGAGGACGAGGAAATTCCTCTTATAGAGGAAGAGGTGGTAGAGGTAGATGACCCGATAATATTGTGGTTCAACGTGGTAACAGGAAGCTAATAGCTTCTAATATATCAAGTATTAATGATGATGAACTTCAGGCATTACGGGAGTTTCAAAAAAAAATGTGATATCTCTTCCATTTCTAGTTGTTCTAACTCTCCTTCTTTTGCTAGAATAGTGGAAGAAATCAAAGAGAAAGAAGAATTAATGATTAAAAATCATGAAGAAAGAGTTATACTCTTGTTAAGTGAGGATGATAAAAAATGGGCTAATCAGCCTTGGGTTATTTCTGAGAGATACCTCAGTACAAACAGTTATACTGGAGAAACGGGTAAAACCCAACAATATTATGAAGTTATACTCTCCAATAATGGATGTGAAATCCAACATTTTACGAGTGGTCATACCAAAGAAGTTTATAATTTCTCAAAAATTGTTATTAAAAGGATTATATCCATTGAAGATTGGGATATATCTCCATTTAGAGAAAAAGAATTTACCATCATACTACTCAGAATACACAAATAAAGTGTAATTATTGGGATTATATCCAAGCATTCGATAAAGTTTTTTTTTATATGAAAACAAAAGAAGAAGTCATACTTGGTTTATTAAAATATGCGGAGAAATTTATAATCACACCTTGCCAAATTGGTTTATTAAATGGTGGCAATTCTATGGCACATCAGAAAAAATTCTTCCTACTCTTTTTAAGGAATTATTCAATGAATGGGA
Organism: Vinca minor; assembly: GCA_026122235.1. Taxonomy (NCBI): domain Eukaryota; kingdom Viridiplantae; phylum Streptophyta; class Magnoliopsida; order Gentianales; family Apocynaceae; genus Vinca; species Vinca minor. The sequence goes on along the minus strand of JAOCZM010000284.1, from coordinate 5,800,756 downwards.
ACAGGTTACACACCTAATAATCCCCAGAAGATTTCTGCAAGGCCAATTCCAGGAATTATTCAAATGCATTTCTTTATGGAATTTTATTATGTCTTAAGAGATATTCTTCTACTCGATTTTGGGATACAATGATGAGGGAAGATCCCCAAGACTAAGCAATTAAATTGCATTGATACAATTACTCTTATAAGAGAAAAAATCGAGGAATATAATCAATTGAAAATAGACGAAGAATTAAGGCTTAAGTATGGAGCCCCTTTTGAGATGGAAACAAATCCAAAATTAGAGTCAATGACTAATGCTGAAATTATTGAAAAACATTTAAAGGAATTAGAAAGAATACTTTTTAGAAAGGAAGTTAAGGATGCTGATAAAACATCTCAAAAAAGTGATACTTCAATGGCTTCAAACAGCCAAAATGTATTTGAAAGTTTGGCAAATTTAGAAGATGCACAGGATCCGAATGATATTCAACCAAATACAAGTGATATTCTGGTTGTTGTTCGAGATCATCTCCAAAAAAATATGGAGGGAAAAAGAAAGCTGAAGATAATTGAAGTGTCAATATCAATTAGCTTTTATAAAGCAAACAGTTATTTTACTGTTATAATAGTATAGTTTATTGTATTTTGAAATTCGCCACAATGTCTATATAAGTGGCCTTATGTTCAGAAGCAGAGCACGCTTTCCTTTATATCTTTCTCTCTACTCTTGTAATCTCACTTTCTTATCAATAAAAGTGTGAAGTTTGTGTATATCTTGAAGAAGCCTTAAATTTCTGTAAGTTATTTTATTTTTCTAGTAATTTTATTTTATTTTTAATTTTCTTATTATAATGATGAGCCTTATAGGCTAGATCATTTATGTTGAATTATGTCTAAACTAGGGAATTAATTAAGGAATCATTGTGAAGCTATTCTAATGAATATGGTGATTCAAAAATCTTGAGTTTAGTATGGTGCAAAGTGGTTTTGATAATGAGCTGGCTGAAGTTATTTTGGGAAATCTGAGCCCGAACTACTTTTCGGCCCGCTTGAGCCAATGGAGAGGCGTTTAGGGCATCGGTGTAGTGGCTATTGATTTCTGAAAAATAATTCTCATGACGGCTTATTAATCATGTAAAAAAGTAATATGAGCAGTGGGACCCTTGCAAAAGTATCCTTAAGAGAAACTGGGGGTCACTCAGCTCTTATTGACCAGACTTACTGCCCAGTAAGATCTAATATTCAGGTTGTTGAATATCAGGACATCGTTGTGGTATATATATATACTATTGTTATATATAATATTTTTTAAATATGATAACATGAAATTCAATAACTAATTATTTGCCATTTCTTATGTAATACTTGAAAATGTTATAAAATTGAAATAAGAAATGTAGAATATAGAATATTTGAAATTTCGTACAATATGAGTTTTTTTTTATTTAATCTAAAATCTTTTGTTTAATAATTATAAAATTGAAAAAATTCATTAATTTTACAGTCAATTAATTATAATTATTTATTATCATTAATAAACATGTATCTTATTAGCATTTAAATTTGAAATACTCAAATAGTAATATCAATATTTTTATTTAAATTACTTTTAATATAAATTTCATTTATAATATTTCATTTACATTTATGAAATTAACTGGTTAATTAGCTAGCTAATGGAATATTATGTGGCACTTTTACTATACACGACACAAATTTTAAAGTACTAGTCTAAAAATGCCACTAAAATATTATATTTTGATATATTGTCATAAATTTTGTGGCACTTTATATGACAATTGAACAAATGCCACAATGTTTTGTGACACTCGTTAAAAAGTGCCACGAAAATGTGACATTTTCTCAAAATTTCCATAATAATGTGGCACTTCATGAGGCAATTGAAAAAATGCCATAAATTTTGTGGCACTTCTTATAAAGTGCCACAAAAATATGGCATTTTCACATAAATGTCGTAAATAAATGACATATATCATAAGTGTCACAAGCTAAATGCCACCAAAGCCCAATTTTGCCAATTAAAACAACAAGACTGATTCTGAGATGAGGTAAGCATGTAAGAACTATAATCATTCAAGTTTATGATGTTGCATATTATAGATAACTTAGCAAGAGAAACATATAGCATATGGACATCATGCTTCAAGTTATCTACATGTATATGATCATCAAGATGGGATGATGCAACATCAATAAGATTACAAGCATAAAGGTCAAAAACACTTGTCAAGTTATTGATATCATCAATTAAAGAGCTTTGAGAAAGTGAAGTTGATACATTTACTTTCTTACCAAGTGACAAGGATTGAGGTTTGACATTGTAGCCTTTGTCATCACTTGAAATGGTGCTTAAGCATCTTGGTTCCTCAAATTGTATAGCTTTTGAGCATTGAAATTTCCAAGAGCTTTGGAGTATTTTTTAATTCTTCCTTCTTGAACATCTCCATTTAATTTCTTCATTTTCCTTAGTTAGAATGATCAAATCCAATGTCACTTCTCTTTGAATATGAGTGATCTTCAAAATCTCCATCATAATTTGCATTTTCATGAAGATCATCATCTTGTATTTCCACCATCTCTTCAAGTTTCTCATCAGGTAAAGGCTCAATTTGAAGATTGTCATTTGAGCTCAATTAAGGTTGACATTTGATTTCTTCTTCACATGACTGAGTCCCCAATTCTTGAAGTCCCACCTTTGGCTCTTGCACTTCAACTTTGCCTTTGTAGGATGCTTCAAGCATATTCCACATTGAGTGAGCATCTTCACATTCATGAACTTTGTTTAGTAATTCTTCATTTAATGCACAACAAAGAACGTTCATAGCCTTGAAGTTGAGCGTCATCTTTTTTAAGTCTTCTTCATTATAGTCTCTTCTAGACTTTGGCACTTTGACACCTTGTAAAATGATTGAAGGGACAAAAAGACCTTCTTCTATAATGCTCAACAAGGTAAAGTCATTAGATGACAAAATTGATTTAAACATATAATTCCAACAAAGGAAGTTGGAGCCATCAAATAGAGAATGTCTAGATGGGGAAATATCATTTATTGGAGAAGTAGAAAAGCAATGAAGCCATAGATCCTCCTAGCTAGGGTGTTAATCCTAACAAAAATAAGATTAGGCTATGATACCAATTGAAATACCTGTTAGGGTTGAACCTAAGAGGGGTGAATTATGTTCAAAAAAAATTTCTCTTTTCTTAAACTTCTTTGCCTAAGTGATCACCTTAACAACAAGTATGTTGATTAAGCATATAAGGTGAGTTAAATGTTATGGAAACTTAGATGACTTAAGTGTTATGTGCAACACATAGGAATACAAGATATGAATATGATCTTGGAAATACTAAGTCAAGTATCCTATATGCAAAGCTTGTAATATAAAACACCATAAGTCATATGACCAAAGCCAAGTATAGATAACCCAAGCAATATATAAAGCTATGAAGAAAGTATAAGTTCTACAACCAACCCTTAAATAAATAAGTTCATGTACTCAAATAAATAATATAAAGCAAGACATGAACTATAAAGAAAAGGGAGTATGGGTTAGAGAAAACGAACACGACGATTTCTAGTGGTTCGATCACAAAGATCTACATCCACTACCTTATGACACACATAAGGATTTTGGCAACTCCACTAAGGATTCCCTTCACAAAAAAAGCAAGGTGGGGTGAACCTTTTACATAAGTAGACAACTCACAAAGAGTTTTACCTTTTAACCATTTTTTAGCCCACAAAGAGTCTTGCTCACAAAGAGCTACAACTTTGCCTCACAAAGGGGTCTCCGCTCACAAAGAATATTTTTCTAGCTCACAAATAACTAAGCTCACAAAGAGCCAATCTTACAAAGAGATACCTCACAAAGAGGAAAAGCACTCACAAAGAGTGAATCTCACAAAGAGCTAACCTAACTCACTAAAGCTAGTTCTCACAAAGAGAATGGGAAAGAGTCTCAACAATGATACTTTACAATTTAAGCTCTGTTACAAAGAATCCCTTAATTGGATTGGATATACAAATGATAGCTCTAATCAATCTTGAGAATAGAAGAGTATATGAATGTTAAGATCTTACTCAAAATGATGTATTTTGCAATAGATGAAGATTTAAAGCTCTTGAAATGTTTGGATTGCATGTTTAAAAGTGTATATCAAATGCCCTCTTATTTCTTGGTTAAAGAACAAAAATTAGCCTTAAAGGCTATTTATAACGGCAAAAAATACAAGCAAAATGAGTTACAACGACTATAGTTTGGCCTTGACAGGACAGCTCTGGTCGACCACAATAGCTTGTAGGTTGTCCGGAGTGCTTCGAAGTGAAGAATAAAGGCTTCTTGATTGATCTCGATCGACCTCAAATAGTGGTCCAATCTTCTGAATTAAAGGTTCGGTCGACCGACGTGTAGAGAGGACGTCCGAGGGAATATAGTCGTTGAAGTCTTAGAACATTCAAAATTGACTAAGGGCAAAAACTAACCTCGGTCGACTGGACTTCTGTCCAAAAGTGGTTTTTCCACTTTGTCACATTTCTAATGTTCTCAAACTCATGTCTAAGTGTTTTTCAAAGATATTTAAAACATTTTCAGAATCTTAGGCATCAACCAATACTTAACATATGTTTTGAAAAACCTTTTCAAAGATTGAATCAAAGTAAATGGTGTGATTTTGAAAACATGCAGGAGTATGAACTTTAACATACTATAACCTAGTATTCTCAAATTAAGATTAGTCACAATGATGTACCTATGTAGACTAGACTAATCTTGTAGGTCTTCAAGTCTTCAAGATGTAATCTTCTTTGTCAACGTTTGTGCAATCTTCTATCATGTAGCTTCATGGACTTCAACACTTCAATGTCTAAGAGCTCACCTTAAGTTACATCACTTGTGATTGGGTGACTCTTAACTCTTGATCTTCCTTCTTGACATTGCAACCACTTCTAAGACTTGTAGAATCCACTTCAACCTTGTGCCATGGAGTCTTGCAATGTGTAGCTTCTTTTTGTTGTAGAATGATACATTTGAGGTCCACAAGAAGCTATCTTACCATTTTCATCAATGTAGCTATCAGAATAAAGATCTATTATCAAAACACAAGCTCTCACAAATATTAGAACTACTGAATGATTTGTTATCATCAATACTAGATTGATCACATTAGCCCTTAGGACTTACAATTAAGTTTAGGAATAACCACTCCTAGTACATCTTCGATGAAGCAAAGTTTATTTTTCATAATGAGAGCTCTTCTGATAGATCTTCTCCGACTATAGTAATTAGGTCCAATCAAAGGCTTTCGAACAAGAAGCATAGTAGGATTCTCTGTTGGAGAAATGTAAAAAAGGATGCAACGGACTAGTAGGAGTAATCTCAATGTTAGCCATACCAAAAAAGACTGTAGAAATTTCAAGATTATCAAAATAGGCTCACAAGAAACAAAGAAATCTCAAGAACAGATGACAAAACCCTAATTGAAATTAGGAAAAGCTGAATCAACAAAAAATCAACACCGATCAATAGTTGATACGTAACCAGAGAAACCTTTGATAAAAAACTAGATTGATCGACCAAGGATTTCCAGAGAAATCAGAGATCGCGGAAGATGAGCTTTGAGCTCTTATACCATGTAGAAAAAAAAATTACAAGAAAGAAAAATAACAGAGAGAGGAGGGAAAAATCTGGATATTTTTCTCATAAAATTATCAAGTCATTTACAAGATATGTATACACAAAGTATTTGTAAAAATGCTAACTGATAATTAGTTACTCCCTCCATTCCTAAATATAAGACTCTTTAGACAATTTGAGAAAATTAAGAAAGTTGTCATTTTCACCTAAACTTCCAATATTACCCCACCTTCCCTCTCTCTCACTAATACATCATAAAAAAAAGAAAAGAAAATGTTGAGGGTATAATTGAAATAAATTGTTGACAACTAATAAAAGAACCTTAAACGACAATTAATTTGGATACCTAGATATCTCCTAAACGACAATTAATAGGGAATGGAGGGAGTACTAACTACTAATTAAAAGAAAACTAACTCCTAACTACTATCCATTTGCATGACCCCGGATCCGCGTGTTTTCTCTCATGACCCGGTTTCCTTTCCTTTGATGATTCAGGGTTCGAACCCTTCCTGGCCAACTTTGACTTCTTTTTCTCTTCTTCTTCACAAATTCCAGCAAAACTTCCAGTCATTAGAATGGATGCACTCCTTTCTTCATTCTCATTATTCAACACAATAATATGATCGTCCTTCTGGGACCGGTCTCAAAACCCTCTCACATAAATTGGGCGAGTCCTACCTGCAGATTTGGGCTCCTCTCAATTAATGTGAGTGTTGTTGGGTCAGTTCCAGAAGAACAGTTATAAGATTTAATGGCCCGGTACTTATATCATAGCGCACAATTCAAGAAAAATAAAGAAGATAGAGCATCAATTTTATTTTTGAAATCAACATCAGCGGACAACGGGCGGGCGTCCATAGCTCCGTCTACCACAAGGCAAAAACATGTAACAGGCGCGAAGAAGAGAAAAATGGGAGAAAAAGATGAAGAAAGAGAGTTTCAAAAAATCTTAGTTTGATACCGTGAGAGTGTGAAAATAGCATAATGCCTTGATATATTCATTGTACTACATATGAGTGTTACATAAGCAAAGGGATTAGATAAGGTAACTTGTATAACTAAAGAAACAATATTACATAAGTAGTAGATTGCATTATGCAACAATAAAATCCTATAGAAAAAAAATATAACTAGAATATAAAATGATCAGATTATACACCGTTTGGTGAGACAAATTTTAAAAAAAAAAATCTCTCAAATTTAAATATTAAGTTTATTGCCTTCCAAGCGGGGCCCTCGTCAAGGCCAAGATCGACAGTAGTGTGAACTTCCGAGTGGAATAAGAGTCTGTCTATCCTGGTGAGGCACGAAGGATAAGTTAGTGATACCCGCCGGTCAACCTTGGGTTATACGTAACCGGATTACCTCAATCATTGAGAATCCGGAGGCAAAAGGGTTAAGATGTGCATTTATGTACTGAGGATAATTGTTACCTACTTAACCAACCAAGAGTCACATAATTGATGTGATTAGCAAGTGTTGCTTACCTAAAGCGTCTTCTTGAGTATAGTAGCCAAAGCTGCCTTGAGAATGATGAAATATGGATCTTGGTCCTACTAGAAAGTTTTGAACTTTCCGAATGAATACTTGAGGGTTATTCATTCGAAGAAAATAGTGGGAAAAGCATTAAATAAAGTCCTTTTAATGATTTTAAAATATGACAACTAAAACTTTTCAAATTCTTCTCTGTAGATAAAATGGCAAATGTAATTGTTGCATCACTATCATTACGATCCGTCCTTGATAAGGACAAACTTGAGGGAGGAAACTTCCTCGACTGGTATAGGAACTTGAGAATCATTCTCAAGCACGAGAAAAAGTTGTATGTTCTCGAGGAACAAATTCCTAATCCACCTGTCGCAACGGATCCGGTCGCTGAAAGAAATGCTTATCGTAAGCACTTAGATGACGCATTAGATGTGCCTAGTGTTATATTAGTGAGCATGACCTCTGAGCTTCAAAAGCAACATGAGGAAATGGGAGCTTTCGAAATGATTAATCATTTAAGACAACTCTTTCAGGGTCAAGCCCGTCAGGAGAGATTTGATGTGTCAAAGTCTCTATTTCATTGCAAAAGGGAACACCAGTCGGAACTCACGTTCTAAAGATGATATGCTATATTGAGAGCCTCGAAAGACTGGGATTTCCTTTGGGTCAGGAGTTATCCACTGATTTTATTATACAATCGTTGCCTGAATCATTCAGTCATGTTGTACTAAACAACAACAGGAATGAGATAGACAAACCTCTCCCATAATTGTTGAACCTGTTGAGGAATGCCGAAAAGGAAATAGGCAAGTCCAAGGTCATTTACATGGTCAACAACAGGGGCAAGGGTTTTGGTAATCCTAAGGACAAGCCTAACAATTCTGAGAAAGCACTGAAGCCCAAGGGCGCTGTGTCTAAGAATGGAAATTGTTTCCATTGTGGACAGAAAGAACACTGGAAGAGAAACTGCCCAAATTATCTTGCCGTTAAAAAAGCTTGGAAAAGGAGAAAACGTTGCTTCTGGCTCAGATATTTATGCTAATGAGATTAACTTGTCTACTACTACTTTCTAATGGGTATTAGATACCGGATGTGGTTCTCACATTTGCATGAATATATATATATATATATATATATATATATATATATATATATATATATATATATATATATATATATTCTTTTTTTTACTTTTTTCTTTCTTAAAAAGAGGATCAATAGTGGTTCCCCACTTTCCCTCCTGCATGACTCGAACACCCGACCTACCGGTTGGAAGTGAAGCGTCTTTACCACTTTAGATGCGCTTCGTTGTCTATATATATTCTAACAATGAGAAAGTATTGAATATGTTGCCGCAAAAAAACTCGAGTCGAATTAAGAAACTGAGTTAGTCGGCCTTTCTTACACACTTGGAATTATTTTCCTCAAGATAATTTACAACTTGGAAATGGTGAGTTGACCTAGTGTGTGTTATTGGAGATAGTTCCTTGCGCAGAAAGATGAACGAAAACCAATCAGACTTAACATAAACTGTAGTATGCGTTATGGTGAACAAACCCTCATAAGAAAGTTAAGTCTGGATGTTGGATTTACCTAAGTATGCGTTATTGGATGAGAATCCTCATGCAGAAAACCTAGCTAAATCCGAAAAAATATTTTTTTAAGGAATAACATAAATTTACGTGCGAAAAAACTATGAAGAAAGTTGTAAAAGCAAGATAAATTAAGATAAAAAAGCATTTTGAAAGGTCATCTGATTTCCTTGATTTCCTTCTTCGACTTCAATGTATAGATTCTCTAAACAACCTTCATGTTTCAGTTTCTCTCCATGACTGTCACGGCCTTGTAAAGTAGCCAAGTTCCTGAAAATGTTGTTGTTATGGAGAACGAGGAATGCCATCCCGGGCCACGAATGGTTGGTGGTTTGAGATTTCTACTTACTCTGGGGTTGCTCGGTTGTTACTTTCCCCTAGATTCTCTCCCGGCCTTATCCCCACTTCCTCATGCGTTGAACAGGATGGTTGAGGACTGGATAAGGCCTGAAAATGGGTCAAACCCAAGTGTATCCAACCACCATTTAAATGGGAAATTGTTTAGCCAGCTTGTCCGGTAGTTAGTTAGCCGGGCTGGTCTAGTTCCTGGTTCCTGACTCTGGTCGGCCGCTTCTTGGTTGTTATGTCCTGGCTAGTTTAATTTGGATTAGCTAAGTGGTTGGCGATCTACTAGGGATGGCAATGAACATAGTTGAATCGGAGATGCAACCCGGCCCAGCCCAGTTGGAGCAGGGATTCTCCAGTTTAAGCTAGAGGCGGGGATAAATTTTGCCCTGCTATCGAAGGTGGGGGAGATAATATCCCAGCTCCATCCTGGCCCGTCCCGACGTGTCGCACCTGTCCCGCCAAAAATACTAAATACAATTAGAAACACATACAATTCTTAAAAAAAACAAAAAAATTCAAAATTGAAAAGACACTGAAAATTCTCAAACTCTTTTTAGACTTTTCCCTCTTGTAAACCTTTAGAAACTCCATATTTTTAGGGAGTAAACTAGTATCTTTTAAAATGTTGTTATTTCGTTCAACATGCATTAAATATTTGTTGTTTACAATTTCGTGTTCTTTTTTAAAGGTAGTATATATTTGACATATATTTTTCAAAAGTTTATTGGCTTTCTCTGAGCTGGTCGAAAGCTAGAATATGCAGGGAAAAAATATCCATTTTCCCCAGTTGGGGATGGGTCCTCGCCTGATACGGGGATGGGATCCCCATCCATCCTCAATAGCGGAGTTGGGCCAGGGATGGGGATCAGATGGAGGAGGTAGAGCCGGGGCTGAAGACAATGGTCTCCGCCCCCACCCTCACCATTGCCATCCCTACGATCAACGTCTAGAATTTTTTAGTCTTTGATTGGTTGAAACTGAAAAACAAATTCTGTAATATAAATATAGATAGATTGTTAGATTTTTTGACAGTATAGTATAATAAAAGGGAATTGGTTTTTTAATTAATTAATTAATAGAATAAAATATATTATATGACCAATAATTCTAAAAAGTACATAACAATAAAAAAATAAAAATGAGTTTTTTAACTTTTAGTTGATAATTGTTTTGAATTTATTTTTTATTATCAATTAGAATATATTTTCCAGATTTGGAGAGATTATTGGAGAAATAGTTTAATATTTGAAAATTATTAAGATCAAAATTAGTTTTTAATTAATTTAATTGATCTAAACTCTTTTAAGCCAATCAAGTTTTTGTAAAACAATTAAAACACAAAAAACCTAGAAAATTTCAAGTAGGATTTCTATGTCTTTGATTGGTTGAAACTAAAACATGTTCTGTAATATAAATATAGATAGATTGTTAGATTTTTGGACAGTATGATATAATAAAAGGGAATTGGTATTTTAATTAATTTAATCGATCTAAACTCTTCTAAACCAATCAAGGTTTTGTAAAACAATTCAAACACAAAAAAATCTAGAAAATTACACGTAGGATTTCTAAGTCTTTGGTTGGTTGAAACTGAAAACAGGTTCTGTAATATAAATATACTAGCGTAATGACCCCTACATTTAATTATAAAGAAAATATTAAATATCATAAAAGTGAAAAATGATACTCTACACTGATATTCTTGACTGTTTTTCAAACCTACCTATAGAGAAGAAAAACAAATATAAGAATTTTTCATTTATATGCAAAATATATAAAAAAAATATATATTGTAAGAGAAGAATATTCTTTCAATGATTTCTAAAGTTCAGCATTGTAAGTTTTCTTGAAAAAATTAACGGTTTAAATGAACCATCAAAAACAAATAAACTACTTCTCTCCAATTTATTGGGGGCGAATTACCACACATTTAATGAGACGATGAGAATTAAATGACTCGATCAGCTAAAGTTTTTTTTATATATTATTATTTTACTCTTTTAATGAAAATAATTTGGTGTGAAGTTCGCATGCAGGTTCAACAGAAAACTAAATGGTTCGGTAAACTAATTTTCTTTGAAAAAAACTTTGACTGTTGGAATAAAAAAGTTAAAAAGCAAATTAGATTTTTCACTCAATTGAATAGACTAAAAAGTAAATCAACAAAGTCATTCATTAAAAATCCTACCCACTACCTTTATTTATAATGTCGTCAAATTTCAAAAACTTTATACACTTTTGATGTGGGGTCTTGAATAATATTGAAAAAAAGTAAAAGAAAAGATTTGAACAGGAAAAATATTAAAATATATAATTTAATTTGAATTAGTCGAACATGAACTATCCGAAAAACAAATAAAGCCCGCCTCTCAAATTTATTAGGGAAATTCCAATTCAGTTAATGGTGCGATAAAAATTAAATGACTCGATTAACTAAAGTTTTTTTTTTAATTTTGACCTTTTTAATGAAAAAGTTTAGTGAGCAGTCTTGTTTGCGGGTTCAACATAAAACTAAATGGTTAGGTGAACCAATTTTCTTTGAAAACAAAATTTTTTATTGTTGGAATGAAAAAATATAAAAGCATGTTAGGTTTGTCACCAAACTTTATGGACTAAATAACAACTCAACCAATTAGTTCAATTGAAAACCATGTTCAACCCCTTTATTTATAATGTTTTCAAATAATAAAAAACTTCATACACTTTCGATGTACGAATTTGAATAATATTGAAAAAATAAAATTAGAAAATTATAATAGAAAAAATAAAAAATAAAAACCAGTTAAAAAGAAAATAAATTCCGTCTTTCCAATTCATTGGGCAAATTTCAACTCAATTAATGATACGATAAGAATTAAATGTTCGATCAACTAAATTTTATTTTTTAAAATTTTGACTCTTTTAATGAAAAAGGTTTAGTGAGGAGGCTCACCTGCGGGTTTAACCGAAAACTAAATGGTTCGTTACACTAATTTAATTGTTATCGTTTTTTGAATTTGAATAAAAGATGGGAAGAAAAATTTAACTGAAACTACTAATCAATAAATCAATGTGAGATTAATAAAAATAAAAATTAAGAGTGAGGGGTTGGTTATGGATTTGCAAGGAATGTGATAAGAGGGCTAGAAATACGGGCGTCCGTGCTAATGGAGTAAGTAATATTTTCTTGACTTATTTCAAACATTTCAAATCTTCTTAACCATTCTCAAAATTTGAAATTAATTAGAAAAATCATTAATCTAGAAAATTTAGATTAGATTGAGAGTTTAAAATTGAAAAATGTGTTCAAGATTATGAGGAAAAATTTAGGATTGTAGGGATATTTGGGTAAGTAATTTGATATTTAAATTTGTTTTAAGATAATAATTATTTTTTGAATTAATTTAATTAATCGAAATTTATCTCAACCAATCAAGTTTTTGTATAATAATTCAGAGTTAGAATATTTGAAAAATTTGGGTTAGAGTTTTGAAGATTTCTGATTGGTTAAAACTTGAAAACATGTTATGCAATATAAATATAGATTGATTATGGAAAAATATTTTAAACCAATGAAATTTTTATAAAAGAATTTAAAGTGTTAAATTTTTATAAACTTCTAAAATATAATGATAAAAGAAGAGGTTAAGAGTATGAGATTAGTTTTAAATTTTGAAATTAAGGAAGATATACATTTACTTAAATTAGCATTACATTGAAAGAATTAAATAAAATAGTTGTCAAATATCTGCCTGAGTAGCTGACAATGTGGTGTAGCATTTAACATGCATGTCGTTAGATCAAATCCCCTTCCCCCAATTTAAACACAATAATTCAAATTTTTTGCACCAAAAAAAAGTTTTATAACTAATTAAAAATATAAAATCCTAGGAAATGACACGTGGCATGATTTAACTAAAAAACTAAAAAAAGTCGCTGTAATATAAATATAGATTGAAGATAGATATATATATATATATATATATATATATATATATATATATATATATATATATATATATATATATATCAAGACCCCTAATGGATCTATGATAAGATCGTTTATTTACAATGGAATGGTATACAAAGTCAACAGATCTCAATGAATACAATAGGATTTATGGCTACACAAACTGTTGAGAATGGTTCTCGAGATCCAAAACGAACTAGTGCAGGGGCTTTATTAAAACCATTGAATTCGAAATTTGGTAAAGTAGCTCCCGGGTGGGGAACAACCCCTTTGATGGGTGTCGTAATGGCTTTATTTGCGGTATTTCTATCTATTATTTTGGAGATTTATAATTCTTCTATTTATTGAATGAAATTTCAATGAATTAGATCTATAAGAACTGCAAAGTTATACAAAATGAATCATTTAGAGCTCGGATTTCGAGCACTGGGAGTTCGATCGCGGAATTTCTTTGTTTCTGTATTTCCGGAATATGAGTGTGTGACTTGTTATAATCGATCTTATTGATAGTACAGAGAAGGATCTGTCATCTTGATAGAGATGGTTATGCTTCGTCGGATATTTATTCTAGTATCTGGAACACGAAATATACGAAATAGATTTAGAAATATTTGAACTATGATTCATACTTAATGTTCAGACCTCGTATCCGGACTCCAAATTTTTTTTCAAACAATTAGAATTTTGAAATCGAAAGATTTTTCTTCTATTTCGATTTTGATCAAAAGAAAACAAGTTCTTTGAATTTTTAGTCAGTCTATATTCATGGAATAAGTGATGGTCCAAAGGTTCTTACTTGGGGAATTCCTTGACTTAACTTAGGATTTTTTTTTTTTTTATTGAATCATCGTGGTTCTAGCATGAATATGAGGTTTAAATCAATTCATAGGGTTCTTATCAAGAGAATTCCTATCAATACAATAAGAAATAATAAAAGATGTTAGCCCGAAGGGCAAAATATCCTATGTTGTTTTGATGATAACAAACCATTGATAGTTATAATGTTTGTGTGAGCATGTTCTTTATAATAGGATCATTAGCACTCACATCAACATTGATGAAAATGGTAAGTTAGCGTCTTGTGTAAACTAAGGTATGTATATTACACACAAGAATGCTACTCATGGGATGGAAGGAAGGAGGAAAGGAGGTTGGTTGGGATATAGGGCTCTTCAAAGAGTCCCTAATGCAATGGCAAAAGAACTTATCGTGCTAGTGCTTGTCTCTCGTTCCACTCTCGGTTTTATCTTCTAAGCATTAGTCTCGCTCTTATATGTTCTTGTCTTATCTTTTGCCTTGCTTCCTTGCACTTAAATTAACCATATTCTATCTAATTACATCAAAGTTTGTCATAATCAAAAAGGGGGAGATTGTAAGCCCTAAGGGCGAACGAACTCAGTTTTTGATAATGGACAAACATTTGATGTTGTGTCTAATGATCTTAATCTTTGTGATAGAATATTGGAACTCATAATGGAAGCTCTAAGTACTTCAATCAAGCCATGATCAAGATTCAAAGTTATACTTAAAGGCGCATCTCATCGAGATTGAAGATTGAAGACTTAGGTTTGGTTAGGATAGCTTTGTCTTTATAAGTCGTTATCTTATAAGCTCTAACCAATGCTCTCATGAACATAAGCTCTCTACACTCAAGTCTTGCATACATCATAAACACGTTTTCAAAAGGCTAAGTTTCAAAAGGATTCTTATATGTGTTCTTATCTTAAAAGCCTTTGATTTCAAAGTCTAAGTCCTTTAAAATGGTTTTCCAAATGTTCTTACTTGTTACCTTTTGGGAAAACCTTTTAGACTTCAAAAGATTTCAAAACGTGTGAAATATCAACATCTCTCAAAGCTCAGGAGGTCGGTCGACCGAGATTAGCTCGGATCAACCGAAGAGAAACAGAGAGTTGAAATTTCTAGGCTCGGTCGACCTAATGCCAGGTCGGTCGACCGAAGTGCCTGTGTTCGGTTCACCGAGCTCTTGAACGGTCAACCGAGCTCTGTAAGAACTAGCCGTTATTTGACCATTGCAGAGTCGTTTTTCAGCAGATTTTGAAATGTATAAATACTCTAATGCTTGAGAATGACTCAAACACTTGCACTTCAAAGATACATTGATTTCTTATCAAGTCTAAACACTTTCAAAGTAAAATGCACTTCATTGCCATGATCTAAATCATTCAAAAGTGAATTTCGAAAAGCAAGACAAAGAGTGTGCTTCATATGTTCTAAAGAGCTAAAATTCTTGTACTTCAAAGGTATATATCTTTCACTTAGAAGAGTGAACAACCTTTCTTTTTATCCATCTTAATTCCCTTTCTTAGTGATAGGGTAATTCTTGTATAAGTCCTACTTTGTGTGGGTAATCTACTCTTAGTGAGTTTTGTATTGTGGTTGTGTTGTAAAACTCTTAGTGAGTTAGCCACAAGTGTAAAATGTCTTCTTAGTAAAGTTGTTGAAAATCCTTGGGTGCGGCTCAAGGTAGTGGATGTAGATTCTAAGTGAATCGAACCACTATAAATCATTTGTCTTGTGATTGGCTTTAGTTTTGCTTTTGTTCATCTTGCTCAAACTTACACTAGCATTGAATAGATTCCAAAAAGTTTGCAAGATTGATTAAAACCCAATTCCCCCCCCCCCCCCTCCTGTGTTTTACAATTGGTATCAGAGCCTCGTCTTCATCTTTAGCTTAACCGCTTGAAGTAAAGATTATGGCCGGTAATTCCGCATTAGCCTACCTAGAGGGGTCTTCCACCAATAGACCACCACTTTTTAATGGAAATAATTATGAGGCTTGGAAAGACCGTTTCAAGATATATGTGTGCTCCATAGATTATTCTTTATGGCATATATTTGAAGAAGGTCATTTTGTACCTATGAAGATGGTGGATGGTGTTCAAGTGCCAAAGCCGGACAATGAGTTAAATGAAGTTGAGTCCAAGAAAATGACTCAAAATTATAAGGCAATGAACATTCTTAGTTGTGCCTTGAATCCGGATGAGTACAACCGTGTCCTTGGAAGAAAATCCGCACACTCCATGTGGAAAATGCTTGAAGTTACTCATGAAGGCACAAATCAAGTCAAAGAGTCAAAGTTGAATATGCTTGTTAGAGAATTTGAGCTATTCTCCATGAAGCATAATGAATCTATCAATGAGATGAACTCAAGACTCACCAACATTGTAAATGGGTTGAGGTCTAATGGCAAGGAGTATACTTCCGGAGAAATAAATAGAAAGATTCTCAATTCTCTTCCTAAAAGTTGGGAAACAAAAGCTCTTGCCATTGAAGAAGCCAAGGACTTAAAGACATATTCAACGGAAGAACTTATTGGCTCTCTACTCACCTTCGAGATGAAGAAAAGAAAAAATGGTTCTAATAAGGGTATTGATCTTGATTCTATCATCAATCATGAAGAAGTAGAGAAATTGTTCTTAAATCTCAACAATGCAAAGTGCTTGTTAAGCCATTGGGATGAAGAAGGAAGTGAGGATGATCAAGAAGAAAATGACCCCATGTGTCTTATGGCATTTGGTAATGAGGTACATCTTTCTCCCTCTATTTCAAATTCTTATGGCATTTGACACCCTTATTTATGATGGATCCTAAGCCATCTGTACGATCTTTCTTGGAAGAGACCGGATACATGACAATCGTGTTTCTTCTAACTTACATAAAGAGTTATTGTTTTGGGGTGATAACCAAGTGAAGGAAGTATTAGTCGACCAGCTTCCCTTCAATGCAAACATCAATGTGGTCGAGACTTTATTTTATTCACCTCATTTCAAGTTAGATCAACCTGCAACCGGTGGATTGACTTTCTCCAACCCGGAATTAAGAGATTTGACATTTTTTTTTCCATTTTTAATAGGGTTCGAGACCCAACCGGTATCCGTGTTCATTTAGCGATCCACGACTAATCCGATTTGCTCTTACGGTCGAACCCTTTTCGAGTGGAAGAGCTTCCAACATGCTGTTTTTCCTTCACAATGTTCAAACTCGAGACTTTATTTAAGGGTCACCAAAATCTTTACACTTTTCTGGACCAGGCCAAGGCCGAACTAGTGTCCTTTTGTCAGCATGGGATAATTCATACAAGCTAGGATGGAAGACCAACTGTTACACATTGGAAGGATGAAAGAGTCATAATAAATGTCAATTTCCAATAAAAAAAAATAGGCTCAACCACTTTTGCCAACTCATATAGAAACTCGTGGAAAGATTTCAACAAAAGCAGTTGGGCGCAACTATATTCTTTCCCTCTCGGGAGAAACTAAAGTTAAAATAAATTGTACCAGATAGTTGGCTCCAGGCTAGCTGTAATACTAAAAAAACCAAAGAATCAAAATGGAGTATACTGATAAAAGAAACGGTTATATGCCAGCTGACTTAAATCAGATAATGAATCAACTTTTGGAGTTTATAGCATAATTACCAAGAGTAATAATTATGCCATAAGGGCTCTCAACCACTATGACAGGATCCATCTGGGAAACTAGTGGAACCGCGTCCCAACTAAGATAATCATAAAAATATTGGTCGAGGGAGTCTGTTGGATCAGGACTGCAACGGAATTTCAAAAGTCGAATTATTTTCTAGCCACCTCAGTTAAAGTGAACTCAAAAGAAGTCATCGACAAAGAAGGACTCTTTGGAACGTCATATCATATGATTAAATCCCTGAACAATCAAACTGTTTTGTTCCCGTATTTTCGCTTACTACGGAAAATAGGGGCAAGTATTCACACCCGAGAAATCTTGGCTGGCCAGGACCATCCAGGAGACGGTCAAATAGGCGAACCGGATAAGATTCAAACATATCTCAAGAGAAAAGTTGGTACGGATCGCTAACCACTTAGCTTGCCCGAACAACAAGCATATCAACTCGTCAGACTATTGTCTCGGTCAGCTCGCCAGACTATTTTCCTGGCCAACTCTCCAGACTATTAACTAGGACAACTAGGTTAGCCGAGCCAATAATGGTATCAAAAGTAAGGCATATCGGGTCAGCCGAGACTAGAATGGTGTCAAGAGTCAAGACAACCGGGTCGGTTGGACCGAGAATGGTGTCAGAAGCTACTAGTCAGGCCAGCAGAGACAAGAATGGTATCAAGGGTCAGTACAACCAGGTCGATTGGACTCAGAATCTTGTCAAGAATCACTAGGCAGGCCAGTCGGTTCAGCCCATATGAGAATGGTATCGGGGGGCATGTCAGTTACACCGTCCAGACTGAGAATGTATCAGGAACCAAGTAACATGCCAGTTTGCCCAACCAACTGCCGGAAAAGCTTGTTGGCGGATCTGATATGGATATGGACGCTTTTAGAAGCATGTGGAATGATCTTTAACTGTCAGCCTTGACCTAGGCTTATGTAACAAGTCCCATTAACCTCCACTATCAAGTGATGGAGCAAATGAAGGAAAATATAGAGGATATTTAGGTATAAGTCAACCGGACATCCTATAATCATGTTAGAAATTGTTCCTAAAGAAAAAGAATGATAACCAACAACCGGCCAATGCATGAATAAACACCGCATGATCTCCACTACTCCATAACTCGTGGGCAGTGCAAAACATGCAAGTCCATGGCAATTATGGGCGTTTTACAAAACAAATATGCATGCTTTTAAGGGAATGAAGCAACTATAAATAGGAGAAGACTTGAAGATTGCAGCTCCTTTCAACACAACATCAAACGAGACCTTTTCATTTTATTTACATGTTTTCCTTGTAGCTTTTCGCACTTACATTCATGTAAACACTTTAGACTTAACCTTTTAGAACCAGTCATGCTTTCTGCGTGAGGATTTCAATCAAATAACACATACTTAGGTAGAATCGAGTCTCTAAGACTTAAGCCTGTCCATGGGTTTTTTTTGTGTGAATCTCTCTCTTTCTTTCCTTCTTTTTATTTTTTATTTTTTGAAAAAAAATAGGGTAAAAAGTGTCCACAACAATATTAATATTCTCCCTTCCATCCATTTTCAAATTTAATTTTGGACAGAATATAACCACATGACTCTCACATGACCAAACTCAGAGGAATTTCGGAAAAAAACAAGTCCTGGCCATAAAAAATATGTGAAAACATATGGGAAAATGTAAATTTGCTCTGCATATGGAAGACTTATTTTTTATCCCATTTTCGCATTTTTTTAAGGGTCAAATCCTATTTATTGTTTTCCAAAATGCCTTTGAATTCTGTCATATTCAATCTAAATTTAACAACGAAAAAAGAAAAGTTTAAAACACAAGAGGGGGTGAATTGGGTTTTAACTAAACTTGCTAGCTTTTTCAATCTTTGCAATGCAAGTGGGAGTTTGAACAAGATGAACAAAAGCAAAGTAAAACCCAATAACAAGACAAAGGATTTAGAGTGGTTCGATTCACTTAGAATCTACATCCACTACCTTGAGCCGCACCCAAGGATTTCAAACAACTTCACTAAGAAGAATGTTTACACTTGTGGCTAACTCACTAAGAGTTTTACAACACAACCACACTAGATAAACTCACTAAGAGCTTGCCCACACAAAGTAGGACTTTTACAAGAATTACCCAATCACTTAGAAAGGGAATGAATTGTTTAAATACAAAGATTGATCACTCTTATAAGTGAGAATGTATACCTTTGAAGCACAAACAATTTCAGCTCTTGAACATATGAAGCACACTCTTTGTCTTGCTTTTGAAAGAATACTCTTGAATGATTTAGATCATAGAGATGAAGAGTATTTTGCTTTGAAAGTGTTTAGACTTGATAAGATATGAATGTTTATTGTATGTCAAAGTCTTAGAATGATTCTCTAGCTTTGGAGTATTTATATATTTCAAATTTGGCTGAAAAACGACTCTTTAACGGTCAAAAAACTGCTAGTTCAAGACAGAGTTCGGTTGACCGAACTTGGCTTCGGATCCACTTTAGAGGACCTCGGTCGACCGAGGTAGTGAAAGGTCGACCGACCTTGGTCTGTTTTGCTCTCAGTTTCTGCTCGGTTGATCCGAGCTTGAGCTCGGTTGACCGAACTTCCAAGCTGATTTTTCACACGTTTTGAAATCTTTTGAAGTCTTTTGAAGTCTAAAAAGTTTTCCTAAAAGGTAACAAGTAAGAACACTTGGAAAACCATTTTAAAGGACTTAGACTTAGAAAACAAAGGCTTTTGAAATACGAACACTTGTAAGGATCATTTTGAAACTACGCCTTTTGAAAACGTGTTTGTGTGCATGCAAGACTAGAGTGTAGAGCTTATGTTCATGAGAGCTTTGGTTAGAGCTTTATAAGATAAACGACTAATAACGACAAAGCTAATCTAACCAAACCTAAGTCTTCAATCTTCAATCTTGATAGATGAGCCTTGAATGATATGACTTTGAATCTTGATCATGGCTTGATTGAAGTACTTAGAGCTTCCATAAAGAGTTCCGATATTCTAACACAAATATTAAGATCATTAGACACAACATCAAGCGTTTGTCCATTATCAAAAACCGAGTTTGATCGCCCTTAGGGCTAACAATCTCCCCCTTTTTGATTATGACAAACTTTGATGTAATTAGATAGAATATGGACAATTTAAGTACAAGGAAGCATGGCAAAAGGATATAAGAACAAATAAGTGTAAAGCTAAGTGCTTATAAGATAAACCACGAAAGAACGAGAAACATAAGCACTAGCATGTTAAGTTCTTTTGCCATATACATTAGGGACTCTTTGAAGAGCCCTATTTCCCAACCAACATCCTTGCCTCCTTCCTTCCATAATATAGCATTCTTGTGTGTAAAATACATACGCTTAAGTTTACTGAGAAAGCTAACTTACCATTTTCATCGATGTCGATGTGAGTGCTTAAGGATCCTATTACGAAAGAATATGCTCACACGAAGCATTAGAAGCCCAGTGATGGTTTGTTATCATCAAAACAACATAGGATATTTTGCCCTTCGGGCTAACAAAAAGAAAAATTAATACTTCAGGAAAAATCAGAGCCAGAGACTTTACATTTTTCCGTTCAAAGTCAAAAATTAAAATCAAAAAAAGTTGAGAGATCGTGGGCATCTGTTTACCCAACAAAATATAACATATCTTTTTTTATTTTAAGAAGATATATGCATCTCTCTACTCATTCGTATTCATAGTGTTATTGGTCATTGAGATACAAAATCCCTTTTAAAAAAAAAAAAGAAAAAAGAGAAACAAAATCCAAAGAAAACGTGAAAAATCTCAGTCTAGGTTCTATGTGAAATAGATTTTTTTCAGTACGGAACACCTCAGCCCTCAGGAAATGTATCATGTCCTGAAACTCAAAAACACGACAGATATTATGAGAATCAGAACAGGTGTCGATTTTAAATCAATTTTAAATCAATCTAACGGATTGAAAAAGTTCTGCACGTACATAATTACCGCGTTAAGCACTGGAGCCACCTTAAAAAAATCTGATCTTTCTAGGTTTTTCTCTCCTTTCTTCCTCATAAATCAACATTATCATCACGAACACCCCAAAAAATATCCCAATAATTTCCATTTCAAGAAATATCCATTTTTCCATGGCAATTAGCACAACAATCAACGACCTCCCTGACGTCGTCCTTTCAAACATAATCGCCGCCGTATCCGACGTCCGGAGTCGAAACGCCGCCTCCTTAGTCTGCCGTCAATGGCTCCTTCTTGAACGCTACACCCGCACTTCTTTAACTCTCCGTGGTAATATCAGTGACATTTTTGTTCCTTCCAACTTGTTTCCGATCCGTAATCAATCTCGACCTCTCTCTAATCTCCCCATGGGGATACCCTCTTCCCACGGCCACCCTCATCGCCCACCTCCTTCGGCAGGCTTTTCCTTCAGTTAAATCGCTTAGTATTTACGCCAGAAACCCATCTACTCTTCAGCTTTTAGCTTCTCAATGGCCCCGTTTGGAGGAAATTAAGCTTGTTCGTTGGCATCAACGACCCCAATTGGCATCCGGGGAAGAGCTGCAAGCTCTGTTTGAACAAAATCAATCGCTTTCTAAGCTTGATTTGTCTTTTTTTTATTGCTGGACTGATGATGTTCCTGCTGCCTTTAAGTGCTTACCCGATGGTATCTTCGATCCTTATCAGCCTTAATCTCTTGAATCCTTCATTTTCCGAAGGTTTCAAATCAGATGAAGTTAAGGATGTGACCAAAGCTTGCCCTAATCTCGAGGAGTTTCGTGCGGCTTGTATGTTTGATCCGAGGTACATTGGATACGTTGGAGATGAGACCCTGGTCTCAGTTGCTGTTAATTGTCCCAAATTATCTGTGCTTCATTTATCGGATACCGCGGCTTTAGTAAATTCAAGGGCTGATCCAGCATTTGAAGGGTTTTCTCAGGATGATTCGAATATTAGTTCTGCTGGTTTGATTGAGGTGTTTTCTTGTCTTCCCTTGCTTGAAGAGCTGGTTTTAGATCTTTGTAATAATGTTAGGGATAGTGGTCCTGCTTTAGAGATTCTAAATACCAAATGCCCCAAGTTGAGGAAGCTTAAATTGGGGCAGTTCCATGGGATTTCTGTGCCGATTGAGTCGAAATTGGATGGGGTTGCTTTGTGTCAAGGGATTCAGTCTTTATCGATAAGGAATGTAGGCGACTTGGATGACATGGGGTTGATAGCAATTGGTAGGGGGTGTTGGAAATTGTCCAAGTTTGAAGTTCAAGGCTGCAAGAAGATCACTATGAAGGGATTGAGGACCTTGGCTAGTTTGCTAAGAAGGACTTTGGTTGATGTAAAGATTTCTTGTTGTAAAAACCTGAATGCAGCCATGTCTTTGAGAGCATTGGAGCCGATACAGGATCGAATTCAGAGGCTTCACATTGACTGTATTTGGGATAGTGTTGAAGAGGAATTTGAGGATATGGACGGTTGTGATCTCAATAGATGGGAACCAAATGGAGAGTTTGAAAGCTCTGAGATTGATAATAGCATGTGTGGGAAGAACAAAAGATGTAGGTATACTTATGATCTGAACTGTCCTTCTGTGGAATACGACAACAGTGGCAATGGGAAATGCTATCGTACTTGGGACAGTCTGCAACAGCTTTCGCTGTGGATTGGTGTTGGCGAGCATCTGAGTCCGCTGGAAGATGCCGGTCTTCAGGAATGTCCTAAATTAGAGGAGATTAGGATCAAGGTTGAAGGAGATTGCAGAGAATTGTCAAAACCTTCAAGGTATCCATTCGGTTTGAGCTGCCTGGTTCGATATCCTCGGCTATCAAAGATGCATTTGGACTGTGGAGATATCATAGGTTATGCACACACTGCACCATCTGGGCAGGTGGATTTGAGCCAATGGGAAAGGTTTTATCTGATGGGAATAGATAAGTCGAGTCTGAGTGAATTGGATTACCGGCCGCCACAGGACAGGGATGTGAATCGGAGGAGCCTTTCTCTACCAGCAGCTGGATTGCTTCAGCAATGTCTTACCCTCAGGAAGCTTTTTATCCATGGAACAGCTCATGAACACTTTCTCAATTTTTTCCTAAGAATCCCAAATTTAAGGGATGTCCAGCTGAGGGAAGATTATTACCCTGCACCAGAGAATGATATGAGCACAGAGATGAGAGTCGATTCTTTAAGCCGATTTGAAGCTTCCCTCAACAGACGTCTAATTTCCGATTAATATTACTCCTTGATGGAGTTGCATTTGCCAAAGAACTGGAGATACCATTATATGGTCAAGACCCCCCCCCCCCCCACTGTTTCCTAATCATTCATTCACTGTTTGTAGAGAAGCAGAAACTCTATTAATACCTCCTGAGTTCTAGCACAGTTCGCACATTTACTTCCTGCTGGGAATTATAGTTCCCGAGTTTTTTTTTTTTAAATGATTCCCGAGTTGAACACTTGTATTGTACCCTATATCCTGATAATAAAAAGATTTTAATGGCAGCAATGCTCTTTTTATCCATTCATGATCGATCGAGACAAAATCTTTTCAATTGCAAACCAAGAAGTAAGAAAGGATACATGTTCTGATTTTAGTTATAAGAGGGTAGAATCTACTCTCTGAAATTGGAAAGTCGGGCAAAAGTTACAATTGAGCCGATCATAATTTTTAATCACTCTACATGTTTCTGATTCTGTACAATAAAAATATTGCATCAGCAGAGTGTGTACTCGCAATCTAACAAGCGTGTAAGAATGTCCTCGCAGCTGGGACGTTCCTGTGGCTCTGCCCAACAATCTACAATCAAAATCAAAAAGAAATCTCAAGTTTCTGGAAACAAAAAATCAGGTTACACACTCTTTGGGATGCCAGATGACAAAAGAAAGTAAACGAACCTGCAATAAGTTTACCCAGGGGCCCTTCGGGTATCTCTAGACGCGATCCCTCATTGGCTACGGAGTAAACTACCTGGACAGGGATAAATGATGGATAAACTATCTCTAAAGCAGGATGAATTGAATGTCTACTTTTCTATACATAATGAATAAAGAAGTAGACATCCAATTCTGATTGAAGGAGTATCTCTTCAATAGGCATACCTAACACCAAAAAAATCAATCCTGCCCTCCCTAATTGAACAGAGACAGTAATAGCTAAATGATATCAATAATTCACTTGAAATTTGACAAAGCAAAAGAACATGTTGACATACCCTCTCCGGTGGTACACCTTCCCATGGTCTATTTAAAGTGCATAGCTCCCACATAATAACTCCGAGGCTGAAAATATCACATTTCTCAGAGAAGGGTTCATTACGAATAAGTTCTGGAGCCATCCATTCTGGAGTCCCTGCTGAGGAAGTGTCCCTCATGGGTACATCTGTCATTATCCTTGAAAGCCCAAAATCGCAGATCTTCACAGTCCAATGTTTATTCACGAGGCAATTTGCACTTTTTATATCTCGGTGAACAATCTTCATTCGATGAATGCACATGAGACCTCTGCGTAGGCAACCGGAAAGGAACAGTCGGTTAATAGTCTCCTTTACCACTAATACAGAATCAAAAAGTACATCATATTTGCGGAACTGAGAGGATAGGGAAGGCGGCGATCAAGAACACATTGTTGGGACAAAATTATAGCAAGTCGAGGATTAGAGAACAATGCACGGTGTAACATGGCAAAAATTATGCATAGATATCTAATCGAAATATAGTACTGAAAGAGAATGCCATAGTTTATGCATCTGAAGATCAATTCTTGTACTACCGAAGAAAGCCCAAGTTGATGGTTATGTCAAAGCACAAAGCATTGCGCACTAGATAGAGAAAATGTATTTACGGTGACTGCCAATTCATAAGAAAAGAGGGTTCTCCAGCTGCAGAATTTGAAGTACTCAAATTTGTCTCCAGCTGGTTAATATCAAAACATTGGCAAAGTGACACGTGATTAAAGAACTGACAAGTCCTTACTTAGTACTCTTCAACAAGCAAATTGAAAACCAATAGAAGACTATTGGTGTGAATACCCTATCTTCGACTTAAGTTTGGATACCTAGAAAATACACCTGAAAAGTTTTACAGGTAAAGAGAAGGGAAAAGGAAAAAGCTATATATAAGCTTGAAGAAAAGGTCAACACACAATCAAGCAGAGTTAAATTAAAATTTTAAAGCCTAGATATAAAAAACCTGCATATATCACGCAGCATTTTCAGTCTCCTCCGCCAGCTCAGCTTCTTCTTCTGTCCACTTAAGTGGATCAAAAAGTATAAAGATCCCATCTCCATGTATTCAGTAATCATGGACAAACGTGGGGGCTGGATGCATGCTCCCAAAAATAGTATAACTGCAAATTACAACATTGCAATATCTTCTGTCAAGAATTTAAAAGCTTCTTAATGAGCTTAAAGGTTCAACAAAAAGAAGAAAATAATGTACCATTTGGGTGTCGTAGGCGGCTGTCAGAAGAAGTACCAACACACAAATAAAGGATTAGAATGATCCATCAGAGAAAAAAATAAAGATCGTCAGGTCTAAAATAGGCACCAAAAGCATACAAAAGAAGGAAGTACCTTAGTATAGAGATCTCGTTGCAGAAATCCTCCATGTTTTCAGCAGTCAGATCTTGCTCCAAGAAAACTTTGATGGCAACATCTGTCCCATTCCAAATACCCCGGAAAACTTCGCCAAAGAACCCTGATGAAAAAAGGAAAAATAAATTTAAATAAAAAATGACTGATAAAATGAGAAGAAATGAAAGTTTAACCAGAAAATTGTTTACATCAAAATCAAGACTTATGACGTTTCGGATGAAAGGGAAAAGGTTTTTCTACTTTTACTTCACTGTGGAACAGGGTGCTGTACCAATGATGTTAGTAATTTTCCCAATATGTTATAGAAGTGGTAACTAAAATCTAACGAAGCACTTCTACGGACTACAGTCTTATTAAGTTTCTTCTCTTTCTTTTGACAAAATACTTCATTCAGAATCAAGAAAACAAAACTCTTGACATTTTGCTTCATGTGAATGAAATACCCAGTGATGTACAAGGGGGAGTATTTTAAAAAAAACACAAATGCAATGGAAATTATAACAAGGACCAAATGATTACCAATCCCAACACGGATGCCAACTGTCAACTCTGAGAAATCAATGTTCCATTCCTCATAAGGTAAAAGAGGTTTATTTTGGAACATGGGTGACCGCAGTATTCTGTTCCACGTCAAGACCATTTCTTCATTTGTCCTGTAATTTGAAGGCCCAATTCTCTCAGGTGTTGGACTTCCGTACTCATGAGGAGAAGAAGGTAAGGATATTGCTTTTTGAAAATTCATATGGTCCCTTTGAAATGCATACAAGGAAGAACCTCCACCAGATATTTCTTCCCGGTCATCAAGGTGTAAACCAGATACCTGAGAAGCATACCAGGGTTGTTAAGAGTAATAGATGAAAACACGATTTCTAAAAAAGAATTAAAGAAAAAGATGAAATCAAGAGCTATACAGCAATGATCACTAAAAACTTAACAAAACTTCTTCATTTGACTTGGCACAAATTTAGAAATGGCTTTGATTTTTCCAAGTTTATTGCTATTATGTAAAGAAGTAGAAGTATGCATCAAAAAAAAAAAAGAAGTATGGAGAGTATAAGGGGAAAACTTGTAACTTACCATATATATTAGTGTCACTTATGGAGGATTCAGTGATATTTTCATTCCCCAACATGTCTACTTAAATTAAATAAGAGTCCAATTCTATGAGAAAAGGAAAAGACATACAGATATCGGGACTTTATTCATGAATTTTGTCAAGTTGAACTTGTGATCATATTTATCTATCACCAAAAATACAACAAGGATATAAGTGGTGGTCAAGAAGGCTGTGGCCCAGTGGGGCAAGCCTTGACCTGCGACCAGGAGGTCCCAGGTTCGACACCCGCCTCCTACGTGAGGCAAATAAAATTCTCTAGGAGAGAATTAAGGTGCTGACCCATAAAAAAAAAAAAAAAGGGATATAAGTGGTGATTAAGAGAGAATAAAAAAAGAATCAAATTAAAGTTATAGGCAAAGAAAATGAAATAAGACACAACAGTTGCAAACAATAAGACCTGCTAAGTAATGATGTTCACAATAGCCACCTAAAAAAGGAACATACATCTTTCTGGGCATCAGATGCATGGGAAAATGATCTATTTTCCTCTTGTCCTCTTACAAGGCGATTCTGCTTCAGAGCTTCACTCATTGCTCGAACAGCCCTACAGCGAATTATTATAGGAAAAGAAAATAAATATCAAACAAAGGCCAAGAAGAAAATAAAGTACTATTGTCAGCAAATTAAGCAGTAAACATCTTCTGAACATGAAACCCAATGCCAAGCTTCATAATTACGAGTGTTACTTCAAGAGAGTTATAATAGCAAAATTCTGACAGGCCTATTTAACATCCTACTTTGTATCTTCCAGTTAACTGCTGCCCCAAATTTCACAAATGCAGAGAAAAGAACATCTCAATCTGAACTCCTTTTTCATCTATGTTTTCTTTTTCCTTAAATAAGCATATCATACATATTAGATTCTCCCTCTCACATTTAGACAAGCACCTCCCTCAATCTCATAATTCTGTTTGAAAACTTTGCAGTTGCTGAAGATTTTGTACTGATTCCTGTTCTTCCACACTTGACTTTCCATAACTTCAAGTTGGCTTCAGAACCCAAACAAAGACAGGGTGCAAAAACAGTTCACAAGAACCAATCGAACGTGTTGCTTCCCAATGAAATTTAGCAATGCTGGTCTTATTTTGTTTTGTTTTGCCTTCATCCCCGCGAACTCCTTTTTGTTTATTCCAAGAATAAAAATTGGAGGTTGAAAAAACAGAAGTGCTCCAAGAAAGGAAGACATGACCAAAGTTGATGACTGTTCCAAGTTTGAAAAATATCACACTTCATAGATTCCTTTGGCAAATATTTGAAAGGTATGACCCCCAATAGTCTTGAATTGATTCCAATACTTGCTCTCTACTTCCTACTCTCCCTCCGTTCTGGTATTCATTACTTGGCTATAATAGAGAAGAAAAAGAGGGAAAAAAAATCCTTCTATGCAGCAGAAATAAAGAACATTCAAAACAAAGCACCTCACTTAAGTCTTGGAAGCGGTTTAAAACAGTTATTCGCGTTCCAGCCTTATCACTTCAATTGGTTAGTATTTCCATATTAACCAAAAGTGTAGGGAGGTAAGAAAGAAAAGCGAGAGAAAACTAAGCATGTAAAGAAATAATATCCTGAATAAATTACTGTATGACATAGCATTACTTCAAGCAGAACTGTTTTTTTTTATTATTATTGTGGGGGGTGGGGGTGGGGGTGGGGGGGGGGAAGGTCCTCATTTAGGCAAGTATAATTACTTCACAAGGAAAATTTATCAAACACACCGAACAGAGAGGCTCAAATTTTGAGGCAAAAAGCAAACAGTAATATGTTTAAAGATTTTTAGGATAGCTAGTATTAACCTTGCTATGTCATCACCAATTTCTGGTGTCATACTGATGCTTCTTCTTCTTAATCTACGTGTTTCTGAGGTTGAAGCCCCCTCTGATCTGGTGCTAAAATGGAATGGAATCAGTATCAGAATTTCAAAGTTTATAAAAGAAAGAACACATGATTCCAGAACTTTATTAAACTATAGAAGCTAGATGATGAGTTTGTAGAGCACATTAAAAGAGAGAGCCTATGAGTATAACAACAAAAATAGGCACCTTGATGTAGCAATATCATCAGTAAAATCTCTAAAGGTTTTCTGATCACCACTAAGCATGGACCTCCCACGTCCTCGAGCTGAAGGATGCTCAGGACTGTTAAAATCCCACAAAATAATAAAATATGTTTAGCAATATGTAAACTAATAACACTCCTAAAGAAGATCCCAAAATATAAAGGAACAAAAATTTAGAGAAGAGCGACTTTTCAAAGCCAAGTTATCCTAACAAGTACCCATTTCCAAAATTGTAATGAAGCAATACATGCATCACTGTTAGTCAAATCGTAAAGAAGTTAACAGGAAAGGAAGTAAAAGCTTATGAAAGAGATAAATAGGAATTGTGGAATCATGACTTGAACAGGAAAAGAAGCATGTTGAAAATATTTTTAATAGTAAATGGTTTCTGCTGCATAAAGAAGTAACACCAGGCAAGACCTGAGGTGATGAACAAGAAAGAAGGTAAACAGGATGTGTTAAATGATGCCTTAGATTTAGAATTATGTGGTGGGTATGGAAGATCAACAATGGGTGATGATTTGCAAACTGCTGAGTGAAATATAGACGGCATTATCTAAACATGGATTCAGACATGTACCTTGAACTTGCAGTCCGCTGTTCAGCAATGATCCTTCTCCTGCTCCTTCGCCAAAATGTAGTAGCAATATTGGGTTCGCTGTGATACGAACTGATACAGAGAAACAGATCAAATGAGTATTATCTATGTGAGCAATCAAACATCAGCACCAACCCAGATATATCAAAATCTTCGTTTGAAATGAAAAGTGCACTTCAAAGAATCTGTTTTTACACATAACAATCCAGGTCCAAAGAATAGGAAACAAGAGCTCAAACAGTAAGTACCTCAGTTTTCTGTCTACAAAAGTAGAGGACCGCATCATCACATTCCTCAAAGATGGCCCAGCAGTATTTGAAGATGCTTCAAGCCTCCTCTGATACTGAAGGCCATCATCCTTCTCAGTACTGTACAAAGTTTCAGATAACTATTCAGTCTCTATGAAGCACAGATTGACTTAACTTTACAATGAATAACAAGAACATTACACTATCACTTAATCCAAATTATGCAACTTAAAAAGTATAGATCAACATTGCAGATTAACCTCTCGGAACCAGCTCTCTCAGAATACCCATAAAGAGGACTATTTGGCTCAAGTGGTGAATCACAGGAATCATTTTCTGCGGAGTCACTTTCCCCTGCATCAGACACATGAGTCATAACAATAGCCCTGTTTGAGAGGGGTATAAGTTGGCCAGGAAACCGCATAAGATCGACCAACAGTTCAACAGAATTCAGAACAACCAGCACAGACATATGCTTATATGAGTCCACACACTCGGAATTTCCTTCAGCAGGCAAACCCTGAAAAAATCACAAGTGAAACAATGAAGATGAAATAGATGAGAAAATTACAAATTAATTGCTCAATGAATTTACTAAAATGACTAGAAGTACTAGACAATAATACTGTAGAAACATAACGAAGCTAAACTTACCACCATTAGCCTACTTTCAAGACCAACAGTATCTGCAAGAACTTTTGAATAAAATTGCCCGAGGACGGCATGAACCATGTTTTATTTGCCCTAGCATCTGGACGCCTCTATGCTCAGACGCATGAGAAGATTCATCAAACACAATTTTTGCAGGACTGGGATCTGAATTTGGTCGCTTATAGAAATCAGATACCTGTTCAATAACATTAGAGATAATACACATTAAGAGAAGACTAAAGTAAAAATTGAAGAAAAAAACACAGCACTTGAAACATGCATTCTGAAGCCAGAGAAATCATTATATGAAGCAGTGAACAGTTACAAAAGTGCTAAAAAGTATTCAAATTGTCTTCTGAACCTTAATGCAAACCCAGAGATATTTCCAGGTATGGAGATCAAATGCTAAAACTGGGATGAAACTGCCATACTCTTCAATGGTCCATCAAAGTATTTGAAGTCCTTACACAGAAATTCAGCTAGTTGCACCAATAGCATAGTAGATAATATCCAGCAATAAAAACATAAGAACTAATAGTACTATCAATTCATTACATCCCCTGGAAATATTGCAAGAAAAACTTTCCATTTCCAGAATCAGAAAGAATCCAATGAATACTAAAAATGTAACAAGAAGCTTAGGAAGTTCGTTAGATAATTCTACAGCCAAAATTTGTTGATTGTTATAAAATATGGAATCATCAACCACCAATAACAAAAGTCTCAGATGCGAATTATAGAGGGAAAAGAAAAAGGCTATTGCAAGAAACTATGTATAACAAATTGTAGTCAAGTAGAGTTAAATCTAAGGAAAACTATAAATTCAAACATTCCTCCCAGAGAACCAACAAAGATAAATGACTAGAATATATGATCCCAAGCAGGAATAAACTAATACTCACCAATCCTGCAATTTTTTTAATCATTGCTGCAGGACTCGAATTCAGGCCTTTAACCAGGGCAATAATTAGTTGCTTCAGCATGGAAAGCTTCTTATCTTTCACTACATCCACTAGTATGATATCAGACCTTAAACCCTGAAGCTCCAAAGCATGAAGTTCTTCCCAGGTGGGAATATCTTCAAAAAGTTCCTTAAGCCTTTTCTCCTGCACAAAATGTTTATGTGAACAACCAGAATAAGATAATAATAATAATAATAATAATAATAATAATAATAATAATAATAATAATAATAATAATAATAAAGATGCCAACATATGGATCTGAGACAATACTCAGACATCAAATACACTTCAAAAATAAATAAAAGTCTTTAGGATAGCAAAAGAGAAGTCCTCCACTCAGTTGTTAAAATGATCTCTTCTCCAACTCTATATTCTTCTTGTTCTTTCTTCTTTTCCACCGTTCTATTGATTTCCTTTTATAATTGGGGAATAGGGGTATGATTTAACAAAACTAGTGAGCTCTTAAATCAAAGTCAATACTGCTTTGTTATTATTAAAGTGAAGAATTGTAGAAAACAATTGGAATACATAGACATCCCAAGATTTTCTTCGAAATTCATTCTACTGAGCATGCATACTTCAGTAAAATCCCATAGTTTTGATATTAAAAAAGGCAGATACTTTCAAGAAAGAATATTCAATCTAGTAAGCAGACCCTTTTTCCTTTATTTTGGGGATGGAGGAGTCTAAAAAGTTTCATAAATATTTTTTCATGTGCATATTAACCAAATGGTAATTTCGAAGACTTCGAGTTTGGACATTAAAACATATGTGTTTGATGCTAAAGCAGTAAGTTAAGGGGAAGATACTTCAGTCATTTATCATGAAGAAAATAGGTACGCAATTAACCACGAAATTCATCATGGAACAAATGAAAGAGGCCATAGAAGCAAGTTTCTTTGGCTTTTTAAACCAAATCCAAAAGAGTCTTGTGTGCCAGACACCCGAGATCATGGTGAAAAAGGAAGAGCAAAACAACAATAAGATTAACTTTTTTGTGAAATTAGCCACACAAGCAAACATAAACAATGCAGACAATAACTAACAGATGGCAAGTAGTGAATCCAATTCCACTAGCAAATGCACATCCAAAAAAGTAATAAAATGACTTTTAATGCTTACAGGGACAACAGAGTAGAAGCCATTTGGGATTGGTTCTGAAAGCATCCCAGTGCTCCAAAGGACCTGCGATGCTGTTTGACGCAATGACCTACCATATTCATCCTTTTCAGATGATCTCTTGTTCCTTGGTGTTTCTTCTTTAGAGTCTAAGGAAACAGATCCAAATCTTCCAACAAGATCCGACGGCCACTGTTCAGAAGAGCCTGCTTCCTCATGTCTATCATCCATGGCTCATCCTTTACAGAATTCAGATCTTCCCATGTTCAAAACGCTGGAGGTCATGCGACCAGTAAAGTTAAAAGTCATGTCAGATTAATGAAAAACTGGAAGTGGAAGAGAACTGTTACATATTCTTAAGCAAGCTTTAATAATCAAATTACCAACCTATTAAAGAAGTCACATAAGAGACAAGGGAGGCAGATTTATAGACCATAGATTTAAATCAGAAACAAAAATCTCAAGAATCATTTGCCTAGGAGATCTGTTTGTGAAATTAGGTATTTTAAAAAGAGAATCCTAGTGAAAAGAAAAAGAATTTGGCTCATCGTGATGGCACTCTAAACTTAAGTAAATAGGACAACTGCTACCAAATCTCTTTTGTTAGTCATCTCTGAAGGTTCCAATCAATTAGCATGCACCAGTTGTCAGATTTAGCAGGCAGCATACAGAATCTTAAGAGTTGTCTTCATGTAACATGAGAAAGCATGGACCAACAATCCCACATTAACACTAAAACAAGAAACAAGAAACAAGAAACAAGAAAGAAAATTATGGTAAATCCACTTAAAATGGTAATCATACACCAAAAGTACGGCACGACATATCATGTTGGATGACAAGTGAGATAAATGGATTGTTAAAGATGATAGTTATATGAACTGTGGCTTTCATATAGTAAATTTAAAAGGAAATCCATTTACAGAACACAGCACAGTATTGGTCAAGGCATTTGGGAAATGAACCTAGATCTCAGAATTAGATCCAAAACAGTAAAGAGTCCAGACAGAAATCTTCCTATTCATGAGTGAGTTAATAAGATCACAAAGAAGTTCCGAAAGATGTATGATAGCAGAGATGCTCTAAATTATAAATTAGAAAGCTATGCATTAAAGATAACTATATGATAATTCCTGTAATGGCAAATAGGGAAGTATAGAGCATATAATTTTGACTGCTAAATACTTGCAATCAAGATCAGATTCAAGGGATGGGCTCCCACTTGACTAACATGTTACTTCTGAACAAATGCAAATCAAATTACAAAGAGACCAATAGATAATAACCTCACAGTAAGAATATTTATTGGCATAAAATAATCAAATCGCCATAATCCTAACATCATTGCCACAAAGGCTAAATCAAAATTTTATTTGACCTAAAACCAGATATCCTTAAATCCTTGTTTCGGAAAAATGAACAGAAACTAAAAAGGGGCTCACAAAATGAAATATCAAACTGAGCGGCTAACAAAGATGCTAAAAACTGAAGAAGTTTGATTAAATCTTAAACATCATTTAGTGTTTGGTGAAGGTTATAAGGTTAATGGGGCAATTAATTGGTACAAAATACGCTGTCAGGTTTAAAACTTCATTTCAATATATATATATATATCAACCCCAATTACTTTCTTCAGAGCCGTTTCTTTTCCTGTCTTACCCCCCCCGGTGTCCCCTTCCTGGTCTAGTGCTTCACTTCTGGTTCTTCGTAAGAATCCACTTCTTAATCTGGGGGAAAAGGAAACATATATTAGTTGGGAAGCTAGACATCAAGTAAGGGGCTTTATGAGGATAACTAAGCTGAAAACACCGGAGTTCAGTGCTGGTACAACAGGGTGGTTCCTTACTGCACCTCAGACTGATGTGCGGTAACGTTTGTGGTGGTGCTTCAAGATTCCAATGTGCGGCTAGTCAGGATTCAAACAGAATTCATCCATCATTTTAGAAAGTCAGAAAGTCATTATTATTCTTTGTCCAAGTTTACCCTTGAGCTTTATTATTCCACTAAACTACATTTTAATTGGTTTTCCAATTTTGAAGAAGGTTAACATATCTGTGTTTCTACCATCAATTGAATAACTTCCATAATAAATGTGCTGAAACCTTAAACTGCACTCATTTTCAACCACAGAGTAGTCCCTCTTCACAATGACAAAGGAGAACTAACTACGTGAGGTCCCATTGAAACAGCAAAACTGAGATATCACCCACTCAAGCTACATAGGAAACCTATTTGTCAAGAAATTATTTCTCTTGCATACGAGCTGACATCTTGAAGTTTAGTACTCACAGGCACAATGGAACATGCCTTCTGAACTGCGTAACTTCTCAAGAACAGTTGATAAAGTAACTGCTAGCTCTAGAACAAGCAATCCAATAAGTTTCCTCTGTAAAACCAAGTTTCTAAATTCCAAAGTAACTCCACGTCAACTCTGTCAACCATTATTACTTTGCTATCCAAAGTTTACATATATATCAACAGCCGATGCCAAAAATAACGCTCCATAGCCCTCAATTTTATATGTGACCATCCAAACAGACAAAATTGAAATGACGCCAACTGTAATAAACATTAACCTCCGGATAGACAAGCGGACATCAACACATACACGTGTCTAAACACATGTACATATATTCTTCGACAAAGATTACAAAACAAATCACAACAGTTTTTGCGGGGGAAAGTAATCAATGCAGCTGCCTGCCACTGCATTAAAGCTAATAATCTGGGGAAAAAGTAAAGGAAACAACAAACCCTAGTACTCAGATCTCCTCCAAACCTAGTAACCGCTAAAAACAACTTGATTACTAACTACTCCAAGTCCCCTACATTTTCAGTTTTCCTTGTCACATTACCGTGCAAAAAAAACTGTCAATTAAGTACAATTCTAAAAAAAAATAAAAAATCAACAGCAATATTGATATAATTAGAACAAAAATCAAAGTTCATCCAAATCAAAATCTCCAACTCTGAACCACAACTTATCATTTAAAAATTCAAATTCATTTCGAGGCAGATTAATAAATATGAATCAGTAAGGCTTTAGATATACACATTCGCATCCAGGAAAAAAAAACGAAAAAATCAGTTATGATCGAGGAGATTACCACAAGCAGATCTTAAAACTTGAATCTGAAGTATATGGTCACCACTGTCACTTCAATCCTACAACTCCGAAATTCAGTTACATGTCCAAATCAAACCCCAAATCCAAATAAAATTTGAAAAAATCGACAAAACGCACCAAAACAACAGTAAAAATATATTTGAAAGAGAGTGATGAAACTGGAAACAATTGATGAGAGAGAAAGAAGATTTAGAGAGAGAAACAGGGCGAGAGATGCAAACGAGGCAAACAAAGGCAATGCGTGTATGAGAGATGGAGAGAGAGGCGGGGTTGGATTTGATTATATATTTTGGGTCTGCAATTAATGATGCGTCGATCGTGACAAATATGGCTTTTGGTTCTTCACTTTCTTTTTCTTTTCCGTTTGATCTTAGTCTGAACTTGCGTTATTTGTATTTTATGAATTGACTAATTCGATTGAGTATTATGGTGACCGTTTAATAGTATTTTTTTAACAATAAGATGTAACTTTGCTATTACAAGGCAGACATAAGAGATTTAACTTTTAACAGAATCATATTAAGTCTAACGTGCAAAGGTGGTAACATAAAATCTAATTCAAAAAATAGTTTTATTTTGTCGTCGTCACGGACAGTAACACACTTCCTTAAGGGAAAAAAAGGCCAATCCAGAGTATCAAACTCTTCCTCCATTTTCCGGCAAAACCTTTATCTAACTACCAAAACACATCGGCCTCATCAAAAAAGGCATGTTGTTGGTACAACACATTAATTTGGTATTTTGGATTTTAATTCAAGAGTTTAGATTGGAGGAAGAAATGTGTGAGTCACGTGCAAAGACGCGTGAAGCAAGACAGTGATCTCTGATAGTGCAAACAGTCAGCTGGCGAAGGAGGGTCGCTCACCAACATCCACACATTTCTCTGCGTTTTTTTTTTTTTTTTTTGGGTAAACTGAAGATATATTACTTAAAAGAGAGTTTTACAACTGAAATTAAAAGACTACATGAAACACGATAAACATAAATAATTATCCGAAATACATATATTAGGAGGTCCTTAATCTTGAAAATGATTTCCCTTCCTTGTCATTCAGCCAAGTTTTGTATGCAAAATCGGGTAAAGCTCAAAAATTTTGACTGTTATTTAAAGGTAGGGAAGCTGCGTGCTTGGCCAAGAGATCAGCCACTTGGTTCCCCTCTCTGTAGGTGTTTTCCTGGATGCATTGTTGGAAGTGTGAAATTAGAGATCTACAATCAGCCACAATGTTAGTATATTTTATGCATAAATTCAGCCACAATGTTAGTATATTTTATGCATACAATCAGCCACAATGTTAGTATATTGGAAGTGTGTAATGCCTTCTTGTTTTGCCAGCAATAGCCCAAATCTTAAGGCTATAAGCTCTGTTTCATTAGATGTGGTGGATGGTAATTGGATATTGAATCCAATTAACCAATGTCCTTGATAGTCCCTTATTACTCCTACTGCTCCTCCTAAGCCTGTGTGATTAACACATCCGTATTGAGGCAAAAGGAATGTGGAGGTGGTGGTTTCCATTGGATTATTATTGTAGAGATTGTTAAAGGTTTTTTCAAATAAATCATTTGCATAGACAAATTCAATACTCCTAGAGAATATATCATGATCATGTAGAACTTTGTCACTCTTTTTAAAAACCATTATATTTCTATTGAGCCAGAGTGCCCAACATGCAAATGTAAAGGTTATAGACCAAGGAATCCTAGAATGATGGCTCAATGAACTAGTACTATTTATCTTTAGCCATGTTGTAAGTGGGCAATGAGATGAAATGAGAGAAATGATATTGATGTTTAAAGATTTATAGTGGCTTTTTCAAAATGATTTTGCTTCTTTACAAGTTCGTAGAATATGATTTGTGTCTTCAATATGATGCTCACAGGTATGATAAGTAGCTGATGATATAATTTTCCTTTTATGAAGAAGTGAGGCATGGGAAATTCTATCATGGAAGGCTAGCCAAATAAATTTTTTAATTTTAGGTAAAGTTTTAGTGTTCCAGATCCAACTGCCTGCAAAAGTATTCTGCTCCAAAGAATTATTCTGTAATGAACTATATGCAGAAGAGACCGAGAATTTACCTGTATTATTGGTGTTCCATATAGCATGATCCTCATAGTTGTTATTCAAAGGAATGATTGTTGATCTGATTATTTCCTTGTCTAGTTGATTAATTTGAAAAGATATGTCATGTATTGAAATTTTATTATTTAGGATTATGTCATTAACTTTGAGTTGGTCCTCGTGTTTATTAAGAGGTCCAATAAACAATGATCTAAGGGGCCCAAGAGATGTCCAATTATCATGAAAAACTGAAATGGATCAGCCATTTCCTACTTGCCATTTAATACTTTTTTTACATATATTCTATCATGTTAGTATGCTTCTCTATAAGGGCGATGGGGAGTAATGAGGATTAATAGTATGATCTATATTCATTTTGCAGTGCTTTCTTGTATTAACCTCAACCCATAATGAATTTTTTTGTGAGATAAGGCATCTCCATGCTAACCCTGAACGTAATGCAATGTTTTGTAATTTATCTTTTCTTAATTGGAGGCTTCCCTTTTTTAGTGATTGACACAGTTTGTCCCAAGATATAAGGTGAAGTTTTTTCCTATCAGAAGTAGAACCCCACAAGAAATTCTGAAAGATAAGGTCAATGTTGTTTGTAGTTTTTATAGGTAGCTTAAAAAGTTGCATTATATGAGAATGTACTGCTGATAAGGTTGATTTAATAAGGGTGCAACGGCCGGGTAAGTTAAAAGATTTGTTTTCTAGTTTGCTAATCTATTGTTCATATTATCTAGGATAAATTGGAAATTTTTGTGTTTTAGGGATAGTCTGCCAGTTGGGAACCCTGGATACTTATCAAAGTCATTACTTCTAGTGATTTGGATTTTGGAACAGATAGATTATGTTGTACTTAGAGACACATTAGCCGAATAGACAATACGCGATTTAGAATGATTTATTTTATGCCCAGATAATGCACACAGGTCTTCTAAAATGTCTAAAATACAATTGGTATTTCTATTGGTTGCTTTAGCTAAGAGAAGTACATCATCCGCAAATAGTAAGTGGGATAATGAAGGGCCTTTTCTAGATAGCTTAACTAGTGACCAAAGAGATTTAGAGACAGCATGGTTGATGCCAAGTGTTAAATATTCCATACTAAGAATAAATAAATATGGGGATAAGGGATCACCTTGTCTAAGGCCCCTGCTAGGGTTTAAAAAAGTGTGTAGGGCAACCATTTATTAAGATAGCAGAGGAGGAAGTGGTGATGCAAATCATAATAAGATTAATTAAGTGTGGTGGAAAGGAGAAAAAATGAAACATTTTATAAATAAATGACCATTCTAATCGATCAAATGCTTTTTCTATATCAAGTTTGATAGCCATATTTCCCTTTTTCTTATTAAAACTATGAAGAATCACCTGAGCAATACTAACATTATCAACCGCTCTTCTATTAGGTAGAAAGCTACTTTGATTAGGGCTTATAATCTCTGAAAGGATACTTCTAATACGAGAGACAATGAGTTTAGTAATTGTTTTATAGATGGTATTACATAAACTAATTGATCTATAGTAAGTAATTTGCTCTGATTTTTAATTTTTGGGATTAAACAAATGAAGGTTTTATTAATATCTTTGGGTAAAATACCAGTTAAGAAAAAGTTATTAATAAGGTGCATGATTTTACCTTTAGTATCTTTCCAAAAAATTTGGAAGAAGATTGGGTGAAGACCATCAGGTCCAGGTGATTTATATGGTTTAAAACTTTGAATTATGCTAAGTACTTCAATGTCAGATGGTGGTTTACAAAGATTACCATTATGTAAATCATAGATGATATTAGTATTTATTTGAGGTAAGTCAATAGAGAGATTCCTTGAAAATGAAGAGTGTTATGTTGTAAATAACTTAACAAAGTGATTAAGGATAATTTATTTAATATGTAGGTTATCAAAATGTCAATTGCCTACACCGTCCTTAAGCATGAGTATCTTATTTCTCCTTCTTCTATTAATAGTAGAAACATGAAAGAATGATGTATTAGCATCACCATTTTGCAACCAGTTAAGTCTAGATTTAAGTTTCCAAAATTCTTTTTCCTGGTTAAGCAAAACTAAATATTTATGTTGAAGTTCACATTGCAACTGAATAAGGTAAGAACTAAATCTGGTACTTAAGTATTTCTGAATACCATCTAATCTGGCTAGGATAAATTTTTTTCTATAAAATATATTCCCAAATTCATTTTTATTCCAATGTGTAACTTATTGCTGAAACTGATTAAGTGACAAGTTATAACTGGAACTAGTATTATCATCCCATGTTCTATGTACTAGGTCAGGAAAGCTCGGATCAGTCAACCACATGGTCTCAAATCTAAATGGTGGTTTAAAGTAAGATTGACGACTAGTAGTGAGTAATAGGGGACAGTGATCAGAACACAAGGCAGGTAAATCTTTAACCACTGCTTCTGGGAAAAGTTGCAACCATTCTGCAGTAGCCATACACCTATCTAAACGTTCCATAATTATACATTTTCTAAACTTACTTTTATTGTTCCAAGTATATATGGTTGACCCTTATCACCCAAATCAATCATCTTGCAGTCATTAAGAACAGACACAAACTCATTCATCCTATTAGTATTAGCTGGTTTTCCACCGAATTTTTCAAAGGAATTTGATATTTCATTAAAATCCCCTAAAAGAAGCCAAGGATGACTATTTAACTTAGAGACTTTCCTTAAAATTTTTCCACAAAATTCTTTTATTACTCAGCAAGCAACTTGAAT
This sequence comes from Vinca minor, assembly GCA_026122235.1. NCBI lineage: Eukaryota > Viridiplantae > Streptophyta > Magnoliopsida > Gentianales > Apocynaceae > Vinca > Vinca minor. Next base: position 5,760,038 of record JAOCZM010000284.1, on the reverse strand, counting down.
ATATAACAGAAGCAAGAAAGGTAGTTTGAGAATTTCTTACTGTTACCAATAGATGCAATTCCTGAGTAGTCTTTGCAGAGACATGGACTTCCACGTTTTGATTCCAGAGCGCTGCAATACCTCCTGACTGTCCCAATTTGTGTAATCAACTTCATGCATCAAACGTTCAACTGCTTGACCACTAAGTTTGGTTTTTGTTAGTAAAATAAGACAAGGGTGATGAAAAATAATTAAGTCTTTGAGTACTCCCTGAAATCCTGAGTTGTTTGCTCCTCCGCAGTTCCAAATTAGTGTAATCATTTGAAAACTAGATGTCCAATGTTCCTCTAGACCAAGGTTGTTAAAATCGAGATTTTACGTAGAATCGGTGGAGGGGTGAAAAATCGAAAAAACGTGAATCGTGAATCTTAAAATAAATCGTAAAATCGTACCAAAAATTAAAATATAAATTTTATATATAATTAACAATAATTAACATATAAATCATACCATATGGTCTAACAATATGCGAAAATCCATAAAACATAGTTTCACAAGTTTTTTCAAAAGAAAATAACGTAACAAAGTTCACAATAAAAAAACTTACAAGTCTTTCAAAATATAAAACTCAAATGTTTAAATAAATAAATATAAACCTCCTTCCAAACGGCCCCGGTCGACTTTGATACCCTTGACTTGAAGTCGTCTCTGCAATTTCCTTTATTCATTCATTCATTCTTAGCAGAAAAATACACGAATCACACGCAATTCTGCTACCTTAAGAAGCATTCACTAAGAATTTCTCACTATTAATTGTTATCAAGAGAGATCCACTGATCTATATATTTTTGTTGATCTTTTCACTTCAGCCTTCATCTAAGCAAACGCCATTCAAAAATCTCACCTTCTTCAAGAATTTCTTCATTTGAATCCATCATATACTGATGAATTTCTTCATTTGAATCCATCAAAAGCAGTTAAGTATCCAATGAGAATAATTATAAAAGAAAAAGAAATGATATTATAAGTAAATTGTGAAATCGGTAGAATTGTAAAATCGTACGATTTTACAATCCGATTTTACGATTCTACTCTATTTCTAACAGATTTCGATTTTACTTCCGATTCAACTCGTTTTGCTTCCGTAGAATCGTAAAATCGTACAATTTTACGATTTGACTCGCGATTTTAACAACAATGCTCTAGACTGAGTGAATGAATCAGTCTTCTCGTCAGGCTCACTCCTCCCTCCAGAGAGGGATTTATTAATTGTCTTCTTGTTGGCACCAAGACTATAACATAATTCCTATTTTGGGTTTGAGAGTCTAACATTTTTGTCTCTAAGGAGAACTTCATGACATTGGGATGAAAGGAAAGAAGAAAGCATTTATTTTGTGAGTTTTTCACAACCTTTAGTAATGGACTTTCCCGAATTTTTATACACTCCAAGAACCTTTTTGTGGAGTTTATCTCCTCTATTATGTCCTATGGTAAGAAATTTTCTAAGTTTACTTGGTTTTGTGTCTGTTCTACTTGGGGATGTGTCTGTGGTGGGTTGGGAACTTGGTTCAAATTCAGATTCTCCAGATTTTCCTGTACTAAGGTTGTCTTCGTTGAAATTGGAGACTGGTGATTCAAGACATAGGGAAAAAGTGGGATTTGAAGTGAGCAGTGTGTGGAAGGTTGACGATAAGGTGTTTGAACTGGAGTACCTTGATATATTATGTGCTAAATGGACTCCCATGGATTCTGAAACGGAGTGGGTTGCACAAACCATGGATATTGACTTAGATTGCGCAAACTTTCTTGCAAACCCGCTGCAATTAGATTGGAGATGAAACGAGGGTTTTCTATTCGAAATATCTTGATTTGATTCTGATTCTCTACATTCAGCAGTAAGTGATGACCCCTCAATCCCCACTCTAGCCATTAAGTCGGGTTTGGGTTGGTGTATGGGTCCCGCTCTCGTGTTGGTTTTGGGCTGTAACTAGTGGGTTAGTTTCCTGGTGTTGGGTTGGTGGAGTTGGGCTTGTTTGTGGCCGGATAGTGTAGGCTAGTTGTTGGGTCAATGTATGTAAATGTGTCATTGGGTTCTGATGGACTAAAGGGGTTAGGGCTCTTATTGGGATGATGATGAGGCGTATTCTTGGTATAGGAAAGAACTCTATTTGATTCCTCAATTCCTTCCTGCGATTTTGAATTGTCCACTGCTGATGGTTTCGTTGGGCTAGATGAGCTTTGTTCAGCCTCCTTATATGAGTTGTTTGGTTTTGGTTGTTCACTTGTTTGCGGTGCGGCGGCTGATAAGTGGTTTTGGTTGCTCACTTAATTTTTTTTTGTGTGTGGTGATATTGGAGTTTCATATGAGGAGTGTTTTTTTTATTGTGCAAGGTTGAAAGAACAAATGGAGTGTTGAGACTGATATTTGGCGGAGTGAACGAGGCTTGCTCAAGTAGTGGTGATTTGGTAAGGTTATAATGCTCAATTTCCATATCGAAAAATGGATTTGGGTTAATTGCTTGAGAAATTGCTATGATAGGATGACGCTTGAATATGAGGTAAAGTATTCTTGAATCCAAACTCAGTCGAGCAGGAAGGCGTCAAAATACTTTATGTTTCTGTATTATTATTATTTTTTCCTTCTTCTAAGATATGCTGTAATATTTTTTCTTTTTTCTAATTTTTTTTATCTCATAAATGCTATTTTTTTCAAACGGAATAGTTTCTTTTTTTTCTTGTGAATTTTCAATTCTTTTTTTGTTTTATATTGGCGGTGGGACAAATGAAATGTCATCATTACCTTTCACAGCAGAGAGATGAGAAGCTGAAGAGTTTTCACATAATAATATATTTTGTTTTATTTCCATGTCTTCTAGCGCCTCGAAGCTATTTTTTTTGCATATTTTTTCTCTTGGAACCCATTTCTGCTTGCCACCTGATTGGCCACGTGTAAGGTCCCTGTTATTAGTGGCATATGTGTAATGATGTTTCTCAGAAGTTAGAGGTTTCTTTAGTGATGTTTTTTTTATGAATATTATTATTTTTATTTTTATTGTTACCCACTACCATCCATGGGCCATGCTTCACATTGACTTGTCGTTCTGCTCCTTCTAGTCCATTATCATTAAGTGTTTTCCTGCTTCTTGCTGAAAATTCATTGCTGGGTAGGGTTGTGTTTAAACTTGTTGGACAATGTGTATTTTTATACCCAACTTTCCCACATTGGAAACAAATCTGATTAATTCCCTCATAAGTTACCAACTGGCAATGCTTTCCAATGAAAACTATTGTAATCACTATTGTAATCAAGGGGTCCTCTAAACTAACTTGCAAACATAATCGCGCATATTTCCCTCTTGTAGCAGAAAGTGTAGTAGCATCAATACAAAGTAAAGTACCTAATTTTTTACCAATTCTAGCAAGGATTTCCAAATCAAAGTACTCTGCTGGTAATTCTGGCAATCTTGCCTAGATGGCTGTATAGGTAAAAACTGATTTAGATGGTAAAAATTTTGGTTACCATTTCCTTATAGCGATGAAATTTTGTCCTAGAAACCAAGGTCCATGGTGAATAGCTTTCCTATAGTTTTCTTCTTTTTGAAATCGAGTAAGGAAAAAATCTTTACCAAGATCCATCAATTTCAGGTCCTCTGTTGGAGTCCACAATTCTTGCAATTTTTGCAAGAGGTATCTATATCCCGTAGTACGACCATGCACTTTCACAATGAGAGAACCTTGCCATTTTCTATAAATTCTTTCTTTATTAGAAGTAGATAGAGGTATAAAATTTGGAAGATGTTCCTGATTCATACTTTCATCAGACATATCTTGACTATTGAAATGATTAAAAGTCTGTGACTTTGATCTATGCTCTTCTGAGGATTAATAAGCGAGTCCATATAGGATGTAGAAAGATTAGGTGACTTACTGACTGAAGGGTTGATACATTTTCTTAGGGCATTGAAGTTACCTTGATCTTGATTTTCTTTGAGTTTCTTGGTACATCTAGATACAGAATACAGTTCCTCTGAAGTTGTAGGCGGATTGTCTTGGCTACAGGATGGTATGTTATTGGGTGTTTGGGTGATAGGAAATGGGGGGAGAAGAAACAAGAAGGGTGAGAGAAAACAGAGCCATGTTTTGTGTATATAATTGTTGTCAGAATTATTTGATCCCACATTTCTCTACGTTACCTTCTTTATAGCCACTCTTTGATTTTTGTCTTTTTTAGCTGTTTTTCCTTTTAAATTTATATTTCTCTTAATGATAAATTTAACTTTTATTACGATTCTTTTTTTCCTTTTTTCTCTTTTCTATTTAACTATTCAATGTGAAGAATCTCACTCGTAGCCAAAAAGTAAATGAATAAATAAGCTAAACAAAATAATTCAATCCATTCAAGTTAAAAGTTTCAACTTTTAGGGCCACTTTAGGAGTTTAGTAAAGAAAATAAGAGCAGAGAGACATTAAGTTATAAGAACATGTTTGGTACGTTGTAATGAAATATAATGGAATGAATTTAATTTGCCTTTGAATTCGGATTTAATCAACTTCACCGATATTTCTGGATTGACATGGAAAAGATGTACCTTTATGAAACTGGACGATATATTTCGCAGTTTGTTATTGTCCATTTTGCACCAATGATCTGAGCGCAATTGGTTAATTTTTCACCTCACATCTACTCTGGTGTGGATGACCCGAATTACTAGTTGTAGGGGACTTCAGTTGTCGAATTTTGACACTCCTCATTCAACCACTGTTTGTTACTCATATCCCTTTTCACTCTCTTTGTGCAACCTTGTCATTTCAGACAATAACGCCTAAAACCGCATTCTTCTTGTCCTTGAAATGAATTCCTTCTACAATAGTTGGGTGATCCTTATTCCACTCAATGATTGGTTTGTTTCTAAAAGTAGTAGTGATTACATGGTCGTCAGATCTCATGTCTTACCAGCAATAATAGTTACGATAATTACTATAATTTGTTGAGTACTCCCTACTTCGAAACCAGCAGTTTGTTGAACTTCATATTCTTTTTTGTAGTGGATTTGTATGGTACTTTTTTGCTAAACATGCAGCTCCTCTACAATGGCAGCGTCATCGTCATTGTCATCCTCACGATCTTCGTCAACAGCATCGCCATCGCTACCGTCATCCTCAGATTTTGGGCGACTGTCAATGTCTGACGTTGGACCCATATAGAATTCATGGTTGCATCCCCGCCAAGAATGGGTGGATAGGACATTGCCAATTCGGTGATATGTTCAACATTAGGAAAATCAGTTTGTTCATAAGAAGTATGGTGTGCGTTGCTAGTGGTGGGTACTGAATCCAGATTATCGTACCTTGTGGTGGGGACATACTCGTCCACATCCAGTTAAAACAAATAATCTAGATTTTCTGTAAGTTGAGGTGGGAAACACCTCGTTCACCTTCGGCTGGAAAGAATAATTCGGTTGTGGCTGAATTTGTAAGAAATCAACTCCAATATGTATCCCTGTATTTTTGTAGTTGTCATGAAGCTTCCAAAGATGTTCCAAATCTTCGTCAACACTGAGCTGGACAACATCTTACATTATCATTGCAAAACTTTGCATAAAAATGGTATGGTCATATAAAGCAAGACATTTACAGTTCAGCGATCAAAACTCATATGTCGACATATCCGGCTCACAAGTTTTCTATAAGATAGTCTATTTTCGAGTATAATATGTTTTTGGTTAACTCCGAAGAAAGTCATAATGCCACCAGTGTCATATTGGATTTGTTGATCCAGTGTAAGAAAATTTGGATTGAACTTATTGCCATTGTTCAGTTTATGAGTTTTGAGGGATAGAAGTATGACGATTTGTGAGGTTAAGAAGTTTGAGGATTTAAGAAGATCTGAGAGGGGGTAGTATGATGATTTTCGATTGTATATATAATAGTGTGGGATTGGATTTCGAATATGATTTGAAACTAATATGATATGATTTCTAGATTGCTTCGTAGAATGAGAGATAATACATATTTCTGGAATATGCCCTATCAGATTTTGGGATAAGATTTCTAGATTGCGCCATACAAAAAGAGATAAGATGGATTTCTAAAATACCTCTTCTAGGATTTTGAGATAAGATTTTCAGATTGCGTCTTACAAAAATAGATAAGACAAATTTCTGGAATCCATCCTATAGAATTTGGGATAAGATTTTCAAATTGCGTCGTACAACAAGAGATCTGACATATTTCATGAATACGCTCTATAGGATTTTGGGATAAGATTTCCATATTGCGTCGTACAAAAAGAGATAAGACGAATTTCTGGAATCCGTCCTATAGGATTTTGAGATAAGATTTATGTTTTCACTGTCCAAAATGATAAAATTTTCAAATTTCGTTGAGATACGACGGATTCGTAGAATCTGTCCTATAAGAGTTGGGATAAGATTTTGACTCATCGTACGAAACAATAGGATCGTTACGGGAAAATAATTGTCGGGAATCCTTCTTATCTCTTTTTGTACGACAATATCTGGAAATCTTATCATTTTGTATTGAAATCCTATTCGGAAATCTAATCCTCACCCTAATATATATACCACCAACATAGTCTCTAGTCTCTGTCTCTGAGTAGCCTACCCTCAACATAATCTCTAGGCCCTCGGAGCGGTCCATGTATAACAGCTTATGCAATCTCACTCCTCCGAGGTCTACAACCCACAGCTGAGCCAGCAGCGCATAGAACATTCTGTAACTGGGTAGACAACGAAGCCTGTAAAGAATTGAGAAAAGTAAGACAAATATAAAAATGTAGAAATATAAAATAAATGAAATATAGTTTAATCAAGTGTATTTTGTAACTCAAAAGAATCTTATCAACAGATGCAGTCGACTGATATCCCAATGGACGGGGTCGGGGATCCCAGTTACTAGGGTTTCCCACCATTAATACAGTAATATTCTGATATAATGCAATGTAATCATCTCGAGGTGTATAAACAAAAAATGTGGATATGGGGAGACCCGTCGCCCGATAGTGTCTCAATCTTGTCAAATATAAATATACACTTGGTGCCGCTTCTTCTAGTTAGTAGTCGATTTACCTTGAAGGTTGACAGTGTGGATATCACCCATAGAAGGATCAATTCTGCGAGTCTGGGCCAGGCCTGGTATACTCTGATCATATCCAAAATGTCTTATCACTCTGTGTGGATGATGACGCTCAATAATGTCAAAGCATATCAACGTGACACACGAAAGACATACTTCACAGAATGAAGGCTCATGAGCCACCACATCATTGACAACCTCCACAGGGTAAGATAGCCAAAAAAAATTACAAAAATAAATTAACCAAACTAAATTTAGTAATGAAAGTAAGTGTAGAACATATATTTCAAAGTAAAAGACAACATAAAAGAAATAATTACCATCTGATGAGCATTCATGACATCCAATTGGTCCCTAAATACAAGCAGTTTAGGCATATGAGTGCTTTGCATATCCTTTAGGGCCTTCCATCTAGTCCCAAAAGTGGCACCCTCATGAAAAGTATGCAGTGGAATGCCACTGTTGTGAGGCCGAAAAAAACTTAATCGCTCTCATGCCTACAACTAAGGAAAGAATTGTAATTTGTTAATAATTATTTTAAAACAAAAAATATAACAATAAGAAATGTTCAAAAGATAATAAAATAACAAGGCGTACCTGAATCAGCAAGCAGCAGCCACTAATGTCATTTGATTCCGTCTTGGGTGAAATGCACACATGCATGTATAAGTATGCTAGGACACAGCTACCCCAGAAATATGTACGATGGTAGGAGGTAGGAGGTAACGGAGATGTAATCTAGATGCAAACTTGTTCGAGAAAAGTAAACTGCCTATCAGAATAAAAATTAAAGCTCTAACCCTCTGATGCACTGCCTCCTTGCCAGCATTATCGTGCAAATTATCTATAATATGTGAAAGTACTTCTCTCTTATTAAGGGCATTTACCTTAAAATAGCGCTCGCTAGGCTTAAAACCTAACAAAATCATTCACCATCTCCCTCCACGTTTCTAGTTTGTAATTCACAACCCCGTCTAAAGTTACTGCATGACCTTCTATTGGCAGACCAAAAAGGACTCCAACGTCCTGCAAAGTGATGGTCGCCTCCCTGCAAGGCAAGTGGAAAATGTGGGTCTCAGTGCATCATCTCTTGACTAGGGCAATGACTAAGGCATGGTACACTTGAATATTACATATGCGACTTAAGCCGCAAAATCTAATTCTATATATTGTATTGATCACCACTTTATTGCTCTCTTTCTTTTAAGCGGGCTAAAACTAGCTGTTATAATGAATGAAATCTAGAGGGGTATCAAGTCTCGATTTATTTCTACCATCATATAACGGTGGAACAATTATCACGTTGTTGGTATAAAACATTCGTGTTGAGAAGTCATGATGGACGGACGCATGTGTCATAGACACATCCTCCATCTAATCATACACAATAAAATTAACACTACTCAACATTATAAAACATCAAGCATTCCAATGCAAAATTATAAATTGAAAATAAAAATTCCATAAACGCCAAAATACATATCAAGAAAATTCAAAGATTAAAATATAAAAACCAGAAATTCAAAAATAAAATATAAAATAAACAAATTAGAGAAACAAAAAATTATAATTTTATAAATAATAAAATTAATAAAGAAAAATAAAATAAAATCCATGCAATAAAATACAATAATTAAGACATATATTAAAATATAAAAAATAAAATAATTAAACATACAAATTAAAAAAATAAAAAATATGCTATAATTGAACAAAAAAAATAAACAAGTAATCAATAAAATTCAAAAAATAATGTTATAATTGAATTCTAAACCAAAACTATAAGTATAATTGAATTTAAAAAATAAAAAAAATAAAATTTAAAACATGGAATTTACCTTGAAAAAATGGGAGATGAAGAGACGGGGGAGAGATGGTAAGGATGACTGACGGCGGCGAGCGGCGCAGGCAGCCAGCGTCGGTGATAGGCAGTCGAAGCTTTTTTGTTTCTTTCATGTAATCAATCAATGTTAATTCTGATATTCCCCTAAACTTTTCTATTTATTATAGCTTCACCAAATTTGTTTACCCCTTAATTGTATGGAGGCACCAATTTGACCATCATTTTACTCCTTAAATAGGTCGGCCGGTGCGAGCGGATATTATTCTGGCTGTGATACTTGGGACACCTTGTTTCAGACAATAAAAAAATATTGTTTAGAGATTTGTCGCGTAGAATCATGTATGTTTTGCCCTAAATTTTTTAAAGATGCTCGATTTTGGTTCATTTGGATGAACATTGTTTTATTCATATCAATTAGATCCCTCTAAGTTGTATTACTTTGGGATTAATTATGTTGTAGAGTTTGACTATTTGTGGCAGAGACAAAGACATGACTTTTAGGTTGGAGTGACAAACTGCAACAGTATGCCTAGGGATGGCAATTTGACCCGTGATCCGTTGATCCGATCCGCCCCGATAGAATTTGGGGCAAATCAGATCTGATCCGTATATAAAATGGGGCAGATCAGATTCGCTCCGCGAACAGAGCAGATCAAATTCGGTTATCACCCCCGACCCGATCCGCCCCGATTCGCTCCGCACATTTATAATAATATGAGGATTATATGTGTTAATAATTTAATTTCACTTTGAGTCCATATTATATATACTCTCTTGTCTTGGAGAACCCTAGAAGAAAAAGCCCCAAATTATTCCCCCCCCTGTTTCTTCCTCCTCAGCGGCTGAACTCCCTCGCCTGGCGACCGACCCCTTCTCCTTCTCCGGCGCTCAACCACCGCCACCGACCCCCTCTCCTTCCTTTTGTTCCCCTCTTCTCTTCCCCTTATGTTCTCCTTCTCTCTTCGGTTCGCTGCTCACCTGCATTATTCCTCGCGCGCGGTCTCCCAGTCCTAAATCTCCATCGCGTCTCAGCGGGTAAGTGTCCGGTCGCCGCTGGCCTGGCTCTTCCTTTTGTTATTTTTTGCTTGTTTTTGTTATTTTTACTTTTTTTTTTGGTAAATATTAGTTATTTTTACTTGTTTTTGTTATTTTTACTTGTTTTTGGTAAATATTAAAAAAAAAAATCAGCCGGATCGGATCGGATCCGCTCCGGACGGAGCAGATCACGGATCAACAAAATCTGAACCGGGACGGATCGCGGATCAGATCGGATAGGTGCTTTGCAATTGCGGAGCAGATCAGATATTTCAAGTATCCGCTCCGATCTGCCCCATTGCCATCCTTAAGTATGCCGCACAAAATGCTGGGGGAGAATTTGATCAAATATTCCGAACTACATATAAAATTTACTAGATAGTATTTGTAATAATCTCCCGGGGAGGGGGGCGACTACCCCCAACCGATCTCTATCTTCGTCACTGATCCGTGGGGCCATGGACCGCTTCTCAATTCAACCACATCACTAGTTGCATTTTATATTCAATAAATTTCAATTTTTAAAAACATGCAGTAACTAACCACATCACTAGCGCATTGAATAGTTAAAACACGAGCCAAGATTAAAAACATGTAGTTAAAGGCATTGAATAGTTTGAGCGCATAAAACCTCATTGTAGTCGCATGAGTCGAGATATTATTCTGAATCATATTCTCTTTTTTGTACTCGTGTCCCGGCATTGGACCGACTAATACAATTGGAATCTTTGTTCAAGCCAGATGTCCTAACGGTCAGTTGTGCTAACTTCGCTGGATGAGTACTATTATTCTTCGTTTCTCTGTAGATACATTATGAGATGTAGATAGGTTATTATCACCTAATTAAATAACTAATATTTTTAACCAATCAAATGTTTTTATCATTAACTTATATTCTCATGCACTAATAGTATGTTGTAATGGAGTTGTATGATTTTTTTCAGTTTTTATTTTCTATTCCAGTGTTTTGTTTGCCGAATTGAAGTAGGAAATACATTTTTACACATGAATTTTCCATTTAGGAAGAAGTGGGAAATACTTTTTCACTCCAAAACATGTGTGATGGTCTTTCCAAAAGAAGTTGAAATCATCATTAATAGTAAGTAACCATTATACCATTCATTTAATTAATTGAAGTGTTTCAATGAAACAATAATCTATTAATTTTCTCTAACAAATATTTGATTCTCTTGTTAAAATTTCATATATGATAATTATATATATATATATATATATATATATATATTTCTTTTGTTAATGTTTTTCATTTACTTTTGATACAAAATGTAGTTACTTTTATACTACATTTGTGCCAAATTAAATGTCAACTTTCTATTTAGTTTGTCTTAAAATAAATATCCATTTTCTTCAAATTTATATATTTTTTCTCTAAACTCTTATATTTATGATAGTCATGTCATGTAATTTGTGGTCCACAACTGTACACATTATTATAGAATAAGGAGAGAGACAATCTTACGATGATGTTGCCAGTTCTAAACCACAAGATACCAGAATTTTCTCTATACTTAAGGGATTCAAACTCCCTAACCAACTAACTTATGTGTCATCATACATTTAAGGATACCGTTGTAACTTACTCATGGTCAAACTACTCTTCTCAATTCTTAAGAAAATCAAATGTGGACATCCAATTTGGGACGAATGGAGTATCTACATTGAACTTTAAAAATGGATAATAGCAGTAGATAATAGCAGTAGAATAAAAATGGATCATCTTCTACCAAGAATCCTTACGAGTTAGAATCGATTAGCTAGTTGAAGATTATATTTTTTTTGTGTCGGAATATTGCTTGCTCATCAAAAAATCATAAGTTGAATCCACGAGCATAATCTCAACGAACTCTGCATCTACGGTATCCACTCGGATCAAATCGGATTAGAGTTTGTGTCTCTGATGCTAGTCGTAGAGACGAGCTATGAGTATCTATGAGATTACGATTTTGGATTCTACAACCGATGTATATAAATTCTACAAAAGTCACGTAGAGTTCTGTATAGAAGTTCTGAAACAAACTTCGTAGTCAAACGTCTGTAAAACCTTGAGAGACTAAATTTGAGGCTAAGTAGTCTTTATATAGCCTCGTTATAATCCTAATATCATTAGAAATTCTCTCTTAGGTTTTCCTGAATCGGTTCAGAAACCAAACCCATTAATTAATTAGCCAAATAACAAATTTGTACAATCTAAATAATGGTCCAAACCAATTAGAGCACATAAATGAAATGTTCAATATTCTATCAGCCAAACCCAATTGATCTTAGAGTGCGACCCATTAGGTACTTGCAATTTGGCCGCGGCAACACTTGCCACTAATAATGAGCGGTGTCTAGGAATACATCATTATTTCCAAATTACAAATATTTGGTGATTCGACATAATCACATATATGATCATGTAGGTAATCCATTTCTCCTTATATCTAGATTGAACACAAGTCATGAAACATATCACACTTGCAAAGTTCAATCCATATGTTACTTGATTCATGAGTTAACTAATATAAATGACGTTGATATCTAAATATCAATTCATTTGTTCATAGCCATGAATTAGTCTCACTCAATCAAGGGGAACAAGATATCACTCATGTTATATAGAAGGGACAAATCATTTCTTAATCACACTCGTCATTTTCATGGTTCACAGCATACCCAATAAGGCCCTTTATAAGTCATCTTGTTACAGATTACGTTTGGTACCATCAAAATGTATTACTTATCACGTAGTAAACCTTGTTAGATTTCAAGTCGAAGGACCACTTACATCAATATGATAATCACTTTTGACACTCATATACCGATCCACGTAGTGTTGCGGGTCGGTCCAATATAATAATTATCTAATCATATACCCATGTGTTGATTAGATATTTCATATGAATCACTACACAAACTAGTGTCAACGCATTATTATTATCCTCATTCCATAATAATTCTTGACTAGGGACATTTAATAATAGTATCACAACTATTCTAGGATATTATTATGCAGGGATGGCTAAGTGGGTGTTCGAGGAGATCGATCGCACCGGGCCTCCAAAAATTGGGGGCCTCAATTTTATGTTAGTTATATATATATTGTTTAGGGTGTATGTGTTTGTATTTTATTGAAGAATAATAAAAATTGTAATTATTTGGGATTTTTTATGTTGACAACTAACATTAAATCTTGTTAGTTTTTTTGTGTGGACAAACAAGCCCACTCTATTTATAGGTAAAAGCCCAAAAATATTAAATATATTATCTTTTTTCTTGATATCGATGGAAATGATTTGAATGTGGAGTTTAAGTTACTTAGAAAATTATTGCCTAATGAAAAGATATGACCTATTGATATTTTTATGTTCTTGAAGCGTGTAAATTGTTTTCCTAACTCAATAATTGCATACATAATTTTGTTGACTATTTTGGTTATTGTTGCATCTGCAAAAATGAGCTTTTCAAAATTGGAGTTGTTGAAGTCATACATGCGTTCTACAATGTCTCAGGAAAGACTCAATGGATTAACGACGATAACAATTGAAAATGATCTTTTGGAGCAAATTAAATATGAAGATTTAGTTGATGATTTTTCTTCAAAGAAAGGTAGAAGGATCTCTATTTTCATGTGAAGAAAGTTTGTCAGCATTTATATTTTTAAAAATATGTTGAATTTTTTTGTACATTTTGGAGAACAAAATTATGATACTGTTATAATGATTTTTTTGTTATATTTACACGAAAGTTACTTTTCTCCGGTTATGTAGGGCCTCATTTTAGAATTTAGCACAGGACCTCCAAAATGATTGAGACGGCCCTGCTAGTATGACAATCATACTGTGTTAGAGGTTTCTTACATGTATATTTTCTTACATGTCAGTTTTAATCTTGAAAACTCATTTGCACCTTGTGGGTGTTACTCCTTCAGGTGGGTCAACCAAGATCCAAACTTGGTTCAAATACATGGAATCCATTTTAGATCTCATGGCCTCGAACCATTTCTCAAAGTTTGTACCAGAAATTGATTCTTTATAGGTTGTAGGATCTTCATAATCTATAAACAAAAATTGCCACGTTGTGTCACAAGAAATCCTAATTTATTTAGTGCATGACGAGTTGTATCAAATCTTCACGATTTTTGTGTTTCATGAACAAGCTCTTGTTGCACAACAATTTGTTGAGACTATTCCGGTTCCATTCGTGTTTCAGTTCTAAGTTGAGAGTTGTGAATGTCTGTAATCTCTATCTGACACTCACTTGTCTTTTTAGAAATAATTTTTTTTTCTAAAAGACCCTCGTTCGAGCAACAAACACTTTGTTCTCTATAGAGATATAGAAATAATGTGCTTTTGTTTGTTTAGGATACCAAAAAAAGGACTTGTCAAAATTATGACCGAGCTTGTCAAAAGTTTGGTGTTTGACATATGCCTCATAGTCCCAAAGCTTCATGAAATACATACTGAGACGCTTCCCAGTTCATATCTCGTATAGAGTTCTTTCAACTGATTGAGATGGAACACGGTTAAGTGTAAAAAATCTTGTTTCTAATGCATGTCCCCAAAAGGAGTTAGGAAGGCTCGCATGACTCATCATATATCGAACCATGTCTAACAATGTTAGATTTCTAATTTTAGATATCTCATCCCATTGTGGTGTAGCCAGATGAGAAATTTGAGAAACTATTCCACAATCTCTTAGATACTTATGAAATGTTTTACATAAGTATTCTCCTCCTGGCAGTGTTGCAGAAGTCGCTAGTCGCTAGTCGGTCGGCAAACAGGGGACTAGGGACTAGTCGGCCTAGTCGGGGACTAGTCGGCGACCCTAAATTACAATGTATTTTTTAAAATCCTGTTATCATATATAATATACTAGTCAAACATGCATTTCAGAATAAATTTTATGGTAAAATGCTAGTAAAACAAAAAAACATAATCCATTCATAATAACTAAATTCAACATCAAATACTTAAACATCAGTTGCATTTGTTGGTTGTTCATCATCTTGTCCACATTGTTCTAATATACGTTCTTCATCTGATTCATATTCAATTTCATCCACTTCCTCCTCACTATCGGATTCAAATTCTTCCTCACTAAGTTCTCTCAATCTAGAACTTCTTCGAGGCATTAACACTTCGTCTGTTCCTAATGCATCGCTAACCGCTTGCCAAGGTAAGCCCGGCTCAACCTCATCTCCATCAACACAATCAACAATCCATTCTTGAGCCTCACTTGCATCACTAGCTAGTAGCACTTCAATTTTTCTTTCTTTCTCCCTTTTGTGTTTGTCCATTAAATTGGCATTGAATTGCACATAAACAAGATTGTTCAATTTTTCTGTTTGTAGCCTATTCCTTTTCTTTGTATGTATCTGCAAAAGTAAATAGAGAAAGATCAGGTTAATCCATTCTTTATTTTTTTCAGGTGGAGGCAGCAGCTGGAAATTGCAAAGATCATAAATCGAGAATGAAGAAGAAAATAAATTACTAACCCCTTCAAATGTGCTCCAATTCCTTTCACAGCCCGAAGAACTAGTGGTTAAAGAAAGGATCCTCATAGCAATCTTTTTCAAGTGAGGAGTTGTGACACCAAAAGTTCCCCACCAATTTGCTACAATTGTAAAACACATTAATAGATTTCCATTTGTAAAAAGTAAGAATTTTTCAAGAAAGGTCAATAGAGAAAGATCAACATGGTTTCTACTGTTATATATTATTTATTTACCTGGAGTAAACTTGTCATCATTCACTTCACATGCATTCGTTGCAATTAGCCTTCCAAACATGTCTTCTTTGTTCTTATACTTGGGCAACTCAACACTTAAGATTTCATGTTGCATGTTCATATCTCCAACAAACAATATTTCAATGAAATCAAGAACCGCAGCCATGACATTAGAATCATCTTGAATCCCCGAATCCTTATAATGGTAATAAGGATTCAACAAATAAGCCATCAAATGTAGGGACGAATCTAGCCTACCTTTCATCTTTAAAGAGATAATGTCCATAATAGGCCCATAGGTTTTTTTGCAATTCCCCAAAGCATTCATAATATCTTTCCTAGCTTGAATTAGTTCACCATATACAAAACCCATTGATGGCTTCAAATCACCATCAACCATTCGAAGGACTTTCACCAAAGGTGCAAAAACCTTCAAGCATAATGTCACTCCCGCCCAAAAACTAGTACTCAACACCGTTGCATATGCCGATTTCCCTTTAACAG
Source organism: Vinca minor (assembly GCA_026122235.1). Lineage (NCBI taxonomy): Eukaryota > Viridiplantae > Streptophyta > Magnoliopsida > Gentianales > Apocynaceae > Vinca > Vinca minor. The sequence goes on along the minus strand of JAOCZM010000284.1, from coordinate 5,743,852 downwards.
TCTTGGAAAATTTGCATTCCTCCCATTCAGTGCTGGAAAACATATGCCTTAATTGAGACTTCTTTTCTGCCAAACTTTGCAAAGTTAAAAATGCAGAAGCAAATCTAGTTACTCCCGGTCTCACTATATCCCTCTTCTTCGTAAAATGTCTCATCAATGCCAAGGTCTTATGATGTGCATAAATAAACACAGTCAATGTCTTTGCCTGATCAAGGACTTTCTTAAACCTCACTAGACCTCCAATCCCTTCAAGCATTAGATTTATGGTATGAGTGGCACATGATGTCCAAAATATTGTTGGTCTCTTCTCATTCAATAGCTTTGCAGCTCCCATATTATTTGAAGCATTATCCGTCACAATTTGGATAACATATTCGGGACCAACTTCTTGGATACATCGTTCGACATACTCATAAATGTGCTCGCTTGTGTGTGCTTCATTTGATGAATCTTTAGAAGATAAGAAAACAGTACCCAATCTTGAATTAACACACAAGTTCATGATGCTCCTTCTCTTTCTATCAGACCATGCATCCGTCATAATTGAGCAACCATTCTTTTTCCATTCATCTTCATGTGTCTTCATTAATGACTTGATTCTATCCACCTCTTTCTTCAAAAATGTTTCACTCATCTCATATCTAGTAGGAGGTTGAGCCCCAAGTCCAAATTGACCACATGCCTCCATTGCCAATTTGAAACTATCTTTTTCAAATGCATGAAAAGGAATCGCACATTCATATGCCCATCTACAAATATATTCTTTCACGTGATTGAGTCTTTCTTTCCAAAGTACATTGGAAATGTGTTGCTCCCGCTTACTCTTTCCTAAATCCAAGGAAGCTTCGGGATTGATTGAGTTTGCAAACTTATCCATAGGACCAAGAGTATGTGGTGCTCTCATACTCCCAAAAGACTCTTCCAATTCATGTACCTCAATAATGTCATCATTGTTTCCTCCAATTTTCACCTCCGATCTCAACGATTTATCATCATCTTGCTTACTACGCTTCTTCACCTTGCCCTCAATAATAGCATTTTTACATTTTAATTGATCATCTTTTGTGGACTTTGTACATGGAGCAACATTTCCAGGCATATGTGCAATGTGTTGTTTCAATCTATAAATCCCTCCACACATTACCTTCCCACACAAAATGCATTTTACCCTATCCAATCTATTTGGATCGACCAAAATTGCATAGTCCCAACCTACATCTTTTGATTTCCGTTTAAGTTCAGAAACGGCAGAAGATTCAATAGATTTAGAAACACTAGCGGATGCAGCACTTGAAGATCCCATTTACAACACTATGAAACAAGAAAAGATCAAACAATGGAGAAAATGAGAATAGCTACTGCCATGCCTAGACCATAAAAAATTGTTACAAATGTTAGCTACTGTACAAAATAGCTACTGCCTAGAATTGAATTAAAAAAAAAAAAAAAAAAAAAAAAAAAAAAAATCCAACTGCCTAGAATGATTTGAAAAAATAAGAATAGAAAAGTGACAATGAAGCAAAAGTTATAAAATAAAAATGGAGCAAAGAGTAGACCATAAAAAATAAATAGCATCAGTAAATAAAAAAGGAGCAAAGACAATAAAAATTAAATAGCATCAGTAAAACAAATTCAAAACTCAAAATAATCAAACAATTCTTGGCGAATTCCAACAAAGCATCAGAATTGTTACCGGCGACGGCTGGTTACCAGCGACGGATAACTTTGGAGTCGGAGTCGGAGGCTTAGCAGTCGGAGAAGATGAGCCTTGGAGAAGACGATTGCAGTCGGAGTCTCGGAGAGGACGAGCCTTGGAGAAGACGATTGCAGCAGACAAGGTTGGAGAAGAAGATTTGCCCTAAGCAAGAATTGCAGAAGACGATTTGGTAATATGATTGCAGAAGATGAGTGTCGGGTAAATTTTAATTTTTTTTTTTTACTCTCTATTCAAAACGACGTCGTTTTGGGTAGAGATTATTTTTGAATTCCTCGGACCAAAACGATGTCGTTTTGGACAAAAAAATCGATTTTTTAAAAAAGGTCAACCGATTTTGACCGATTAGTCCGATTGTTGACCGACTAGGCCGATTTTTTTCCGATTTTTTGCCGATTTTTTTCCAACCCGATTTTTTTACCCGATTTTTGAATTTCCTAGGCGTTTGGAGGCCGACTACCGACTAGGCCGATTTTTACAACACTGCCTCCTGGATTAGATCGAAGAATTTTAATACTTTTTTCTAAACTGGGTTTGTACTTCATTTTTGAATTCTTTAAACTTTTCATATGATTCAGATTTTTGTTTCATCAGATACACATATCCATATCTACTGAAGTCATTAGTAAATGTAATGAAGTATAGAAAAGCTCTTCTAGCATGTATATTAAATGGTCCACATACATTGCTATGTATGAGACTCAATAATCATCTTATTTACTATGTTTAGTAAAAGAAGATGCAATCATCTTGCCTAATAAACAAGGCTCGCATGTCTCATATGGTTCAAAGTCAAATGATTCCAATAAACCATCTTTATGGAGTTTGGAGATGCGGTTCTTATTTATGTGGTCTAAGCGATAATGCCAGAGTTATGTAGGATTCGAGCACTTGAATTTAATCCTTTTTGTATTTATATTGTAGACATGCATTTCAAGATCTAAAACATATAGACATTCATCAAGAGTGCACAAAGATAATAAATATCGTTATAATAAAATGGAACAATGTTTGTTCTTTATATCAAAACCAAAACCTTTTTTGTCCAAACAAAATATTGAAATACTATTCTTAGTAATGATAGGCACATAGAAACAATTTTGTAATATTAAAATAAGACTAATAGGCAAAGTCAAACAATAAGTGCCTACAACTAAGACAACAATTCGTCCTTCAATGCCCACTTGTAGGTCGACTTCGCCTTTAGCCAATGATCTACTCTTTTGCAGCTTCTGCACATTTACACAAATGTGAGAACCACATCCGATATCTAATACCCAAGAAGTAGTAGATAAATTGACTTTTATAACAAAAATACTCGAGCCAGAAGTTTAACTTTCCTCTTCATTTCAAGAAACTCTTGCAGTTCCGTCTCCAATGTCCTTAATATATGAATTTTGTTTCAATATTGAAATATATGTTTAATTTTCTTTGGTGCATTAACATGATTTTTGTACATTATGCAATTAATTGGTTCTATTGTCAACATATCTTAGAAGGACATTTATGTCTTATTATATTAAATCGAATTCTATTTTGACATTGAATAATAGTTTTCCTAAACACATAAAAGGAATTGTCATTCGATTTTGGTTTTACCTTTCAGACAATAGAATAGAAAGACGATTCAAAACCATTTCGAGTAAAAAGTGATTTTGGATGAAAAATATTTTATTCCATTATATTCCAATGTACGAAACATGTCATAAATATATATAAATAATTAGAATGTCTTAATACTTCAAATGATATTTGACTTGCATACAACTAACACACATACATGAGTGTGGAAGTTAGGAAGTTGAGGAACTTGTTTGTAAGGAATTTAAAAGGTGTTAGTGGGGGTTATGGCTGGAGGAGTTAAGGAAAACCAGTTACAAAAGGGAAGAAAGAAACCGGGAAGAAAATGAGAGAGAAACAGAAAATCGAAAACATAGTGTTGTGAGGAGATTTCATAATTGAGTTAGCAAACAAAGTCTGATTTGAGCGATTTTTCTTGCGTTAGAAAGAGTACTAATAAGGCTACATTCCAGACGGTGGGATCGTTGTCTCAACGGTCCAGTTGAGAGTAATTGACTTCGGAAGTGGGATAGTTTTTTATGGAAATTGTTTATTTGTGCTTGCTTTGTAGAAAATCATTAAGCATCTAAGGTAAGGATCTTCACATTTGTTTTGTTGTCCTAAAAACATGAATTTTATATTTCAAAGTTATGGTTTTGATGAAATGATTTTGCATATGCTTACTGCATTGAAAATCGGATGAAGTGTTGAATCCTTGCATTCTTATGTAGTTGATCGTCAAGTCATGGTTGTGTGGTTGATCGTCGATTATTGTGTATGATATATTTTTACTTGTTCTTGTCATTCGTGTTAATGTTCCATTGTTGTTGTTTTGATGTTGCTGTGGTTGTGGTTGTTGTCGATGTCGTACTTGTTATTTGTTGGTCGTGTTGTTGCCCTAATCTCGAGTTGTTGTCTAGAAACGACTTTTTAGCATGAGTCATTCAAATTATATGTATGTATGTTCTGCTAAACCTGAGAGTTTGATATGATTCTGTCAATCTGGTCCTTCCATAGTTGGGCGATAATTAGAGGCTGCTAACGGGCGTTGTGGGGTTCACTACGGTGGGTGATAACATAACATAATGATTCCTTAAATACTGGCCCCATTCGTTTAGGGGAATATCTAAACACATGAGATATAACAGTCTGGGTCTAGCTTTGGCCATAAGTTGGGGAGCGTTAGTAGTTTTCTTTAGAGTTGGATGTAGACAATTGAGCTTGGTAATGTGGATTTGTGTGTCTTAGCATGAACCGTACTCATAGTATTCGATAATTTTGTATGTCCGTTTGGTCCTTTATGAGTAAATCATGGTGCTCGTAGCACAATTATGATGTATAAAGTGTTAGATATGATGAGTATGGTTCTATGCATTGTTGTTCTTGTTTTGGTCATAATTGGTATGTGAAAGTTGGTCAAAATGTGTCTTTTTGGGTTGGGACTTTTGGGGATTTAAGAAAATGCATTTCCTTTGTTAAAATGCACTAAAAATGTTCTTTTCTGAATTGCAGACGACCCCTCTGGGTCGACCCGGAGTGAGATACTGGGGCTAATGCCTCGAATCCCTGACAAGCTCCGGTCGACCAGACGAAGTGTCTGATCGTATGGGGGTTGTGGATCTAGGGCCTTGTTTTGGTCCGTTTTGATTTACGTTCTGGTCCGTTTTCAAGCTATGTCTGTTATAAGTTATGTAAAGTGTTGGCAAGTGTTTTTATGTCCAAGTAAAGTTATGTTGTGTTTTCAAATATTTTGGGAAAGTCGGGAAATGTTTTGAGTCCTATTTGATGCTTCATCCCAAAGGTTTTTTATCCTTATTGGGCTAGTGTAGCTCATTACTTTACTTCTTTTGCAGATGCTAATGTTGATGGTACTTATGAGGATACTTGGTTTGAGAATGATTATGGATCTTATGCAATAGCTCAGTTTAGTTCCTGTAATGTTGAACACTTATGTTTCTATTTTTATGTAAGAACATGTTTGTATTTTGAAGTATTTAATATGATGTAAACCCTTAAGTTCCCTTATAAGTTTATGAAGTTATTTCGGATTTAGTCCTTTTGTGTTGGGTTTGGTGTTTCATTGATAGATAAGGCACTGTAAGGTCACCTCCAAGTTACGGGGTGTGACATAATCTGACTGATTATCAATCGTTTAATCAATTTAATCTCTACTCTTCAGTTCCAAAGCAGAGCAATAACTAATTTGGATGTAGTTTGATCGGAAAATTGTAGGTTTTTATACTTTCTGCCATAAGTCCAGTCGACCGGGCATTAGGGTTTAGGTCGACGACAGAGGCTCTCATGCGGTCAACCGGAGCAACCTTATTTCAGCAAAATTTGAACTTCATCTTTTGTAACCTGTAAGTTTTGATGATTTATTCATATAGGCACAACCTTAGGAGAAGCTTTTACATTCTTTCATCTTATACTCCCTCATCTATGTGATGTATGCTTACTTGTTCAAGTTATTCACATCATCACATCATAAGTTGGCTTGTTTTTATCTTTTCATACCATATAGCCAACTTGTGCGAGTTATTTGGGAGTTGTATGATATTATATGCTCATCTTATAGATCTACTCTTCTTTATTTCTCTTTATTTTCTTATCCTTTGATCTCATATAGTTATTGGTTAGCCTTATTCTTAAAGAGTTGTTATACTTATTTAGCTAACCATTAACTTATAGAGGAATGTGCTTAAAGTGTTATCTTCCAATTCTTCTAGTTCGTTTGGTTTGTGATACATGTGCTCAATTTATCAATCTCATGGTATCACATCCATTCTTACCTTGTTAGCTATATTTTTAAAACTTGTTTTCATCTAAAATAGCTAACATTGTGTTTTGGTAAACATGGAGATTGTGTGATAGTAGAGAAAAAATGCAATGATTTCCGATTTTTGTTACTTTCTTATTAACAAAAAAGCGCCCACACCCCTAAACTTTCCAGATGTATCAATTGTAGCCATTCTTTCTATTTTTCCTGCTAAATCACGACGAAAGGCAAAACAAATGAGGACATTTTGGCAAACCATAAAATTACTCAACCCTAAATGTCATCTTCTCCAACCCAACTCAATTGTAAGCCCTAAGGGCTAATGTGATCAATCTTGTTTAGATGATAACAAATCATTGATAGTTCTAATGTTTGTGTGAGCATGTTCTCAATGATAGGATCCTTAGCACTCACACCAACATCGATGAAAATGGTAAGTTAGCTCATTGTGTACATCAAAGTCAACATCCTACACACAAGAAAGCTACACTTTGCAAGACTCCATAGCACAAGCTTGAAGTAAATCCACATGCTATGGAGGTACTTGCAAAGTCATGAAGAAGGAAGATCAAACAAGTTAAGAGCTACTCAATCCAAGAGAAGAATCAAGTGGTATACTCCTTAACAAGAAGAAGTGTGAAGTCCAATATTATACAACTCAAGATTGCTATATGACTTCATCACTCAAGAAGGTGTTGATCAAAGGCTTCAAGTCAAAGCTCCAAGAAGAATCAACTACAAGACTTGAAGACCTAGGGAAGACTAGTCTAGTCTACATAGGTAATTCTTTGTGACTAATCTTCCTTTGAAAATATTAGGATAGAATGTTTTAAATCTCAACCATACATGTTTAAAAACCACATGTTTTACATTATTCAATCCTTTGAAAAGGTTTTTGAAAACTTTGTTAAGTGTTGGTCAATGTCTAACTTCTTTAAAATGTGTTTTATATCTTTACAAAACACTTAGGCATGAGTTTCAGAACATTAGGAACTTGACTAAGTGGAAAAACCACTTTAAGATTTCGGTCGACCTAGGCCTAGCCTTGGAAGACCAAATGAAGTTCGGTCGACCGACATGTGTTGTCCGGTCGATCGAGGTTGTTTTGTCCTTAGTCAGATTTTGTATGTTCCAAAACTCCAACGTCTATATTCTCTCGAACGACCTTGATATAGGTCGGTCGACCGAGCATTGCTCCGGTAGACCGGACTCCATCTTGCGGTCGACCTAGACGAACACAAAGTGCCTTTAACCTTTACTTCGGAGGCACTTCGGACGACCTACCTCATGGTCTGGTCTATCGAAGTGTGTCAAATCATGCCAAAAATTATAGCCATTGTGACCAATTTTGCTTGTGTATTTTTCCCCTATTTAAATCTTCTAAACCTGAATTTTCTTAACTAACCAAGCCATTAGATGTCATATGAAATACACTTCATAAACACACAAGCATACACTTCCAAGAGCTTAAATTCTTCATCTATTTCAAAATACATCATTTTAAGTTGAGCTTTAAGATATCATATCTCTTCTATTCTCAAAATTGATTAGAGATTTCATTTATATATTCAATCCAATTGAAGGATTATTGTAAGTGAGTAAATTGCAAAGTCTTCTTTGAAAGAAATTAGTTACCCTTCTCTTTGTGAGAACTAATTTTTTGTGAGTTAGGAAAAATATCTTAGTGAGCTTCACTCTTCGTGACTGTTTATAAGTCGTCATTGGTGAGGTAAATCCTTTTGTGAGATGCGTCTCTTTGGAGAGATGGACTCTTTGTGAGCTTAGTTCTTTGGAGAACTAGAAAAACACTCTTTGTGAGTGGAGCCTTCTTAGTGAAGCAAAAGTCTCTTTGTGAGGCAATTGTATCTCATTGGTGAGATTGACTCTTTGTGAACTTAACACTCTTCATGAGTGGAGTCTTCTTAGTGAAGCAAAACTCCTCATTTGTTGAGGCAATTGTAAAAGGTTTAACCCACCTTGCATTTGTTGTGAAGGGTATCCATTAGTGGATGTTGGAAATCCTTAGGTTTGTCCTATGGTAGTGGATGTAGATTCTTTGTGAATCGAACCACTATAAATCATTGTGTTAATTTTCTCTATCCCTACTCTTTTATTTCATTGTTCATATATTGCTATAACTTTGCTTAACGGTCCAGATCTGGAAAGAGAAATTTTATTTTTTTTAATATTTTAAGTCCAGTCGCAACTTTTCTCTCTCCAGATCTGAGCCGTAAAAATTCCATCCGACGGTTGGAATTGTTCCGCAACAATCCCTGTTCCGCTGGGAGCCGGACTGGTATATAAGGGCAATTGGCGAACATGACAAAGTTGGTTGGGGGATTTGCAAAGTGCTTGGAAGATCATAGGCATTACATCACTCAACTGATGAATCAATTTGAGATTAGCGGCGAGACGAGTGACCTAGCCGAAAGGGCATCTTAATCTTTGTGAATCACTAGCAAATATGAACTCGAAGCAGTCTTTGAACTTGGAAAGTGCAAGTCCGTAGCAGTCGTTGAACTTAAGAAGTCCAACATGATTTACCTACCAACGAAAAAGAAGAAGAAAATTTTTTAAGGCAATTTTTGTGGAGCCAAAAAAAAGAATCGAGAACTGAAAGTATTAAAGATCGAGATATCATTATCGAAATCCATTAACGCAACGTCTGAATTGAATTCAAGATACAATTGCATGACCAAGGAGACGTAGAGCGTGTATTCAATCTAGATTGTATAGGAGTTTTAAAATTTATAAGTATTCAATTTAAATTTTAAAAGTCCATCAAAATCTAGAGAGATATTCAATTTAGATTTTAAAAAGTCTAATAAAATTTAGAGTATTCAATTCATATTATAATTTATCTTTTGAAATCTGTTGGTATTCAAAACTATATAGATTCTCATAGATTTCATTAAATGGGGGATTTTGATGGATTTCCTAGCCCTGAATTTGTGTTGAGAAATCTCTTCTTTTTCCTCCAGATTTTGAATTTCTCTCATTAATATTAAAATTAAATTCCTTTAATAATTTTATCAGAGATTACAAATTTTGCAGTGATCCAATTTCTTTAAAATTAAAAGAAAAATAAAAAAATGTCCAAACTCAAAAAATATGAGGAAAAATTTCATATTGTTAGAAAATTCAATATGAAATGTTTATTTCCCCAAAACAATATATATTGTCATACTATCGAAACAAATTTCTTCCTGACCATCTTCAAGCATAAATTAAAGAAAACAAACAATTTCTTCTCTATCTAACCACAAATTTCTATTTTCATGACAAGAATTTCATTTCCTTGAAAGAGAATCAAAGGGGGAAAAAGAATTCAAACAAAACCCATCACAAAATATACCTTAATTAAACCAAAGAAAAAAATCCGAGTAAGTAAATCATACAAATGTAGAACAAATAAATCAAAAAAGGGCAACAATTTCGTGATCTCCAAAAAATCAAAAACCCACCACCAAACTTTTTAAATTTTTAACAAAATGATTTGATTCCAAAATAAAAAGGATTCATAAACATATGTTGGCTTTGAAAAAATTCAACACCGCTGAATCTGTATAATACACCGCTAAATCAGTATTTTCTTTATTTTGTTCAAATAATATATAAACTTTATAAATAAAAAGAAAGCAATATAAATCAATTTAATAGAATCTGCATAAGGTCTATATAGTGTTAAAATAATTCATAGAGTCATCATGATCCATAAACTTTTAAAGTATACTCCTAGCCAAGGTTTTGAAACCCGGACCGGGCATCGACCCGGAAAATTTACTGGAGTCACGGGTCACTGGGCGGACCGGTGGTCGGACCGTCATCGACCCGTTCATCGACCCGGTGACGTCATAAATATTAAAAAATATATAATATATATTAATAATATATAATATATACTCCAATTTACAGTAGTAGAATAGATACCACACCTATTGTTCATTGATCAACGTCATAAACAAGTAGTTCCAAGTAAAATCAAATAAGATAATAACAATCTCAACTAGAATAACAAATTAGAAACAAAGTTTGTAATCTAACTAATTGTTGTCAAATGCCAAAATCACTTGTGCTTCCAAAATCACCAAAAGTGTTGAAATCTCCAAGAGAATTGATATTGTCATGAGATGAGAGGTCCATATCATCAGTATGAGCTTGCACCATAGGCATGTCTTCATTAGCATCTTCATCATCTAAACAACATTTAAATAAAAACTTATTATGATAGGATTATTAAAATTTAAAGGTATTATAAATACAAAAGTATTACAACCAATATGCAGCAGCATGAATATGTTTCTTTAAGTTGGTTGAGAACCCGAGGTAGTCCTAGGAGCAAAAAAATTATCAATATTTTGAGGTGCCTTTTCCTTTTCTTTTTGATTACTTTGAGCGACATTTGGAGGGTGAATTTCTTGAACATCAACATCATCTCCCTCAAATTGTGAAACACTAGGACCATAAGGATTTCTAAGCTCAAAGTTTTCTTGTTTTTCATTTCTCTTACCCACAATTTCTTTAAGAGATTCTTGCATTTTATACATTACATCCGGTGGACAAGCTTTACAAGCTCTTACTTCTCCTTTTTTCCCAGCTAAATGTTGTTTCATCCTATTAATACCTCCACCTTTAGAATGAAACCCACAATACAAGCAATTCAAAGCTATTCTCTTATTATTTGGCCCTATTGTCTCAGTTACATGATCCCAAGCAATATCAGACTTACCTTTAACATTCAAAGATGGGCTAGATTGTGAACTAGAATTGCAAGTTGTGGAGGGTTCCATTATTCTTCTCAAAATAAATCTACATTTCATGAAAATGAAAACAAAACAAAAAACAAGTATCAATTAAAGTATTCCACTATTCAAGTATCATTAAAATCATAACTCAAAATCAAAAGAATTAACTAAAGACTTTATTAAAAAAAATAAAAAGATCTTATAGATGAGAAATCAAACCTTTCTCAAGAGCTTGGTTCATCAAATTAATACTTGATAGATCATGGATGGTGGAATAATGGAGATGGACTTCTTAAGATTGTGAGAGAGATTTGAAAATGAACCCTAAATTGATTTGGGGGAGGGGAGAGCCGAGAGAGGCGAGGCAGAAACAAAAAGAACTGAGAGAAAAAAGGGCTGCTGTGCTGTATCGGAGTTAATACCCCTGTTTCTCCCTTTTAATTTTTTTTTAAAACAATTTTTTTTTAAAAAAAACCTTTTTCGTGACCCGGCCGGTTTGGTCATAATCGGTACGGTTTCCGGGTCGGACCAGCCGGGTCAACCGAGTCACACAAACTAGAGCGATTTTTGAAGCTTCCGGTTTTTGGCACCTAACCGGACCGCTCGGAGGTCCGGTCGAAGGTCCGTCCGGGCGGTCCGGTCCGGGTTTCAAAACCATGCTCCTAGCAGCAACTCAACAGCTACAACTGGAGTATGCCAGGAGTCCTCAGCATAACAAGATGCACAACAGTCTCCCAAGCTCAATCCCAACAAAGACTCACAGACAAGGCTGGAGTGTGCAAGGAGAGCTCAAAGGAACTGAGCACACAACAGCCCTCCAAGATCAAGCTCAGCAGCTCAACAGCCAAAGCTGCTGTCCATCAGAAGATGAACAGACAGACATCACAAGCAACAGAAAATAAACAATATACTCATATAATCAGTTGTACCATCAACAATCAAAGACCTTGCAAGTGGATAATAGAAGGTTCTAGAAAAGCGAAGTACCTAATTGGAGCCTCCAAGTTGCGAGATTTCAGCAAACAGTTAATTAAACTGTTTTTCCCTACTAAATGCAAGTTGCAAGAGCTCATTTTAGCATAAAATTTCCTCTAACTTTAAGAGGTGTATGTTAGCATTATACATAGCTTTATAAATTGTACTTTCCTAGTTGTACATTGTAGAATAAAAATCTATAAATAGGGCTTCTTGTACATTTGATAATTATTCAATTCAATGAGAAAGATATTTTTCTCTCCAACCTCTTGTTAGTTTGATTTCGTAATATGGTATAGTTAAACTTGTATGAAAACTATAAAATTCTATCTATGGTTTGAAACAAGCCAGTAGATGGTGGAATTTGAAGTTAATTGTAGCCTTGATAAGTCAAGGTTTCACACAATCAAAATGTGACTACAGTTTGTTTACAAAACAAACATCTACATGTTTTTTTTGGCTCTATTAGTATATGTAGATGATAATCTACTTGCTGGTGATGACTTCAAAGCCACCAGTTGTGGTGGGGGGTTTGGCATGAACCCCTACCAGTATATAGATAAAGCCACATGGACAAAATACATAGAGGGGGACAAAAAACCCTCTAAGTAGGTGAAAACAAATCCACTCAAAAGAAGTCAAAAATCAAAGCAAAAGTAAACTGCTTCATAAAACAATTTGAAGTAGGTGGTACAAGAGTCCTAGCAGTGCTAGCATGCAAAGGAATGCCAAAAGATATAGTATAAGGCAAAGGCAAAAGAACACCTATACAAATATCTACATAAAGCTCAAATAGGGTGTTTCGGATCTATCAAGATTGCACAATCCTCGAGCATCCGCTGGAATTTGTGCCAAATTATCATGTGTGCGAATTTTGTTCCTTAAACGAGTGATTAGCTAAAGAATCAGCCACCTTGTTGATTTCCCTCGGAATAGCCGTGATTGGTATCAAACCTGAGTGATGCCGATGTCTCTCTCTCCTGCATATTGAAGCCCCGCTCTCAACGCTTCAAGTTCAGCCTTCGAGTTCGTCTCATTATCTGAAAGGAAGATGGAAAAGGCAAAAACAAAATTTCCCCCACCTGTTCTGATTATTCCCCCGATATAGGCAGGTCCCGGGTTGCCTCTGTTAGAGGAATAACTGGGTCAAAACAGTTTGTGCAGCGGAAATAAAGTGACCCGCCTCTAATAGGATCTATCACGAGTAAGAACCTAAGACTATGGGATAGTATTATACCTTTAGAAGTGCTAGGATAGCTGAAACGGTTTCAGCTGCAGTTTGTTGTCACGAACGGAACGCCACCAACGCAGGCTCCGTCTCTCCCAATATCCACTCGATCTTCCGGGGATGGTCTTCTACCGCTTGGTGCTAGCCAACGCCTCGTAGAAGTCTTGAAGACACTCTTCAAGATGGAGTATGAATGTATGACCTTTTAGAAGAATAAGAAACAGATTTCTTACTTCTTTTCTATTAGCCAAAGCTAGAAAACAAGTATGTGAAAAGTTGTCCTTTCTTTTCTTACTAAATGTTCTCTCTTTTTCTCTCTTCTCTAAGCTTCCAAAAGCTGGAGAAAACTGACTTGGAATACTAGGAAAAATCAGCATTCTTCCTAGTCATTCAAGGGAGAGTGGGGAGAGAGATAGGGGGAAGTGAGAGATAATGGAGGAAACCACTCCTCCACTTTATCTACCATTTCAACCTCCTTTCAAAGAGATAAAGGGCTGGAAAATATATCCAATTGTCCAGCCATAAGGTCGGTCCAAATGGGTTGGTCGGCCCAACCCGATTAAGGGCCCAATCCAATCCTGGCCCGAAGCCCGGCCCGGCCAAATCGAATTAGCGCACCTTAGATTAAATGTACTCCAACAAGCCCAATCCAGTTGATCTATGAGTGCGACCCAGGAGGTATCTATGATGTTGTCTGTGACATCATATGTCACAGGTAATGAGAGGTATCTAGCAACGCATCATTACCCCCAATTCATAAATATCTAGTGACTATCATAGTCACACCATTTGACATTTGTATTTAAATCCTTTTGTCCTTGATATCTAGATTAAACACAAGTCATGGAAAAAGTCACACTTGTATTGTGCAATCTTTTAGTTTCTTGATTCGCGAGTAGACTAATCAAATGACATCAATATCATATACTGATTCATTTGTTCATGGCCATGAATTAGTCAGACTCCATCAAGGGGCCCAAGATATCGCTCCTGCTATATTGGAGGGACAAATCCTTTCTGCATCTCATTCATCCTGAACAAGATTCGTGATATACCCAATAAATGCCTTTATTGCTCACCCTGTTACAGGGATAGCGTTTAACATTATCAAAGCATAACACTAGCCATGCAAGAACTCTTGTGACATCCATTTGCCAGATTTCATAGTCATAGTAAGCTGCAATAGCAAGTAAAATCCGAATGGACTTGAACATAACTACAGGGGAAAAGGTCTCGTCATAGTCAATACCATGAACTTGTTTGAAACCTTTACGACCCAGTCGCCCACTTGTATGTTTGTACATTCCCTTCCATGTCGAGCTTTTAATCTTAAAAACCCATTTGCACCCCTATGAGAGTTACCCCTTCGAGTGGATCAACCAAGATCCGAGACTTGGTTTGTGTACATGGAGTCCATTTCGAATCTCATGGCCTCAAGCCATTTCTCGGGAATCTGGGCTCTTAATTGCCTGTTTGTAGGTTGAAGGTTCATCGTGATCCACAAACATAACATCACCATGTTACTGTTATGAAAAATCCAAATTTTTTCCCGGGAGGTGGACTGACGAACTCTACCGGACTCTACGCAATTCTTGTGTTTCTTGAATCAGTGCTTGGGCTGCATAACTGTTTGTGGCACTCTCTGCACAACAACTTGTGGAGTCTATTCAATTTTCATCTCATCATTAGTGCTAGTTTGAGAGTCTGGAACTTCAGAAGTTCTACACTACTCCCACTCGTGTTTCTAGAAACAAATTCTTTTTCTAGAAAGACTCCCGTGCGAGCAACAAACACTTTGTTCTCGTTAGGGATATAAAAGTAGTATCCTTTAGTTTCCTTAGGATAACCTACAAATATACACTTTTCAGATTTTGGAGCCAGCTTATCAGAAGCTGAGCGTTTTACAAAAGCTTCACAACCCCAAATCTTGAGAAAAGACAAACTGGGACGCTTCCCAGTCCATAACTCGTATGGCGTCTTTGCAACTGATTTAGATGGAACGCGGTTAAGTGTTAAAGCTGCTGTCTCTAGTGCGTATCCCCAAAAGGAATTGGGCAGGCTCGTGTGACTCATCATAGAACGAACCATATCTAATAAGGTTCTGTTCCTCCTTTCGAATACACCATTCCATTGTGGAGTAGGCTGGAGGAGAAAGTTGTGAAACGATTCCACAATCTTTTTAGATAGTCACGAAATTCTTGACTCAAGTATTCTCCTCCTCGATCAGATCGAAGAACCTTAATACTCTTGCCAAGTTGGTTTTCTACTTCTAGTTTAAACTCTTTAAACTTAGCAAATGCTTCGGATTTGTGTTTCATCAAGAACACATATCCATACCTACTGAAGTCATCAGTAGAGGTAATGAAGTAGAGGTAACCACCCCTTGCATGTATATTAAAAGGGCCACATACATCACTATGTATTAGTCCTAATAAAGCATCAGCTCTCTCACCTAGCTTAGTGAAAGGTTATGCTGTCATCTTACCCAACAAACAAGATTCACATCGATCATAAGACATGAAGTCAAATGATTCCAACAACCCATCTTTATGGAGTTTGGATATGCGGTCTTCGTTTATATGGCCTAAGCGACAATGCCAGAGGTATGTCAGATTAGAATCATTAGTCTTAATCCTTTTGGTATTTATATTTAAAATTGGCATATCAAGGTCTAGAACATATAGACCATTAATCAAAGAGGCACTTGCATAAAACATATTATCCAGAAATAACGACAATCGTTGGTTTTTTATCGAAATCTCAAAACCTTTCTTGTCCAAACAAGAAACTGAAATAATATTCTTAATTAAACTAGGTACATAGAAACAGTTTTCTAAACCCAAAACAAGCCCTGAAGGCAAAGTAAATGTACAAGTCCCTGCAGCTTGGGCTGCAACACGTGCTCCGTTGCCAACTCGTAGTTCCACTTCACCCTTTGCCAACTCTCTATTCCTTTGCAGTCCCTGCACATTAGTACAAATGTGAGAACCACATCCGGTATCAAATACCCAAGAAGTAGTTGTATTTAAATTGATATCAATCATATTAATATCTACAACATAAATACCTGAGCCCGAAGCAACATTTGCTTTCTCCTTTTCCAGCATTTTCCCTGCAAGATAGCTTTTGCAGTTCCTTTTCCAATGACCCTTCTCACCACAATGATGACAGATAGAGTCCTTGGCTACACCACCCTTAGGTTTCAGTGCATTGTTGAAAGTGGTTTGCTTGCCCTTGGGCTTACCTTTCGGTTTGCCTTTGGATTTCACAAAACCTTTGCCTTTGCCCTTTTGCACCATCAGTATGGTGTTGGGCTTGGACTTGCCTATTTCCTTCTCGGCAGTCCTCAGCATATTCAATAACTCAGGCAATGACTTGTCAATTTCATTCATGTGATAATTCAGAATGAACTGATTGTATGATTCAGGCAACGATTGCAAGATCAAATCAGTCGACAACTCTTGTCCCAAAGGAAATCCCAGTTTTTCAAGGTTCTGAACATAACTTATCATCTTAAGAACGTGAGTTCCTACTGGCATTCCTTCAGACATTTTGCACTGAAAAAGAGATTTCGATACATCTAATCTCTCCTGGCGTGCTTGCCCCTGATATAGTTGCTTCAGGTGAGCCAGTATCTCATAAGCCCCCATGTCCTCATGTTGCTTTTGAAGCTCAGAGTTCATGGTGACAAGCATGAGGCTAGACACATCTAAAGCATCACTACTGTAAAACACAAGAGGGAGGGGGTGAATTGGGTTTTAATCAATCTTGTAAACTTTTTCGAATCTATTCAATGCGAGTGTAAGTTTGAGCAAGATGAACAAAAGAAAAACTAAAGCCAATCACAAGACAAAGGATTTATAGTGGTTCGATTCACTTAGAATCTACATCCACTACCTTGAGCCGCACCCAAGGATTTTCAACAACTTCACTAAGAAGACTTTTTACACTTGTGGCTAACTCACTAAGAGTTTTACAACACAACCACAATACAAAACTCACTAAGAGTAAATTGCCCACACAAAGTAGGACTTATACAAGAATTACCCTATCACTAAGAAAGGGAATTAAGATGGATAAAAAGAAAGGTTGTTCACTCTTCTAAGTGAAAGATATATACCTTTGAAGTACAAGAATTTTAGCTCTTTAGAACATATGAAGCACACTCTTTGTCTTGCTTTAGAAATGTCACCTTTGAATGATTTAGATCATGGAAATGAAGTGCATTTGCTTTGAAGGTGTTTAGACTTGATAAGAAATCAATGTAACTTTGATGTGCAAGCCTTTTGGTCATTCTCTAGCTTTGGAGTATTTATACATTTCAAAATATGCTGAAAAAGCGACTCTGCAACGGTCAAATAACGGCTAGTTTTTACAGAGTTCGGTTGACCGTTCAAGAGCTCGGTGAACCGAACACAGGCACTTCGGTCGACCGAGGCTCAACATCTCAACTCTCTGTTTGTGCTCGGTTGAACCGAGGAAAGCTCGGATGATCCGACCTTCTGAGCTTTGAGAGATGTTGATTTTTCACACGCTTTGAAATCTATTGAAGTCTAAAAGGTTTTCTCAATATGTAACAAGTAAGAGCATTTAGAAAACCATTTTAAAATACTTATACTTTGAAATCAAAGGCTTTTGAGATATGAACACATATGAGAATCATTTTGAAACTTAGCCTTTTGAAAACGTGTTTATGATGTATGCAAGACTTGAGTGTAGAGAGCTTATGTTCATGAGAGCATTGGTTAGAGCTTATAAGATAAAGACTTATAAAGACATAAGCTATCCTAACCAAACCTAAGTCTTCAATCTTCAATCTCAACGAGATGTGCCTTTAAGTATAACTTTGAATCTTGAACATGGCTTGATTGAAGTACTTAGAGCTTCCATTATGAGTTCCGATATTCTATCACAAAGATTAAGATCATTAGACACAACATCAAATGTTTGTCCATTATCAAAAACCGAGTTCGTTCGCCCTTAGGGTTTACAATCTCCCCCTTTTTGATTATGACAAACTTTGATGTAATTAGATAGAATATGGACATAAATAAGAACAAGGAAGCATGACAAAAAGATATTAGAACAAATAAGAGTAAAGACTAATGCTTAGAAGATAAACCAAGTAAAAACGAAAGCCAAAAGCATTAGTAAGATAACTTCTTTTGCCAAAGCATTAGAGACTCTTTGAAGAGCCCTATTTCCCAACCATCCTCCTTTCCTCCTTCCTTCCATCCGATGAGTAGCATTCTTGTGTGTAATATACATACCTTAGTTTACACAAGACGCTAACTTACCATTTTCATCAATGTTGATGTGAGTGCTAAGGATCCTATTATAAAGAACATGCTCACACAAACATTAGAACTATCAATGGTTTGTTATCATCAAAACAACATAGGATATTTTGCCCTTCGGGCTAACAATCTCCCCCTTTTTGATGATGACAAAACATTGATGCAAATGGGAATAATATGCAAAAAAAAAATAAAGCTTTAAAGCAAATAAATATGAATGCATGAGATAAGGATATTGAGGATCCAGGCAAGTAGATGTTTTGAAAAAAATATTCTACTCCCTCTATATTAAAGAATCACTTATCTCTCCCATTTTGCAAGTTCTAAGCTTTCTCCTTTTGTAAATTACTTCTCTTGGCACATTTGCAACACTAAAAACTCTCCCCCTTTTTGTCAAAATCAAAAAGGGATATCAGAGCGCCAATAAGAAAAGCATTTACTCCTCCTCTTCATTGAAGAATATTTGAAATGCCTTTTAACGAAAAGTAAAGATGAATAAGGTTAAAATTGTGGAGAAGCTTGATGATATGTAAGAATTCTCCCCATATAAACAAAACTTTTAATGCCATGGAGAACCAAAAGATCAAACCTAAAGACAAAAAAAAAAAAAATTGAAGAAGGATTAATTATGAATAAGCTTGGTTGATTTCTAAAAACCATGAGTCCATAATAATACATAAATCAAAAGATGGTCATGTATGGCTCAAAAAGAATATCAACCTAAGCTAAGACAAAGGAGATAAAGAATAAAACTTTCAAGTACAATCTCCCCGTTTATCAAACATGCAATGTTAGCTATTTAAGATGAAAACAAGTTTGAAATATAGCTAAACAATGTACTAATGGAAGTGATACCATGAATTCATAAGTTAAGCACATGTAACACAACCAAAAGAATTAGAGGAAGTGTAAGATGACAATTCGAGTATATTCCTCTAATAAGTTAATGGTTAGCTAAATGAGTATAACAACTCTTGAAGCAAGACTAACCAAAAACTCTAATGAGATCACAACGGATAAGAAAATGAAGAATATGATCTCAAAGTTATTTAGGGAGAGTATATGTAAGAAATAAACATGTATAACACATATAACTTCCAAAATAACTTACACTAGTTGGCTATAAGAGATAAAAGATGAAAAGCAAGCCAACAAGTGATGTGATGATGTAAAATATGAACAATTGAGCATACATCACAATTGAGTTTACATCCTAAGTCAAGCATCTAGACGATCAACCACATAAGATTAATGCTATAGACTAGAATATAAACACAACAACATCCCTAAATGCAATAAAGATCAAGCACATCATGTTAAGCATATCAATAACTTTACTCATCAAATAGGTAGGTTATAGCACATAAGGATCAAAAGCAAAAGAATGATCACTAACAAGGTATGAGTTAAGCTATTGTACCTCAATTCTCCTTGAACTTGGACTTCTTACCATTTTGATTGATCTTCTTTATCAACAAGTCTATTGAGGCCTTTTGTGTGATCTTTTTCATGATCATCCCTATCATTTGAAGCTCATTGAGAGGTTGACATGTGATTGCTCCATTTTCTTTGTTGTTCATCCTTGATTGATGAGATGAAAGCAATCTCCTCTTCTTTTCATGACAAGTGTAGAGTCAACATTGTTGGGTAACTTTTCTTTTCTTGATGAACCCTCTACAATCTTGTATTCCTTGGCATTTGACTCTTTTCTTGGAGTCTTAGCTCATTTGTGCCATTCCTTGTAGTTCATATCTTCTTCTTGAAGCTTAGAACTCTTTGTTACCTACAAGGAATTCTTGAGAACAAATATGGTACATTTTTAAAGGTCCTTCATGATTAGCTCAATATCTCAAGTAACACAAATATGCATATGGATCATGCAAATCAAAAAACAAAACAACTCGATGGATTCTTAAATGAATATGACATGACAAAACAAGAATCAATCAAGTTGCATATGCTACATCTCATAGATACCTTAGCTAGAGTAGAGAGCATGCTAAAGGTTATCTATATGAATATAACATTCAAGAATGTGAGATGCAACATATATAAGAGCAAGCATATATATACCAAAAAACACATAAGCACATTAATTAAAGTGTTAAGAGAAAGTGATTTTGATACCATTGCTTTCTTACCAAGTGATGAAGATATTGGATTGACACTTTGGCTCTTGTCATCACTTGATGCTTTGCTCTTTGCATTTAAGCAACTTGGTTCTCCAATTGATTTACATTTGAGCTTTGAGAATCCAAGTGTTAAGGAGTGCTTTTGAATTTCTTCTTTTAGCACATCTCCTTTTTTAACTTACACGAACCTATAAGAGCAAGGGAAGAGTAACTTTTGGTACCCACTTTTGTTAGGGTCCATGGGGGGGTTAGTTGAAGTATGCTTAACTTTCCAAATGGTTTTAACTCCCCTTTCAATCTTTTTCTTCACATAGCATCTAGCACAAGTATGACCAAATTTTCCACAATAAGTGCAACAAATATGTGACTCAAAAGATTTGTGAACATGCTTAAAAAGTCTATTTGCCCTATGTGGCGTTCTAGCATTCACAACATGATTCTTAGGTATATGAGAAGAGCTAGCAATAACAGCATGATTATCAATATAACCAAGACCATGTTTATCTTGAGAAGCACGTTGCATACCAAGAATTTGATCAAGATTTTTCTTACCCTTAGTAAAGTTATCAACAAGAAGGGTAAGGTCATTAACTTTGTTCTTCAAAAGATCAAACTCAACAAGTTTGCTTTCAAGGGATGACAATTTAACACATGCTTCTTTGTATTGTAATGAAGATGATTTACAAGTAATAATGAGACTCTCATTTTCAGATTTCAAGCAATTAGCATCATCACACAACTTTTTATTTTCATCAAACAATTTAGATCTTTCTTCAAGTAAAGATTCAATTTTAAGCTTCATATCTTTGTTTTGCTTTGCACATTTTTTCAATTGATCATACATATCACATAAAAAGCTCATTAGGATCATCATCATCATCATCAAAAAGAATTTGAAGTGGAAGGAGAAAGATGTACCTCATTACCAAATCCCATAAGACACATGTGGTCTTTTTCTTCTTGATCATCATCACTTCCTTCTTCATCGCAAAGGCTTGACATGCACTTTGGGTTTTTGAGATTGAAGAACAATTTCTCATTTTCTTCATTATTAATGATGGAATCAAGATCAATACCCTTTTTAGGAACATTTTTCCTTTTCTTCATCTCGAAGGTGAGTAGAGAGCCAATAAGTTCCTCTCGTTGAATATGTCTTCAAGTCCTTGGCTTCTTCAATGGCAAGAGCTTTTGTTTCACAACTTTTAGGAAGAGAATTGAGAATCTTCCTATTCATCTCACCCATAGTGTACTCTTTACCATAAGAGTTCAAGCCATTTAGCACATTGGTGAATCTAGTATTCATCTCATTGATTGATTCATTTGGCTTCATGGAGAATAACTCATATTCTCTAACAAGCATATTCAACTTTGACTCTTTGACTTGATTTGTGCCTTCATGAGTAACTTAAAGCATTTTCCACATGGAGTGTGCGGATTTTCTTCCAAGGACACGGTTGTACTCATCCGGATTCAAGGCACAACTAAGAATGTTCATTGCCTTATAATTTTGAGTCATTTTCTTGGACTCGACTTCATTTAACTCATTGTCCCGGCTTTGGCACTTGAACACCATCCACCATCTTCATAGGTACAAAAGGACTTTTTTCAAATATATGCCATAAAGAATAATCTATGGAGCACACATATATCTTGAAACGGTCTTTCCAAGCCTCATAATTATTTCCATCAAAGAGTGGTGGTCTATTGGTGGAAGACCCCTCTAGGTAGGCTAATGCGGAATAACGGCCATAATCTTTACATCAAGCGGTTAAGCTAAAAGAGAAGACTTGGTTCCGATACCAATTGTAAAACACAAGAGGAAGGGGGGATGAATTGGGTTTTAATCAATCTTGCAAACTTTTTTCGAATCTATTCAATGCTAGTGTAAGTTTGAGCAAGATGAACAAAAGCAAAACTAAAGCCAATCACAAGACAAAGGATTTATAGTGGTTCGATTCACTTAGAATCTACATCCACTACCTTGAGCCGCACCCAAGGATTTTCAACAACTTCACTAAGAAGACTTTTTTACACTTGTGGCTAACTCACTAAGAGTTTTACAACACAACCACAATACAAAACTCACTAAGAGTAAATTGCCCACACAAAGTAGGACTTATACAAGAATTACCCTATCACTAAGAAAGGGAATTAAGATGGATAAAAAGAAAGGTTGTTCACTCTTCTAAGTGAAAGATATATACCTTTGAAGTACAAGAATTTTAGCTCTTTAGAACATATGAAGCACACTCTTTGTCTTGCTTTAGAAATGTCACCTTTGAATGATTTAGATCATGGAAATGAAGTGCATTTGCTTTGAAGGTGTTTAGACTTGATAAGAAATCAATGTAACTTTGATGTGCAAGCCTTTTGGTCATTCTCTAGCTTTGGAGTATTTATACATTTCAAAATATCTTTGAAAAACGACTCTGCAACGGTCAAATAACGGCTAGTTTTTACAGAGTTCGGTTGACCGTTCAAGAGCTCGGTGAACCGAACACAGGCACTTCGGTCGACCGAGGCTCAACATCTCAACTCTCTGTTTGTGCTCGGTTGAACCGAGGAAAGCTCGGATGATCCGACCTTCGAGCTTTGAGAGATGTTGATTTTTTCACACGCTTTGAAATCTATTGAAGTCTAAAAGGTTTTCTCAATATGTAACAAGTAAGAGCATTTAGAAAACCATTTTAAAATACTTATACTTTGAAATCAAAGGCTTTTGAGATATGAACACATATGAGAATCATTTTGAAACTTAGCCTTTTGAAAACGTGTTTATGATGTATGCAAGACTTGAGTGTAGAGAGCTTATGTTCATGAGAGCATTGGTTAGAGCTTATAAGATAAAGACTTATAAAGACATAAGCTATCCTAACCAAACCTAAGTCTTCAATCTTCAATCTCAACGAGATGTGCCTTTAAGTATAACTTTGAATCTTGAACATGGCTTGATTGAAGTACTTAGAGCTTCCATTATGAGTTCCGATATTCTATCACAAAGATTAAGATCATTAGACACAACATCAAATGTTTGTCCATTATCAAAAACCGAGTTCGTTCGCCCCTTAGGGTTTACAATCTCCCCTTTTTGATTATGACAAACTTTGATGTAATTAGATAGAATATGGACATAAATAAGAACAAGGAAGCATGACAAAAAGATATTAGAACAAATAAGAGTAAAGACTAATGCTTAGAAGATAAACCAAGTAAAAACGAAAGCCAAAAGCATTAGTAAGATAACTTCTTTTGCCAAAGCATTAGAGACTCTTTGAAGAGCCCTATTTCCCAAACCATCCTCCTTTCCTCCTTCCTTCCATCCGATGAGTAGCATTCTTGTGTGTAATATACATACCTTAGTTTACACAAGACGCTAACTTACCATTTTCATCAATGTTGATGTGAGTGCTAAGGATCCTATTATAAAGAACATGCTCACACAAACATTAGAACTATCAATGGTTTGTTATCATCAAAACAACATAGGATATTTTGCCCTTCGAGCTAACAATCTCCCCTTTTTGATGATGACAAAACATTGATGCAAATAGGGAATAATATGCAAAAAAAAATAAAGCTTTAAAGCAAATAAATATGAATGCATGAGATAAGGATATTGAGGATCCGAGGCAAGTAGATGTTTTGAAAAAAATATTCTACTCCCTCTATATTAAAGAATCACTTATCTCTCCCATTTTGCAAGTTCTAAGCTTTCTCCTTTTGTAAATTACTTCTCTTGGCACATTTGCAACACTAAAAACTCTCCCCTTTTTGTCAAAATCAAAAAGGGATATCGAAGCATAATAAGAAAAGCATTTACTCCTCCTCTTCATTGAAGAATATTTGAAATGCCTTTTAACGAAAAGTAAAGATGAATAAGGTTAAAATTGTGAGAAGCTTGATGATATGTAAGAATTCTCCCCATATAAACAAAACTTTTAATGCCATGGAGAACCAAAAGATCAAACCTAAAGACAAAAAAAAATTGAAGAAGGATTAATTATGAATAAGCTTGGTTGATTTCTAAAAACCATGAGTCCATAATAATACATAAATCAAAAAGATGGTCATGTATGGCTCAAAAAGAATATCAACCTAAGCTAAGACAAAGGAGATAAAGAATAAAACTTTCAAGTACAATCTCCCCGTTTATCAAACATGCAATGTTAGCTATTTAAGATGAAAACAAGTTTGAAATATAGCTAAACAATGTACTAATGGAAGTGATACCATGAATTCATAAGTTAAGCACATGTAACACAACCAAAAGAATTAGAGGAAGTGTAAGATGACAATTCGAGTATATTCCTCTAATAAGTTAATGGTTAGCTAAATGAGTATAACAACTCTTGAAGCAAGACTAACCAAAAAACTCTAATGAGATCACAACGGATAAGAAAATGAAGAATATGATCTCAAAGTTATTTAGGGAGAGTATATGTAAGAAATAAACATGTATAACACATATAACTTCCAAAATAACTTACACTAGTTGGCTATAAGAGATAAAAGATGAAAAGCAAGCCAACAAGTGATGTGATGATGTAAAATATGAACAATTGAGCATACATCACAATTGAGTTTACATCCTAAGTCAAGCATCTAGACGATCAACCACATAAGATTAATGCTATAGACTAGAATATAAACACAACAACATCCCTAAATGCAATAAAGATCAAGCACATCATGTTAAGCATATCAATAACTTTACTCATCAAATAGGTAGGTTATAGCACATAAGGATCAAAAGCAAAAGAATGATCACTAACAAGGTATGAGTTAAGCTATTGTACCTCAATTCTCCTTGAACTTGGACTTCTTACCATTTTGATTGATCTTCTTTATCAACAAGTCTATTGAGGCCTTTTGTGTGATCTTTTTCATGATCATCCCTATCATTTGAAGCTCATTGAGAGGTTGACATGTGATTGCTCCATTTTCTTTGTTGTTCATCCTTGATTGATGAGATGAAAGCAATCTCCTCTTCTTTTCATGACAAGTGTAGAGTCAACATTGATGGGTAACTTTTCTTTTCTTGATGAACCCTCTACAATCTTGTATTCCTTGGCATTTGACTCTTTTCTTGGAGTCTTAGCTCATTTGTGCCATTCCTTGTAGTTCATATCTTCTTCTTGAAGCTTAGAACTCTTTGTTACCTACAAGGAATTCTTGAGAACAAATATGGTACATTTTTAAAGGTCCTTCATGATTAGCTCAATATCTCAAGTAACACAAATATGCATATGGATCATGCAAATCAAAAAAACAAAACAACTCGATGGATTCTTAAATGAATATGACATGACAAAACAAGAATCAATCAAGTTGCATATGCTACATCTCATAGATACCTTAGCTAGAGTAGAGAGCATGCTAAAGGTTATCTATATGAATATAACATTCAAGAATGTGAGATGCAACATATATAAGAGCAAGCATATATATACCAAAAAACACATAAGCACATTAATTAAAGTGTTAAGAGAAAGTGATTTTGATACCATTGCTTTCTTACCAAGTGATGAAGATATTGGATTGACACTTTGGCTCTTGTCATCACTTGATGCTTTGCTCTTTGCATTTAAGCAACTTGGTTCTCCAATTGATTTACATTTGAGCTTTGAGAATCCAAGTGTTAAGGAGTGCTTTTGAATTTCTTCTTTTAGCACATCTCCTTTTTAACTTACACGAACCTATAAGAGCAAGGGAAGAGTAACTTTTGGTACCCACTTTTGTTAGGGTCCATGGGGGTTAGTTGAAGTATGCTTAACTTTCCAAATGGTTTTAACTCCCCTTTCAATCTTTTTCTTCACATAGCATCTAGCACAAGTATGACCAAATTTTCCACAATAAGTGCAACAAATATGTGACTCAAAAGATTTGTGAACATGCTTAAAAAGTCTATTTGCCCTATGTGGCGTTCTAGCATTCACAACATGATTCTTAGGTATATGAGAAGAGCTAGCAATAACAGCATGATTATCAATATAACCAAGACCATGTTTATCTTGAGAAGCACGTTGCATACCAAGAATTTGATCAAGATTTTTCTTACCCTTAGTAAAGTTATCAACAAGAAGGGTAAGGTCATTAACTTTGTTCTTCAAAAGATCAAACTCAACAAGTTTGCTTTCAAGGGATGACAATTTAACACATGCTTCTTTGTATTGTAATGAAGATGATTTACAAGTAATAATGAGACTCTCATTTTCAGATTTCAAGCAATTAGCATCATCACACAACTTTTTATTTTCATCAAACAATTTAGATCTTTCTTCAAGTAAAGATTCAATTTTAAGCTTCATATCTTTGTTTTGCTTTGCACATTTTTTCAATTGATCATACATATCACATAAAAGCTCATTAGGATCATCATCATCATCATCAAAAGAATTTGAAGTGGAAGGAGAAAGATGTACCTCATTACCAAATCCCATAAGACACATGTGGTCTTTTTCTTCTTGATCATCATCACTTCCTTCTTCATCGCAAAGGCTTGACATGCACTTTGGGTTTTTGAGATTGAAGAACAATTTCTCATTTTCTTCATTATTAATGATGGAATCAAGATCAATACCCTTTTTAGGAACATTTTTCCTTTTCTTCATCTCGAAGGTGAGTAGAGAGCCAATAAGTTCCTCTGTTGAATATGTCTTCAAGTCCTTGGCTTCTTCAATGGCAAGAGCTTTTGTTTCACAACTTTTAGGAAGAGAATTGAGAATCTTCCTATTCATCTCACCCATAGTGTACTCTTTACCATAAGAGTTCAAGCCATTTAGCACATTGGTGAATCTAGTATTCATCTCATTGATTGATTCATTTGGCTTCATGGAGAATAACTCATATTCTCTAACAAGCATATTCAACTTTGACTCTTTGACTTGATTTGTGCCTTCATGAGTAACTTAAAGCATTTTCCACATGGAGTGTGCGGATTTTCTTCCAAGGACACGGTTGTACTCATCCGGATTCAAGGCACAACTAAGAATGTTCATTGCCTTATAATTTTGAGTCATTTTCTTGGACTCGACTTCATTTAACTCATTGTCCGGCTTTGGCACTTGAACACCATCCACCATCTTCATAGGTACAAAAGGACTTTTTTCAAATATATGCCATAAAGAATAATCTATGGAGCACACATATATCTTGAAACGGTCTTTCCAAGCCTCATAATTATTTCCATCAAAGAGTGGTGGTCTATTGGTGGAAGACCCCTCTAGGTAGGCTAATGCGGAATAACTGGCCATAATCTTTACATCAAGCGGTTAAGCTAAAAGAGAAGACTTGGTTCTGATACCAATTGTAAAACACAAGAGGAAGGGGGGGGGGGATGAATTGGGTTTTAATCAATCTTGCAAACTTTTTCGAATCTATTCAATGCTAGTGTAAGTTTGAGCAAGATGAACAAAAGCAAAACTAAAGCCAATCACAAGACAAAGGATTTATAGTGGTTCGATTCACTTAGAATCTACATCCACTACCTTGAGCCGCACCCAAGGATTTTCAACAACTTCACTAAGAAGACTTTTTACACTTGTGGCTAACTCACTAAGAGTTTTACAACACAACCACAATACAAAACTCACTAAGAGTAAATTGCCCACACAAAGTAGGACTTATACAAGAATTACCCTATCACTAAGAAAGGGAATTAAGATGGATAAAAAGAAAGGTTGTTCACTCTTCTAAGTGAAAGATATATACCTTTGAAGTACAAGAATTTTAGCTCTTTAGAACATATGAAGCACACTCTTTGTCTTGCTTTAGAAATGTCACCTTTGAATGATTTAGATCATGGAAATGAAGTGCATTTGCTTTGAAGGTGTTTAGACTTGATAAGAAATCAATGTAACTTTGATGTGCAAGCCTTTTGGTCATTCTCTAGCTTTGGAGTATTTATACATTTCAAAATATGCTGAAAAACGACTCTGCAACGGTCAAATAACGGCTAGTTTTTACAGAGTTCGGTTGACCGTTCAAGAGCTCGGTGAACCGAACACAGGCACTTCGGTCGACCGAGGCTCAACATCTCAACTCTCTGTTTGTGCTCGGTTGAACCGAGGAAAGCTCGGATGATCCGACCTTCTGAGCTTTGAGAGATGTTGATTTTTCACACGCTTTGAAATCTATTGAAGTCTAAAAGGTTTTCTCAATATGTAACAAGTAAGAGCATTTAGAAAACCATTTTAAAATACTTATACTTTGAAATCAAAGGCTTTTGAGATATGAACACATATGAGAATCATTTTGAAACTTAGCCTTTTGAAAACGTGTTTATGATGTATGCAAGACTTGAGTGTAGAGAGCTTATGTTCATGAGAGCATTGGTTAGAGCTTATAAGATAAAGACTTATAAAGACATAAGCTATCCTAACCAAACCTAAGTCTTCAATCTTCAATCTCAACGAGATGTGCCTTTAAGTATAACTTTGAATCTTGAACATGGCTTGATTGAAGTACTTAGAGCTTCCATTATGAATTCCGATATTCTATCACAAAGATTAAGATCATTAGACACAACATCAAATGTTCGTCCATTATCAAAAACCGAGTTCGTTCGCCCTTAGGGCTTACAACTACAATGCTTCTGATAAGCACTTCTATCAGCGGCCGAAGCGCGAGCCTCTGGTGTAGCAGGAATAGGCTGTTCTAGAACATACAGCTTTCTTTCATGCTTGAGAACGATTCTCAAGTTCTCGAACCCGATCGAGGAAGTTAACTCCCTCTAATTTGTCTTTCTCAAGGGACGAGAAACGCAGTGATAGTGTTTGGTTTGAATTTGCCATTTTTCTACAACAAAATATATATGCAAAGTAAGTACCAATAAAAATCATTATTAGGTCTTTTATGTTTTTAATGATTTCTCCCACTATTTTTCTTCGAGTGAATAACCCTCATTATCAACTCGTAAAGTTCGTTAACTTTATAGCGGGCCAAGATCCATATTTCACCTCGTTCTGAGTCAGCTTTGGCTTATCGCCCAAAACTTAGTTATTTAGGTAGGCAACGTTTGCCAATTACATCAAATTATGTAATTCTTGGTTAGTTGAGTGAATAACATTTATTCAAGCGTATCATTATACACTTTTCTCAACTCTTTTGCCTCTAGATCCTCAATCCATTTATTGAGATAATCTAGTTAACTAGGACCCTAAGTTTTTGCCGGCGGATATCACAATTATCCTTCGCGCCTCACCCGGATAGACACGTATGTACAGCTTTGGCATGTCCCATACTAATGTCGATCTAGGCCTTGACGAGGGCTAAACTTAGGAAGGCACTAGTTAATATTTAATTGAGGGGTTTTGTTTTTAACAATCTCACCAGAAAAGTATAAATAAAACAGTTTATGCTTATATACATATGCATCCAATACATAAAATAAAAATGCAATAGTAATCGCCATATCCTATTCGGTTTTTCCAAGCCAATGGAAAAACCGTGAAGTCAATCTAAAGGTGTGAAAAGAAAACATTCTATTCGGTTTTTCCAAGCCAATGGAAAAACCGTGAAGTCAATCTAAAGGTGTGAAAAGAAAACATTCTATTCTACACCAAATCTTCATCACAGCTGTACCTTCTCCTAATCTAGAATTACATAATTCTAAAGAAACCTCGAGTTACATTCGAGGGGATTTGATGAGAAGAGAATTACAACTTTTTGATAATAAATAGATAGGCACGATACGTAGATCGTATTTTAAAATTAAACCAACAGGGTAAAGGCGATTACTATGCATCATGCTCAACTAACATAACAATTTATGAAAAATGAGCAACCAGCAAACAGAACATTTCATATTCTGTTTAGTTCGGTTGACCGGCCATCCCGCTCGGTCGACCGTGTAATTAGTCGGCTGAACCGACATATCTGACAATCGACCGAACAAAGTACTGAGAGTACTTGGTGGACCGACCAGACACTTCGGTCGACCGAAAAGATATTGCGGTTGACCGAACAGATATTGTGGTCGACCGAACAAAGTACTGAGAGTACTCGGTTGACCAAAACAGTACATCATGGTCGACCGAATACCAATCCGAGCGAGATATCGAGAGTAAAACTTGACTCTCATACATACAAAATGATGAAAAAACATATCATACATGATATACAACATTTCTAGCAATCCTAAGGCATGCAAAATATAGATTCATAATCCATATTAAATACTATAGCACATTAAGTCTATAGGAGTACTCGTGAGTGGCTCCCGATACCACTGTTAGAGGAATAACTAGGGTCAAAAGCAGTTTGTGCAGTGGAAATAAAGTGACCCGCCTCTAATAGGATCTATCACGAGTAAGAACCTAAGACTATGGGATAGTATTATACCTTTAGAAGTGCTAGGATAGCTGAAGCAGTTTCAGCTGCGGTTTGTTGTCACGAGCTGAACGCCACCAACGCTGAGCTCCGTCTTTCCCAATATCCACTCGATCTTCCGGGGATGGTCTTCTACCGCTTGGTGCTAGCTAACGCCTCGTAGAAGTCTTGAAGACACTCTTCAAGATGGAGTATGAATGTATGACCTTTAGAAGTGCTAGGATAGCTGAAACGGTTTCAGCTGCAGTTTGTTGTCACGAACGGAACGCCACCAACGCAGGCTCCGTCTCTCCCAATATCAACTCGATCTTCTGGGGATGGTCTTCTACCGCTTGGTGCTAGCCAACGCCTCGTAGAAGTCTTGAAGACACTCTTCAAGATGGAGTATGAATGTATGACCTTTTAGAAGAACAAGAAACAGTTTTCTTACTTCTTTTCTATTAGCCAAAGCTAGAAAACAAGTATGTGAAAAGTTGTCCTTTCTTTTCTTACTAAATGTTCTCTCTTTTTCTCTCTTCTCTAAGCTTCCAAAAGCTGGAGAAAACTGACTTGGAATACTAGGAAAAATCAGCATTCTTCCTAGTCATTCAAGGGAGAGTGAGGAGAGAGATATGGGGAAGTGGGAGATCATGGAGGAAACCACTCCTCCACTTTCTCTACCATTTCAACCTCCTTTCAAAGAGATAAAGGGCTGGAAAATATATCCAATTGTCTAGCCATAAGGTCGGTCCAAATGGGTTGGTCGGCCCAACCCGATTAAGGGCCCAATCCAATCCCGGCCCGGCCCGGCCCTATCGAATTGGCGCACCTTAGATTAAATGTACTCCAACAGCCTCGTGAAGCTCCATCGACATTAAGGATTAAATCACCAGGGCTAAATGTTTGCTGCCATGTCATACTTACCGCACGGATCCTTGGGCTGCACCAAATGGCTCTCGGGTAGTCCAAGGCTACAATATTGTTCTTTGCAAAGAGGGGTCGGATATAGTCATCAAAAGACGCTCGAAGTGGTTTGAAATATGGTCGATCTCCATCATAAACAAAGCGACAACGAAAAAACCCATAGTATCCACATGACTGAGCAAGATAAAATGACATAGAGTTTATGTTTAACCCCTCTCCCTTTGAAAATCCAATACTTAAGCATTTGATGAGCCGAGCTAAAATTACTTGGAACAAGGCGAATGCCCACCATATTTCCGGCATAGCTCCAAAGATGCATAGCCCATTTACAATTGACAAAAATATGATCCATATAATCAGGTCCGTTAAAACATGAACATCGAGAAGCACAATGAAATCCCATGTTACGCCTAACATCATTGAAAGCCAAAAACAAATTCCAAAAATGCCACAGAAATAGAGATAAAGATAGGGGTAAGAAATCTGACCATGTGATACGCCGAGTTAACATCGATGGAGGAGTGATGTGTGTAATGTCAATAGCTGATTTGAGTGTGAATTTCCCATCACTTTCTGGCTGCCAAAAGAATTTATCCTTGCCTCGCCTTGGCTGCAACTTGATAACCGGCAGTGCTGAATGTGTTTCCAGTAGCGGGGACAGTGTACCCCTGTTCTAGCCGTCCTCTGTGCAGTGGTCTCGGACTCGAGCCACTAGTAGGTCGTCCGGTGCATTGTAGTCCAGCCAGTTCTTATGTAAACCCAAGGCCCCCTGTATATTTTCAAAGTATATAGAAGAATCCCCATTCCGTATGAGCACCCCCATATTTCCTTCGACCAGATCCTTGACTTTTAACATGTTACGCCAGGTTGTTGGAGTCAAAGTGTCTTGTTCAGCTTGCGAAGGATGAAGCAAGTCCCGAGCATATCTAGATTGAAGAAAGTCACTCCACAGGGAA
The DNA here is from genome assembly GCA_026122235.1 of Vinca minor. Taxonomy (NCBI): domain Eukaryota; kingdom Viridiplantae; phylum Streptophyta; class Magnoliopsida; order Gentianales; family Apocynaceae; genus Vinca; species Vinca minor. The sequence continues at coordinate 5,711,237 of JAOCZM010000284.1, read as the reverse complement.
TTTGCACTTCTAAATCTCCACCACAATTTGCAATTGAAAGCGTGCGAATATTGCGCAAGAGTGTATAACCCCAAACCATTTGCTTCTTTGCTATTGCAAATCCGAGTCCAAGACATCCAATGCCTTCTATGAACACCATCCGAATCTCCCCACAAAAATCGAGCCATAAGCCGCTCAATGTCTCCAAGTGTCCGAGATGGGGGGTTCGCTACTGCCAAGATATGAAGAGGAACCGAGGTAAGGACATGTCAAATAAGAATAAGCCTCCCCGCCATATTTAGAAGCTTGTGTTGCCATCCATCGATCTGTCACCTAATAGAATCAACCAAGCCTTGATAATAAACCACTTTAATGCGACCAGGATATAGGGGGCAGCCCAAATAAGTCATAGGAAAGGAAGCTGAAGTAAAACCTGTCAAATCTGTGATCATACCCGCATATGCTTGAGTCGACTTGGAGGATGTGTAAAATGAGCTCGTATGTGCACTGATAAGTTGTCCCGTGCAACTTTGGTATTCCCTGAGGAATTCCACAAGGTTCTGAATAACTTGCTTTACCCCATTGACAAAAATGACCACATCATCAGCGAAAGCTAGGTGTGAAATCCGCAGACAGCCTCGCGGCATTGTGAATGGTTGGATAATTCCTTGACTCATATAGTGATTGAGGGCACGGGATAGTAGTTCAGCTGAAATAATGAATAATAAAGGTGACAAAGGATCCCCTTGTTTGACGCCCCTCGTCGCTTTGAAAAATCCATAAGAGTTTCCATTTAAGAGCACAGAAAACCAATTAGAGTTCAGAGAGTTGTTGATCAAATTAACAAAATGTGGAGAAAAACCTAAAGCTTTCAGAATGTTAAGTAGATAGGAGTGAGATACTCGATCAAAGGCCTTCGTCATGTCCAATTTCAATATCAAATTACCCCCTCTGACCTTTCTGTTAATACACTGCACCATTTCCTTAGCTAGTAATATTTTATCCGTGATGTTTCACTCCTTAATAAAGCCAGATTGGTTCCTAGAGATGATATGTGGTAGAATACCTGCAAGTCGCGTAGCAATAACTTTAGATATGATTTTACTAGCAAAGATGCAGAGTGAGATAGGACGGAAGTCATTAAAACCACTTGGAGCAGCCCCTTTAGGAATCAGAATCAGAAGTGAACTAGCCATAGATTTAGGAAGTGGAATGCCCGCCCAAAAAGACCCAACAACTTGAGTTACATCGTCGTGCACTATATCCCAATAAGTTTGAAAAAATTCACCACTATAGCCGTCTGGACCCGCGACACTGTCTTTGCCGAGAGCAAAGACAACTGCCCTCACTTCAGCCGTGCTTGGCAATCTGTTAAGGACTTCATTGGTAGTTGTCGAGACACAAGGTGGGAAAAGATGAAGGAAAGGTTCCAAAGGTGCTGGTGTTTGTTGTTCCCTAAATAATTCTGAGTAATATCTCACTCCTGCCTGCCCAATCTGATCCGTATCGTGAATCCAATTCCCATCACCATCTTGAATGGCTGCTATCAATATACACTTGCGGCGATTAGAAAAATAAGTGTGGAGAAATTTAGTGTTTGCATTGCCTTCATTAATCCATTTCAACCTTGATTTTTGCCGCCAAAATGTAGCCTCGCTGTTTAATAAAAAGGAATACCTCTCTTTAGTTGAGTCTAGGAGAGTACGGAATTCCAGGGACTTATGTTTTTCGAAAGCCATTTCCGCTTCAAGAAGCTGCCTCTCTACCGCTCAAATTTGTTCTCCCAAACGGCCAAAATGTTGTTTTCCCCAATCTCTTAGAGGTTCCTCCAAACACTTAAGTTTTATCATAAGAACTACCATTCCATTCCCTTCAATCGGCACATCCCAGGAGGACTTTACCATCTCCTTAAAACCGGTAGGTTTGGACCACATATTTTGATAGGGAAAAGCTCCCCCCGATCTGAAGAAGAGATAATAATAAGGGGCTGTGATCAGATCCTGCACGAGACAAATGTTCCACTCGAGTCGAATAAAAAACTCCATTCCAATCACTGTTTATGAGAACGCGGTCCAATCGCCTCATCAAAGGGCGTGGAGATCCTCGGGCCCAAGTATATAATCTGCCCTGAATAGGTGTTTCTAATAGGCTACAATCCGAAATTGCTGAATTAAATTCTGACATAGGGAGCAAAGCCGGGATAGACCCTGAACTTTCTTCGACAGTGGAGACTACATCAAAATCCCCTCCAATAAGCCAAGGACCAGGCCTCCGCTCAGTGAAGTCTACCATCTCAGCCCAAAGGTCTCTCCGGAGAATATACGAGCATTTGGCATAGACAATGGAGCAGAATAGATTGGTACCCGCTACCGATTTAATATACAAATGGACAACCTGTTCCAAATCACCAATAACATCTATCTCAAGGTTTCCATGCCAAAAGATCCATATCTTACTATTGATATTGTCGTAGCCAAAGTCAAATCCAAGACGATTAGTAGTAACAAATAAATCTTCCAAAGGTAACATCGGCTCTAAGACCACAAGCAACGAGATAGAATATTGTTGTTTTAGAAGTTTTAACCGAGTTATAGAACTAGCATTACCGATACCCTTGATGTTCCAAATAAGCCAATTCATAGATAACTGATGGTGTGAAAAATAAAGGAAATGATGTTAATCATTTAAATAGAAGCATTGGCGCTCTTACCAATGAGCCGAGCTGATCTCCGAATCGTGTTAACCGAGGCTGCTTTCGTGCACAGTTGCTGTTTTGTTGGTGACTCTGCCTCAGTTGGGGATTTCATTGGCGCGGGTGGCAGTTGTAGCTCATGAGCGTGGTTAAATCCCAAAGGAAGAGCAGCCTCTTCCATGGCAATGAATATGCTAGGAATTCCTCCCAATAGAAGGGTAGCCTCTTCATGATAATGTAGCAATGATGGTGGAGTATTCACGATTTCCAATCCATTGAGTTCCTCAGCAAAAGTCGTGAATGTCTCCCATGCCACACGAGCTTCCTCAAAAGTGAGATCAGGTCCCTTGTCATTCACTGACCTAACTTCACGGGAAGACAATATTGGGGAGTTCGTTCGCAAAGTAAAATGAAAATCATCGGTGCTTACCTTTTTTATCTCTGAGTCCGCACTCCGCATCACATCTCCGTAGGTCAGGCTGGAAGGAGCCTTATCATCCGAGAGGTGAAGTGTGGCTGTAGGCTCTATTACCACTACTGCTTCCGCTGTATTGCCAATTTGTTTAGTCACAACTTCCCCAGAAACCAAAAGGTCTACAACAATAGGTGCCTTCTGCAATTGCTTAGCCGATTTTGGTATTGGAAGTTGCTCATATTCTGCCAAAGGGGCCGGAATAACGAGGGTATGCTCTGTTATAGTGATATCTGAATTTGGCTGATCTGCAGCTGTCTTTTGCGTAACAAGTGGATTAGCCAAGACTGTTTTTGGCACATTAATTACAGTGGAGTGAGTGGCCTGTGATTCCGTCCCTGAGATTTGTGAATTCTTCTTGCGTGATACCAGTCAACAGTTTGGGGACATTTGCAACTTCAGAAGAAGAGCTAGCTCCTCCTACACATTTCGTCGAACACTTGGCGGCCCAACTCTGTTTTTTTGGATTGAAGTTGACAACGCAGCCCGACTTCAAGAATTTCAAAGATTGATCGTGATCTGAAATCACGAGTTTTTTCCCTTTATCTGCTCTTTCTTGATTTTTCATGATTTTAACTCTCTGCTGCTGCATAGGCGGGCAATCAGTGACTTGAGTTTTACCCCTGTCTCCTCGGTTTGGATTTATCTTAAGTGTAGTCCTCGGCTGCTTCACAGACGGGCAAGAAAATGCCTCATGACCCACAGTCTGGCAGAGAGAACAAAAGGGGTCACGGGCTGCAATAGGTTTGGGGAAAACATTCTGCTTCACCGAATGGCAAGAACTTGCCTCGTGCCCAAGAACACGACATGTAGAACAATATGTTGGAAGGTCATTGTACTTGATAGGCTGCCAGAAGCCTTTCCCGGAGCGTTTGTGGGTAATTCGAACTTGGGTTACCAAAGGCTTCAAAAGATCAATTTCTACACATACGCGGGCGACGCTAGAATGAGTCAATTTAGCTGTAGGTTCATCCAACGCTAGCGGTTTACCAACGGCGCTAGCAAGCGAGAATAGCTTAGCTTTGTGGAACAAATGGATTGGTAAGCCCTCAAAGCTAATCCATGTTTGAACGATCGAGGGTTCTTCGTTGAGATTGAAATCATAACTCCATTTGAAGACTCGCATTCTTAGACCACAAAAGTCCACACGCCTTGCCTCCATAGATGGCAAAAATCCTCTTCCAAATCGAATCGTAGAAGTACGTGGCGCGCATCTAGCCATCCAATCCAAACGCTTCCCTTAAATCCCACATTATGGAATGCTCGACGGAGCGATTCCATTATCAGCACATGTTTCGCGAATTTTCCAACCAAGGTGTATTTCCATGGAGCTTCCAGTATATTCAGTTCGTCATCATCGATCTCCAATTGCAGTTGACCTCTGAAGATGGTCAACAGTTTAATCTGTAGTTTGGTCTGCGCTGCTGTAGCCTCGGCAGAAAAGAGATCGGCGAATGACTTCTTTGGCCACTCCACCGGCATTCCCTTGCTTGGGTCTGCTTGATGGTGGCCATTAGAGGATCTTCCTGCAGTCACAAAACCGATTGCTGGTCGCCGATGATCGGTAGTATCAGAGAGATAGCTAGGAGATCGCCATTTGCTGGTGATGACTTAGTTTCTCTAAATAGCATCAAAGTGTTTCTTGATCAAACTTTTAAGATCAAGGACTTGGGCAATCTTAGATATTTCCTTGGCTTAGAAATATCAAGATCTTCCAAAGGCATCAATATGCCCCAGAGGAAGTATGCTTTAGATTTTCTTAGTAAAGAGGGATTTCAAGATTGCAAACCAGTTTCTACTCCTATGGATTCCAGAAGTAAACTAAGTATTAGGGAATCTATTTTATTAGAAGATAACACTAGCTACAGAAGACTTGTTGGCAAACTTTTATATCTGTCTATAACAAGACCAGATATTCAGTTTGCAGTCTAACAATTAAGCCAATTTTTAGATGTTCCTACTGAGTTTCGTTTACAAGCTGCTCATAGACTATTAAGATACATTAAAGCTACTCTTGGCCAAGGCCTTTTCTATGATGCTCAATCATCATTGCACCTTAAAGCTTTCTCAGATTATGATTTGGGAGGTTGTCTTGATACAAGAGGTCTATCACAGGCTTTTGCATCTTCTTAGGAAAATCTCTAATTAGCTGGAAATTTAAGAAACATCCTACTTTGTCAAGAAGTTTTGCAGAGACAGAGTATAGAGCTTTGGCTTTAACAGCTTGTGAGATTCAATGGATTGTGTTCCTTTTACAAGCTTTTCAGGCTACTGTTCATCTGCCTATTCCTCTCTATTGTGACAATAATATTGCTATCTATATTGTTGAAAATCCTGTGTTTCATGAAAGGACTAAACTTATAGAGATGGATTGCCATTTCGTAAGGGAGAAATTTCAATCTGGTATACTGAAACCTTTGCATATTCCTAGTTCCTTACAATTGGCTGATATTTTTACCAAAGCTTTGGATCCTACAGTCTTTATTATATTCTTTAGGGATTCAAAATATCTTCCCTGGTCCAGAATGCCAGGGGGGTGGGGTGGCGTTAAAGTATACTCCTAGCTGCAACTCAACAACTACAGTTGGAGTATGGCAGGAGTCCTTAGCAGAACAAGATGCACAACAGTCTCCCAAGCTCAATCCCAACAAAGACTCAATAGACAAGGCTGGAGTGTGCAAGGAGAGCTCAAAGGAACTGAACACACAACAACCCTCCAAGATCAAGCTCAGCAGCTCAACAGCCAAAGCTGCTGTCCATCAGAAGATGAACAGACAGACATCACAAGCAACATAAAATAAACAATATACTCCTATAATCAGTTGTACCATCAACAATCAAATACCTTGCAAGTGGATAAGAGAAGGTTCTAGAAAAGCAAAGTACCTGATTGGAGCCTCCACGTTGCGAGATTTCAGCAAACAGTTACAACTGTTTTTCCTTCCCAAATGCAAGTTGCAAGAGCTCATTTTAGCATAAAATTTCCTCTAACTTTAAGAGGTGTATGTTAGCATTGTGCATAGCTTTATAGATTGTACTTTCCTAGTTGTACATTGTAGAATAAAAATCTATAAATAGGGCTTCTTGTACATTTGATAATTATTCAATTCAATGAGAAATATATTTTTCTCTCAAACCTCTTGTTAGTTTGATTTCGTAATATTGAATACACCTCATGTAGCCACCACATGATCACATGCAGTGGCGGAGCCATGACATTATCTTTGGGGGGGGGGCAAATTTTTTTAGTGGTACGAAATACAATATTTATATGGAAATATCACCAAAAAAATAATTTTTCCCTATATAAAATTTGTCGTTTCTGAAAATGTTCGGGGGCAGGAGGGGGCTCCGCCACTGCTCATCCATCATAGAAATACAGTTACCTAATATTTAGGAAGAAGATTAAATCAGAAATTAAAAGAAAAAAAATATTGATAAAAAATAGTATATATAAGGGATATTCATTAGTGCCATTTTAAAACATCAGTTAACTCATGAAGTAGGGTTTCTATGACAATTTCTATGAACAATAATATACGATTACCTGTAAATGATGTCAAGAGAATTTAAAGGGATACAAATTGGCTTTTTTTGAATATATATACATAAGTGTGGCAGGATGAAATATACAACAAATTTTGATACTATGGGAAAAACTGTAAGAAAAATGAAAAATCACAGAAAGTGTGTTAATTTATAAAATAATAAAAATATAGAATATTTAAGAAAGAACATTGATCGTTTGGAAATGATATTTACTTTTAGAAAAAGAAAACTAGGTAGAGAGAACGTGCATCACACTTTGTTGGGTATTTATGTATAAAAGATGAGTATTTTGTGATACCCGTAACTTTTTTCTTACATGTAATTTATTTTTCTGTGAGTATGTGTGTAGCGTAATTTATTTCGTGTGATTGCGTGTCCTTTTCATTTTTATAACATGTTACATTTGGGTGAGCGATGCTCAGTGTTATCTAGTTTTGCTAAAATACAATGATTTTAACCTGTTATTTTGAATTTATTGCTGTTTTTAGTGTTCATTACTGTTCACGTTATCTTGAATTTTTTGCTATTTTTTACTGAAATTATTTATGTTTTTACTGTTCACTATTACTGTTCACGTTTTTTTTGAATTTTCTTCTTAATTATTTTTAACGCTATCTATATATTCTATTTCATATATCATGTCTACAAATATTTCATCACATTTTATATTTATTTGTTCATAAATCATTTCTTTTGAAAAGATTCTATTATTATGTCTTGCATATTCCATTTATCCAAATCATTATTTTAATCAAAATTAATCACTATGAAATCTTGTAAGATGTTCCATATATTCTTTATTAGCTTTATGATAATTTTCTATTTTATTTCTTAATATAATTCTTTGATCTTCAAAGAATTTACATAATCTTAAATTATCATTATATTCTTGTCCTAGTATTCTAATATTTCTAACATTATTTCACAAACTTCACATTCATAACTACTCATATTACTGCTACTCGTCATAAGTATTTGATTCAATCATAAGATCATATATCTCTTCCGAATCATCGTTATTATAATCATAAGGGACAGATAAACTAGAAGCTATTTCACACCTAAAATAGTAGTCATGTACTTTATTCATTATAATTGTAGCTAAATCATTATTTAAATATCTTCGTAAAAGTTTAATAAGTCTTATTTCAGTTATGCATACTTCCATTAAGTCATTTATTAAATCATTATGCATATTACCATTTAGATATAGTTGATTTAATAGCATTTCTTTATATACAAATAAATCCATTATTTCAAACCTATTGATTTTAACACTGACTCTTGTATATAGCATATTCTATATCATTATTGTAACTATAATATACTGTTTCCATTATTTTATCACATATATCTTGATTTAATCTATTACTTAATCTATTTTCTGTTAGATATATGTTCAACAAATTATTTTTATGGATAGTAACTAATTTTTTATAATCATATTCTAATAGTATAACTTTGGTTGTAATAAAATCCATAAAAATTTCTCGTCTCAGAAATAATTCCTTTAATAATTTCAACCCTTATTCTATATCCACAGGTAATCTTAACTTTTGAATAAGAATGTAATTCAAAAATAAAAGTTTGAGAAGTGACCTTTGGTTTTCCTACTACACATTATATCTTCCTATCGGCTTTTTCCTGACGGCCTCCTGCCTTGCGGTACTTCAACGCCTAATGGAATAAGATTTGTTTCAAACGGATTGCCTGACCGTGTACTCTCACTCTTTATTTTGAATAAAATTCTTATTTCAATAAAAGAATATATTGTTGTAAATGAATGACCAGACATGCCCAACCCATAAAGTGGAGGCCCATAGGCCCATGAACCAAAGGTCTCTATCTCTATAAATAGAGGCCTTAGGTTCATTTCTATAGATATCCAATTCATTCTTTTCCCTTAACATTCTTCTTTCCTCTCCATATTATAACACGTTATCAGCATGATATTCTAAAGTTGTGCACGATGTTCTGAATCAGCACGATGATTTCTTCTTGCTTTTGGTAATTGGTATTTGCCTATTCTTATCAAAAAATTTGTTTTGTAGCATTTAATTTCTCAGATCTGACAAAAGTTGTTTTCTAATTGATATTTCTCAGATCTGACATTGTTTTTTTTTTTTTTTTTTTATTATATAGATCGCTTTAATATTGTGGCTTCAAATCAATTTAAGTACGCATTAGATATAGCATCTCTATTAGATTTAAAAAATATTTAGCATACAATTTGCGGCATGATTTTGAGAATTTTTGTTTCTTTATATATTCATATGCAATTAAACCAATTACATAGATCTAATGATCTATAGGAACATATCAGCATGCTATATGACATTTGTCTTGTTCATATTATTATTTATATTATTATTTTGATGTGATTTGAATTTCTGATATTGAAGTTGTGGATTTGATCAACGAAGAGTTTTGATGAAATTGTATTGATTGGAAACGAAATTAAACCATGGAAAGTTAACATATAATTATGCATTGATAGCTATTTTTCTCTTTAATTAAACATAATAATAGAAACGGTTATATTGCATACTTAGTGTATGATCTATCATATTTATAATAAGAGCAAATAGCTTTTTCTGCCACAAAACTAGTTACGAGTGCTATATCTACCACAAATTACGTTTTCGTGCTATATCTGTCACAAAACTAGTTACAAGTGCTATATCTGCCACAAATCGTTTTTCCGTGCCTTTTTTGCCATGAAACATTTTATGAGTGCTAAAAATGCCAAAAAAAAAGAGGGAGGGTGAAAGGAAAAATATGTAAGAGATCAAATTAATTTCAAATAGACCCTAAAATTAAAATTTTATATTATATTGGGTACCTAATTTTATTTTATTTTTAATACTTGACCCTTCTTCCCAAATTTACCAAAACCCTCACCGCTACCTTCTTCTTTCTTCTCTTCCCACATCGAGCCACCACCACCTCCCATCCCGTTACCCAATCCCTGACCCCACCCATACCAAAGAGTACCAAATCTGCCAAAAAATGACTGCTTGAAAATTTGGAGAGGCGTGGTGTAGGTGATATCTAGCAAAAATGCCTAAGAACAATTAGACATTCTTAGGAAATTGGTCTGCATTTTGCATATTACTTTGCGAGAATCCTTTTTGTTCAAGAATTCTGATGGTTTCAGATGCAAAGCATCTCTGTTAGGTTAATTATGTACTGCAAACTAATCTACATTTTGTTTAGTACTTTGACAGGTATGTATTTTGTTTAATTTTTTTTTTATGTTTTTAGCAGTAAAGCACTTGGTTAATCATGTAGTGCAAATTGATTAGCAGTTTCTAAAGGTTAGAGCAGCAAAGCATTGTGAAATTTGTTATATGTGTCTGAAATATAGACCTAGAAGTACTTTCATCATATGGATTGCTATTCTTGGTTAATTTTCAGGGGGTATGTGTGGGGGTTAGGATTGGGTGGCGGGATGGGAAGAGGTGGTGGCGGCGGCTCGAGATGGGAGGAGAAGGAAGAAGAAGGTGGTGGAGGCTTTGATAAATTTGGGAAGAAGGGGTCAATTATTTAAAAAATAAATCGTGTACCCAATTAAATATAAAAATGTGATTTTAGGGTCTATTTGAAATTAATTAGATTTCTTACCTATTTTTCCTTTCACCCTCCTTCTTTTTGTGGCATTTTTAACACTCATGAAATGTTTCATGGCAAAAAAGGCACGGAAAAACGATTTGTGGCAGATATAGCACTTGTAACTAGTTTTGTGGCAGATATAGCACGAAAACGTAATTTGTGGCAGATATAGTACTCGTAACTAGTTTTGTGGCAGAAAAAGCTATTTGCTCTTATAATAATTATATTGCATACTGATTGCATATTTATCATATTTATATTGTTTTTAATTGTTATGAGAATCAAATTAAAAACGTAATCATGGTCATTAATTTGTAATTCTTCCTTACTTTGCTTCTTATACAATTATATGTATTAACCTTATTCAATATATTTTATTTTATTTTTCATTTATTATTATTATGTAGAGTTTAAAAAAAATCAATATTCCTGAAGAGTATTGCACGATTACTCCTGAATTAGTAACTATATAAATTAATAATATTAAATGTTCTTGAAGAACATCATCTAATATTCCTGAAGAATATTATTTATTCCCGAAGAATATTATCACATAAATTAATTATTTATTTCTGAAGCGTATTTTATAATTTAAAATATTCCTGAAGAATATCGAAATATTGTTCCTGAAGTAACAATTATTTATTCTTAAATTTTTTCTTATGCTCCCGATGTAGCATTTTGTCTTGAAAAAAAAAATTGATCATGTTAATACAACCCCTGAAGGATTATATCTCCTGCTAACATAATTTATTATTATTATTATTATTATTTTTTTTTTTTTGTAAGTTTACACATGACCAATGTCACCAATTTTTTTTTTTTTTGGTTACAACCACCAAAAGATGGTTTGATTGAAGTGTAGAGGCAAATATAGGCCACTATAATATAGTTGTATCGAATCATATAAACAAATATATAACCACCAGAAGATGGTTTATAAAATACATGTTGATTATTATTGTTTATTTTTAACCACCAGAAGATGGTTGTAAAATAAATACAAATTGTATAAGTTTAACCTCCAGGAGATGGTTATAATATAAATATGATTTACCACCAGAAGATGGTTAAATCAATAATGTTATAGTATTTTATTATTTTATTATATATGTTATTGTAAATTATTATGTAATGAATCTGGGGAGACATTGTTAATAATAAAACTCTGAAGGTTTTTATTGTGCTAAACTTTGAAATAAAGTAGAATACTAGAAGATGTTTTACCGAAAGTCCGACTTATGGCTTAAATATCACAAAAAAATGATTATCATCATTCCCTTAAGCGAATGTGACTGAAATTTCATTGTCTATAAGAAAGACATTTTGATTATACCATCATTGTAGAAGTACTACTCCTTATCTTGGAAGTAGTATGAATGATTATCACCTGAAGTGGTAAAAATAAAAATTAGTAGTATCTTATTTTATGTTTTGATGAACTTTTATTTAATAGTTTTGGAGTTGTATTAGAAATTTTGGACTATAATTATATTTCAATTTTTTTGTATTTTATTTTAGATTACATTTAATTCTTTAAAGATTCATTTACTATTAAACAAAAGCTCCAGAAGAGTTTGCATATTGAAGAGTTCCAGTAGAATTAATTTATTAATAACTTTAGACAAATTAGTTCATTAAGAAATTTGAAACAACGTTTCTTTTATAATAGTTCCTGAAGAATTATAACTAGTCGAATTAGTATATGAAAAGCTCCGGAAGAGCTAAAGGATTAAAAGCAGTTTCAATACTTGTAGTTGAAAGTATAATTGTCCACGATACAAATAATATTGTATAATTCTAGTAGAAATAGTCGATTAAAAAGCTCCTGGAGAGCTGATTGATTGAAGACTCTTGAAGAGATTTATATAATCGATTATCTATTATTATTAATTCAGATAGTGGACAAATGCATTTTGAATCATTGCTATCATTATTAGCAAATAAATTTGCATTGAAGAGATTACTGTTTATCTCTTATAAATTATATTGCACTGGAAGTGTTTGCATTGAGATGCATTATTGATTAAGCCTGAAGCTTACTTGGTTAAAAAAAAAAAAAAATTTGTATTAGTTGGCATGACTGATTAGACCATCTCAGATCATTGAAAATACAAAATCATAAGGAATTCGTGAAAACATTTTTTTTTATGGAACTAGAAGTTTCTAAAATATTATTTGTATTTAGCTACAGATTTCAAAGAAGTTATATTTTTGTTAGTGCTATATTGAGATTGAATATATTTTTGGGATGAATATTTTATTCGATGCATCAAAATATGTATAATCCGCAGCTTGAAATTTGTGTTTTTATTGATAAATTAATGAGCTCATAAATATAATTTTTTTTCAAATGTACTAGTGATATTATATGACATCTAGAATAAAAGTTGCATATCCTGAAGAATATGTTCATATAATAAATGATCTTGTAGAATCATATATTGTTTTGAATTTATTAGATATTTCTTTGTATTTTTCCAACTATTAATTTCTTATTTCTCACCTTTTAATTGGTTTTTTTTTTATTGTTGCAAACAACAAGATTTCCACCTCAAAATAACATGTGCGCTCATTCTCAACCACAAGGTATTGAGATTGGTCCTCAAAAGAGGATAAATTATATGTTGGGTATCAATCCTGCTGATTGGTGTATATGTTGTTGCAACATAAAGAAGGGGAAATATATAGCCGAACAAACTATTTCTATTCGTGTCTCTTGTTGATCCTCAAATAAATGATTTTTGAACCAGAAGTTCAAAAGACGAATATTTAGAAATATTTTATAACCAAAATTCGGCTAGAAAAAACTCCATGAAATTTAATGTCCCTGAAGGACAAGCTATCCATAATATTTGAGACATTGAAATGTGGTAGCATTATGAGTTCCAATAATACAATTTCTCGCAAATGGAGTAAATATTTATAGATGGTCAAGTCGAGAAGATTAAGAATTCTAGAAGAATTTTTCCAAACATGAATATTATATCATTTCCAGAAGAAATTCAGGTAAATTTGTGAGAATTATGAGATCTCAAATGTTTGGAATTGATGGAACCATATACATAAAATTGTGCAAAAGTCAACATTATTTATGTGCGCAATAGAATGAGGATCTTTAATATAAAGTCTGCAGACTGAAAAATTGAAAGTGTAGAGATGATTGGTCAACATAGACCATTAAGTTCACCTCAAATTGTGAAAAACATGTACAAAAATTTTAATACACTTGAAGTGTAAATGCATTCGTTACAGATATTATACACCTGAAGTGTAATCTTAGAAAGATATTCGTTTAGTATAACGAACAAATAAATTACGAAAAATACACAATGAATAGCGCACAAACACTTGGTATATACACAATGTTGCAATTTTGTAACAACATTTATAGGAAGTCTTTGAAGGACCTGATATGCTAGAAGCATATAAGTAATTCTTCCCGAAAAATATATAAACATCAAGACTTAGTGATTAATGTTTTTTTGAAATCATTATGGAAAGATAACATATTTCCATGTATAATGAAATAAGTTATCCACATTAGGGGGAGTGAGCAATGAATGATGTGGATTTAACGAACTTGGAGTTCAATAGAGAACAGTTGCAAATTAACTAGTTAATATTTTGCTAAACTCCAGAAGAGTTGCAAATTAAATGTTCATAATATAGACTATCTTATTTTTCAAAAGGAAATATTTTATAGATTACAAGTTCGAGGCACACTTGATGTGTGATTGAACACTTATTCACTAAGATATAACTAATTGCAATTTTGAAGGTTGATCTTGAAGATTTATATGCATTGGTCCAATGATGTTTAAAAGGGAAGTAATTTGACATAAGATTAACGTATTTTTTTTTCCTTAACTAGGCATATTTTTTTCCCCACAGGGTTTTTCTTTTTCCTAGTAAGGTTTTAAAGAGGCATATTCTTCATGTTATGTATATCTAAGCGAAAGTGACGACATCAATGTTCAATAGATTCACTCAAGGGATAATGTACAAGATTATTTATTGAAGCGTTGCCAACATCAACATTCAGAAAGTTGATACATTAGATTGGAATACATCATCTTAAAGACATTCAATGACCAGGGGGAGTAGTCGTACTCTTTTTCCTTCGTTCAGGTTTTGTCCCACTGGGTTTTCCTGACAAGGTTTTAACGAGGCGGCAATTAAATACTCCAACATCAATTGTACTCATTTTCTTAGTTTGGTATAATTTTTCCCACTTGGTTTTTCCCAAATAAATTTTTGTGAGGCAATTGTTGTATAGATTAGTCATTCAAGGGGGAGTGTTGTAAATGAATGACCAGACAGGCCCAACCCATAAAGTGGAGGCCCATAGGCCCATGAACCAAAGGTCTCTATCTCTATAAATAGAGGCCTTAGGTTCATTTCTATAGATATCCAATTCATTCTTTTCCCTTAACATTCTTCTTCCCTCTTCATATTATAACATATATGAAGATTTAGAATAAACTTTGAAATATTATTAAGAACTATTCCTGATATGAGAGAATTATTTTCTCATATGAAAATAACTATTACAAGGATATGAAGAGAGTTTTTCTAACATATGGCTGATGTAAGTTTTTCCCCCTCTTCCCTCTTTTCTCAAATCTCTGTATATAGAGATTTCTAACTTCTTAACTATTCAGCTACATCGTAAGCATTGACGATTTATTACATTATTGTACTACAGTTAATTTACATTATTTTCCAATCTTTGTCTTCTAGTTCTTTAAGCTTATCTTGTAATATCTTACCCGGATTATCCCCTTGAGTTATTATTATCCAATTTTCACTCTTACCAAGAACTCTATAATTTCTTTGATAAAAGTTTTTCATCAAACTGCTGATTGCTCTTATTCCGTCAGCTTGTCTTTTATGCATCCAGTCTTCACATACTGTGGGAGTTTTTATGTATTCCTCATTTAACTCCATTTTCTGATCTTGAGTATTTAATCCAACAGTTATTAAATATAGTTCAGCACCTAATAACTGTTGGATAATAACTGTTGAATTAAATACTCAAGCTCAAAGAATATAATGATAATTTAAGATTATGTAATTTCTTTGAAGATCAAAGAATTATATTAAGAAATAAAATAGAGAATTATCATAAAGCTAATAAAGAATATATGGAACATCTTACAAGATTTCATAGTGATTAATTTTGATTAAAATAATGATTTGGATAAATGGAATATTGCAAGACATAATAATAGAATCTTTCCAAAAAAGAAATGACTTATGAAGAAATAAATATAAAATGTGATGAAATATTTTTAGACATGATATATGAAATAGAATATACAGATAGCGTTAAAAATAATTCAGAAGAAAATTCAGATAAAATTGTGAATAGTAATAGTGAACAGTAGGTGAACAGTAAAAACAACAATAATTTTAGCAATAAATACAAGATAACGTGAACAGTAAAAACAACAATAATTTCTGCAATAAATTCAAAAAACAGGTTAAAATCATTGTATTTTAGCATATTTTAGTAATTTAAAATGTAAACTTAACACATCATCTATATTTTTATCATTTCTATGTATACAAAATTTAGGATAACAAGTGAATAGTAAACTTTTATAGAATAAATTACCACTTATGCTTCCTAAATGTCCTATTTGTGCATCCTTAAATCTTTGATCATTTAAACTAATTATTATTGGACTATCTGTTCCTTCTTTAAATAATGCTTTTATATTAATTTGTATTACATTTATCATAATATATTGTATTTTACTAGCCTTATTTTTATCTTTTATTTTACTTATTGATTTCTCAATTTCTTTATTGCTTAGTAAACTTAATTTTATACTACCATCTAGATGTTCTACATCTATTTCTTTTTCTATATTGTGATATTCATGAATAACTATTTTATCTCTTTTAAACATTCTAGAGACTTTATCTATTAAATTATCATTTGGTAATTTTATATTTAATTGTCTATTAATTATTTTATTATATTTCTGATGATCAAAGGTAGCATTTAACGCAAATCCTTTTTCTCCCTCATATTGTTTAATATTTTCTAATTCTTCCGATTCTATTTTTTCTAATTCACTCATTTTCCGAATATGAGAAATATATTGACTCATTTTCAGAGAAATCAGAATAATTTTGTATTATCAAACTATCTTTGATTTCTTCAAAATATTCTTCAAGTATCCTAACTTTTTTCTTTGGACAATCGAGGCTTTTATGTCATATTTCTTCACATCTCCAACATTTACAGTCTTTTTTATTATCAAATTTCTTTGGTTTATTATTTGTCTTATAGAATTTTTTTTTTGAACGGTCCAGATTGGGAGAGAGAAAAATTTTTATTTTTTTTATTTTTTAAGTACAGCCATAACTTTTCTCTCTTTAAATATGCGCCGTTAAAATTATCATCCGACGGTCCAGATTGTTCCGCACGGTGCGGAATTTTCCCTGTTCCGCATAGGAGCTGGACTGCAAGAATTGAGGGAGCAGCCAAAAATTCTTTTTCTTCCTTGAGAGTCGTGCCTAATAACAATAAAATAAAGAAGATGCTGAGTGAGCCGCAAGGGAACAAGAGAGAAACAGTGAGGATTTTTGTGAGAGTTTTTTATTTCTGGGCAGTGAGAATTTCTGAGAGTTGTGAGTTCTCTGGGCAAACTTTGAGAGATCACCGAGGGAGCGTTACTCGTCCTATTTCGACACACAATATACCAATTTAAAGGCGTTCGAATAAGCTTCGAGTGAGCGCTAACGACACTTCATTCCGAGT
The DNA here is from genome assembly GCA_026122235.1 of Vinca minor. Classification (NCBI taxonomy): domain Eukaryota; kingdom Viridiplantae; phylum Streptophyta; class Magnoliopsida; order Gentianales; family Apocynaceae; genus Vinca; species Vinca minor. Next base: position 5,694,158 of record JAOCZM010000284.1, on the reverse strand, counting down.
CCCGAGCAGAAAGTTATAGCTCCGAGAGTAAGACTGGGTAGTGTTGTTTCGAATTTTCTGTTATTAAAATTGTCTTCATAAGACGTAGGGACCCCCTACGTCGTTTAATTATCTCTTTTAATTATGTATAATCAGTGGTAATATTGGGTTTACGTTTTGGGACGGTTTGGGTAATTAATTATCGCATTAATTGTGAAATTTACGTGTCAATTGCTTGAATTGAGTTTATTGTTTCCGATATTACATAAACTGTTTTGGACATGATTTAAATGCGTTATAATTTGAATCGTAAATTGAATTAATGCGTTATTATATTTGAAATTACGTAATTCGTTATTGTCAAGTGTTATACGTGTAACGTGGATCGTAATTGGCTATTTTACGAACTTGTCTAATTGTTGATCGTTTTGATCGTTTTACTTGGTTCATACTTTAAGTCGTCCTATTTGGTCATGTCGTCTTTAGTCCTACGTGGTTTGGTCGGCCGAGTCGTTGCCGTATTTTGAGCTCGTGTCTAGGATCTACTCAAAGACAGGATTCGTTTGATTAGCAAGATTCCGAGGGTGGTCCTGTGGGTGCTCTTGGTGCGGATCCCGAGGGTCTTGCGATGTGAATGTGTGCGGATACCGAGGAATCTTGCAGGTGCACTTAGTGCAGATTTTGAGGGTTCTGAGATATGATTATGGGGAGATTCCAAGGGTGGTCCTGCGATGTCCTTGGTGCGGATCCCGAGGGTCTTCCTACGTGAGCCTTAACCTGATGTGGACTATCATTGGGATTGAAATGGTTTTGTGGAGTCCAAGGTGTTGGATGATGATACAATGTAGAATGAGTCTTTAAAGTGTGAATCCGTCGTTTAGGGAGTGAAACTGAACCCATGTGAGCCCTTCTAGTTTGGACTATAACTAGGGTCGTTGCAATTATTGTCTTAGAGTCATAAATAGATACCTGAGCTCGAATGGTGGGAAGTCGTTTCATAGCAGTATCTGTGCTCGTAGTGTCTAATCAAGTGTACCGTATGGGCAGAGCATGGTGCTTGTCGTACATTTGGTTGTGTAAGTGCTTAGACATGAAAGAGTATGGTTATCTCGCTTACTTGTTGTTTCAACTTGTTTGTTCATTGTTTTGGTCATATTATAGTATGAATTGATTCACATGGTTTGGGAAATGAGAATATGCTTTAGTGTCAATTGTGTTTTATATAACTGTTTTAGGTCCCTGCTGAGCACTGGAGCTCAGTCCGATATCTGATTTTACTGTGCAGGTGATGATGAGTACTATGATGATGTAAATGGAGCTTGGGAAGGAGGACCATGAAGAGTGATTCATAACAGGCTTCAATTAAAGAACTTAGTTATTTCATTTATTCATTTATACTTGGAACAATTTCATTATTAGTATCGTTGAACTATATTTTACAGTATATGACTTGACATAAATATTAAATCATTTTTTATAACAAGTTGTGTTCAATTTAGTTTGGAAATATTCTTTGTTTGTTTAGAATATTTATTACAAAATTTTCTTTATAGTAGGGTTCTATTAAAGTTGATTGATCACATTTCTTACATAATATATGATAAATATATGATGTCTTATTTTGTAAAACTTTTTTTTTTGAAACCCGATTGGGCGGTTGCCCCATATAGGTGAGAGAGAGCCGCCTCAAACGAGGATGAGATAACCCTAGAAAGGGAGATTAAAATTTGCCGAACGCAGGCGGAGGGTATCGAACCCACGACCTCAAGATCGTGGGCAGGCGCCTGCCCCACTGGGGTAGGACACATTTTGATTAAAACTTTTGTTGAGAAGGCAACGATAACAATACTTTTGTATTTCTTTACAAAAAGATATTGTGCTTTTTTTTCCCGACTTATTTGGTTAAAACAATTTCGGCCTTTTAAATTAGGCTAATGATATTGCCAAGACACATTTCCTCATGTCAAGGCAATTTGCCTTCAAATGACCAAGTTACCCTTTTGATCAATATTAACCACTCTTAATTAATTTACTTCTTCAATATTTTCTTCCTAATCCTTCACACTCAATCTCTAATTTTCTCTCTTATAAAAAAAAATCAGTCCATGATCTCTCTAATATTTTCTTCCCTAATCTATTCACACTCGATCTCTATTTATTTTTTTCCTTTTATAAGATTGGCAACTTTTTTAGAAATCATCAATCATTTTACCTTTTTGACCTTAAACAATTAAAATTATAACATGACATCAATGGGCATTATTGGAATGCAAAATCTAAAACACCAAAACACAAGCCACTTTTAATATATGTATGATGTATGATTACAGCTCATGGTGTCTAAAATGTTTCCTCTGAGCTCATGATGTCTACAATGTTTCCTTTGCATAGAATAAGTAGAAAATCCTAACTTACCGATGCTTTGGTAATTTTCATTGAGAAAATTGAGTATCCTATGTTTAAGAAATACGAGGTATGGGGCTTATTATTGGTATAGAGCTCGACGTATCTGCCTCGCTGCTAGTGGATGCATGCCGGAATTCTGGTCTTCTTGTATTGACTGCCGGAAAAGGTAATGTTGTGAGGCTTGTACCCCCCATTGATTATATCAGAGCAAGAACTGAGTACTGCTGCTGAAATCTTGCACAGCTGTATGCCAGTTCTTGATGAGAGTAACTAGGTAAAGATAATGTTTTCCAGTAATGTTGCATTGAACATTTGTAAATGAGATTTTGTGAATCCAATATTCTGGTGTAATTTGTGACCCAAACGGGGCGTACGTACGGAGATATTTCATAATTGTTAGTAACATTATAAAGACCGTGTTGTTTCCAGATTAATTTTGGTGCTGACATGGTTTTTCAGTATTGTGGTCGATAACTGACGATAGTTGTTCAAGAACAATTATATTTTTAATAATTATTTACTTATTGAATTATTGACACAACAGCTGAAAGCCCGTTGTCTCCTGAACCAAAATGGCTGGTGTAAGTTCATCCTTTCAGTATCTTATAACTGGCGTTCCCCTTTCTCACGTCTTAAACCAACATCAGTTTTAAGAGCTCAATGTTACCTTTTGTGTTAAGCCTTAATGGTTGATTTTATTGGCTGATGTGAAAGGGACAATCGCCTGCTTACTGCATAGTGCCTAAACAACGGATTTTCATTTGTTTGGCAAGTGAGCAAAGGCTAGTTTAGGGGATTAATAGTCAATTTGGTCATCATCAATTTATTTGCGTTTAGTAACTTTCATGTTTTTTTTTCTTCTTTTTTTAACTTTTTAAGTCCCTAATGTATTTACAGACTGTCAAATTTATCGTTTTGTCTAAAATTTTAATAAATTCTGCCAATTTTGATGACGTGACCTAACGTCTCACTTCCTATCTCTCTTCTTTAAAAGTATTTTCGAATAAAAAAAAATATCCTGCGTCCCTCTCTCATCTAACTACCCACCATTTATCCCATTTACTGACATCAATCTCCATTTTCCCACCAAAATTGAGAACTAGAAAAACCTTAGCTCCCCAATCCATCATCATTCTACAAATTCATTTATTCTCTCTGTGTGTGTGTGTCTCTTACTTGGAGTCTCAAACTCCAATATTTATCTTCTTATATGGTTTTATGTCCTTTTTTATTTAGTTTCCTAAGTTTGTGCAAGGTTATCTGGCAAGAACCAAGCATCCATGCTTGAAGCTTCAGTCGAGCAGTGTTTTGTTTGGAGTTGGTACGTCAAAGTATAATTTAGAAAATTCTAAAATTTCAGTTTTGTGTCGAGAAATCAGAAATTTGATTTCTGGTAAGATTTCAAATATTTTCTTCTCTCCTTCCATCTTTGATTCTCTTTTGAAAATTTTAGAATATGCTGGAGAACTATTCTTCTACATCGGAGGGTAACATATACTTCTATCAACTATAATTAGAGTTTTGTGAAATTAGTTGGATTGATTATTATTTTTTTGGGGAAATGACTTGCATGGTCCTGATACTATTTATCAAGACAAAATAAGGTCCCAAACTATTTTGACCTCTTTCAAGGTCTTAAAACTATTTTCGCGACTTCTACGTAGTCCTGTCACCAATTTGACTGATGGATTCCGGCCAAAATTATGCATGTGTCTCTCACGTGAGTTTTAAACAAAGGCAAAAAGGTCATAAAATAGGCAACAACCACAAATCACTCAAATTCCCCAATATAAGAAGAAAATGCCATAGCCACACATGCGGATTAGAGGGATTAAATGAAATTTTTAGTTTCGGGTTTGAGAAAATCGAGATGAATTTAGGTTAAATGTTCTAGATTTTCCCCTTTTTGTGTCCTCTTTTCCACATGTGCAACGACTGTGTGTGGTGGTGAATTTTGTGACATTTTTTCCCTTGTTTAAAACTCACGTGAGAGGTGTGTGCATAGTTTTGGCCGAAAATCACCAGTCAATTTGGTGGCAGGACTTCGGAGAAGCCGCGAAATTAGATTTAGGACCTTGCGAGAAGTCAAAATAGTTTGGAGACCTTATCGTATCTTGCTAAATAGTTTCAGGATCACGCAAGTAATTTTTTTATCTTGAAGTTTTTCCATTTTTGATTAGGTATGGTGAAAGAAAATGTACGTCGAATTGTGAGTAGCTATTGCTAAATTTTGGTGTTTGTACACTATATTCTTTTTTTTACATTTTTCTAGTTGGTAATGTTATATAGACATAAGAGAAAAAATAATCCCTTAAATTTCGATTCCATAACAATTACTCCCTCTCGAGAAAATGAAAAAAATGTAATATTCACATTTCTCTTTTAGTTTTTTTGCACCCCTTTATTTTATTAGTGAAAATACCTAAATACCTAAATTCAATTAATCCAATTGAAATCTGATACTACAAGACAATCATAGGCAAAGGTATTAAAGTCAGATTATTTATAAAATAAAAATGAAAGTAGTGCAAAAAGTTAAATTGTGAGTGCAAATAATTCTTCCCAATATCTATATCATTATTTGAGTGCTCCGTGTCTCTCTTCTTTTCTTTGTGACATTATGGTTAAAAGAAATTCATTTATCAGTAAAGTTGTTGTAGTATAGTGGCGAGTATTCCTGCATGTCATGCGAGTGACCTGGATTCGATCCCAGCGACAACCCTTTATTTTCCCCTGCCTTTTTGTCTAATTCCTTGTTCAATGAATTCCCTTACTCGATCATATAGTTTTTGAAATCGAATTTTTTCAAAGGCATTTTCTTCTTAACAAATTCTTTTTCTTTTGTGACAATTGCAGAAATGGAAAAAGAAAACGAAACGGATTTTCCCACAAAAAACCATCATACTCATTTCCACAATCTTCATGGAAATGAAGTTTGGGACTCCAAGCAAGAGAGATAATAAACGAATTTGTAGAAGTAAGATGAATTGGGGAATACGGGTTTTCTAATTCTCAATTTTGGTGGAAAATGGAGATTGGTGCCAATAAAGAGGATAAAAGTTGACCTATGCAAATAAAGAGAATTAATAGCTAACTAAGTCATCAACGTATTTGCGCTTAATCACTTTCATCATTTTAAGAAAATTTTAACTTTCTGAGTCCCCATTGTATTTACGGGCTGCCAATTTCATCATTCCGTCTAAAACTTTGAAATATTCTGTCAAATATGATGATGCGGCCTAACAGGGTTAAAACACTCTTTCTCCTACAAGGGAAAAATAGGGAAACAATTCTTCCCCTCCTTAAATTTCTTCTTCCATTCCGTTTCAGCTGATTGAAATTTGGATCAAATTAGCTATTAATTCTGGGTGTTTTTGATGTATTAGATGGAAAGCATTTATTTTGATAATCTGAGACCACTAAATATATGCCATTAAATGTGGGAAAAATAAGTAGCAGATATATGATTTTTGAGTTATAAAATTACTGTTTCTATGTTTCTGCTTCCATTTCCTTCTGGTAGGCAACTATTTAGTATTCCCAATTTCTTTATTTATGGGCTCATTTGTAATTTTATGTGTTTTTACCTTTCTGGTTTTTTTTCCCCTCTTGATCTTCATCTCAAGAATATCAGATTTCTTACTCAAATAAGTTGATGACCATGATGATGAAATGCTTCTAGCTATTGCTGAAGAATTAGGAGTCTTGTTATTGTTGGATTTCTTGAAATTAATTGGGGTGTGAGGTTGTGATGTTGGGGGAAATAATTCAAGATTCAACAAGTATTTGATATAAAAGGGGATTGAAATCTATGAAATATGAATAGAGGGAAATGGAGATTTTGGGATTTCGACTCTTTCCCTACCAGTCCCAGCGAAGAAGACAAAGTAATGGAATTTTTTTTTTTATGTTTCCCTTTGTGTGAAAACAAGCATGGACACCATAACAAATCAAAATAGGGAAAAAAGTAATAAATTGTACAAAGATATAAACACAGAGTATGTTATTAGAAATCGTGAAAAAGTTTACTTAAATTAGCATTCCATCGAAAGAATTAAATAATATAGTTGTCAAATACCTTATAGAGTAGCTGGCAATGTGGTGTAACATTTGAATTGTTGGCTTGGGATCGAATCCCTCATCCTCCAATTTGAATAAAATAGTTCAATTTTTTTGCATCAATCAAAAGTTTTATAACTAATTAAAAACATAAAATCCTAAAAAATGACATGTGACATTATATATATATATATATACTATTAAAAATACCCGTGCTATGCACGGAGTTACAAAATCAATTACATATTTTATATTGAGAACTCAAAAGAAATTAAGAATATACATTTAACTCATCATTAATTTTGTTAAAGTGATAGTGTAATTGATTAGATGCTTAGGTCATGAAGTTGAATCATAGTCCAATCCAAAATATAATTTTGCCACTAACTCGACCTGATTTTTTTTCTTGGCAAGTACATCATCAAAAACATAATTTTGGTAAAAGAAAGAAAACGTGTAATATGAGATGACAATATGATTTAAAGTGTTCCTCTCCCAACATCTCTTAAAAAAAAGTATAAAATTAAGATACAAATTAATTGTTAGGTCAAAAGGTGATGCCTAGAGAATAGTTTCATTAGTCTATTTACAAATGTTAGTACTGAAGTCAATGAATCTAGAGATGAAGGATGAGTGACAAATGTTAAATGATTAACAATTCAAAAAATACAAAGTGTGGATGAATTCATCAAGAATGAGGTGTTGTGATAGATAATGCATTAAATCACTATTTATTGTAACAATTAGGACAAATTAGAGGCTAACTTGACAATCACGGACATAAATAAAAGGCACCTCAATATAGCTAATGAGGAAAATCAGTGAAAAATGCAAGTCTCTATTTTAGGGTTGATGAAATAAATAATGACAATGAATATGGTATCTTCAACATCAAATGGTGAACTGAAAACATTAAACATTGAATCAAATCATTGAGTTTCTCATAGTAAAGATCAATAAATTTATCCTTCAACAATAGACAACATTAGATGAAAGAAATTTTCCTCAATTTATTGACACATATATGAACTATTTCTAAATGTGAATTTAGTTACATATGTCAAGAGATTCATCATGGGATTAAAAATCTGGCAATAAGTGTATGGTAGGAAAGAATCTAAGTTCATACACCAAACCCTAACCATTGTTTCCCTGTCCTTAAACTTTGATCTCCAATAGTTGGAAATAAATTGAATCACACACTAAATTTTACATCAACACGTAAGGTTAATCAACGTAATTGTAGTTTGTACAGAATTCAACCCGCTATTGTAACCACAAATGTAATATGTCTATAAAATTCTTTATCATCACTATTTTTAACAAAAAAAGAGATAGGTCAACTTTTCAATTGAGGCTCTATTTTGTGGAGGAAACTGGAAAAGAAAGAAAAGACCAAATAAGCATCCGTGGGAAAATTTCAAGGTAGAGTCGCCCTTATGACTGGCCCCATATCCCTCTCACATGAGTTGGGACATTGGCCGTGAAACCAGTACCACAAGGGCGGCTTCATGCCAGAGTGACCCGCATCCATGTTGTTTAACCCAAAAAGATGTTAAAAGACTGGGAAAAAAAATCAACCAAATGAAGTATTATAATGATTTTTAAGTTGCTTGAAACCATTGAGAATGAGCAATTGTCCTCGGGCGCTGAACAATAATAATAATAATAATAATAATAATAATAATAATAATAATAAAACAGTAAAATCATAAATAAAGTATCACCACCAAGTGTACCAAAACACCAGGAAATACTTAAAGAAAAAAAAAAAAGAACAATACATAATAGAGCCAAAATTTTGATTATTAAAATTGAAGAGAATGTAAGTAAAAGAAGTGATAAGGCCCTCTCACATGAGTTGGAGCGAGTCCTACTTTGCAGGTATGCTCTGCCCCATCTCATGTGAGAGGGTCGTGGAGGCAGTACCACATGGGCGGTTTCATGCCAGAGTGACCCGCATCCATGTTGTTTAACCCAAAAAGATGTTAAAGACGCAAAAATCAACCAAATAAAGTATCATAATGATTTTTAAGTTGCTTGAAACCATTGAGAATGAGCAATTATCCTCGGACGCTGAACAACAACAACAACAATAATAATAATAATAATAATAATAATAATAATAATAATAATAATAATAATAATAATAATAATAAAACAGTAAAAACATAAATAAAGTATCACCACCAAGTATACAAAAACACCAGGAAATTCTTACAGAAAAAAAAATAAGATCAATACATAATAGAGCCAAAATTTTGATAATTAAAATGAAAGAGAATGTAAGTAAAAGAAGTGATGAGGTTTATTCATACTTATAATTTTAATCGTCGTCCTTCTTTCCTATTAAAGAGAAACAAAGAACACAAATTAGCACATAAATAGATTAATCAAATAAAACAAATGTTAACAATGAAAGAACATTTAATTAATCAAATCTTTTATAAACTCGATATAGTGGCTGAAAAGAGTCTCATGAAGGCATTATCATCATTCATCAATGAAACAGAAAATAAACAAAAGATTAAAGGAAATAGTTTAAGAATCAAATGAAGAGTAAACATGTATGGAGGACAAATGACTTCAAAAGATCCAAACATGCAATTAATATCAAGAGAAAATTATGAAAAAAATCTTGAAATAAAAGGGAAAACATAAAGAGAACGAAAATTTTCTTAGGCTACCACAACTTGTAACCCACCTTCAGTCAGAGTGCTATGATTAACGTGATAGGTGATAGTGGAGTGATAGTTACGATATAGTGGGATCTGTGGGTTATGGGAGTAGTGGAGTTAAATTAGGAGTTGAATTAGTTTATTAGTTTTGTATTAATATAAGATTAGAATGAAAATTTGAGATGGTAGAGATAATTGAGAAAGTAATTTGATAGTTATATATAGATATGGATTTAAAAATAAATATTTTATTTATCCTATGCCAAGAATTTTATTTAAAATTAACAATATTATCTTTTTGAAGAAAATAAATAAATATCCTAAGAAACTTAATCATTTTTTAAAAAAGGAAAATAGTAGCTCTCTTAATCATCATTCAACTTAAAATATACAAAAAAAAACAAAAAAATTAAGAGCCCGCCACGTGGCGCAATATGAAGATTAAAATTGAAAAGGGCTTCTGTAATATATATATATATACTAGTCTAATAACCCGTGCTATACATGGGATTCCATTTTACTATATAATTAAGAGTATATGAAAATCAAATGGCTATGTGAGCTATTTTCTTTTTCTTTTTTTTTTTTAAAAAATTGACTATTGGAATGAAAAATTTGAAAAGCAAATTGAGTTTGCCATTGAATTTAATGGCTAAAAACCAACCCACCAATTCATTCAATTGAAAAGCATGCACAACCACTTTATTTATAATGTTGTCAAACTCCAAAAATTTCATACATTTTCAATGTGGGATCTTGAATAATATTGAAAAAAGAAAAAGAAAAATCTAGAAAATTAGAATAGAAGAAAAGAAAAACCATAAAAATATTAAATTGTACAATTTAATTTGAATAAGTTAAAGATGTCAATCAATACTTTTAAAATAATTATAAAAAAAATAAAATAATTTGGAAATTAAATGGAGGACCCGAAAATTTTATAGTGCTGAAAAACTGGAAATGCCTTTGCTTGGATATCATATATAAATTTTATACACATTAATTTTCTTTAATAATCTTTTCATTTGTTAAGTTTTAAAAATAATAACTACTTTTTATGTGGGAGTCTTTATTGAGTAACTCACAAATGTAAGGGTCAACACCAGAATGATTATTGGATTGAATAATATATAATCAAAAGAATTAAAAATAGTCTTATACTATTTCAATTAATATTCCGTCTAATGTTTTGATACAATAATCACTACACTACTAGTATTAAATGTTAATCACCCAATCTTTTTAGAAAATATGAAGAAACTATGTATTGTGACTTCAATATTCTTATGGAGCCATCAAATTCATGAAGTTTTCTGCTCAAGTTTTTTCCGCTAAAGTTGCATTACTGTAAGATCCATTTTAGTAAATGTTTTTATTCCCTGAAAGATAAAATTAGTCTAATAGTATATTAATAAATTATTTAAAGGACATTTATTAATAGTAATGTTTATTGGATAAAATAAATCAAACATAGATATAAATAATAATTAGACATCAAAAGTCATGAACATAAAAAGGATGAAGAGGTGAGTAAATGTTGAAATAAAATATTCTCATAAATTCCCGTAAATTCACAGAAACTTCCCAATAAATTCTCTCAAATAAGTTCCTCCTAAACTTCATAATTTTTTGGGAAAAAAATATTGGGCATGACTAAAAAACTTAATTCTTAAAACCAAAATAATAAATCAAGTCTAAATTAAGTTTTTGCATAAGACTTCTAGGACATAAGTAAATCAATACATATAACAGAAAAGGTTACCAAGAATTAGGATTCTTTATATCCTGCAATCAAATAAATTGAAACATTTTTAAAAAAATCAAAATGAAAAATTAAAAGTGGCTAGTAAAGATCAATAGATTTAGCTATCATAAATCAATGCGAAAAAATAAAAAATTCTACTAATAATATAAAAGAAATTTAGCAAAATAACACAAGGGCGATAAGCAATATGATGATACATAGTTATCAGAAACTCAAATATTATTTATGCTATATACTTTAACAAATACAATATTGCTTCTATCCGAAAAATTAAAAGTGGCTAGTAAAGATCAATAGATTTAGCTATCATAAATCAATGCGAAAAAAGCAAAAATTCTACTAATAATATAAAAGAAATTTAGCAAAATAACACAAGGGCCATAAGTAATATGATGATACATAGTTATCAGAAACTCAAATATTATTTAGGCTATATACTTTAACAAATACAATATTGCTTCTATCCGAAATTTAATATTTCACTTTGACTTAAGATGAAAATTAATAAAAGTATTTTACTTTTAATAAAGTTTCCTTCTTGCATTATTAGTTAAGGAAGGTTAATGTCTTTAAATTACGCTTAAACTAAGGAAGGTTAGTAGTGGAAGTTTATACGAAAAAGTATTATTATTTTAGGAAATGCGTAATTTAATTATAGTCATTCTCTAAAGAAAAAAACTCATAATGGATATACTTTACTCGACAAAAACTCATAATGAGATTTCTTATATTATAAAATGCTATCTTTAGACATATAAGAAATAATAAGGAATAATGGGTAATCTGATATAACTTGGGGGAGGCTCGTCCGCAGGTTTAACAAAAACTAAATGGTTCGTTACATTAATTTAAATTTTTATCGTATTTGAATTTGAATAACAGATGAGAAGTAGAATTTAACTAAAATTACGAATCAATAAACCAATGTGAGATTAATAAAAACAAAAATTAAAAGTGAGGGGTTCGTTATTAATTTGCAAAGCACGTGATAAAAGGGCTAGAAATACGGGAGTCTGTGCTAGTGAAGTAATTAATATTTTATTGATTTATTTCAAACATTTAAAATCCTTTTAACCAATCACAACATTTAAAATTAAATCTTTAATCTTTATTCTAGAAATTTTATATTAAATTGGGAGTTTAAAACTGAAAAGTGTGTTCAAGATTATGAGAAAAAATTTAGGATTGTAGAGATATTTGGCTAAGTAATTTGATAGAAAGTGAAAAATGATACTTTTTATTGATATTAATTGTAAATGTTTATTTGATCTCCCAAAACCTACCTATAAAAAAAAGAAAAAAAGCATAAGCACGTCATACTCTTGGAGTTGGGGGTAAAAACATAATTCCGAATTTCTCTACACCTACAATGTAATACTGCAAAGTCATAATAATAAAACAAAAGGACAAAAAAATATGTTAATAAAATCGGAGAAAATAATAAAAATAGAAAATCGCATTCCAAGGTAGAAAAAAAAACATAATATTTGAATTTATCTACAAATCTGTAAAAACATGATGTATAAACAATGTTTTAATAAGACATGTGCTTTGTATGGATACATACTTATGTAGGGTCCGTGTGTGCACTTTTGTGTTCACGTTACAATTGTAGGAGGATATAAAATATACAAAGAAAAAAAATAGAGAAATAATATTTCATTATATTATTATGAGCAAGAGCCTTTTCACATGAAGATAAAAAATAAAGATGAATTAAATTTATTTCGGTTAAGCATTGACACGAAGACAAACCCTTAGTAAACCATTTCAGATGAATATAAACCAATTTGAAGGGTCTAACAGTTTTTCAAAACTTGAAAATTAATCCAGAAAAAAAGAAGTAAAAATCAATATGAAATGGGGTTGCAGAAGACACCAAAACAATAACCATATAGCTAATGCTAAAAACATCCTTTCATTTGCTAATTTATGCCTAAAACAAACACAATATTTATTTTTTTCTTTCATCACATGAAGTCATAAGTTGCAGTAGAGAGTTCATTTGCTTTTATATTTTATTTGTCTTTTTTTTGTGGCAGGATCCAAAATTTGGTGCAACAAAAATAGATTTAGTGAAGTCATTTAAAAGCCGAAAATCAATTGTAAAAAAAAATTCCATGCAAGTTAAAAGCAAAAGAAGGAAGGAAATAAAAATCGTAATCGTAAACTTCAATTGCAAATATATGGATAATAAAATAGGAAAATTAAAAATTAATAAGAATTTTATTATAGTTTGGAAGCACAACAATTGTGTTTGTATGTCAAACATCAACTAAATCTAATAATCAAGAACCAGGGAGAAAAGACCATATGAAATTGTTCTCTTTCTTTTTCTTTTGAATTAAAAGCGATGTAGGATAGAACACACTTATTGGTTTAATCCCACATGCTTATTATTAATCAGATTGAATAGAAAGAATCCACAATTGTTCAACTATAGAATGACAAAACCACCACTTCTCCCCCAAAAAAACGATCTGCAATACAACCTTTAAAATTGAGTGAAGTAATAATTATAAAATAAAACAGTAAGAGAGAGAAAAATACCTTGCAATGACTCAGACAAATTAATGTTCTTTAATCAAAGGCATCAGTAATTGCTTTATGATCGAAAGCTGTTTGTCACCGAACAAAGAAAATCAAGAAATGTGAAAGAATAAAATAAAATTACAAATATTATCAAAAAAGTTGTACCTTTGCAATAATTTCACCACAACAATGGATTTATCATCAAAACTTAAGGTGATTTATCTCATTTATACATATATAAACAAAAAGTGAAATTTTGAGAGGCCAAAATAAAATTCCAAATTTCTCTGACAATGAGAGCAGAAATTTCATACCAAACTCAATTTAATCAGACCTTGAATGCATGTCATATATATTTTCATGTTGCCGAGTTACTGTTTTCAGATCATTTGTACAAACTTCTTGAACTTTTCAATGCAACAGTATCTAATCACCTATTAAAGAGAAACAATATTAAATTAGTAACAAATCAAACAAAAATAAACATGTATAAGGAAAAAAATGAATATCCAAATAAATACAATGAAGCAAAAGATGTATATAGAAACACTAAAAAGATCTATCTGAGTGAAATTATGAGAGATGAAATATGTAGTTAAATAAGAAATATAGCTGAGTTAAAGATATATTAGAAGACTTACATTAATTTTCTTCCACCCCCACATCCCCGAACACCACCACCACCCCCCCTTCGGTAACCCACACCCACACCCATCCCAACCATTTTCTTCTTCTTTTGCCATAGATTAATTTTAATACGAAGAATTTTATGTCATGTCCTGACCAAATGAACTAACAATATGCTAACAATATAAAGACAGTAAATGAACTTCTCAAGAAAAAACAGATCACAGCAGCCATATGTTGTAATATAAATAAGAGTCATGACTCCTTCTCCGATAGTTATAACATAAACTAGATAAGAACAGACCTCTGTCACCAAATTTAGTTAAAATGCATAAACTAACTAAGAAACCAAAAAAAAAGGGAGAAATGGCAAACTCAGATTAACTCCAAAGATGCAAAGCAAACCACCAATTCCTGGAAATGCAAACAACTTGAATTAGCCTGGGAATGCAGAAGAAGATGGAATATAGATAAGGAAGTGTTAAGAAGGTGAAGGAAGCTCACACGGGGATAACAATGGCTGCTGCCACTTTGGGTATTTTTCTTAATATCCTCTCCATCCGAGTTCACCAGATTTAGCTAAAATGCATAAACTCACTAAGAAACCAGAAAAAGAGGGAGAAATGGCAAACTCAGATTAACTCCAAAGCTGCAAAGCAAACCACCAATTCCTGGAAATGCAAACAACTTGAATTAGCCTGGGAATGCAAAAGAAGATGGAATATAGATAAGGAAGTGTTAAGAAGGTGAAGGAAGCTCACACGGGGATAACAATGGCTGCTGCCACTTTGGGTATTTTTTTGAATATCCTCTCCATCTGCAATGAACACCCTTTTATACTTAGGGCTAGTTTCCTAAGATGAATCTTATCCCTCCACGTCGGCTGCTTCTGACAGGTTCCAGGAATCAACAGTGCTCATCAATTTGTCCTTGCAGCCATGGTCGAGCAGCAAAAGAGATGCCAAGCAGATTCCCTTTTTAGAAATCGTATATAGCTATTTTAGGTTAATAGAAACTATGTCGTTTCTACTTCCTCTAATATTAAATAAAAGGACGTCGCATAACTAAAAGGCTAGCCCTAATTACAATTCAGTTACTCTATTTCCTTAACTCATTTTCCCTCCATCTGAAACATGAAATTCCTTATATTTTGCAGAATCTGACATTACTCCCCCGTTGAAACAAGTCTTGAAGATAATAAAAATAATTGCTGCTCATGGAATCATTATTTTTGTCAATAAAATCTACTTCAAACATGTTGAACCACAGTATAAACCATTGCATACGAGTTTGAATAAAATTCATCAACTGCGGAGTATCCTGATTTGCATAGAAGAATATATCTGCCTCCTGGTCCAGACGCTCCTTCATATCTGGTAGCTCCATCATTTGCTGATCAAGAATTCCATCTACTCCAGTGACTTTCCCAACACTCAGAGCATGCAATTTGTTAGCATCCACGCTCAGTCCACAGTTCATTTCCTCTCTTGATAGATAAGCCTCCATATCCTGTAATTTCTTGAATGCTTTCTCTTCATCATCACTCAAAACTCTAAACAGGAAACTGAAGGAATGTTGCATAAAGTACAAAGGAACCGGATAAAATAAGATCCAAGATCATTCGAGTCGGGGCCATTTGGCACTGCACGAGGCCCCTCACCATTTTGAGCATTTGCAAACAAGAAGTCGAGCTGCTCAATGCACGTCCTGCAAAGAGCACTAGAAATAGTTGACTTTGGACATCTAAACTTTTTCTCTAGTTCAAAGGAAGTTATTTCAGTCCCAAGAGAAAAACAGAAAAGACCTTGAATAGCAAGAAACTTCAAGATTTCTTTTTGAACTCGACACCGAGATTCTGGATCTAGTTTTGAGTATTTCAAAATGCACTGAAGAGAATCTATAACCCCACCTTTCAAAAAGTCAGTAGGGCTTGCTGGTCCAACAAAATCCTTACCTTCTATGGGCCCCATCTCTGAGTTGTCATATGTTGTTTGACTTCGATCTGAAGGTACATCTGATGCATGGCCTTCGTCCAGAAACATGCTTATTAAGCTTTGGATAAGTTTGTAAGGCAATGCTACTTCAATAAATGAAGCAGGAAGCTTTGGGAAAAGAAGTAGTAGAATATCAAAAACCAATTATTGTTTGTCATGATAAGACGTTAGGAGTGCGTCTTCGATGTTAGTATCACAAAATAACCGAAGATTCTTCTCAATATTTTCCTCAAGTAACTACCATTGCGACTCTTTTTATGCTTTTTGTAAGCCCTAAGGGCGAACAAACACAGTTTTTGATAATGGACAAACATTTGATGTTGTGTCTAATGATCTCAATCTTTGTGATAGAATATCGGAAGTCAAAATGGAAGCTCTAAGTACTTCAATCAAGCCATGATCAAGATTCAAAGTTATACTTAAAAGCGCATCTCGTCGAGATTGAAGATTGAAGACTTAGGTTTGGTTAGGATAGCTTTGTCTTTATAAGTCGTTATCTTATAAGCTCTAACCAATGCTCTCATGAACATAAACTTACTACACTCAAGTCTTGCATGCTCATAAACACGTTTTCAAAAGGCTAAGTTTCAAAAGGATTCTTATATGTGTTCTTTTCTTAAAAGCCTTTGATTTCAAAGTCTAAGTCCTTTAAAATGGTTTTCCAAATGTTCTTACTTGTTACCTTTTGGGAAAACCTTTTAGACTTCAAAAGATTTCAAAACTAGTGTAAAATCAACATCTCTCATACTCAGGAAAGTCGGATCATCCGAGCTTTCCTCGGATCGACCGAACCGAAACAGAGAGTTGTAGACTTTGGAATCAACAGAGGTCGGTCGACCTAAGGGGCATCTCGGTCGACCGAGATTGGGCAGGTTCGACCGAGTTTGGACGGCTCAACCGAGGTCTTCAATAGGCTTATCCGAGCTTGTGCTCGGATCATCCGAGTTTGAGTTCGGTCAACCGAACTCCTGTGTAACTAGCCGTTATATGACCGTTGCAGAGTCGTTTTTTAGCATATTTTGAAATGTATATAAACTCTAAAGCTGTAGAATGACTCTAAGACTTGCACATACAATATACATTGATTTCTTATCAAGTCTACAACACTTTCAAAGTAAATGCTCTTCATCTCTATGATCTAAATCATTCAAGAGTGATCTTTCTAAAGCAAGACAAAGAGTGTGCATCAAATGTTCTAAGAGCTTAATATTCTTGTACTTCAAAGGTATATATTTCTCACTTAGAAGAGTGAACAACCTTTCTCTTTAAACTCATTCCCTTTCTAAGTGATTGGGTTATACTTGTATAAGTCCTACTTTGTGTGGGCAATTTACTCCTAGAGAGTTTTGTATTGAAAGTCCTACTTAGTGTGGGCAAGCTCTATTATTGAGTTGGTGTATTGTGGTTGATTTGTAAAACTCTTAGTGAGTTATCCACAAGTGTAATATTCTTCTTAGTGAAGTTGTTGAAAATCCTTGGGTGCGGCTCAAGGTAGTGGATGTAGATTCTAAGTGAATCGAACCACTATAAATCCTGTCTTGTGGTTGGCTTTCGTATTTCTTTTATTCATCTTGCTTAAACTTACACTAGCCTTGCTTAGATTCGGAAAAGTTTACAAGTTTGATTAAAACCCAATTCACCCCCCCCCCCCTCCCTCCCCTCTTGTGTTTTACACTTTTTGATTGCCTGTAAGCTTGAAGCTGAATCTACATCTTGTGAAACCACATCAGGTAAGAAAACACTCAGCAAAGTAGGTGAGAGATGGTCACTAGATGAACACGAGGCTGACAGAATGTGGATTCCTTTAAGCAATTAGCAAGAGGTGAGAGATGGTCACTAGCAAAGAGCTTGCTTAAACTATAGTCAGAAGGCAAAAACTTGCTAAACACTTTATGATCAATGACAATCTTGTCTAGCATTTTTAATGCTAGAAGTAATACATCAGGATTCCCAATTTCAGTTGCACTCTCGAACCACTCCTGAACTCCTGGAGCTTCAAGAACTTGATCTATCAGGATCTTGACAAGTAACTTATCAACCAATTCCAAAATAATTGAGACAACAGGTTCTGGTAAGTAACACTTCTTGGATTCGAGGGAGATAAGAGCACTAGTAAATTCCTTGATGCCTGAAGAATTCATGTTTGAGTCCCAATATTTGGTTAGCCTTCCTGATCTTACAAGATCTCCATAAGCAAACAACCGACCCAGAAGACAGACTCTTGCTTTCTGACCCTTCATTGAAGAAGTGACCTCCAACAAATTAACAATTGGATTTAACAATGAATCAACTTGAATGTTTGGCACTGGACCTACTAAAAGAGTCAAAATTAATGCAAATCATTCTCTTGCACGCTCTCTTGATGAAGAGACACCACGAAGAAGCCTACAGACAGCATATCTCACAGACGGTGCACAGTGGTTCAACCCAAAGTCCTTTTGAGCTTCTAGTTTCAAAGAACCCTCAGAAATTTGAAAATATTTTGTTGCACCTAGGGCCGCCACAATATTGTAAGTACTTAAAGTGTTAGTAGTTCCATAGCAGAACTTATCACACAATTCATTTGCCTCAACACCACTAGTAACATCAAGAAGTTGGATTATTTGAGGCTGTGAAGATTTAGGACTTTCAAAACATAACCTTTGTAGTCTCAAACACTTGGAATACAGGGAAAAGTTGTGGAGCAAATATCTGTTTCACTTCACTTGAAGTATTAGATTACTAGAAACTTCTGATGATATGTCACACAATATGATACTATATTTTCCCAACCAATCCAGTCCCTCTTCTCTTTCTAACTCCTCATCCTCTTTCCCTCTATCACAAAGAAGGAATTTAATGCCATTATTCCCTTCTGCATCATCTATTACCATAATGTTCAATTATTTCTTTAGAATCAAACTTTTTCCCATACTTAGAGCCTGACCCTTTCTCTTTCCTTGGCTGAAACTCTCTCTCATACCATCTTCCAAAAGCTACATGTTCTTTCTGCCCCTCCATAGTAGGTATGATCCTATTGTTAGCTGTGTAGTTGGATTTTGAGAGGTACGTGAGGTTAGCATATTGCACCCTAGGAGTTGGCATCACAGCAGTCAAATGTTGTAATATAAATAAGAGTCAGGACTCTTCCTCCGATAGTTATAACATAAACTAGATAAGAACAGACCATTGTCACCAAAAAGAGGGAGAAATGACAAACTCAGATTAACTCCAAAGCTACAAAGCAAACCACCAATTCTTGGAAATGCAAACAGCTTGAATTAGCCTGGGAATGCAGAAGAAGATGGAATATAGATAAGGAAGTGTTAAGAAGGTGAAGGAAGCTCACACGGGGATAACAATGGCTGCTGCCACTTTGGGTATTTTTCGGAATATCCTCTCCATCTGCAATGAACACCCTTTTATACTTAGGGTTAGTTTCCCAAGATGAATCTTATCCCTCCACGTCGACTTCTTCTGACAAGTTCCAAGAATCAACAGTGCTCATCAATTTGTCCTTGAAGCCATGGTCGAGCAGCAAAAGAGATGCCAAGCAGATTCCCTTTTTAGAAATCATATATAGCTATTTTAGGTTAATAGAAACTATGTCGTTTCGACTTCCTCTAATATAAATGAAACGACGTCGCATAACTAAAAGGCTAGCCCCAATTAACAAGCCCTAATTACAATTCAGTTACTCTATTTCCTTCACTCATTTTCCCTCCATCTGAAACATGAAACTCCTTATATTTTGCAGAATTTGACATTTTACTATTCGTCGGTGAATCACTATGTAGACGGTACCACCGCTTCCGCTAACAATCCGATTAATCCGCTCTAGCTCCGTGAAATTGAGAGGTGAGACGACGTCGTTGTGGAGGTGGTGGATAAGGGGACAACTAGGGCGGGATCTCGTTGCGGAAACGGTAAGGTCGGTAGGGAGACACTTACCTTTGCTGTTGTGATTAGACGGAGATGAGGATGAGGCGGCACCGGTGGTTGCTGCAGGCGGTGGTGGTGTTTTAATTGGTCACATGATTGATTGAATTACAAAAAAAATCCACGGAGTGATTCAATACCTTTTATCAGAAATTGCAGAGGGCCAATTAGTCCAATTTTCATATTCTTCTATGGTAAGGGATCAAATTCGTTTTGGCTTTTAATTCGGCTGTTTGTTACATGCATGTGTGAAATTTTATGTATTTAGAATCTTTAGAAATTAAAATTAATTGCTCGGTTTTTTTTAGCAGAGCCACATTTTTGTGATGATTTGTATTGGCTGGGGAATTAGGTATAAGTAGTTGATTCGATGAGTGTAATTAGTTATTTCTGGCTTTTTGTATGACACAAAATCAAATTCGTATTAGATTTCAATTGTTTGTACATGCATGTGTATATTTTTGTATGTTTAGGAGTTGATTAGATGAGAAATTGATGGTATAATCTCTTTTAATTGTTTTATGTTATGGAATTGAAATGGCGGTCTGATTCCGAGTCTCTCTTAGCTTCGTGTTGCCGGGGACATGAATAGGTGAAAATGGTGGTAGATCTTTCAGGTGGAAGTAAATGAAAGTATAATACTTGATGCCGGTCACTTGGATTGTACTAAGGATATAGAAATATAATTCAGGTTCTCCTTGTAATATTTCTTATTACAATTATTTGACCTTTGTTTTTTGAAGTTCCTGCCTTGTCTTTGTTTTAGGCATCACAATTGTTGTAATACCTCTAATTGTTTATTTATACTCATGGCCAAGGTTATCAATATTGGAATTTTGACTCGGAATGGAAGTGTCCAAAAACTTTTAAACACGAGGATAACTTTTGTGTTAGGTTATCATCATTTTGACATACAAAAATGTCGCGGATACTTAGTGATTTTAGGCACCAGATGTTTTCCTACTTTTTTCTGGCATACTATGTCTTCGCCATCAGCTTCATAGTTAATTTATCAATGTATTTTAGTTGGTTCAGCAGTTACATAATGAATTTTAGTTGGTTCAGCAGTTACATAGTTAATTTAAGGTTATGTTTCCCCTGCTAAGTATTCTCCTCCTTTTATGGTAATTCTTTTCCCTGTCTATAGAATAGATTAAAGGTGTAATTAGTCATATATTTAAGTTTGAATGGGAAGTGAAATAGTGTTCTTTTAGGTGAAGTTCACTTAAAGTATATTGAAATGTCTAACATTGTAAGATTAATTTTACCGGGTAAGCTTTTGAAATGTAATGGCAGTAAAATACAAATATATACTAAATCATGCACTTTTTTGGTTTTGCATTTGCAGGATATTGAAGAACATAGATTAATAACTTGCCTTCATGGAGAGAAAAGGAGAAGATGAATTGCAGAATGGTTTTTCAAGCAATTTTTGTGAAAAATAATGTGACATTAAAGTCTTTAGATGGAGCAATTTTTATGTTTATATGCAATCTCTCACAGCACGTTTGGTACGCTGGAATGAAATGGAATGTAATCCCTTTCCAGGCAGAATCGCTTTCCACCCAGAATAACTTCAGAATCCTCTTTCCATTCCAGTGTTTGGAAGGTAAAGGCAGAATGAAATGTTAATTCCTTTTCTGTGTTTGGTAAAATTATATTTTAATGTCAGAATGGAATGGAATTAAACGCAATATGACCTAAATGCCCTTTTAGCATATACTAGTGATAAAACTTAATTAAATATTCATTACAAAATCTTACTTGAATAACATTAATATATATATATATATATTTATGTTGAAACATAATTTTTATTAAAACGTCAACATAGTAATAAAAATATCTTTACTTTTAAGTTTAAAAATAGATTAAAACTACTACCAAGAAAAAAAATTATTATAAAATTATATTAAGTGAAATAGAATATTTATGACTAAATATGAATCTGTTGCTATGTAAAATGAACGTAATAATTAATTAAAAGAGGGGTATAAATGTAAGTTACTATTTATTGATGATTAGAACTTCTCCCTGGAAAGGTCATTCCATAGGTTTTGGTGTGGAATGCCCTTTCCCACTTCTTCCTGGAATTGTCATTCCCGTGAAATGATGATTCTCACTTCAAATTGTCCAACCAAACGCCGGAATGGAAAGAGAAGTGGGAAAGGCCTTTCCATTCCTTTCCATTCCCGCGTACCAAACACGCACTCAGTTTCTAACCTCTTCTTTAATATCGGTTTAATTAGTTTTTTCTTGCTCTATAATTAGTGTTTTCCATGCACTACTGCCTGATCTTAGTATCCACTCTTTCTTGTTAAGGTAGTATTTGGTAAAATGACCATATTAGCATTTTGCCACCGTCAATTCTCCACAAGAATCGGTAGTAAAAGCATTGGTGATTAACGTTCATTTTTTTTGGTGTTTACTACTGCTCTTGCCACAATAACAATCTTTAAACAAAAGGAATAACAACTCTATTATTGTTCTTTGCGTTAAGGGAAAGAGAACAACTTTATCTGATCTTGATTCTCTTCTTAAGTACCCATCCTTGTGAACAATGGATCGAGCAAAAAGCAGTAAAAATGTAAACCACGTGATGGAGCACCAAAGTGGTCCACAAGTTCTTTAATTTGATTGGAAAAGTCGAAACATTCTAAATGCTTCAAATGTTCTTTAAGGAGCTAATACCATTTTTTCTGGGTTCAATGGAGCCAACTGTTGTGTTGTGGTATATGCTTGTGGAATTTGTTTCTCAATAATTGTGAATTTGGATGAGCATTGACTAAGAAAATTCCTTTGTCAAGGATATAAGCCAGTGATCAGTAATTGAGATGCCTTTCATGTCTTTGTCATTGCTTGGTCCATCTTCACCATCAGCTTTAAGCGACTAGTTTTGTTGTCAAAGGAAAACTTTCCACTTATGAATAGACATGAAAATTCTGCTGCGCCTAAACTATTTGACAAATCTGACCGATTAGTCCTCTTAGATTTAAGCTCTTCTCACAAATTACTCTGCTTGTACAAGCAAAACCGTAGAAATATACAATTTTCCTTACGTAGAACTAGAAGTTGCTTTGTTGATGATGTCAAGCTTGCATAAGTCATAAGTGAGCGGCAATGGTTCGATAAAAACCAAACGAGATCTTAACCATTACCAGAACAAGCCTCAAAATGAAGATTCGCTTCTTTTCTGGGGGTTAATTTTCCCTTCACCATAGATCAAAACAACAAGGTAAAATTTAAAGAGTCCGAATTTGAGAATTTTCCGAAGGGATGAATTAATGCATTGTACTATATGAGTATAGGAACCTAAGAAATGTGAACAAGCTATATATGTCTCAAACTCTTTAAGTTCCTACCCTCCACTTAGATTCCATATTATTTAGCAACTCAATAATGAGGATTTTGCCTTGGACTGGCCATTGTTTGGCATAATGAGCCAACCATGACAGTTTTTTTTTTTTTTATGCAACATTTTTGGCTAAAATGGATTTTCCAAATCCGTTCTGGGGCGAGAATTTGGAAAATCCATTCTCGGCTGACGTGTCACTCTGCCTTAAATCAATTGCAGCAACCTCATCTTCTTCTTTCTCTCGCGATTCAAAAGAGAAAAAAAGCAAGAAAAAAAACCCTCCCCCACAAAGACAACTCCCTCCTCCCCCCCTTCCCACCCCTGCCCCGCTCTTCCGCCGCCGCCGCAGTCAACACCTCTTTGTCCTCTCTCTCAATTTCAAAGGTATAAACCTTTAATTTATTATTTTTTAAAATTTAAATATAAGTAATTGTGAATATTTGTATAATTGGCTATATGAATTTGGTGAATTTGTGATTTTGGTGATTTAGTTTAAAAATATTTGTGAATTTGAGAATTTGTGTAATATGGTGAATTTGTGAATTTTTTCAATTGATATTATTTTATAGAATTTATGTTAATTTTGGTGATATAACATGCGTAGTTGTATGATAAAATCTATGTTTGTTTATTTTATTTTTATAGATGTCTACACCTGCTCATCTTCATCAAAGTCCTTTAGATAACAGTGTTTTAACCAAACAACCACATCATAGATCGTTAGGAATATGACACGGTGACGACGTACTAAACACCCATTTAAAAGTTACTAGAAGTGACACTCAATTTTATGACCTGTATAAGAGAGAAAAAAACCTGCCCTAATTCAGCGTATAAACGTTGTATGTTTTCGGGGAGTTTGTAGGATATGACATATCAAGGTAGATCACGCTCTAGTGACTTCCTTGGTAGAGGGATGACGCCCAGAGACCCATACGTTTCACTTACATACATGGGATGCGACCATCACTGTAGAAGACGTAGGATGTCTTCTTGGACTACCTACTAGGGGAAATGTGGTGACGTGGAGTGAGGAATAAAATAGGACCAAAACAGAGTGGTCTGATATTGTATTCAGACTATTAGGTTTCCTACCCAACATTGAGTCTATTAAGGGAAATAGTATCCAACTGTGTGAAGTTTATGCCCACATTAGTGAGAAGCTAGGCCATGATGCTACTCATTTGGCGGTTGAGCAGAGGGCTAGGTCTTTGATTTTCGTTTTAATGGGTAGTTTACTTTTTTTGATAAGTCTGCCTCTCGAGCGAACATGCGTTATCTGCTAGTACTCAATGATCTCGACCATGATACGACTTCGTGGGCTAGCGGTGTCCTTGCATATTTGTACCGACAGATGTACATCTCTTGTATGGCTTACTCGAAGGACATCTCTGACTGTTGTTTGCTCATTCAGGTATGTCTAAATTCTATAAAATTTTATGTTTAATATTTAGTTTCAATATTTAATAATCAATACTATTTGTTTTGACCAGTTGTGGGCGTGGGAGCGCATTTCTTGTCTCCGTCTGGAGAACCGAGGCGATATTACCGATGATATCCCCGCCGGTGCTCCTTTCGGGGCAAGATGGAATGTAGCCCGGAGTTATCACAATACTCCGAAAAATCAGTTGTTGGTGTTTCGTGATCAACTGGATTTGATGAACGAGACACAAGGGGTAAGTTAATTTCGATTTTCTTGTAATTTTTTTATTTAATTAAATAACTTGTTTTCCATTAACTTAATGTTATTTTACAGTTTATGTGGAAACCATACCCGGACGCGGTTATTGCAGAGAAAGTGGCTCGAGATACCGATTTCCTGTTCACCGTGCGTACCCGAGTGCCACTCATTTGTTTCAATATAGTGAAGTACCATCAGCCTGACAGGGTTATGAGGCAATTTGGATTCGAGCAGGTGGTACCATTAGAGGCAGGGACACACGGTATTGTCGAGGGTGGTGACGTCTACACAATCAAAATGGTCCCGACAAAGAATTGGGAGAGAGAGCACAACAAATACATACAATCATGGGATGAACGCTTTCAAAGACTCGTAAAAGGTGTTCCAACTGAAGGTAATGTTATTTTACCAAGCCAAGAGTACATGACTTGGTACAAGAACATTACCGTTCACCTTCTTACGAACCCAAAAAATAAGGATATTAGGCAACTTCCGATGAGTTATCAACCCAACACAACAACAGAATAAATGTTGGTAAGTTTTTTTCCTTTTGTAATTCATATTAATTTTAAATTACTAATATTAATATTAATGTTACAGACGGAGTCAAATAGAAAAATACTGACGGAATCTGATCGCTTGGGCGAGCAAAGCAATCAAAGATGCATTCGAGATGGTTAGGAAGGCAGTTTCGTGCAGACCGCGCTCTACCGACATTTCAGAGGCTGCCATTGAGCTACCTTTGACACAACCGAGGCAGCTTGTTGAAGGTAGGAGTTAGCGTGAGAGGCCGGGTGGTCGTCGGACTTGGCAGGCTACTCAGGAGATTCATGAGAGGATACGACGCACACAGCCCCGCGGAGATACGACAGCGCCTCCACCACCCGATGATCAGACTCAGACTGGAGTTTGTAAGAATGCGGCTGAGGTACCCTCCACATATGTTTTACCATTTCCTGAGCAACATCAGTCTTTCAGCAGGTAGTCAATTGAGGGGGGATCCTGGTGTGGGGACCTCTACATCTGGACAGCCATTTGTTTATTTTGGTTAACCATCCCTCGTTCAACCTAGGAATCGACCAGACTCAAACTCAGTTAGAGGATCCACTGCTCGAACCAGATTCACCTGAGGAGCCGATACGTATTGACCCCGAAGGCGCTGAATTCATAGAAACTGAGCACGGTAGTGCCTTCAGAACAAGAGACGGCCACACGTACTATCTACGGAAGAACCCGAAAAGGACAGTTATGTACACACTGTCGGGCTAGTAGATAAGACATTATATTTAGTTTGTTTTCTTTAATTTGTTTTGTTTAATTTATGTTACATACGATTTATTTTTACGATTGTTTTTACGTTGTTTATTTTTATTAATAAATCAACTTTTATCCAAGTAAATTTGTACACATTTTTTTTTTTGTTATAAATATTCTGTTTTAGTGATTTTGGTTGTTGTAAAATAAGTACGGTACAATTTTTAGGCCAAAAACAAAACTTAAAGTGTTTCTGACACAATACTTCTGCCCGAAAATCCGTTCTGGAATTGATTGGGAAAAAAAACTAAGTGTTTGGACATTGCTACTGGGGTGGCAAATCCGTTCTTGGGTGAGAAGGAAAATGAAATATGGCTAACGTGGCAATAAAATGAAATTTCAAATCCTCATTTTCTCTCTCTCTTTTACTTTTATTTGGTACAAGAATACATGTTCTATGATTATGAACAAATTCTATATTGGTTATGAACAACTATTATTTTGGTCATGATAAACAACGTACTTTTTTAAGTCTACGAACACTTGTTTTAATTTTTTGATCTTTTTGTAATGTAAACATGTTTTATTAGTGTGAACACCGGTTCTTTGAGTGTGAACACCTATTTTTTTTTATTTTTTTTTTGTGAACACCTATTTTAAAATTAACAACTTGTCTATTTTTCAAAACACTACATAATTCATAAAATGACAAAAAAAAAAAAACAAAAACCAGTAAACAACCAAAAAAATATAGTCTATTACCACAATAAACATAATTGAAATCCAAAATATTCATTCTTCGGTAGTGAACACCTAAAATTGTTATTTTTCTTCCATCTGAAAGATTTATACATCTTTCAGAGGCATCATAGTTCTTGATTTAAAATTTTAACCAATCTTCATGAAGACCCGAAAGTTTTATTTGGGGAAAACCCCAAAATTCTGATTCAGAATTTTTTTTAAATGAAAAATATGTAATCTTTCGGATGAGTAAGGCTTAAAGATGATTTTGGCTTTGGTGCAAAGTTTCAGACACTGAAGAACCATGGAGAAATAATTGATATGGAAGATTAAGAATGATGAGGAAGGAGAATAGGGTTTTGAGGAAGAAGAAGGTGAAAAGGCGTCACTTTTAACTTTTTGGATACATTGGGGACATAATTACTGATGAAACTGTTTGAGTTTTTTTTTTTAAATTATTTATTAAATTACTTATCTGCCCTTTTAGCCATCATTCAAATCGTAACCATCAATTCAAAAAAAAATTGAATCAACGGTCAGATTCATATCCTGCGCGTGCGGATTAAAGGTTGTTCCGCATAGGAGTCGGACTGAGCAAATTGTATCGTATGTAGTTCCTTAAGGGAAAAGTTGGGTGGAACTGGTCCAAGGTTCCACTTCACAACCCTCTTAACAATTTTCAGCGGCTCTACACGCAAATGTAGATTTTCGTCTCTTCTCTAAGTGTGGTGCAATGGGGTCGAACCCATTGAACTAGTTACCTACCTCATTTACCCCGTAGCACAAGAATCTTGTCGAATAGTTAAATAGCGTTTAATTAGACAACTATTTTCACAATTCTCAGCGACCCTACATGCAGATATAGCCTGTAAGATTCGTTGTGTAGTTTTTTAGCACTCATGTCAGTGAGGTGTATGATAAGACTCCCATTAGAACGGTTACCCGTAAAACGAGGACAGCGTTTGGTTTTAAAACAAACATGATAAATATTATAAGAGTTGAATAATTCATAAAAAATCAAATAATATTGAATTAGATACCTATCAATGCCTAAGTAATTCTCGTTGGAGGCGACCCAACTATAAGAGCGAACCCCATTTGCCATAATCAAAGTGAATAATCCGAATCTTGATTTTTGTATATTTTAAGAATAATGTAGACACGAACGTACAAAATACCAAGATTAAGTAGGTTGGATGATTTTGTTTTTGTATGTCTCGATGAATTATAAATCACAAGAGTAATTAATTAATGAACATTTGGATAAAATAATTCATTTTCTTGCATTGCCTTCCCCAGTAGAGCTTCATTTTGTTTTTGTATAAATTTAACTTGTCTATATACATTGTGAAAAGATAAAAAATTTGGAAAGATGCTTGTCTATATACGTTGAGAGATGCTTATGGCTTTTTTTGCCAATTAATAGAACGAAAGGAAAATTAATAATAGAAGTGGAGACAATGAAGGTTTTGTCCCCAAACGTTGAAAATGCTGCTCTTCATGATCCCACCAACATGACTCGCCCAAGGCTTGAAACAAGTCATTTCTTTTTAGATTTTTAGAATTTATTTTATGATAAAATTTCATCAAAAAGAAATTCTAAAACTCATATAAGAGTTTGAGTGAGTCTAGCGACATTTACAAATCCAGATCTGTTGTTGCACAAGTTTTTTTTAAGAATTCTACGAAGAAATGAATTTTTGACAAATATTTTTGAATATTACATTCGGCTTATCCATTTTAATTTGTAATTTAGAGAACCAAATTTAAATTTGTTACTTGTCGAGTCGATATTCTTTTTACAATAATTCATCTTTTACGTAATTATAGTAACTATAAAGTTTAAATAAAATAAAAAAATCTATCCAGCTGCATCTTAATATCACTTTATCATAAAATAAAAAATCCGCCCGAAGAGAAAAAAGTCGAGAGACGCGAGGGTTTGAGGTTAACAGTGGTCAAGTCAAGTGGCTCAACCTTGGTTAAACATCCATTTGGTAATAAAACGCTGGTGCCTGGGACGATTCTACGTCCCCGAAATTTTTAAAAATATTACTAGATATAGTAATTCTTATTTGTAGTTCGGAATTTTTTTATTAAATTTGCCCCCGATATTTTAAAAAATACTACTATATATAGTAATTTTTATATGTAACTATGAAGAAAACATTCATCTCTGACTTTGAGCATTAGATATCTTAAATATGTAGCTTGTTGGTGTTGGTGTTGAACACCTTAAGCAACTAGTTATTTTTTTTTGGATAATTCAGTTGTTCAATTCACATGTTATATGATATTGAACACCTGTTCTTTGATTGGGAACATCTGTTTTTTAGTGTGAACACCTATTTTTGGAGTGTGAACGCTTGTTCTTTGAGTATAAACACCTGTTCTTTGAGTGTGAACACATGTTCTTTGAGTGTGCATACATGTTCTATGATTATGAACACATTCTATATTGGTTATGAACAACTATTGTTTTGGTTATGATAAACAACGTACTTTTTTAAGTCTACGAACACTTGTTTTAATTTTTTGATCTCTTACTTTTTTGTAATGTAAACATGTTTTATTAGTGTGAACACCTGTTATTTTAGTGTGAACACCTGTTTTTTTTTTATTGTGAACACCCTTTTGTGAACACCTGTTTTAAAATTACCAACTTGTCTATTTTTCAAAACACTACATAATTCATAAAATGAAAAAAAAAAAACACAAACCAGTAAACAACCAAAAAACTATAATCTATTACCACAATAAACATAATTGAAATCCAAAATATTCATTCTTCGGTAGTGAACACCTACAATTGTTATTTTTCTTCCATCTGAAAGATTCATAGTTCTTGATTTAAAATTTTAACCAATCTTCATGAAGACTCGAAAGTTTTATTTGGGAAAAACCCCAAAATTATGATTCAGAATTTTTTTTAAATGAAGAAGATGTAATAATTCGGATGAGTAAGGCTTAAGGATGATTTTGGCTTTGATACAAAGTTGCAGACACTGAAGAACCGTAGAGAAATAATTGATATGGAAGATTAAGAATGATGAGGAAGGAGAATAGGGTTTTGAGGAAGAAAAAGGTGAAAAGGCGTCACTTTTGACTTTTTGGATACATTGGAGACATAATTACTGATGAGACTGTTCAGGTTTTCTTTTCTTTTTTTAAATTATTTATTAAATTACTTATATTCCCTTTTAGCCATCATTTAAATTGTAGCCGTCGATTCAAAAAAAATTGAATCAACGGTCAGATCTATGTCTCGCACGTGCGGATTAAAGGCTGTTCTGCATAGGAGTCGGAGTGAGCAAATTGTATCGTATGTAGTTGCTTAAGGGAAAAATTGGGTGGAACTGGTCCAAGGTTCCACTTCACAACCCTCTTAACAATTTTCAGCGGCTCTACACGCAAATGTAGATTTTCGTGTCCTCTCTAAGTGTGGTGCAATGGGGTCGAACCCATTGGACTAGTTCGCTACCTCATTTACCCCGTAGCACAAGAATCTTGTCGAATAGTTAGATAGCATTGAATTAGACAACTCTTTTCACAATTCTCAGCGACCCTACATGCAGATATAGCCTGTAAGATCCTTTGTGCAGTTTTTTAGCACTCATGTCAGTGAGGTGTATGATAAGACTCCCATTAGAACGGTTACCCGTAAAACGAGGACAGCGTTTGGTTTTAAAACAAACATGCTAAATATTATAAGAATTGAATAATTCATAAAAATCAAACAATATCTAATTAGATACCTATCGATGCCTAAGTAATTCTCGTTGGAGGCGACCCAACTATAAGAGCGAACCCCATTTACCATAATCAAAGTGAATAATCCGAATCTTGAATTTTGTATATTTTAAGAATAATGTAGACACGGACGTACAAAATACCAAGATTAAGTAGGTTGGATGATTTTGTTTTTGTATGTCTCGATGAATTATAAATCACAAGAGTAATTAATTAATGAACATTTGGATAAAATAATTCATTTGCTTGCATTGCCTTCCCCAGTAGAGCTTCATTTTGTTTTTGTATAAATTTAACTTGTCTATATACATTGTGAAAAGATAAAAAATTTGGAAAGATGCTTGTCTATATACGTTGAGAGATGCTTATGGCTTTTTTTGCCAATTAATAGAACGAAAGGAAAATTAATAATAGAAGTGGAGACAATGAAGGTTTTGTCCCCAAACGTTGAAAATGCTGCTCTTCATGATCCCACCAACATGACTCGCCCAAGACTTGAAACAAGTCATTTCTTTTTAGATTTTTAGAATTTATTTTATGATAAAATTTCATCAAAAAGAAATTCTAAATCTCATATAAGAGTTTGAGTGAGTCTAGCGACATTTACAAATCCAGATCTGTTGTTGCACAAGTTTTTTTTTAAGAATTCTACGAAGAAATGAGTTTTTGACAAATATTTTTGAATATTACATTCGACTTATCCATTTTAATTTTTTTTAGGTATTTGTAATTTAGAGAACCAAATTTAAATTTTTTACTTGTCGAGTCGATATTTTTTTACAATAATTCATCTTTTACGTAATTATAGTAACTATAAAGTTTAAATAAAATAAAAAAATCTATCCAGCTGCATCTTAATATCACTTTATCATAAAATAAAAAATCCGCCCGAAGAGAAAAAAGTCGAGAGACGCGAGGGTTTGAGGTTAACAGTGGTCAAGTCAAGTGGCTTAACCTTGGTTAAACATCCATTTGGTAATAAAACGCTGGTGCCATGGACGATTCTACGCCCCCAAAATTTTTAAAAATACTACTAGATATACTAATTTTTATATTTAGTTTGGAATTTTTTATTAAATTCGCTCCCGATATTTTTAAAAATACTACAATACATAGTAATTTTTATATGTAGTTCAAATTTTTTTTATCAAATTTGCTCCCCCTCCCCAAATTCTTTTTGCAGTTTTTATAGGTAAGTCGGCATACTGTTGCAGTTTTTCTCCTCCCAAAATACAATTCCTGTCTTCGTCCCTGGCTGGTGCGAAAAGTTTTAAGTTATGCACTTTTGGAACAATCACAATTGTTATTGTTAGATACAAGTATGGATGGTTGAGATTTTTTGGATCAAAGAATACTTGTTTTTTTCTTGAGTCTCCTTGAATAGGTATTCTTTTCTAAATAACAGGTATTTCGAAAAAATGGAATAAGTGTTTTGGAGTCCTTAAAAGAAGAAAAATTATTCATCTATCGAGAACGCAAGAGAACAATTGTTCTCATAAAAAAAAATAAGAGTTCTGAAATAGTTAAGAGAATAGTTAAGAGAATAACAAGATTTTTCCATCTTAAAAAATTTAATCGTTAATTTTTTTCTATGAGGATCAAAATTGAGGGTTGATATATTGTTATGCACGCACGAAACTGAAGTCAGTATACCATCTGGGGACCAACTAGACCACTTACTAGAGAAATTATTTGTTCTTTTCTCAACTAATAAACTATTTTGCTTGTTATTTTCTTAATTTTGTTATGTGTCTTAAATGACTCATATTATGCAATACAGATAATATCGTTTTGGACCTTTTGGTTACATTTTGTTAGAAAAATTTTAAAAAGAAAAAGGGTAAAAGGTGTCCACGCACCCTAAACTATCTCAGATTTTAGTTTTTGACCCTCAACTAAAAAATGGCAAGTGCTTGACCCTAAACTTTTTTGAAGTATCAATGGTACCCCTTCCATCAAATTTCTCCTTTAAATAATAACGAAATGTGTCAATGTGACATATGATAAAAATGGGGGCAAATTGGGAAAAAAATAAATTAACCTTTAAAAAAATAAATTAGAAAATCGAGGTTCGCCATAAATCTTTCCCTAATTTCTTCTTTATTTCATGTCTAGTGAAATCTCACTTCTTTCTGAAATGAAAATCTTGCAAATTCCCGAGAAACAACTTAAGCAATGTTTTTTTGCTAAATAACTCAAGCGTGACTTCCATGAAATTATGTTAAACTCCATGAAACTTGTAACTAATTATATGGAGGTTTTTTAACTTAGTTTTGAGCAAAGAAGATATTCAATGTCTTCATCATAATCCATAACAACCTAAGCATACCTTTCATAATTTTTTTTGCCAGAAATTGAAAATACTATTTACTAATTTAATCTTTTTAAAGATTAATTTATTTTTAAAGATTAATCCATTTAAAAGATTAATTTATTTTTGCCCAATTTACCCCCATTTGTTATCATGTGAGTGACACATGGACACATTCCGTTATTATTTAACGGAGAAATTGGATGGAAGAGGCACCATTGATACTTCAAAAACGTTTAGGGTCAAACACTTGCCGTTTTTAGTTGAGGGTCAAAAATCAAAATCTGAGATAGTTTAGGGGGGCGTGGACACTTTTTACACAAAGAAAAAGAAAAAAACTGGAGCTAGAGCCAGCGCCGAAGCCTAAGCCTATGGCGAAGAGTATAGTACAAAAAGCGTCTCTGCCACGTAAACATAAGTGGGTCCAAATTGAGAAAATTATGATATAGACCTGGCCTACCATTTGGTTCAGAATTAACCACATCACCTCTTTTGATTAAAAAAAATAAAAAATTCTCATAAGGCCCCACCTGTTTTTATTATTTTAATCAAACCGTGATGCTCTTTCGAATGTGAGCCAAATTAGCTCACGTCACTGCAGTGGACGCTAAAGCTCATATCGAAATTATTCGTCCAAAAGAGCTGTCCATATCGGCAGGGAACGTGGTTTGTTTCCAGCGTGGCAATAGATAACGGTTGTTTAACGCATGAAAGCAGCAGAGGCGTTAAGCAGAATGGAGGTTGGATTAAACGGCGTGAGAGTAAATGGTTTATGTCCGAGGTTAAAAATTGACGGGGACAGGTGTGGGACCGGCATAGAATGTGTGAAATACTCTCCATTCCCATTTAATTGTCGTTTAGGAGATTTATAGGTATACAAATTAATTATCGTTTAAGACTCTTTTATCAATTGTCAATAATTTATTTCAATTATACCCTCGACATTTCTTTTATTTGTAGTCTCTGTCATCCCTATTTTTCATTTCTTTTCTTATGCTATATAAGTGAGAGAGGGGTAATATTGAAACTTTTAGTGAAAATGATAAATTGCTTAATTTTCTAAAAGTCTAAAGAGTCTTATATTTAGGAATGGAGGTAGTAATGTTAATAAAGAGGCAAAATGTGTGTCGGAAGCGGTATGACACGAGATGTTCGTTCGCTCTTGAAAAGGGGTGAAAATCGTATGTACCTGTCTGTGAACCTATTTTTGTGCCCAATTATGATCATTTTTTTTAATTATATATACAAATGGTGAATTGTGATTGCTTGGGGATGGGAATGAATACACAGACGATTACTTGCCCTTGAAAAGCAGCCAACGTCTGCGGCACATTTCTCCGTTTTGATTCATCCGTCCCTCCGTTTACCACTAATTTATTTACTAATTGACTATTAAGCCCACATCACCCTCTTTTTCTTCGAGATAAGAGAACATTAGCATTTAAAAAAAATTAAAAAAAAACCCACTAATACCATTTTTTTGGTATTGAGAACGTCCACCACCTTTCGCGGACTCTTCCAGCATCCATCTTTGTACATTCCAAAAGGAGGATTTAAAAAAAAAATTGGCCAATCATCCACCGAATTAAATAATAAATATTCCAAGTATAGTCCGATATAAGTCACATCTTCTTCTTCTTTCGCATCATACTCAAAAACTAAAAATACATAAAAGAATATAATATATAATGCAATACAGTTTGATTCTATCTAAAAAAATATTTTTACAATTTTAAAATGTTAAATTCAAAACTTATTATTATAAATAAAAAAGTATTATACTAATTACGTAAGTATTCTTTAAAAAAGATTTCTTTAAAAAGATTGTACTACTTTATTCGACCATTACAATAGAAAATTCATTAGCAACATCAAATGTTTTCATGTGTCTCGTTACGCAAAACTTATTCAAACAAATTGGCTTTTAATCATATTATATTATTTTGGTGAATTAGCGTAATATGATATTAAAAGTGCTATTATACTTAATTAAATAAATAAAGAAATTATTTTTTTTTTCAAAAAAGAAAAAGAAAAGTTCAGTAAAACAAATGTCCGAGGGGTATTTTGGTAAAATGTCATCTTCACTCTCTTTTTATCCTGCTGTGCTGTGTGTATATATATAAGACCAGAATACAGTGTGCAGAGAACACTGAATACTGAAAAAAAAGACTTGTCCAATGGCAACCAAGAGCACCACCACCGCCGCCGAACTACCACCGTCGACGGCGGCGGCGGAGGAGACAGAGAAGCTGAACGGAGAACAACAAGAACCAGCAGAAAGAGAAGAAAGATGTTCAGTTGAAGAGGTAGCTCTAGTGGTACCCGAAACAGATGACCCGAACCTACCAGTAATGACGTTCCGTGCATGGGTTCTGGGATTAACTTCCTGCACAGTCTTGATTTTTCTAAACACTTTCTTCATATACAGAACACAACCTTTGGCAATATCAGCTATTCTAATGCAAATTACTGTTTTGCCTATTGGGAAATTCATGGCAGCAACATTGCCTAAGAAGGAGTATAGTTTGTTTGGACGGTGGGGATTTAGTCTGAATCCAGGACCTTTTAATATTAAAGAGCATGTTATTATTACTGTTATGGCTAATTGTGGTGTTTCCATTGGCGGCGGAGATGCTTACTCCATCGGAGCAATTACTGTTATGAAGGCTTATTATAAGCAGACCTTGAACTTCTTTCTTGCTCTCTTAATTGTCTTGACCACCCAGGTATTTGTCCTTTTCTTTTAATACCGGTATCTAATCAAGTATTTTTTTTATTTCATTTACGAGATAATTGTTGCTAAATATTTACGAGATAATTGTTGTTCGATAATTTTCTATACAAAATCTATGCACAAGTTTTGTTTCTTCTTTTCAAAAAGGAAAAGAAATTTCCATTTTCTTAAGAAATTAATTAATTATTATTATTATTTTTTTTCAATTTTTTTTTTTTTCTATTACAATTATTTATTGGACCTCACCAGAGGAGGAGCCCATGTAGGGCGGATAGAAGCCCGGCTGAGAGGATGCCCCATGAGGGGGAGTAGTAAGCCGGTGTTGTAGAAGTTCGTTGAGCAGGTGCCCCATGAGGGGAGTAGTAGAAGCCCGTTGAGCGGAGTAGTAGAAGCCCGGCTAGCGGGTGCCCTATGAAAGGGGAGTATAAGACCCACACAAGGGAACCCAAAGAAATTGCAATTAAATCATTCCCCCTAGTGTGAGGGGTATCGAACCACAACCTCAAGATTGTGGGCAGGCCCTTGCCCCACTCGGCTATGAAACCTTTTTGATTAATTAATTATTTTGATGAGACACTCGTGAGTCGAACTAGTACGTAGGATATTTGATTATTTGTTTGGGGCTAGATAAAATTATAAATATTTGAATTGGGATGATGAAAATGCAGATAATAGGTTATGGATGGGCAGGGATGCTGAGGAAATATCTTGTTGACCCTGTCGAAATGTGGTGGCCTTCAAACGTTGCTCAGGTTTCACTATTTAGGTATATCTATATCTAATACTAATGCACTTCTCCTCATTTATTTAAATCTCGTGAAGTTTTTTTTTGGGTGGTACGCAGTATTTGAATGTACACTTTCTTATTGAAATTGAAAACGCGTGACAGTAGTGATTTTGGGGATTCATTTCAGGGCACTTCACGAGAAGGAGACAAAAACAAAAGGGTTAACAAGGATGCAATTTTTCCTTGTTTTCCTAGCTATTAGCTTCGCCTATTATGCACTTCCTGGATATCTCTTTCCCATTTTGACATTCTTCTCATGGGTCTGCTGGTCATGGCCTCGTAGTATTACCGCTCAGCAAATTGGTTCTGGATACCATGGACTTGGGATTGGTGCTTTCACTCTCGACTGGGCTGGGATTTCAGCTTACCATGGCAGTCCACTTGTGACGCCTTGGACTTCTATTCTAAACGTTGCAGTTGGCTTCGTTATGTTTATCTACATCATCGTCCCTTTGTGTTACTGGAAATTCAACACCTTTGATGCTCACAAATTCCCCATTTTCTCTAATCAGTTGTTCACTACTACTGGACAGAAATATGATACGACTAAAATCTTGACCCCACAGTATGATCTTGATGTTGCTGCTTATGACAAATATGGCAAGCTCTACCTTAGCCCTCTCTTTGCTCTTTCAATTGGTTCCGG
Source organism: Vinca minor (assembly GCA_026122235.1). Classification (NCBI taxonomy): domain Eukaryota; kingdom Viridiplantae; phylum Streptophyta; class Magnoliopsida; order Gentianales; family Apocynaceae; genus Vinca; species Vinca minor. Next base: position 5,656,938 of record JAOCZM010000284.1, on the reverse strand, counting down.
ATTTGCGAGGTTTACTGCTACCCTCACTCATGTTGCACTCTTCCATGGCAGGTAACTAATTAGCTCTTGCCATTTCTCGTTCCTAGTTCCTTCTTTTTACTCATTCCATTTTAAGTCAAACTATGATATTGACAGTCTAGTTTTTTTCATTTTTTATTAGTGATATTTGGAAGCAAAGTAGGTCCGCTGCTCAGAAGACGAAAGTAGACATCCATGCTAAATTGATGAAAAGTTACAAACAAGTACCTCAATGGTGGTTCTTGATCTTATTATTCGGCAGCATTGCTCTGTCCCTCATGATGTCGTTTGTCTGGAAAGCGGACGTACAGCTCCCGTGGTGGGGATTCCTCTTTGCCTTTGGTTTAGCTTGGATTGTTACTTTACCAATTGGTGTCATTCAAGCAACAACCAACCAGGTAACTAATCATCGGTTTTGAATTTGCCCCACTGTTGGCAGTGACATATTTGATGCAGTTGATTGATATCTGAGTTGATTTTCTTATGCAGCAACCGGGGTATGACATAATTGCGCAGTTCATAATCGGCTATGTCCTTCCGGGGACAGCCTATTGCAAACTTGCTCTTCAAAATCTACGGCAGAATCAGCACGATACACGCTCTCTCTTTTCTAGCAGACCTTAAACTTGGACACTACATGAAAATTCCACCGCGCTGCATGTACATGGCTCAGGTTGGTTTACCTCCTAGGAGGACATCATTGCAGGGACATTGGAGATTTTTTTTAATGCTATAACTAATTACTTTTCCTCTTACAGCTTGTAGGAACACTGGTGGCTGGAACGGTCAATCTTGCAGTGGCCTGGTGGATGCTGGGAAGCATTGAGAACATTTGTGATGTTGAATCTCTTCATAACGAGAGCCCCTGGACTTGTCCTAAATTCCGAGTGACTTTTGATGCATCCGTCATTTGGGGTCTGATCGGACCAGAACGGCTATTTGGACCTCAAGGCTTGTACAGGAACCTGGTGTGGCTTTTCCTAATTGGAGCTGTCTTGCCAGTACCTGTTTGGGTTTTGAGCAAAATCTTCCCGGACAAGAAATGGATCCCGTTGATTAACATACCGGTTATATCTTATGGCTTTGCTGGAATGCCCCCTGCAACTCCAACCAACATTGCTAGCTGGATCACTACAGGATTGATCTTCAACTATTTCGTGTTCAAATACCGAAAGGGGTGGTGGCAGAAATATAACTACGTTTTATCGGCTGCATTGGATGCTGGAACTGCTTTCATGGGTGTGCTATTGTTCTTTGCACTGCAGAATGAAGGTAAGAATTTGAAGTGGTGGGGAACTGATATAGATCATTGTCCTTTGGCATCCTGCCCAACAGCACCAGGGATAGTGGTTCCAAAATGCCCCGTCTTCAAGTAGTTTATAGTATAGAACCCGGACTGGATCTCTAGCTGTAAACATTCAAAGCTACTAAAGCTGTTTGTATATGATGAAGTTTTAGCGATTATTATAGTCTCTTTTACAATGAAAAATGTTTCTTCTGTGCAGCTCTGCTACAACTTTCAACTACTTGATTGTAAGCAAAAATTTATAAAGAGAAAAATTCTTGTAAACCACCGTCTAGAAGTACTTGTCATCTATTTTGGTCACATAAACACATCATTAATTCCCAGTGACGTCCTTCAGATAGACACAACTTTGCTAAACGGAGACTCAGTTCGTTCCAATCAATTTGTATACATGGATGGAAGACGCTACAAAAAATTCATATTACTTAGATAGCTCAACACATTTGGATAAAAAAAAATTACACATCACAAAATAAGATATTATTATTTTTCTATTGGTCTGATTTCCGACAACAATTTTGAATTGGTGTCTGAAATACTCTTCCAGTGCGGGAACCATTTCGCTATTCATTTTCAAAATGTTAAGTTTCAGAGTAATTACCTAAGTTTGGAAGGAAATTTGGAGAGAAATATAAAAATTGAAATGATTTTGGAAGGATAAGTATATGTATGTATATATAAAGGAAGGTTAAGAGGATTTATCCACTGCAATATGAAGACGGAAGTGGCAATTCCGTCCTCAAAATCACTGATTTTTTTAGGGTTTGTAGGGTTTTAGAGAATTTATTAGTGTTGGTTTGAAAATGGAAGTGGGACTTCCGTCCTGGGATCAAAACGGAAGTCCCACTTCCATTATGGGCTGACGTGGCAAGGCCCGTCTGGGAAATGCCACGTCAGACCAAGACGGAAGTTGGACTTCCGTTTTGATCCCCCACTTCCGTTCTGGACAAAAAATTTGTTCCAAAAAAAAAATCATGCCATGGTATGACCATTCTGCCCAAACAGTGTCAGTCTAATACAAAGCCCTGAAAAATGTTTCTTCTGTGCAGCTTCAACTACTTGATTGTAAGAAAAAATTTATAAAGACAAAAATTGTACCAACTCATTGCTCATTTTTCATTCTAATAATCTTATACAACATAAATAAGATATGAAATTATAGTGTGGATATTTTTACTCCTTAAAACCAAAAACAATAAAAAAGAAAAGAAAAAGAACCAGCATAGGGAACAAAGAAACAGCAGATGCAAAGATAAAGGGTGACAAAGAAGCATTATCATGGTTATTTCCGAATTACGCTCTTTCCCTGTTAATCGATAAAGTGTACCAACTCATTGCTCATTTTCGACATTAAAGGATCTTGAAGTAATGGTCATGTCAACAAAACAAAGACTAGAACAAACTTTCCTATAAAACGGGTGCAAATTTGTTGTCATTGTGCTTCCACCTATGCAATACAAGCTCCTTTTCCAACAAATAAGGATACATGTAAACTACCAACATGTTTTTTCCAGAAATGAGCATCAAACACAGTTAAACAGATATATCTCAGAAAGCATCTACAAATTCATTTATTCTCTCTCTCCCTTACTTGGAGTCTCAAATTCTATATTTATCTTCTTATATGGTTTTCTGTCCTTTTTATTTGGTTTCCTAAGTTTGTGCAAGGTTATCTGGCCAGAACCAAACATTCATGCTTGAAGCTTCAGTCGAGCAGTGTTTTGTTTGGAGTTGGTTCGTGAAAGTATAATTTAGAAATTTCAGTTTTGTGTCGAGAAATCACAAATTTGATTTCTGAGAAGATTTCAAATATTTTCTTCTCTCCTTACATCTTTGATTCTCTTTTGAAAGTTTTAGATTAGGCTGGAGAACTATTCTTCTACATTGGAGGAGAACAACATATACTTCTTTTTTTTTACTGAATAAGAAATTTTTCATTAATCACAAAATAGCCGAGGCCATTACAATCAAAGGAAAATCTGAAAATACAAGAAAATAAAATTATACAATGATTTAAAAAAATCATGATAACAGACAAAAGCCACACTCAAAAAACTTGGGTGGTTAGGAGATACTAATATAAAAACTAGTAAGATAAACCAATACATAATCTTCTTCTTCGCAGCATCTCCATCGCAATCCTTGAACCACAGAGGCAGGAGAAGATCAATTTCAACATCTTCCTTAGGGATCGACAATTTATAGGACCATGGGCGTATCAACCGTCCTACAAATTGCCTCGGGAAGATGTAGAAAGTTGATAAAGGGCCCAGATCAAGTTCGGGTTGAAATATTTCTACTTCTATCAACTATAATCAGAGTTTTGTGTAATTAGTTGGATTGATTTTTTTTTTTTTTTTGGGAAAATGACTTGCATGGTCCTAATACTATTTATCAAGACACGATAAGTTCCCAAACTATTTTGACTTCTTTCAAGATCCTGGAACTATTTTCGCATCTTCTACGTAGTCCTGCCACCAGTTTGACTAGCGGATTCCGGCTAAAACTATGCACGCCCCTCTTACGTGAGTTTTAAACAAGAGCAAAAACGTCCTAAAATAGGCAACAACCACAAATCACTCAAATCCCCCAATATAAGAAGAAAATGACATAGCCACACTTGTGAATTAGAGGGATTAAAGGGAATTTAGGGTTTCGGGTTTGAGAAAATCGCGATGAATTTAGGTTAAATGTTCTAGATTTTTCCCTTTTTGTGTCCTATTTTTCACATGTGCACCGTGTGTGGTGATGAATTTTGTGATGTTTTTGCTCTTGTTTAAAACTCACATGAGAGGTGTGTGCATAATTTTGGTCGGAATCCACCAGTCAAACTGGTTACAGGACTTCGGAGAAGCCATAGAATTAGATTTAGGACCTTGCGAGAAGTCAAAATAGTTTGGGGACCTTATCATATCTTGCTAAATAGTTTCAGGATCATGCAAGTTATTTTTCCTTTTTTTTTCTTGAAGTTTTTCCATTTTTGATAAGATATAGTGAAAGAAAATGTATGGTGAATTGTGAGTAGCAATTGCTAAATTTTGGTGTTTGTACACTATATTTTTTTACATCTTTCTAGTTGGTAATGTTATATAGACATAAGAAACAAAAATAATCCCTAAAATTTCGATTCTATAACAATTACTCCCTCCCGAGAAAATGAAAAAAAAAAAATGTAATATTCACATTTCTCTTTTAGTTTTTTTGCACTCTCACCCCTTTATTTTGTTAGTGAAAATACCTTAATACCAAAATTCAATAAATCCAACTGAAATCTGATACTACAAGATAATCATAGGCAAAGGTATTAAAGTCAGTTTATTTAAAAGGGAAATTGACATGTTTGGTCCTCAAACTATTTCTCAAATAATTGAGTGGTCCTCATGCTTTTTTTACTTCCCATTTGGTCATGAATGTTATATCGCGCTTCCTAACCAGTCCCAGCACCACCACCCACGGTCGTTTCCGGCTAAATCCCTCTTTATGCAGTATTTATACTCCATTGATGATCCCAAAAGTATTTTCAAGCTTTCAAGATGGTCCTATCATCATCTTCTTCATCATCCAAGATCCATCGCCCGAACACCAACCATTTCTCTCCCAAATCCGACCACCAACACCGCCTACCCACAATATATCTCCCAGAATTCGACCACCAAGCCGCCACCAACCAATTTTGACCAACCCAAAAATGGAATCACAAGAATAATTATTAGACTTCAAAATCCTAACTAGAAAGAAGTCTTGAGCGTGGGACGTTGATGGTGGAATTTGAGAGAGAAATTGTGGCTAGACGGCTTTGGTGGTCGAATTTGGGCGGCGATGGATCTTGGAAGATGAAGAAGATGATGTTACGACCATTTTGGAAGCATGAAAATACCTTTGAGATCATCAAGGAAGTATAAATACTGCATAAATAGTTATTTGACAAGAAACTACAGTGGGTGGTGGTGCTGGAACTGATTAGGAAGCGCGAAACACGATTCAGGATCAAATGGGAAGTAAAAAAAGAATGAGGACCACTTAATTATTTTAGAAATAGTTTGAGGACCAACCAGGTCAATTTCCGTTTATAAAATAAAAATGAAAATAGTGCAAAAAATTAAATTGTGAGTGCAAATAATATTTTCCAAAAAAAAAAAATCTATATCATTATTTGAGTGTTCGTGTCTCTCTTCTTTTCTTTGTGACAGTATGGTTAAAAGAAATTCATTTATCAGTAAAGTGGTTGTAGTATAGTGGTAAGTATTCCCGTATGTCATGCGAGTGATCCTGGATTCGATCCCCTACAACAACGCTTTATTTTTCCCCCTCCATTTTTGTCCAATTCATTGTTCAATGAATTCCCTTTCTCGATCATATAGTTCTTGAAATTGAAATTTTCATGTGGCATTTTTTTCTTAACAGATTCTTCTTCTTTTGTGACAATTGCATAAATGGAAAAAGAAAACGAAACGGATTTTCCCACAAGAACCCATCATACTCATTTCCACAGTCTTCATGAGAATGAAGTTTGGGACTCCAAGCAAGAGAGATAATAAACGAATTTGTAGAAGGAAAATGAATTGGGGAGTTGGGGGTTTTCTAGTTCTCAATTTTTGTGGAAAAATGGAGATTGGTGCCAATAAAGAGGATAAAAGTTGACCTATGCAAATAAAGAGAATTAATAGGCAATTGAGTCATCAACGTATTTGCGTTTAGTCATTGTCATCATTTTAAGCAAATTTTAACTTTTTGAGTCCCCAATGTATTTACGGGCTGCCAATTTCATCATTCCGTCTAAAACTTCAAAATATTCTATCAAATATGATGATGCGGCCTAAGAGGGTTAGAACACTCTCTCTCCTAAAATATATGCTATTAAATGTGGGAAAAATAAGTAGCAGATATATGGTTTTTGAATTCTAAACTAATTGTTTCTATGTTTCTGCGTCTATTTCCTTCTGGTAGGCAACTATTTAGTATTTCCTGTTTCTTCTTTCTTCATGGGCTCATTTGTAATTTTATGTGTTTTTACCTTTGTGGGGGGTTTTTTTTCTTCTTGATCTTCATCTCAAGAATGTCAGATTTCTTACTCAAATAAGTTGATGACCATGATGATGAAATGCTTCTAGCTATTGCTGAAGAATTAGGAGTCTTGTTGTTGTTGGATTTCTTGAAATTAATTGGGATGTGAGGTTGTGATGTTGGGGGAAATAATTCAAGATTCAACAAGTATTTGACAGAAAAGGGGGTTGAAATCTATGAAATATGAATAGAGGGAAATGGAGATTTTGGGATTTCGACTCTTTCCCTACCAGTCCCAGCCAAGAAGACAAAGTAATGGAAATTTTGTGATGTTTCCCTCTGTGTGAAAACAAGCATGAACACCATAACAAATCAAAATAGAGAAAAATGTTAATAAATTGTACAAAGATATAAACACAGAGTATGTTATAGACCAAAGAACAATCAATATGAAGAATTCAAGTTGTAGAAGAATTCATATCAGCCAGAGAAATGAAAAGAGAGTCGTCAATGGTGGTGCGCAGTGGTGGATGGAGGAAGAAGAAGTTTAAAGAGGAGAATAATTTTTTTCCTATTTTGCCGTTGCAGGAACAGAGTGTTCTAACTCTGTTAAGCCACGTCACCATATTTGACGGAATGATGACTTTGGTAGCCCATAAATACAGATGGAGATTCAGAAAGTTAAAAATTTGCTAAAAAAGATTAAAGTGGTTAAGCGCAAATTCGTTACTGACCCAATTGACTATTAATTCCAAATAAAGATTATAGACAGGTTCATAAACATAATTTATTATGTCAAGTTAAATACTGTATTTAACTATATAACCCCTTTCGATATCTCTCAGACCAGTGGCGGATGTAGAATGGTGGCAGCGGGATCACATGTTCTCGATGAAAACAAAATTAAATTAATATATATGATATTTTTTCTTTTATTTAAATAATAAATGTATAAATGACTCCATACAAATTTTTAAATTATCATGTGCTCCTGTTATTCTTTATTTCTAGATCCGCCTATCTCGGACAATCTTTTGTGATAAGAATTAGCATCGATTATAACCTTAACTCCGATTAGCTTCATCCCCCTTTCTCTCTCTAAGAGTATAAATTATCCCCCTTCTCTCTAGAGATATTTTCCCCTGACTAAGGTCATGTTGGTCTCCCTGTCCTACTTATTTTGATCTTTTCTTGTGCCCTTTCTCATCTGTCTTTATTAGGTTCTGTATCCTCTTTCAATTTCTTGCTACCTTGTTTTTTTTTGTATCTGATTTCCTTTGTGCCCTCCTTGTACTTGGTTTTATTATGGATCCTGATGTAGCTCTTTTACTTACACATTCTTGTGACCAAGGGCCTCACTCGGCGGGTTTCCTCTTAGTAGCAAAAATCATAAATGAGAAACGAAAAAATCTCAAGGCATTTATTACCACTTGAAATACCCGTAGGCATTTGCAATACCCGAAGGAGAGAACTTTAGAGGGGGATTAATAAGGTTCTCAAACTTTTTATACTTTTCTACCCAAGTCTTTTTCTAAGTGATCACCTTAACAACAATTATGTTCATTAAGCATATAAGGTGAATTAAATGATTAACACTTAGATGACTTATGTGTGTATATGCAACACATAGGAAATACAAGACAATGAATATGATCAAGGATTGTCTAGATCAATATTCCTATATGCAAAGCTCGTAAAAACAAACACACAAGTTATGAGAAATAGCAGTTAGCAAGATATATATAAGCTATAAATATTTCTAAATGCAATTCCTATGCCCAGCCCAAGCCAAGGGTAGATATAACAAGCAAGTTGATCAACTCTAAGTAAACAATTAAAACTCATACAATCAAGTTCATGTGAATATAAGCACAAGTATAAATTAAGAACTTGAAAGTAAAGAGATAGAGTTAGAAGATCAAACACAAGGATTTAGAGTGGTTCGATTACAAAAGATCTACATCCACTACCTTGGGACACATCCAAGGATTTTGGCAACTTTCCACTATGCTTGTCTTGAGAGATTACAAGGAAAGACAAACCAACTAATGGTCTTTTACACACTCATGTAACCTTCCGCCCTTGGGAACTCTTTCTCTAACCTGGTCTACTATGAGGTTTTACGAATACATCAACCCTACTTCAATTTAGGGTTCACCATTCACTCTAGTTCTTATGATTACAAGAAAAATCCACTCCAACTAATGGAGGCCCAAAACCACCACTCTCACAAACAAGCCTTACCACTCAACCCTTTATAAATAAAGATAATCTCAAGACATGAGATTTTACATTTAAACTCAAGAAAAAGAAATCCCTCTAAGGATTGGATATTACAATGAAAGCTCTAATTCGTATTTGAGAATGAAAGAATAAGTAGATGAATGTCTTTCTCAAATATAAATATTTTGAAGAATGATTTGAAGAATTTAGCTTAGGAAAGTGTTAGATTTGCTTGTCTAAAACTTATAAACTAAGGCCCCTCTATTAGCTTTGAGCAAAGAACAAATTGCAGCCTTAAAGGCTTTTTATAGGGTCCAAAAATTGCAAGCAAATCGAGTTAAAAAGGCTGTACTTTTTCCTAGAGAAGACAGCTTCGGTCGACCGGACTAGGCAGTCGGTCACCCGAAGTAGTCTGAAAGTTAAGTTCAAAGACTTCAGTCTTGATCTCGGTAGACCGAGATAAGTGGTCTAGTCGACTTAGGCAAGGTGTCGGTCGACCGACCTAAAGTAGGTCTTCCGATATTTTTATAGCCGTTGGAGTCTTGGAACATTCAAAAGTGATAAAGTACAAAAGACACTTCGGTCGACCGTACTTCATCAGGTCGCCCAAGGTCTAGGACCTGGTCGACCGGACTTTAGTCCATAAATGGTTTTTCCACTTGATCAACTTTCTAATGTTCTCAAACTCATGCTTAAGTGTTTTTGAAAGATATTGAAAACATTTTAAAGATCTTAGGCATTAACCAACACTTGAAGAAAGTTTTGCAAAACCTTTGAAAGATTAAATCAAAGTATGAAATATGGTTTTGAAAACATACAAGAGTATGAGCTTCATCATACTATAAACTATCATTCATCAAATAAGATTAGTCACAAGAATATACTTATAAGCATCTTGACTAATCTTCTTCTTGGTCTTCAAGTTTTCAAAATGAGTTCCTCTTTGAGGTTGGACTTGAGACCTTTGATCAACCTCTTCTCGTGATGAAGTCATTTGTAGTTTTGTCAAGTTGTAGCATCTTGAACTTCAAAACTTGTTGATCTTCCTTTGATTTTGGAATATCTTTCAATAACATTGTGAATTACCTTTAAGCTTGTACCATTGAAGACTTGCAAAATGTAGCTTCTTCTTGTTGTAGAATGATCTTTAATGTCCACAAGAAGATATATTTCAATGCTTGTGTGAGTTCATAATAGCATAATAGCCTAACATTGAAACACAAACTCACACAACCATTAGAACTTCTGAATGTCTTGTTATCATCAAAATAAGATTTATCACATTAGCCCTTAGAGCTTACACCACTATGGTTAATGCTTGGAAAGTGGAATTTAAGGTTTTTAGATCTATCTTAGAGAGAATTTAGTCAGTATACTTTCAACAACGAAAAATATATGACCAAAGTTCTGAATTGGGGGTCGTGGAATTATAGAGGATCACTGGCGGTGTTAATATGGCCTGAATATATGACTGTGGAAAGAGCTACATTTCATTGATACTCCATTTTGGGTTCAAGTTCATAACATACCTCTGAATCGTATGAATCTGGATAATGCTGTCCGATTTGGGAATTTCTTGGGTGAGTTTATTGAGACAAACATTGATTCTCCTTCTGCATCCATGGAAAAAATGATTTATGTAAAACAAAGATCCAAATCAGTAAACCTTTGAAAACTGGTTTTTTCATGGAGATGGATGATAGCTCTAAAAGGTGGGTTATGTTTAGATATGAGAGATTAGCTGATGTGTGCTACAATTGTGGTATTTTGGGGTCACTTAGAAGGATCTTGCCAGAAGATGAAGGCTCAGGACACCGATCATATAGAAGAGTCTATGAGCTTGGGACCTTGGATGAAGTCTGGATTTGTTGGAAAAATGGGAGTTAAGCAGTTACATAATGAGATAAAAACTTGTTGTGGAGGTTTCTTCGGAAGCTGCGTGTGGTGGTGCAGCAAAGACGGTGGCTGAACGTATGGATGAGAAGCTAATGGGAAGGACTGAACTGTCATCGGAGTAGGATTACACTGTGGCGGTGGAAGCTCCGAAACAACCGTCTAGCAGAGTGAAGGCGGTTGAATGTGACGGCAATGCGGCTAATGGGATGAGGTTGGTTGTACAAACATCTAATCTACTCACTGACCTAGAGGTGACTGGTTGTGAGGTTTTTGGTTTTGCACCGGGTCTGACCCAATTTTTTGAGGACCCGGGTGAGTATTTTCTTAACAGACCAAGTCTACCAGCTCTTGGCCCAAGCCGTGTACCAGCTGGCCCTTGTGATGTTAGTGACCTTAGCCCAAACTATAATATTTCTAACATTTCACAATGTAACCCCCTGAATTCTTTTAAAAAAAGGATTGAGCCTGGGACTTAAAGTCTTTACCCATTTCCAGCTAAACACAGTGCCTAACTTTATTCCTATAAACCAGCCCGTTTCAACCCTAATCCGTAAGAGACCACTACCACTCTCATTTACTAATTCAAAGAGACTTAAGTCCCAATGTTAATGTTGATATGACCCAGATCCACCAAATTAACTATAGTTTTAAACAATCATACCCCCATCTTAGTACTAGCCTACCTGATATAATAACCCAAATATATAATACCCACTTGACCCGATACCATTTTCCTTTATACCCGTCAGATTTTAGAAATTCCATAGAAGCAAATGAAACAGGAACGGTGACAGATGAAGGGCTGAAATCCCTTACTTCTGGCAGTGGTGGTGATATGGAATTTGTTGAGGAGACTTCCATTAATCTGGTTAGGAAAAGGGATTGTTAGTGTCAAGAGGGATAAAAGATCATTGGTTACTTTTTGGGAGCTTGGAATCTCGGGTAATCGAAACCCCAATGCAGAGTACTGTGGTCCCCGTATTGGATGAGGATGAGGTAAGTCTTGCTAATTCTAGTTCCATTAGTAGCCCTGTTTGTATTTTATCTGAATTGGGGACGAATCCTCTAGTTCAGATTCTGTGGATGATTTGGCAATTCGGGGGAGTGTTTGAGTGAGGTGGTTGATGTTGTTCCAGCTTTTTAGAAGACCCATTTCAGGTCTCCGGAATTCCAATGATTCTCATATCGTGGAATTGCTGAGGTATTACCCGAACCTCGGTGACCACTACTATGCGGGATATTATTAGGACTTACAAACCTTCCATTATTTTTTACAAGAATTGAAATGTTTTTCTTCCCCCAAAATTGCTTCTGTTTTCAACTCGTTAGGATTTCCTAATTTCTCTATTACACCGTCTGTAGGTCGCACTTGAGGGTTAGCCTTGGCGTGGCATGACTCTGTTGATCTCAATATTATTGGTTCCTCTCCTTATGTGATTAGTGTTTTAATTGTATCTAGGCCGAATGATTTGCCTTGGCATTTGACTTGTGTGTATGGCCTTCCTAAAAATAAATATAGATATGGGTTATGGGATGACCTTAAACAAGAAGCCGAGGTTTTTTTTTGGACCGTAGCTTGTCATTGGGGATTTCAATGCTGTCTGTAACCAAACTGAGAAAAAAAATGGGTAGACCGGTTACATCCTCTAGCTCTGGAGATTTTGGGGATTTTTTGGATAGTTTGGGGCTGATAGATGGTGGTTTTTCTGGTAATCTGTATACTTGGAAGAATAAGAGGATCGGTGAGGCTAACATTCAAGAGAGTTTGAATATGGGTGTTTTGAATGGTTAACGGAGGACCTTGTTCCCTAAAGCTAAGTTTTTACATCTCTCTGTTATTAACTCGGATCATAACCCCATTCTTCTTGATACTTCACCTTTTTATCCTCAGGGCAAGGCCGTTTCATTTTGAATCTATGTGGATTATAGATCCGGCTTCTAATCTTGTAGTTGAAGGGGCTTGGAATTGTGATATGTCTGGTCCTGCTCATTTGTTTTTCAGTATTAAACTCTTGAGGACTAGGTCTGCCTTGAGGAAATGGAATAAGTCTTCTTTTGGGCATATTCCTTCTGCTATTAAGCAACTTAAGTCTGATATTGATGTGCTCCAAGCCCTCGATCAGAATTCTGTTACTATTGCTCTTGAATCTGATAAACAGGTGGAACTTGCTGAATATCTTAGAAGAAAATAAAATCTTTGGAAGGACAAATCGAGAAATTCTAGCATCAATGAGGGGGATGCTAATACCAGGTTCTTTCACCTTTCAACTATTATTGGGAGGAGATTTAATTGGATTGACCAGTTGCAGAAAGATTATGAAAAATGAGAAACGGATTGGTATAGGATTGATAACCTTTTTGACCAATACTACACCAATCTGTTCTCCTCTTCATTTCCTTTATCTTTTGATGATCTTTTTTTTTTTTTTTGAAATAAAAGTACTGGAATATCATTAATCATAATCTAGGGTTACATATGGTAGGAGAAAACGCGGAGGCTCTCCAAACCATTGTGAGGAGGTCTTAAACCTCCTTGCGTGATTAGCTAATCTATCAGCAGCAATATTACAAGATCTGTGCACAAAATGATAAATTAGCTATGCTAGGCCCTAAACAATTACGTATCTGGCTAACCATATGTCCTAATGAAGAAAAATCCTCATTTGCCTAGTGGACTTGATTAACTAGAGCTTGACAGTCACTTTCGATGAGCAGCGGTTGATATCCTTGATTCATAGAAAATCAAAGTCCCTCAAGCAGTGCCTTTGCTTCAACGTATTCAGGGCATGGGGAGTTTGGGGCGATTGTTGCAGCTCCTGCGACAAATGATCCTGTATGATCCCTAGTACTGTGAAACGGACCTGCCCGGTCCGCGGCGGGCCGGCCCGTGCGGGCTCAATGCAAAATGGGGCGGGGCGGGGCGGGGCGGGCTCAATTTTTGCGGATCTATGAATATTAGGCCCCGCAAGCCCGCGGGCCCAGACTGATTTTTCCAATTTTTTTTTTGTTTTTGTGTAAAATGGGATATATTAATATGCAACTGCAACTGCCAAAATCAAAGACATCCAAATATAATCCAACTGCCAAGTGCCAACATACAAATAAATAAAAAGACATCCAAATCAAAGACATTAACAGGAAAGAGATTGTCGGACTCACTCATGATTTCCTATGTATGCATCTTTTTTTAGAAAACGTTCTTCTCTAATGCTAGTTATTTATTTACTTTGAAAATAACAAATTTGTTATTATTATTATTATTTTCAGGAAATTACAGGGGTTTACTTTTTTCGAGAAAGTGGTAGAACCATCAAATCTTCTGCTCTTTCATACAATACAAAGGTTCTACCACCCATTGCAACACATGATTTAAACAATTAAACATGATTGCGAGGGGATAATTTCAGAGCTTTACTTGTATTAGGCCCCAGATTGGAGAAGTCGGACACCGGTACTGGCTGCTGTTGCTGCGTTTTGGAGAAGTCGCCGGACTGGAAGTCGGACACGGGACTGGAACTGGAAAGTCGGACACCGGTGCTGGCTGCTGCGTTTTTTTGATGGAATGAAATTAGGGCTAAACCTAAACGACCAACAAAGAGAGTAATATATTTGTATATATTTACATTCTTAGCCCCTCAACTCAGCAAATATTATAAAACATATATTTTTTTTAAATACCCGCGGGCGGCCCGCGGGCCTCTTGATCCGCCCCGCACGGGCTGCGAGCCTTGCGGACCGGGCTTAAAAAGCCCGCATTTTTGCGGATTTGCAATTCCTAAGCCCATACCCGGTCCATTCATTTGCGGTGCCTCGGCCCATTTTGACAGTACTAATGATCCCTGATGACGAAGCCCATTCCTCCGTAGTTCTCATACCATGCTCCATCAATATTAAGTTTAAAGAAACCTTCGTGGGGAGCCTGCCAGCTATAATTAGGTTTTTCCATAGGCCTTTCGGGGATTTCTTCCGTAGCATCTGGTGAAAATATTTTTGCCTTTCCCTTCAGTATATATCGTATCTGCTCAGCATTGGGCAAGGATCGGCCATTTCCATTTAAACCTTAAGATGAAGCAAAGATGTTACTATATTCAGCAGCATAGATGAGGGCAAGATTGGCAATTTCCTCCGGCAGTTTCCGCTTTCCTTCAAAAACAGCTTTATTACGATTACACCATATTTTCCATGCAAAGGGAGTAGAAACATCTTCGCTAGCTTAGAGGATAGGCAGGAGACAAAAAGGGAAAACATCCCTCTTGAGTATTTCCTGAATGTCGAAAGTAGTATTGTTCCATACATCTAGAGCTGATAGGCATAGAAAGAGAGCACGTGCTGCAGTTTCAATAGCCTCATGACAGATAGGACATTGTGATTTAATGGATTTTACCCGCTTAGATAGATTTTGGCAAGTTGGCAGAATTTGTTGGAAGATCTTCCATATAAAGCTTTGAATTTTCGGGGGAATAACCAGCTTCCAAATGTTTTTCCAGTGATCGACAGCGTTGTTCGATGATGTCGAAGGCTTTTCATCTTTGCCATTTTGGATATCTATTTGAAGGTGATATCCGGATTTGACAGAGTACCCATTTATTTCCTCATATATTAACCCTTGAACCGTCACCTATTCTCCATTTCAATCCGGCCTTGAGTAATTCTATTCCTTTTAAGATTCCTTGCCAGACTATAGAGGTTTGTCCTTTAAATTGGACATATAGGAATCGTTCTTGGGGAAAATACTTAGCTTGGAGGATCCTGGAGCAAAGTGAGAGCGGTTGATGAAACAATACGCCAACCTTGTTTAGCGACAAGTGCTTTATTAAAAGCTGCTAAGTCACGAAAACCTAGGCCTCCTTGGTCTTTTGGCTTGCAAAGGGTAGCCCAAGCTCGCCAACATATTTTCCTTTTATTCTCCTTTCCTCCCTATAGGAATGTACGCATCATGTTTGTGAGGGAATCAATAATATATTGAGGGAGAACAAAACATGACATTACATATGTTGGAATGGCCTGGATTACAAACTTGATAAGAACTACTCTGGGCTGCAAAGGACAAAGTCTTCTATTTCCAATTACTGAGTTTTTTCCAGACTTTGTCCACTACAAACTAGAAAACCTCATTTTTTTTATCGTCCTGTCATATATGGTAGCCCAAGGTATTTTCCTTTCCCATCTCCCTCAGGAATCTGTAAAATGGAGAAAGCGAGATCTTTAATATCCTCAGGGGTTTCTTTACTATATAACAAGTTTGATTTGTCATAGTTTATTAATTTACCAGAGCAGATTTCATATGTACTTAATATCTCTTTAAGCCGCCTTAAGCAGGATTCCTCCGCTTTGGCGAAAAAGAGAGAGTCATCCGCAAACAGCAAATGCGTGACAGAAGAACTCATGCTGAATTGGAACCCATGAAGGAGCCCACTTTCCTCAGCTGATCGTACCAAAGAGGATAACCCGGCTGTGCAGATGAGAAAAAAGAAAAGGTGATAAAGGATCTCCCTGTCTGATTCCCCTAGTTGGAGTGAAAGAACTTGTTGGTACCCCATTTAGTAAGATGGAGTATCTCACAGTTCTAATGCAATTCATCATAAGAGAGAGAAATTTTGGGGGAAATTCATACATGCCATCACCATTTCTAGATAGTTCCATTCAACTCTATCAAAAGCTTTGCTCATATCTAGCTTAAGGGCCAGTTGATGAGAGCCGTTTGGTTTGACTGTGTCGAGGCTATGAAATACTTCAAAGGCAATAATAGCATTGTCCGTTATGAGCCTTTTTTTTTAGAAAAAGCACTTTGGGTTTCGTCGATCAGGGAACCCATAACAAGCTTTATCATGTTTGTCAATATCTTTGAAATGAGTTTATATATGACATTACATAGACTAATTGGTCTAAAGTGTGCCATAGAGATAGGTTTTTTTTATCTTGGGTATGAGAGCAATGTGCGTAGAATTTATAGCTGCTATACTATCTCCATTGTTCAACACCCCAAGAATAAACCTGGTTACCGATTCACCCAAGATATGCCATAGCTTCTGAAGAAAGAGGGCATGCATCCCGTCAGGGCCCGAGGCTTTGTAAGGATGCATTTACTTTAAAGCTTTCAATATTTCATCCTGAGTAAAAGGTCGCTCGAGTTCATCAAACTCATGGGCATTTAACTTATTAGTAAGTAATTGAGGCGAGAGACTAGCTCCGCCAGAATTTGCTGAAAAAAGCTTCTCATAGAAATCAACGGCAACTTTTTCTATGGCTTCCTCCTCGGTATGAATTTTGCCATTAGAATCCACAATTTCTTCAATATAGTTCATATTTTTCCTTTGTGAAGCCTTATTGTGAAAATAAGTAGTGTTCCTATCACTCTCAGCTTACCAAGTTGCATTCTTGAAGTTCCTGAGCTTTTTCCAAATCTTTGGAGATTTCAAGCTCTTTTGAGAGCGAATATTCAGGAAAACCTCGATTTTTCTGGATTGCCTCAAGCTCTCTTTGTTTTGTATCAACATTTTTTTTCCAATTCCCCTATAACCTTATTGCTCCATTTTAAAAGATCATCTCTAAAATTTGAGAGTGATGTACTAAGGCTTTCTGTCGTTGTTTTCCCGTAGGAGAAATCCACGTACGGGTTGCATATTCAAGAAACTCAGACTCTTTGAACCAAAAAGGCTCAAAGGGGAGCGGTCTAGGCTTTTTACTTCCTTTCTTTCGATTTTTCTGTGTCGGAGGTATACCAAGTAAGATAGAAAGATGGTCACTATCTTTTGTAGGTAAATGTTGTAGTTTAAGTTTTGGAAAGAGACTTTTCCATTCTTGGTTGGCTAGGCCTCTATCTAGTCTAACAAAAACTTCCCCACATTATCTCGAAAATTGCACCAAGTATAGGGACTACCAATATAGCCCAGATCATGTAATCCGCAATCAGAAAGTACTTCACGAAGCAAGTTGAAGAATTCCAAAATAAACATAAACCACCACTAAGGCCATTACGACTTACAGAAAATTGAAAAGAAAAACCTAACTTAATATGAACAAAATCCATTGAACAAGTCAAGGCCTTTGTTTCAGAAAGAAAAGCTATAGCTGGATTGTGCACTTTACATAAGCGCACTAACTCTTGAATTGTCTTGGAGTTGTTAATTCCTCGACAATTCCAAGCTAAATAACTCATGGATCCAGGTGGGGTCGCTTAGCAACCTCCACCTTACCCTGATTTTCGGCAGGAGCCCCCGAAGGACAAAAGTCCTCAATAGCAAGCAAGTCTTCAACCTCAAGCAAATCATCAAATTCATCAAAGTCATCTTCAGAGAATATGGGCTTGTGCTTCCAGTTTGGAGAAAAGTCTGAGTCATCAAATTTTAAAGCATCCCAAACTAGCTCATTATTATTTTTTATTTCGAGCTCCAAAGGCCCTTCATAGCCCAGCTCAGAGTTTTGAGGCTAAATTGCCAAAGGCCTAGGTTCAAGGACAGTTTTAAAGTGTCCAATTTCAGCAATATCATTATCCGTAACCACATAGGCATGGTTCGGCTTTGTCCGTGAAGTCAGCCCTTCAGCGGACTTAATTATAGCATTAAAACTTTGCTTCAGCCCAATAGAGTTTGGTCCAGCAGCATCCGGACCAGTAGAGCTTGATCCAACTGCTCCTGGGACATTCAGTTCAGGTAAAGGCAGCCCAGCTGAAAAAAACCCAGCAGCGAGCGGTCCAGTATTGCACGGCCCAGCAGCCCGCGCCCCAGCAACACACGGTCCAGCATCTGGCGATCCAAAACCATGTGGTCCACCCAAACAAGGCCCAGAGACATATGACCCAGAGCCTCCCGGCTTGGTATATCCCGGTTCAGAGGCTCCCGGTTCAGCAAAACATGAATTTTTTACGCCCTTTTACTCAGGAACCCTAAATGTAGCCCTCAAACCAGTGTTCTTTGCCGCTGTTTCTCTGCCGCGCCGCCGCTACTGCGGCTCCCGAAGATCAAGGCTCTGTTTCTTAGCCGCCGGCGATTGGCCCGTGCCACCATCCGCTTCTCTCTTTTTCTGAGAGTGCGGCTTCCTCAGTGCCAAGCCCCGATGTCCCCGTTCTCTACCCGCCATAGTCCCTCTTCCAAAATTCCTTCCACCTCTTGGACCTTCCCCCCTTCTCCGATTAGCCACCATAGATGCACTTAAGAGTTTTAACAGAATGCTTAGCTCCGAAATTTTCCAAAATCCCTTTCCTCGGCTTCCTCCTCAGCTGCCTCCCTCCGGTCATCAACTACCGGACCATCCTCAACTCCGGCAGCCCCCGCAGAAACAGCAACATGTATGGGTTGATTAAAGTGAACAGTGCAAAAATTGTGGATATTTGCTTGCCAAACTGTCTTCATCATAGGATCAAATTGGTAATTTTGTATGTGTGCAGGTTGAACCCTGCCTGGTAATTCCGGGCAATCAATGGGAAAGTGGTCAAACATACCACAATAATTGCAGAAAGCGGGTAACCGCTCATATCGAAACAGCCCTGGAAAGTTCCAATGTTAGGGGTTGTTCCCTGAAGCATACGACGTAGGGGCTCAGCCACATTGATCTCCGCTCGAAACCGGTAGTACCAAACTCCTTCCATCGTTTCATTCAATTCCACAGTTTCACAGTTGTTTAGAGTTTTCGCAATTTTAACACCCATGTCTTCTGTTAATAGAATGCCTGTTTTGAAGTATAGATGCATCCAAATTGGACACATAATAAACATCGCATCGCAGATGAGGCTATTTCTAGCAATACGCTTAGTGACCAAGAGGACATTTTCAAAGCACCAAGGGCCCTCATTGATCACAAAGGCAGCATCTTTTTCACTGAGAAGGTAAAAAACATAAGTATTTCGAGCCATTTTTTGATAGCGAGCATTACACTTCCAGGATCGTCCTAACATATTGGTAAAATAACGTGGCAGATGGTCATTAACATGGACAAACCGACCAACAAGCGAGACCTTGTTGCCCGACAATCCACCTTGAACGTCATCATTCTCAAAAGCTATGGTTTGCTTTTTCGAACCGCGGAGAGAAAAGCTCGTGAGCTTTGAGACAAGATCCGAGACGTTGGCCATGGAATAATTTGGTTGCTAGAGTACTAGCACGAAACAAAAAAATACCCGAATGTTTAAGGATGTTGTGGGCAACAATAAGTAAGTTATGACGTTTATAATACAGTCTACGTCTGGAAAAACCTAGAGTTTTTAAGAGTCCTATTACAATTGGATGATATAATTGTATAGAGAATCTTAGTACTTCCATAACTTCAATGAAGATAGTCTTCCAATTTGGTTGGTATACTATATTCGTTGTAGATACGCTAGGATTCTGTAAATCCTGTGTGGTAAAAAACTCAAGGAAATATAAAAGTGAATAAACTCCATTAGATTCTTGAGAGGTAGAAGAAATCTCCTTGGGGAGAAATCTTAGAAACTCTCGGATGCCGAGAGAGAGAGTTTTTAAAATTAAATTTATAGTCCAATGTTACAATTTGCTTATCTTTTGATGATCTGATCCCTCTATCTTCTGATCCTTGTACTAATCTTGATCTCTGTGTGGCTCCTATTGAAGATGTTATCAGAGAGGTTTTGTTTTCCATGGCTGGTTCCAAAAGTTCGGAGCCGGATGGTATGTCTATTGATTTCTACAAGGCTTTTTGGAACATTATCAGGGATGATGTTTGTAGTTCTGTACAATTTTTCTTTAATTATGGTGTTATGAAGAATTCCTTTAATAAAATGTTTTTGGCTCTTATTCCTAAAAAAGAATATACCTAGTAAAGTGGAACATTTTAGGCCAATTTCTTTGTGTAATGTGTGCTATAAGATCATTGCGAAGATCCTTGCTAATAGGATTATACCTTTTTTGACTACTCTTATTTCTCCTACCCAATCTGCATGTGTGCCTGATAGGAGCATAACTGAGAATTCGATCATTAATCAAGAAATCATGCACTATATTAAGAATAAGAAAGGAAAAAAATGGGTTATGGCTATCAAGATTGATATGGCTAAGGCTTATGATAGGGTAGAGTGGGATGTGCTTGCTCAGATTATGTTGAATCATGGTTTCTCTCATCAATTTGTGCGTCTCATTTATGTTTGGATCTCGAAATCTTCGTTTCTCTGTGCTTATTAATGGGTCTATCTTTGGTATTTTTGGAGCTTCTAGAGCTATTAGACAGGGGATCCTATGTCTCATGTGCTATTTGTTATTTGTTATTTTCTCCTGTCTAGGATCATTACCTCTGCTGAAATTAGGAGTGATATCCATGGTATTAAGATGAGCAGATTAAGTCCTACGGTCTCTCATCTTATGTATGCTGATGATCTGGTTATATATGGGCATGCTACTCTTGAGGAAGTTATGAATATTAAAAAGTTCTTATCTCTCTAATGTGGATGGTCTGGGCAAGAGGTTAGTGGGGATAAATCTTGCATTCATTTTAGCTCTAATGTTGCTGAGGGTCTTCAAAATGACATCTGTGATACCTTAAGTATGTCTCATTGTGATCATCACATCAAACATCTTGGATTACCATTCTGTAAGCCTGCTAGTAAAAAAACTGTCTTTCTTAATATAATGGATAATATTACTAGAAAGCTTAGTGGGTGGAAAATGAGATGCCTATCCCAAGCGG
The DNA here is from genome assembly GCA_026122235.1 of Vinca minor. NCBI lineage: Eukaryota > Viridiplantae > Streptophyta > Magnoliopsida > Gentianales > Apocynaceae > Vinca > Vinca minor. The sequence continues at coordinate 5,635,856 of JAOCZM010000284.1, read as the reverse complement.
GTAGGAATATCCTCATCAAGTATGTGCTTCAATCTATTCTTGCCTACGATATGCAATCGGTTTCCCTGCCTATCTCTATTTGTGATGATATAGACAAGAATATTCAAAGATTTTGGTGGGGGTTTAAAGTGGGGATTCTAGATTTTTGTGCCTTAAAGGATGCGACTTGATTTGTTTACCTAAAGAGGCAGGTGGCCTGGGGTTTAGGAGAATTCGTGATATTAACCTTGCTTTCAATACTAAATTGTCTTGGGAATATGTGTGTTGATAGAGAGAAGCTTTGGGGTTAAACTATTACATTCTAAATATCTTGGTGAACAAGACTTGTTGCGTGCTCAGGTTTACAATAGACAAGCATCGTGGGTATGGCAAGCGATTTGGAAGAGTAAAAATAACTTGATTAAAGGTGTCTGTTTTAAGATTGGGAATGTTACTAAATTAGGAATTTGGACTGATCCTTGGGTTTCATCTATTCCTGATTTTAAGCCCCCTTCTTATTTAAAGCTTGACTCATCACCTTGGTTTGTTTCTGATCTTATAGATTCAACTACTCATTCTTGGAAAGTGGATTATATCAGCAGTGTTTTTCCTAATGACTTGACTAAATCTATCATTAGTATTCAAATTCCTTCAGTTATGGAACCCAATCTTCTTGTTTGGTCCCCCTCCAAGTCAGGGATATTCTCGGTTCGCTCTGCTTATCGAGTAAGCCAACAAGATATAACTTGTTCGATTTTTTCTCCTACTGCAGCTTCTACCCCGAGGTCAACTTGGAAGAGACTATGGTAGCCTCACCTTCATCATATGTATACACATCTCTTGTGGAGAATTCTGAATGATATCTTACCGTCCAAGACTAGACTCGCGGCTCTGTTTGATGTTGGTCCTTTATCCTGCCTTGTTTGTGGTGGATCTGGGGGATGGATTCTCTTCATCACTTATTTTTTATGTGTCCTTTGGTTGTGCTTTTATGGTGGAGGTCTCCTTGGAATATTATAATTGCTAATCTTAAGGATATGAATTTGGTGGAGTGGATTGACTGTCTCCTTAACCCTCTCTTGGTATTCCCCTTACATGAAATTGAAACTGATTAATTTACTAACTTTGCAGTGGTCGTTATGGAAGAGGTTTGGAAGGAAAGAAATTCTATTTTATTTTTGGAAATCTTCCACAATAAATGGATAGTATGTATGAGGATTTCCTCTTGCTTGCAAAGGAGTATACTTTGATTGCTGCTGGGAGACAACAAAAGACCAAGCCAAAGGTAATGTGTAATAAGTGATCTCGTTCACCACCGGATTGGATAAAAATAAACTTTGATGCTACTTACTCAGATGGGAATTATACGGTGGGGGCTATTTCTAGAGATGAACATGGCAAATTTTTGAATTGTTGTGTAGAAATTGGCCTTGCTCCTGATGTGTGCATGGCTGAGGCTATTGGAGCTCGGTTGGCTATTAAACTGACTTATTATTTTAAGCTTGATTACACTATCTTTGAAGGGGACGCTCTAAATGTTATATTCTCTCTCAAAGGTCATAAGGAAGCTTTGGAATGGCATGGTAGAACTGTAATTGAACAGTGTCGTCAACATGTTGACAAATACATTTGAATGATTCTGATAATTAACAATTTACATTTAAAGAAAGAAAACAAAAGAAATAGTCATCTCTGAAATGTTTGACCCTGTTTTTTTTTCTTTCTTTTGCGAAGTTGATTGACCCTATATCTACATGTGTATTGACTAATATTCCATACTTTTTTTAAGAGTTACTATTTGTGGTAAAATATAAGTTTTTTTTTACAATAAATCTGCATTTATAAACTTATTTGACTATACATCATTTTCTTTTCATATTCATTTTGGTCTATTCTGTCATGGACCAGGTCCATTGGACCATGCGGTCCAGATTTGGCCACATCACTGCATTTCTTTCTCTCTCCTCATTCTGCAGGGATGTGGCCAAATCTGGACCACATGGTCCACATGGACCCGGTCCATATCAGATATTTCCATTCATTTTGGTAAAAAATATGTAGTTCTAATGCAACTCTATTTTAATTTTTTTGTTCTTTGCAGTATTACGTTCGTCCCAAATTATTTGCAACATTTCACATTTTTACCAAGATTAAAAAATGATTGGAAAGCTATTAATATGAGAAATTTTTTCAAAATACCCTCAATTAATGACTGGAAAGTTATTATTAATGATTAGTTGAGTAATAAATTATATGTAAAACTGAAAAAGTAACAACAGAGATGCATTGATTTTTTAAACTTGACAAATAATTTAAAATGCCTCAAAAAGTGAAACGTTGTAAATAATTTGATATGAAGATAATATTAATTAAGAATATTTTAATTATTATGATTAGAATTTTAGTTTGTATGCAAACTCCTAAAAAAATTTATAAGTTGAATCTGAAGGAGTATTAAACACCAGTTACTCGTTGAAGTGCCAGCTCTTACTGGAAGGATAGCATGGTTAGAAAATTTCACTTCCCAAGATTTTACATACATAAATGAAACCATCATGCATGTGTATGACTATGACTTTTGAGGGTCCCTTTTAAATAAATGGCATCACGTGATACAAAAACTGGTGACCAAAAGTTCTCCAAAAATTGTTGTTTTTTTATTTATTAATCCAGGTTTTAATCCTGAGGCACTCAATACACCTCCTAAATTCGAGTACATGTGAATTTTGTTAATCCAATTCCAAATATTAAATTCAGTATCGGTTCGGTGATCGAACTCGTATTGCTTTACAATTCTCCTCTGCCATCAACAGCTGGGTAACCTGTTGGGTCCCAAAAACATTGATGAACATGAGAAAAGTACTGCTTCTCATAAACTAATAACAATATTTTGAAAACTTTGAATTCATTCTTGATACTATTATATTCACCCTTTCATTAAATAAAAAACCAATTGGTTTATTCTTTTTCTCTCGGTCTTATTCTTCTATTGGTGGTTCTGTTTTACAGCTCTTTCTTGTTTAATACCAAGTATATATATGTTTTTTTTTCTTCATATATATATGTGTGAAGTATGCTCAATCATTCATGAAAATCAATTGAGTTCAAGTGCAAGATTCTCTGATTATGAAAGGTGCCCTTTTCTTTTCTTGGTTTTCTTTGAACATTTTTTTTTTCTGTTTTATTGAATATATATGGTGTTTGTTTTGAGTTTTATTGTTGATAATTTTGATGGGTTATGGTGAATTTCTTGTTTTGATTTGTCAAGAAGTGGGTAATTCTTGTGGGTTTGTTTAGTTGGGGAAAAAAAAGAGTTGAAAAGTTCAATCTTGAAGTGTTCTTGAGGGGTGAATCTAGTTACTGATGCAGATTTGACCTTGTATAATGCGACCTTAATAATTCAGTGAAGTGAAATTCAATCTATAGATAATTCTTGTGCATTTGGGATGATGAAATTGATCACTTGTGATTGATTGAAAAATGTCGGTAACTGATGCTGCGGAGCTGGTTATTATCAATTTCTTGATCTTTGTAATTATATCGTTAGAATTTGAAGCCTCTTCATTATGGAAAAAATCGTTTGTCCCCAAGTGATGTTCTCATTCATATTCCAATCACTCAAAATTCGCCACGTGGATATCACTCCAAATCTACTTCTTCGGCAGTCATTATTCACTATGCCGAATTGTGTGTGGTTGAGACGTGCATAAACAACACTTGGGGACAGATGATTTTTTGTGCGTATTTATGGTGAAGAAATTGAATTGATGCCAATTATTATTAATTTTTCTTTTTAACTTACCGTGGTCTCTAGAATCCCAGCCCTTGGATTCAAACACTGGCTCCATCAAAAAAAGATTCAAACAATGGCAGTTGCTAATGCATGACAAAGAAGCCACATTTATATTTTGAAGAGATCTGAGGCTCTTAGCTTCTTTATGTTGTAAGAAGTGATTCTAGTGATGTATAGATTCATGTATTCCTACAATAGAGTTGCTGTGGTTTGATCCATTTTTTTGTGCATTTGTCCCCCCCAATACCTATTTAGCCAGCAATGTATAGCTTTAGAGTCTCAACTACGAAATGAACTGAAATATTAAGCATTTGCCTACGCGCATTATGGCATTAGAATTTGATGATGGTTCTTATGGTGATAGTGTGATTTCATGCTGCTGAAGACTCTGATGGACGACAAGCAATTGAACTTTAATCAACCGCTTCTATCTGTGAGACGTTACTCATCAACAATTGTTGCTGAAAAGGATGACGAGAAAAGCTCTAATAGGTTTCTACCAACTTTACCTCGACCCCCTCCTTATAAATCAGAACTAAAATCAGGCCCTGTTAGAAATCCAGGTGTAGTGCCTTTTATCTGGGAACAGAGCCCTGGAAAGCCTATGGATGAGAGAAGACATGAAATTTATAGAGTCGATAGACCTCCAACTGTCCCAAAGCTTCCTCCTGGGAGGATTCCAAAAAGCTAATCAACAAGAGTCTGATAAGTGTTCCGAGGACACAGTGGACGAGGTTGAGGAGGAAAAGTCTGATTCCGGGGATGAAAGTGAAGTCTATTTAGATGCACTTGATACACTTTCGCGTACTGAATCATTCTTCTTGAATTGTAGTGTGAGTGGTGTAAGTGGTCTGGATGACCAAGATGTAAAACCTTCTGCAGCCTTTTCAACAGATCCTCAAGCTCGAGATTTCATGATGGGTCGGTTTTTGCCTGCAGCTAAAGCAATGGTTTCAGAAACGCAAACGCCTCAGTATGTTCCCAAGAAGCAACCGGTAACTCAAGACCAGCCGAGACAGCTGAAGAAAGTAGTCAATGCAGATATGCGACCTCAACTTAGGTACGGACCTAGTTTCCTACAACATTATACTCAATCCCAACATAATGGAGAAGAAGAAGACAGTGATGATGACTATGATGAAAGTGGAAATTTGCCAACCAAAGTTTGTGGATTGCTCCCTCGGTTTTGCTTAAGGAGTTCATTCCGTCTTCTAAATCCTGTACCTGGAATGAGTGTGAGGACTAGAAAAATTTGTTCTCAATCTCAGAGACTTGAAGGAACATATCCGCACAGACATTTCCAGAGCGGTGGGACTGGCATGTCACATTGCGAAAATGAGTCATCTCTGTCATGTGAACAAAGACCTGTCCCCGGCATCGCTAGCGAAGAGAGGAATTCTACACCTGAAGATTCCAGCTCACTCGAAAAGAGTTACACAAGCTTTAGGGAATTACTGGCTAATCAGAGCAACTCTGAGGAATTAAATGTCGGGAATCCTGCAGTAGAGAAGACCTTGTACATAGATACTTTTAGTAATCCGGAATATTCACATAAGAAGTCATGTTCTTCAGAAGGAAATGAGCTATCTGATGGCATAAGAAAACGGGACAGTGAGATTCTTAAGAATGAGATGGAGGAAAACTTTGATAAAGATTCGGGACATGTAGAGAAATTGAGCATTTCCGATGAAGGAGTTAAACTACCGAATAATTTCCAGAAACCTGGTGATTTCAATCTCCTTTCTTTAGCTGATAAGCTCAATCAAGAGAAGGAAAAGAAGTCATCAAAGAGATTCGGACAAGATGAAAAGCTTCGGCTATATGAAATTAACTCAGTAAATTCTGAAGTGCCGGACAAGGGAGCTACTAAAGGTTGTAGAAAGCCAACTCCAAAAACTGGTAAGTTGGAGAGTTCCCAAGGAATGCACTCCGGTTTTCCTGCTCCTCCACCGTTACCAAAATCTCCATCGGATTCTTGGCTTTGTCGCGCTTTGCCATCCATGAACCCAAAGAATTCATCTCATTTTGCAACAGGAATGAATCCTAGGCATCATCAGGCTTCAAAGACACAATCCACCGATACCAAATGGGAAACGATTGTTAAAACAACAAAGGTGCAGCAGCAACATCATTTGAGATACTCAGAGGTACTTGAAATTGTTATAATTTGCTTCCATAATTGCAGATTTACTCTTTGCATTGCATAAACTACGTCTTGCTAACAATTTTCTCGTTATCTCAGGAAATTCTTGCACCGATACCAGAGAACTAGTTGTTGAAGAATCAAGTCATATTGTTCATCTACATCCCTTTGTCTCCAAGATGTTGGCCAATGGATTTCTTCTCCTTCATAGTGAATCCTGTAAAGTATGAGGCACAGCAAAAGTTTAGTGTGTAGATATATCATTTTCTAGAAGTTTACTAGACCAAATGTTCATATTCTTTGATGTTATATATGCTTCTTTTTTCACTTCATTCCTTGCTTGTTCTGTTTCCATATCCATTGCCTATGAACTGATTGACTGAAGTATTTACTGCTTAGGAAACACATTGCTAATAATAAACTACTACTAGATATATCGAAGGGCTATTGGCCGGCCCGTGACCGTGAGGTCTCGGGTTCGATACCCTCCGCCTGCGTACGGTAAGCTTTATTCTACCTTATGTAGGGTGTTCTCTCTCCCCCAATGTGGGGCAATCGCCCATCGTGGCGTCAAAAACTACTACTAGATATCTCTGAAGCAAAGGTTTTAGTTTACATAGGACTTGCTTAGTGCGACTTACATTTTCGTGTGTAAATTTGGGGTTTATTGCACAAACAGGTTTTACCAAGTGCAAGTACTCCTTTAATTTTTAACACCGATGATTTATTAATTTATAATTGGGAAATAGAGTGAATAGCTATTTAGGTGACTAAACTATTTACGCTCATACTATTTTGGGCATTTAACTAATTATATCACCATAGTATTTACGTGTGGCTGAAAATAAACCGCCACCACTTTTTTGTGGTGGTTTTCGGTCAAATTAGACATGTGTCGCGCATGTGTCCAATAATTCAAGGTAAAAATAGAAGTATACACTCACTTTGTGCGAAAGTCTTTGCTTGTTACTGTTTGAGCATGAAAAAATAAAGAGACGAGTTTATTTTGACACACTAAGTTCCATTTTGCTCTTGGATTATAGACCACATGCATGCCGGACAAGTGTCTAAGTTGACCAGAAATCATCACAAAAGTAATGGCGGTTTATTTTCAGCCCCACGTAAATAATAAATTGATATAATTAGCCAAAAAAATAATTGAATGTCCAAAACAACAAAGCGTAAATAGTTTAGCCACCGAAATAACTATTTACTCTAGGAAAAATAGTATAGTACTCCCTCCATTCCAAAATAATGTTAACATTTCAAATTTTCATATAGATTAAGAAATTTCTAAAAACAATGTGAAAACCAAAAGACTAATATATCCTCATTAACTACTTATCGAAAATTGAAATTGTGGTTAAAAAAAGTAATAAGATGATAAAAATGGTAAAAGTTCATTAATAGTCTAAATGTTAATTTTATTTGGGAAATAATTTAAAGTTTAAATGTTAACATTATTTTGAAATGGTGGGAGTATTAATTTTGCAAAATGAAACTTTTCCTGACATCATGATGATCAGGGGTAGGACGGTGATATGAAAGAGGTGGGCATTGAAAATGGACAAATATGAACACGGAAAGGAGATTTGTATCTTTACTTAGATTTGGCCAGTAAATGTGAAATACAGCTGTGGGATTCCGTGGTTGTGCAATAATGAGGGGCTGAGCCATATTTTGTACTCCGTAGGCAATTAAATTCGCGAGTTAAGTCGTAATATTGTATGAATTTACGAATTTTAAATTGTACGATTTTACGAGTTCTAAACGGCTTTACGTGTTAGATTCTATGTATGATCGGTGATTAAGTATGATCGATATGAACTCGTGGAATCGGACTCGGTAATGTAGGATAATACGATCTTATGAGTCAACTCCGAGTTAGCTATTTTCCCTTTCGGGTCGGGCTTTTTTAAAATATTGATTTTTTATTTTAGATAAAAATAAAAAAATTCTCTATCAACTCAAACTTTACGGTTCAATATTCTTGATTCAGTTCTCTGGCTTCATTAATCTTCTCAAGCCTCTTTAATCTTCAATTACCGACCAATTTATTCTCTTCCTAGATCAATACCAATTTCTTTTTCTTTTTTGTCTCTATTTTGGGTCTCCGAGCTTTTCTTCTGACATTTTCTGGAACAACGAAAATGTAATTTGAAAATATAAACTCTGATTTGATTGATTAAGTGATTGGATCAAATAATCAATGTTAATGAATTTATATTGCTCCAATTTGCTGAATCCCGAGTAGTTATTTTTTCTATTTGTTTTGGTATGAATTTTGATAGGAGAAATTGAGTTTCAGAATTCTGAGACACATAACATAATATTATTTTTCTATGACTCTTTTATTTGATGAATATTTGTTTAATACTAGCAAATATTCTAAAATTCTGGAAATTTTTATATTTCATCTAGAGTATTTAGTAGAGTACTGAATTAATTAGTATTAGTTTTTAAATTAAATAGGATCTACGATATGAATTACGATCATACGATCCTTCTATTCCCTTCCGATCCCTACGTGAAATCTCGCTCGAATTTGACCGCCTTGCTCGGTAGGGTTAAATTTCATCTTTGGCAGTTGCCACAACCCTTAATTGTATGTACTGTGGACTCAAAATTTTAGCATTTAATTGGCTCAAATCAAATCATACATATATTAAAATTTGTTATGAAAATATTAAGGTTGGAGTCCTTATTCCATAACCCCTTCAACATGATGGATACCTTAACTCTCTATTGAAAGAGGAGTTACAAGAAGTCCATAACCTACACATTCAAGCTCCATTATCTACCCTTTATGAAAGGTTTCATAACCTACATTTTCTAACCCTATAAATAGAGGGCTTATTTTGATGTAAAAGTGACTCATGAAATAATATAGAAATACTTCTCCTATCTCTTGTTCTTGTCTACTTCATCTTTATATTATATTCTAGTTTTGTGGTGGAATTCACTCTAGAATTCCATCCATTTCATAATACGTTATCAGCACGAAGTCTCTTTAGTTTAAGAAAAATAATTCGGTTAATAATTCCTATATTACATCTGAGGCTTATATCAAAAGGAGGTTAAAGTAAGTTGATTTTTTTTTGTTAAAGTTTATTTTTATGGCTAACCTTGCTAAGCTTGATTTTGTAGCGCTTGAGATCACCGGGAGAAATTATATGTCATGGAAATTGAATGCTGAAATTCATCTTGATTCAATGGGTCTTGGAGACACCATCAAAGAAAATAACATAGCATCAAACCAAGATCGTGCTAAGGCTATGATCTTCCTCCGCCGTCACCTTCATGAGGATTTAAAGGCGGAGTATCTTACGGTGAAAGATCCACTTACTTTGTGGACTAATTTGAAGGAAAGATATGACCACCTGAAGATGGTCATACTTCCAAAGGCACGATATGATTGGTCACATTTACGACTCCAGGATTTTAAGTCTATTAGTGAGTATAATTCAGCCATGTTTAGAATTACTTCTCAAATGAAATTATGTGGAGAAGATATTAGTGATGCTAATATGCTAGAAAAGACATTTACCACTTTTTCATGCCTCGAATTTGCTCCCTGCAAATGACAATATCGAGAAAAAGGTTTTACAAAGTATTCTGATTTGATTTCTTGTCTTCTTGTGACTGAACAAAATAATGAGTTATTGATGAAAAATCATGAATCTCGACCTACTGGTTCCACTCTATTCCCTGAAGTGAATGCGACTAGATTTTATAACCGTGGAAGAGGTCGTGGTCGCGGACGTGGCCAAGGTCGCGGACGTGGCCAAGGTCGTGGACGTGGACGAGGTAAAAGCATTCCCTATTATAATAATAATGAGAATTGTTCCTCAACCATGAAAAGGAATGATAAGAAAAAAGGGAAAGATATTGATCCACAAGATCGTGAAGAAATTTGTTATCGGTGTGGAATGGAAGGTCATTGGGCTCGTACCTGTCGTACAGCTAAGCACCTCATTGATCTTTATCAAGCATCAATTAAAAAGAAAGCCAAGAGTGTTGAGGCAAATTACACTTCCCAAAAGAATACTAATGATGATGATGATGATTATATGAATGATATGTCTGTTGATGTGACACACTTGGATGTTGCTGATTTCTTTGAACATCCGGAGGGAAAGATAGATCACCTTATTGGTGATGGAACAGTCCAGAAGACTTAATATTTTATTTTCAGTTTTAGTTTATTATTTCTATCTTTCATTTCAGTTAATTAAGTAATTTTTTTTTATTCAAGTTCTCTTTTTAGTTTACTAGTTTCTTTTTGTAATAAATAGTACATTTGTACTATGATGAATAAAAGTATTTTATTTCCTTCAAATTTATTATTTTAATTTTGCATTGAAGGATAATGGCTATTGTTCCCTCTTCTGGATTAAAGATTGGGGATAGTGATATATGTCTTATTGACAGTGGAGCAACACACACAATACTTAAAAAAGAGAAATATTTTTCTTTTTTAAATATGAGAGAAACTAGTGTCCAAACCATAAATGGTAGTGCAAAATTAATAGAAGGCTCCGGAAGAGCTTGTATATTTTTACCTGAAGGAACTATGTTGGTCATTCAAGATGCATTATTCTCTACAAAGTCTCAGAGAAATTTATTAAGTTTTAGAGATATTCGCAGAAATGGATATCACATTGAAACGATGAATGATCAAAATGCAGAATTTCTATGTATTTTTACAAACGTTTCTAACAAAAAATATGTTTTTGAGAAACTATCATCTCTCTCATCTGGCTTGTATTATGCAAAAAATTAGTGCTATTGAAATGCATCATTTAGTAAACCAAAAGTTTACTGATCCAGATAACTTTATAATTTGGCATGACAGATTGGGTCATCCTGGATCCATAATGATGCGAAGAATAATTGAAAATTCGCATGGCCATCCATTAAAAGGTCATAAGATATTAAGTTCAAGTGAATTCAAATGTGGTTCTTGTTCTCAAGGAAAATTAATAGTTAGGCCATCACCAACAAAAGTAGGAGTTGAATCTCCTGCATTCTTGGAAAGAATTCATGGTGATATATGTGGACCCATTCATCCACCATGTGGACCTTTCAGATATTTTATGGTCTTAATTGATGCATCTACCCGATGGTCGCATGTTTGCCTATTATCAACCCGCAACTTGGCATTTGCGAGGTTACTTGCTCAAATAATTAGATTAAGGGCACAATTCCCAGATTATCCCATCAAGAGAATCCGTTTAGATAATGCTGGTGAATATTCTTCTCATACCTTTGATGCTTATTGCATGTCAACCGGTATAACAAATTGAGCATCCCTGTAGCACATGTTCATACACAAAATGGATTGGCAGAATCCTTCATTAAACGACTACAGTTGATTGCTAGACCCTTGTTGATGAGAACAAAGCTCCCAATATCAGTTTGGGGTCATGCTATTTTGCATGCAGCGGCACTAGTTCGCATAAGGCCAACTAGTTATCATAAATATTCTCCTCTACATTTGGCGTTTGGCTCTGAGCCGAACATATCTCATTTGAGAATATTTGGGTGTGGAGTTTATGTCCCTATTGCTCCAAATGGGTCCTCAAAGAAGACTTGGAATATATGTGGGATATGATTCTCCTTCCATTATCAGATATCTTGAGCCATTAACAGGCGATGTCTTTACTGGTAGGTTTGCTGATTGTCACTTTGATGAGACAATGTTCCCCACATTGGGGGGAGAAAATCAACAACAAAAGAATGAAATTACATGGAAAACATCAACATTAAATCATTTGGATCCACGGACAGGCACTAGTGAACTTGAAGTTCAGAAAATAATTCATTTGCAACGAATTGCAAATCAATTGCCTGATGTTTTTTCCGACTCTACAAGAATTACCAAATCTCATATTCCGGCTATAGATGCTCCTATGCGAATAGATGTCCCTGCAGGACAAAGTATAAGCTCTATAGCTACAGATTCCAAAACACGCCTGAAGCGTGGCCGACCAATTGGTTCTAAAGATAAAAATCCTCGAAAAAGAAAAGGATTAAATGATCAAAGTAATACTCCGAAAGAATTAGTAAGAACGAACAAAGAAATTATTGATCCAATGGTTCATGTATCTAAGATTAATGAAAACATGGAAAAATCCATAGATTTTGTTGCTATCGGGTAAAATTGGAATCGTATGAATACGATTATGGATAATGTTTTCGCATATAATGTAGCATTAGATATTCTAAGTGATGATCAAGATCCTGAACCAAGATCAATAGAAGAATGTCGGCGTAGGCCGGATTGGTTAAAATGGAAAGAAGCAATACAATCGGAATTAGACTTACTTGCTAAACGTGAGGTTTTTGGACCTGTAGTCCGAATACCGGAAGGGATAAAACCCGTTGGTTATAAATGGATATTTTTGCGAAAACGGAATGAACAAAATGAAGTCGTGAGATATAAAGCACGACTAGTAGCACAAGGTTTTTCGCAAATACCGGGTATTGACTATGAGGAGACTTATTCTCCTGTAATTGATGCGATTACATTCCGATACCTTGTAAGTCCGGGCAAAGGGCATGAAAATCTCGATATGCATCTTTTGGATGTAGTTACTGCATATTTGTATGGGAATCTGGATACTGAAATTTACATGAAAATCCCTGAAGGATTTAGCATGCCTGAAACATGTAAGTCAAGCACTCGAGAAAAGTATTCTATTAAATTGCTAAAGTCCCTATATGGATTAAAGCAATCTGGAAGAATGTGGTATAACCGCCTAAGTGAGAGTTTATTAAAAGACGGATACAAGAATGATCCAACTTGTCCATGTGTTTTCATTAAAAGATCGGAATCAGGTTTCGTTATAATTGCAATATATGTTGATGATATTAATCTCATTGGGACTCCTGAAGAGCTTCTTAAAGCAAGAGATTATTTACAAAAAGAATTTGAGATTAAGGATTTTGGGAGAACCAGATTTTGTCTTGGTTTACAAATTGATAATCTAGAAGATGGAATCTTTATTCATCAATCAACATATACTAAGAAAGTCTTGAAAAGATTCTACATGAATATGTCACATCCCTTAAACACTCCAATGGTCGTCCGCTCATTAGATGTTACTTAAGATCCTTTCCGACCATGAGAGGAAGATGAAGAACTACTTGGTCCTGAAGTACCATATCTTAGTGCTATTGGTGCACTAATGTATCTTGCAAATAATACTCGTCCTGATATATCATTTGCAGTAAATTTACTTGCAAGATATAGTTCTTCTCCTACTCGACGACATTGGAATGGAGTTAAACATATCCTTCGGTATCTCCAAGGAACAATAGATCTCGGATTATTTTATTCTAAGGAATCAAAACCAACATTGGTTGGATATGCAGATGCGGGTTATTTATCTAATCCTCATAAAGCACGTTCTCAAACTGGCTATTTATTTACTTGTGGTGAGACTGCTGTATCATGGCGTTCTACAAAACAATCTATAGTAGCCACATCTTCAAATCATGCTGAATTAATAGCTATTCATGAAGCAAGTCGAGAATGTGTGTGGTTGAGGTCATTGATTCAATATATTCGAGAGAATAGTAATTTATCTTTTGAGAAAGAAATCCCTACAATATTGTATGAGGATAATGCAGCTTGTATAACTCAATTGAGTGAAGGATATATCAAGGGAGATAAACAAAACACATTTCACCTAAATTCTTCTTTACTCACGAACTTCAAAAGAAAGGTGAAATTGAAGTGCGACAAATTCAATCATGTAACAATCAGCGATTTGTTTACTAAGACATTACCGACTTCAACTTTTAAGAAGTTGATTTATAAGATCGGGCATGCGTCGGTGCAGAGATCTTAAGGGTTCTAGTCAACGAGGGAGTAAAATATAAAGAATGATGTACTCTTTTTTCCTTAACTAGAGAAGTTTTTTTTTCCCACCGGGTTTTTTTACTCTAGTAAGGTTTTAACGATGCATATTCTTATTAAGGACTCCAAAGGGGAGTGTTATGAAAAATATTAAGGTTGGAGTCCTTATTCCATAACCCCCTTCAACATTATGGATACCTTAACTCTCTATTGAAAGAGGAGTTACAAGAAGTCCATAACCTACACATTCAAACTCCATTATCTACCCTTTATGAAAGGTTTCATAACCTACATTTTCTAACCCTATAAATAGAGGGCTTATTTTGATGTAAAAGTGACTCATGAAATAATATAGAAATACTTCTCCTATCTCTTGTTCTTGTCTACTTCATCTTTATATTATGGGAAATCAGCCTGTTTAGTCCCCCAGGAATTTTAGGTTAGCCCTGCAAAGTCCCCAATGTTTAATTTCAGCTCGTAAAGTCCCCTCAAGAATTTTGGGTTAGCTCAGATAGTCCCCAATATGCAATTTCAACTGTAAAGTCCCCAGAATTTTTGTCACTCTATAAAGTCCCTTACCTATTTAATTTCAACTCGTAAAGTCCCTTATCTATTTACATGTTGCATATAGAGGTTCCACCGCCTTCTCGCGACTGACTAGGTAAGTGGACTTTACAAGTCGAACGAAAATTCCCGGGGACTTTACAGATGAAATTAAACATTAGGGACTTTACAAAGTCGAACGAAAATTCCCCGGGGACTTTATCAGCTGACCGAAACTTCCCTGGGGGACTTTACGAGCTGAAATTAAACATTGGGGACTATACAGGCTAACCGAAAATTCCTGGGGGACTAAACAGGCCAATTTCCCTTATATTATATTCTAGTTTTGTGGTGGAATTCACTCTAGAATTCCATCAATTTCATAATAAAATTGTCAATATTGAAATATTAGCTACATTTCACAAATCAATACATATTATTAGTATAATGGTTTCAGTTTTACCCCTGTCTAATTACAATCTAATCACTAACAATAACTCTCTATTAATTATTCAATTCAGGGCATTTTGGATTTTTCACTCTAATTAATTAGAATACTAGGTTTTCACATTTCAATAATGCCCTTGAATATTTATAAATTCTGCAAAAAAATTAAAATAAAAATCATTATTTAATTCTTCTACTAAAAGATCAAAAACGCTAATTAATAAGATCCTAATTAATTAATGATTCCTAAACAAAAGTTGAACTAAATAAATCATATTATATAATATGTATATTAGTATAACAAAGCGTTATACAGAAGGAAAAAAGTTGAAAGATATAATGCTCAAAGAAGTTTGGAGTACGTAAATTTCCAAATAAAATCGAATTCAATCAGTCATCATATATTATAAAATGAAACAAATCTTGTAAATTAATTAACAAGTAGATTTTAATTTTTTTTCTTACCAAATAAAGTAAATCATCATGTATAAAGAAATGAAAAAGAAAAGTACATTGATTTTTTTTTTTTTTTAAAAGAAATAATATCATTAATAGATATCAGGAAAAAGTAAATTGATTTATAAACCGATTTTTGAAAGAAAAAAATATTAACAAATAAGTCATCATATATTTCATAAATTAGCTAATATGTTGATTCTCTAAAAACGTTGAACGATATAAATCATAGTTTATACATGGATATATTCTAATTAATTGATGATTTCTAAAGAAAGTCAAATAAAATTAGGCATATCATAAAAGGAAAAGAAAAAAAATTAATAGTATTGTTAATTAATTCAAATTATGCATCTAATAATATTCAAATCAATCAAAAAAAATCATCAAAGTTGAATTAAATTAGGCATATCATAAAAAGTAAAGAATTTATTAGTGAAAGTGGAGACAACAATATTCTTTTGCATTCCAAAATCAATAGGAACATGTAGCAATGCAAGTTAGTATGTGTTTTGAGACAATGTACATCGATTTTAGTATGCTAATCAACTACTTGAATGTAAATTGCTTGCGCAATGCATCGCCTAATTATTGGAAAGTAATTAATCTAAAGTCCAAAAAATATATGATGAATGTAAAGTTATTATTAGTGATTAGTTGAATATTTAGTTAGGGTAAGAACGAAAAAGTTATAATAAATATGTCTGGATTTCTTTAAATGTAGCAAATATTTTGGAATAAAGAGAACTTACGAATGTGACGATTGCCAAAACCCGCCAGAGTAGTTGTTGTAATACCCGAAACTCTTACTTACGTGTTATGTGACTCGTAATTAATTTTTGCATGATTAATTGTTTAAGCATGAAGTTTTTCTGTGTGATTATGTGTCTATTTAATTTTATTAATATGTTCTATGCTATTTTGGGTACGTTAGTTGAGGGGCGCTTTGTACGTGTTAGGAAGATTGAAGTTTAAGTGTGAGAGTTTAGGAAGTTAGGTGACTTATTGAGGGTTTATTGGAAAGACTCTTAATGGGGTAGTAAATTGAGGAGTTAATTATGGGGAGTTAGTAGAGGGAATTAAGGAGACTAACAAAAGAAGAAGGAAAAGGAAAGGAAAAAAGAAAAATAGGGAAAGGTAAAAGAAAAGGAAAGGATAAAAAAGAAGAGTGTTGTGAGGTTTGTTAGGTAATTGACATAGCAATAGTGATCGGAATTGGGCGATTATTGTAATGTTTCAAAGGTAATCGAAAGGGCTACGTTTGGGCTTTGACGGATTGTGATTTGGAGTTGAAAGTTATTGCAGTTGAAGTTTACTGAATTCACAGTTTTTGGGATTTCGGGTTTTCGGTATCAATTCGCTAAGTTTACGAAGGACCCTTCACCCTTGATTTTAAGTCGTAAAAGTATGCATGAACTGTCTTTTTCTAAAGTATTAAATTGTCTCGAATTGGATTTTAAAGCATGTTTTCTTGCATTGAAAATCGGATGAAGTATTGATTTTATTTGCATTGATGCATGTTATAATTGAAAATCTGTGTTTGATAACTACTATGTGCATGTTTGTCTAATTGGGAGTTGTTATGTTTGATATGTATTAGAGTTCTTGTTTGTCAATAATCCAATGTTGCAGAAGTCGCTAGTCGCTAGTCGGTCGGGAGACAGGGGACTAGCGACTAGTCGGGGACTAGTCGGAGACCCTAAATTATAATATATTTTTTAAAATATAAAGTTATAAGGACTAAAATGTAATTTTAAAAATTAATTTGGATTTAGAATACAAGTTATTTCTAAATTTTGGACTTGTTTGCAATATAAGTATTTTATAGGATTTATGTGATAATTATTTATATTGTCATTTTAGTCTTTTTTTTTATATATATTCTCTTAGCCCCTGAGAACAAACCCTAAAATCCCTAATATCATTGCCTCTTCTTCCTCAGGGCCTCTTCTTCTTCTCTCTTTTCTGCGCTGCCCTCCTCTTATTCTCTCTCTCCTGCGCCTCTCTCCCTTTCTTCCCTCTCTCCGGCGCCGCTGTCCCTTGTTTCCCTCTTCTTCGCTCTCTCCGTTCTCCCCTTCCCGCCACTGCAACTCCGCTGCTCCTTCACGCCACCGCCACCGCCGCCGCCGGTATGTGTCTTTCTCTCACTCTCTTGTCTTTTTCCCCGATTTTTGACCGACTAGATCCAATTTTTAAAGGATTTTTTCCACTACCCAACTTTTTTTCCCGATTTTTTGGATTTCTAGGCGGCCACCGGCCAACTTCCGACTAGTCCCCGAGTCGGCCGATTTTTACAATACTGCTATAATCCTAATCCATGAAACGGTCGAAATTATGTATGTTTATTGTTCTCGGGAGTATGATCATTCTGCTCCGTCGGACTCGGTACCTAACGAGGATAAAAAGTGGGCTTTGATTGTTATTTTGCTCGGGAGTAAAATCATTATGCTTCGTCAGACTAGGTGCCTAACGAGGATAAGCCGTTTACTCTTATTATATCATATCATATCCTAACGAGAATAAAAAGTGGGCTCCATCAAACTCGGTACCTAACTAGGATAAAAAGTAGGCTTCGTCAGACTCGGTACCTAACGAGGATAAAAAGTAGGCTCTATCAGACTCGGTATATAACGAGGATAAAAAGTTGGCCTTAGTTAAAGATTGTTATAAGGTTTAGGGTCATAGCCAGACAACGAGCTCAATTGTGTGTCGTAATTGTGTTGTGTCATTGTTCGTATTATATTCGATTATCTGACATGATTATCAGAACCAGTTGTGTTAGATTTGATGGATATAGTCTGAGCATGTTAACTGTCTGTTTTTTGTATATGCTTTGGTACGCATATGAGAGTCCTAAATGCGGGATTTTGAGATGGGATATTTGAAAGTGCATAAAATTGTTTTTCCTTTGTTAATTTGTGCAGGAATTGGTCTGTTATGCAATATGGGCCATTACTCCGGTCGACCGCAGCCTCTTTCCGGTCGATCGACCAATTTACTGGGAGCTATTGGAAGACCGATTCGGTCGACCGGTGTCATTTTCTTTCATCCGGGTCGACCGAACTCAATCTTCCATTGTCTTGACTTGGTGATTAAGTCTCTGTCTTCATTTCGGTCGACCAGATCTTCCGTCCGGTCCCCCGGATCCTCTGTGTTTCTTCTGTTTTATCTCCATTAAGTCCTCATTTTTATTTATGTTTCGTATCCGTTTAAAGCCATGTATTTACTGTTTTAAATGTATTTTCAAGTTATTTATGCTTCAGTTTTGTTACAATTGATTTGGGCTGGGAAATGCTTTGAGTCTCGATTCAGTGCTTTATCTCAAGGGTGTTGGAACCTTACTGGGCTAGTTTATTAGCTCAGTCATTTAATTCTATTTTATAGATGATTAGATTGATATTGGCCTTGGTGAGGATTGGATCGAGGACTTAGTGTGAAGTCATATGTAATAGCATGGATAGGATTTCCTTTATTGTTGAACATATAATTCCTTTAATGATGTAAGAACTTACATATTATGTAACCTTTCCCTTTTAAGTTATTTATGTATTGAAGAGATTTCCCTTTTTAGCATGGAGTTTTTTAGATTTTCAGTATTTTCATTTTGGCTTCGGTGTCTCATCGGCGTATGAGGCACTACCATATCACCTTCAGGTTACGGGGTGTGACAGCTGGCAATATGGTATGGCATTCGACCCGCATGTTATACGATATCGAATCCACTTCCCTCAAATTAAAACAAAAATGTGACAATTGTTTTAGAGCATATGAGGGGGCGGATCCAGAACTTTAGGTTTGGGGGGCAAATTTTCATGAAATGTTTTTTGGGGGTAGGGATACTATATTTATAAAGAAATATGAAATTGAGAAGTCCGCTATTTATAGCACGTAACTATTTTCAATTTTCAATTTTTAGCACAAACTTTTTATTAAGCTAGAAATAGCATGATCTTTTTATGGACAACTATTTCTGTCAAATTGGTGAATCCGAAAACATTCCAGGCAAAAAAGGTCATGTGGCTCGCACATGACATCGACATTAAGGGCAAAATAATCAAATTTGACCATCTTATTATCATCTTCTTAAAAAACAAATCCTATAATCAAACTCATCACAATGCATTATTCTGACCAAAATTGAGCAAAAGAATCTTAGAAGCTAGAATAACCCCAAATTGATCCAATGAGCCTTCTTGAGAGCTCTAAATATCCAAGCAGCTACTGTAATCTGCCAAAATAGCAAAGTCCAATCCACATCGACCAAGAATTTTGACCCAAAGACTCAAACTTTACAATTGAGTCTGAGAAACCCTTTAAAAATCCCAAAATTTTCAATAAGAACACCATTTCTAATGCAAACCCGCAACAAACTTATCCAAGAAGAGCCCAGTTTTCAACAGCAAAATAAAAATTAAAAATCCCAAACCTTAATTCTTCCTAAACCCCACAACCAAAATCAACAATCTGTTATGATAATAGAAATAATGAATAAATAAGCAAATGAAATTGGGCTTAAGAAAGGATTCGAACTTGAGCTATTTGCTTGGGTCTTTTTAATGAATTCGCGGGGTCTTCTCAACCGGGTCAAGCAGAGTTGGAGCTCCGACTGAGTGTCTATAAATAGAGAAAGAGAAAATATTTTATATTCATTCCAAAATTAGAAATATTTCGAATCTCTATCTTCCCTCTCAAATTCTTCTCTAATTTCGAGTGTTCTTAATCAAACAAGAACATTTCCTATCTTATTCTTCCCTTTCTATTCAATTACTTTGTAATTCAGCTGAATAATCATCAATAAAAGTGAATTTGTTGAGTTGATACAACATATTTGGCATCAGAGCTCAGCTTTCCTCGGATTCAATGGTGGTGACAAGGAACCAATAGTTCGAAGCTCCGCAACTGTCGTCGCAAGCTCTGCTACCTACTCCGGCAGCCGTAGAGATGCCAATTCCTTTGGAGCATCTATCGCAGAGGTTAGTAGAGGTTGAGAGTTCAAACTCTTGAATTAATTCTCAATTCGATGAACTGATAACTGATTTTGCTAATGTTAGTAAGGAAATGTCTGTGAATAGGAAATAAACTGTTGAGAAAATTAGTCTAATCTTTTATCAACTGTCTAAAATGAATCATAGTGTTAAAGATAAAGTTGTTGAATGATAGCCTAGTAGATTGAATGTTAATTCACCTGTAACCAGACAATTGAGATCTGATTATGGTTATGGAAGGTAGATTGTTAGGAATCAAGGTTCTGGAATGTTTATAGAGCCTAGATTCGACTATGGATGTGTAGATATGGGTGGATTCAAGCTACATAAGCTTGAATTCCTCAAGTTTGATGGCAGTAAGCCTAGGGAGTGGTTGAAACATGTTGAGTAGTACTTCAAGCTACATAGGATTCATGATCTTTTCAATCTTGACATTGCTCTGGTCTATTTTAGAGGTGAAGTTTGCCTATGAGGACACAACTATGTTGTTGAGCATGGAGCAGAACTGGCCCGATTTTGTCCTGGCACTCTATTCCAGGTTTGATACAAAATCTATCACTGAAATAGTAGGAGAATTCACCAAGTTAAGGCAGACTTCAGATGTCCAAACTTGTATAAGAAAGTTTGAAGAACTGAAGTCAATCTTTCTTACTACTGGTACAAGTGCTACTTCATATTACTTTGTCGCCTTTTTTCTGAGTGGCCTCAAGGGGAAAATTACAGGAGTAGTGCATATGCATAGGCCTACTACTTTATTGGAAGCATTTAGGCTAGCAGTTAAACAAGAGTTATGCTTAAGAAACACATCCAGGTTCACTTCCAAGCCTTATGCAACCAGTTATCCACAGAAGACCTCTTTTGTGGCCACCACCACTCCTAAACTTGCAGCAGTTTCTTCCTACACTGCAAAGACCTCTTATAAAGAGCCTATCAAGTTCAAGAGGATAAAAAATGAAGAGATGCAGAGGAGGAGAGCTTAACTTGTGCTTTAAATGTGGTGATAAATATTCACCACATCACAAGTGTTCTTTAGCTGAGGTAAACATGATCTATCTATGTGATCAAGAGATGGAAGAAACTGAGGAAGGAAGGCTGTAGTATTTGAAGCCTTCACATGATGGAAATGAACTTTTGGCGGGAGAAGAGATTGTTGAGTTGGTTTCAGATATCTGTAAATTCCTTGAATAGCACCACTAGAGGAGGAATCTTTAGAATTCTTGGTGTTATAGCCAGGAATAAGCATATTTCTATCCTTGTGGATCCAGGAAGCACTCACAACTTCATTGATCCTGTCTTGGTGAAGCAGATAGGATTGGAAATGGATCAAACCAGACCTTTACTCATTGTACTAGGCAATGGAGAAAAAATATGGTATGGAGATTGGTGCAAATGTGTTAGATGGAAGATCAAAAGTATGAAGTTTTGCCAATATCTACATGTCTTAACATTGGGGAAAAGTGACACGATTTTAGGTGGAGACTGGTTTGAAAGAAATAGTCATATTATAATGGACTATAAGAATCAAGCAGTCAGGTTTGTGGTCAATGGAGAAGAAGTGGAGGTCGGGAATAGTGGAGAACCTACTAAACTTAAGGCTATTTCTACTGAGGCATTCCCTAAATGCTTGAATGATGTTGTTGATGTATGGGTGGGTGGGATATATGTCATCAATGCAAGGGGAGTTGGAAGTATAACAGTTGGCTTATGTGCAATGGGGACTGCTGAGGGATTTCAATGTCCTGAGTCCATACAAGCTATCTTGGAGGAATATTCTGATGTGTTTGAAGTTCCTCAAGGTTTACCACCTCACAGGAATCATGAGCATAATATAGTACTTAAAGAAGGTGCTTAACCAGTGAAACTGAGGTCCTATAAGGTTCTACACTCTCAGAAATCAGATATTGAGAGGCAAGTGAAGCTGATGTTGCAGGAAGGCATTATACAACCCATCAACGATTCATTTTCCTCGCCAATGATTTTGGTGAAGAAGAAGGACAACACATGGAGGTTCTGTGTGGATTATAGGCACCTTAACACCATAACTGTTAAGGATAAGTTTCATATTCCACTAGTGGATGATTTGATAGATGAACTCCATGGTACTAGGTTCTTTTCTAAGATTGGCCTCAGATCTGGATACTTCTAGATTAGGATACAGGAGGAAGATGTGCCAAAGACTATTTTTAGCACTCATTTTGGCCATTTTGAATTCAAGGTCATGCTCTTTGGACTGACCAATGCTCCTGCCACATTCCAGTCCTTAATTAACCATATTTTTGGTCCATTTCTAAGGAAGTTTGTCCTGGTCTTCTTTGATGACATACTGGTGTACAACTCCAGTTTGGAAGCTCATGAAGATCACCCAATGATAGTGTTGAGTTTACTTAGGGAAAACCAACTTTATGGGAAGATGAGCAAGTGTACATTTGCTCAGTCAGAAGTTGAGTATCTAGGTCATCTAATCTCAGGAGATGGAGTTAAGGCTGACCCTCAACATATTCATAACATGTTGGATTGGTCTAGACCTAACACTGTTAAGAAGATGAGGGGTTTCCTTGGCCTAACAGGTTATTATAGAAGGTTCATTCAAGGGTATGAAGTTATCTGCAAGCCAACGACTTCATTGTTGAAGAAGAACAGCCTTAAGTGGAATGATGAAGCTGAATCAGCATTCTTAAAACTCAAAGAAACATTGAGTCAACCTCCAGTCTTAGAACTGCCAGACTTCTCTAAGAAGTTTGTGGTTGAAACTGATGTTAGTGACACTGGCATGGGAGCTGTTTTGATGCAAGAATGTAGGCCTTTGACCTATTTTGGCAAGGCATTAGGCCCAAGGAGTGTGGGGTTATCAACTTATGAGAAGGAAATTATGGCCCTCACTACTGTTATCCTTAAGTGGAGGCATTATTTGGAGAGACACTCATTTGTGATTAAGACTGATCATCAAAGTCTTAAACACTTGTTAGAGCAAAGTATTTCCACAGCAACTCAGCAAAAGTGGATTGTCAAACTGCTAGGTTTTGAGTTTGTAATCCAATACAATAAAGGTTCTGAGAACATGGTTGTTGATGCCTTGTCAAGAGTGCATGAATGCAATGCAATCTCAGTGGTAGTACATGGGTGGATTAAGGATGTTAGGAGGAGTTATGAAGGGGATGAGGTTTTTCAGCACCTCATTGCTCAATCTCTTCTAGGTCACAAGTGCAGGATTATACCTTTAAGGATGGTATAATTAGATTTCAATGGAGGATTTATGTTGGCACTGGTGATGGAAAAAGGGAACAACTGATTGATGCAATGCATTCATCATCTGTTGGAGGACACTTTGGGGTCCTAGTAAGCTACCTGAGACTTAAGAGTAACTTTTTTTGGCCTAATATGCAAGAGCATATTTAGAATATGGTAAGACAGTGTGAAGTATGCCAAAGGAATAAGCATGAAACCATCACTTATCCTGGCTTACTTCAACCATTGGAATTACCTAACAGGCCCTTCACACACCTAAGTATGGACTTCATTGAAGGCCTGCCAAGATCAAAGGGCAAAGACTCCATATTTGTGGTAGTGGACAAGTTCTCAAAGTTTAGACATTTATAGGACTTTCTCATCCCTATTCTGTTAAGAAAGTAGCAGAGGATTTTTTTAGATAAAGTCTATAAAATGATTGGCTTGCCCTTGTGCATTGTCAGTGACAGGGACAAGGTGTTCACAAGCCATTTCTGGAAGGAACTCTTCACTATTATTGGAGTTAAACTCAATCTAAGTTCAGCATACCATCCTCAGACAGATGGTCAAACTGAGAGAGTATTCAATGCCTTGAAATGTACCTAATGTGTTTTTCCTTCCACATACCTAACAAGTGGTGTACCTATCTGGCTTTGGCAGCTTGGTAGTATAACACAAACTACCATACAACCATTAGAATGTCACCTTTTGAGGCCTTGTATAGGTTTAAACCTCAATGAATGAGAGAGGGCATTAATACTGAAGAGATTAGACATGAAGAAGTGTATAAATTGTTGGAAGAAAGGCAAAGGCTTAATGCATTGCTTAAGGAACAATTGACGATTTGCAGCCAATAGGATGAAACAGTATGTTGACCATCATAGAACTTAGAGGAATTATTATGTGGGGGATATGGTTTTTGTTAAGCTGCAGCCCTACAGCAACAGTCATTGGCATTAAGGAAAAATAAAAAACTTTCACATACATTCTTTTGTCCTTATGCCATTGTCAAGAAGCTTGGCTCAGTTTCTTATGAACTGGCCCTTCCTGCTGGTTCAAAGATTCATCCAATCTTCTATGTGAGCCAACTCAAGAGGCATAAAAGAGACAAAGTGTTTGCACAGATGGATTTGCCACAAGTCAACATGGAAGGTCAGCTCGTGGTAGAATCTAAAGATTTGTTGGATAGAAGATTCATCAAGAAAGGAAACAGACCTGTGGTTTAGTGGCTTATTTCATGGTTCAATTTGCCCCAAGAGGATGTCACTTGGAAGTTTGCTGATGAATTTCTCAAGAAATTGCCAGATTTTAGCTGGACAGCTTGAGGACAAGCTGTGATTCAAGGAGAGGGGAGTGTTATTATGATAATATAAATAATGAATAAATAAGCAAAGAAAATTGGGCTTAAGAAGGAATTCGAACTTGAGCTATTTTCTTGGGTCTTTTAATGAATTGGCGGGTCTTCTCAATCGGGTCAAGCAGAGTTGGAGCTTCGGCCGAGTGTCTATAAATAGAGAAAGAGAAGATATTTTGTATCCATTCCAGAATTAAAAATATTTCGAATCTCACTCTCCTCCCTCTCAAATTATTCCCCAATTTCTAAGGTTTTTGATCAAACAAGAACATTTCCTCTCTGATTCTTCCCTTTCTATTCAGTTACTTTATAATTCAGTTGAACAATCATCAATAAAAGTGAATTTGTTGAGTTGATACAACACAATCCTCCAATAACATAACAAAAAAATCAGAATCCAAACCTAAGAAACCCAAATAAAAATTTCAATCCAAAATCAGAAAATTACCTCTTACAATTTAACTAAAGAAAACCATATAAAAAAAAACCAATTACGTAAAGGAATAAAAGAAAACCTAAATGTCTAATACATTTAACAATAAATGAGAGAAGAAGAAGATGATGATGGATTAATAATTGTGAATGATTCTTATTATGGGCAATACAATGGAAATTATAGCGTTTTTTTAAAGATGAACAACAAGAAGATGATGATAAATTTGACTATTTTGCCCTTAACGTTGATGTCAAGACATCTGACTTTTTTGGCTTGAAATATTGCTGGATTTACTAATTTAACAAAAATAATGACCCATAAAAATATCATGTTATTTATAACTTAATAAAAAATTTTGTGCTAAAAATCAAAATTTAAAAATGAATACATGATATAAATAGCGAATTTCTCAATTAAAATTTTCATATAAAAAATTCATCGTTTCATAAAATATTGGGCGACCGACACCCGCCCCCCTCTAAATCCGCCATTAGGTAATACATAACAAAAGTTCTTGCTTTGATGCAAATATATTGCATAATAAAAGTATTTTTAGGCACTTTAGCATTTCTTGTTATTGGTTTTGACCTTCTGAGTCAAATTCCCCACCTCTCTTTTAGTCCAGACGGAATTGTTTACAAAGGCCAATTTCTTCCTTATACTAAAATTCCTAATTTCTTCCATCTCCCCGAGTCTTGTGAGTCTAGCCTCCTTGAGTCAGTCCAGAATAATTTAATAAGAAGAGGAGACCAAATGTATTTTTCTTATTATAACTTTAAGGAATTTAATTTATTCTTATTAAATTTCAACCACCAACTCTCTTTCTTTCCATAGTAAGGGTTGAAATGGCACCAACACAAGTTTGGGCTCAATAGTAAAGATTTATCAGTTCTTACAAAGCTTCAGTGTTTCAATTTCTCACTGACGCGTGAGGATCAGTATTGACGGTGATCCAGAAGATCTTCATGTAAGTGACCCATGGTTCATAGGGTTTGCTTTCGACCCAGTAGCGGGTGACTGACTCGAACCCCACCCAAACTTTTTTTTACAAAAAAAGGTTGAAATGACAAGTTTCTACAACGTAGCTATTCCCATTCTTTATATACCCTTGAAACTCGGCAGAATAAGAATATTCTTTTTTTTATTATATATAAAATAGATATTATTCAATATCCACTAAAACAGATGCAAGACATGAATAGTTACACGATAACAGCTGGAAGACATGAAATAGGTACACTCTCAGTTATTTTCATTTTATAATGCACAGAAAATTTTCTATTAGCTAATACTTCTATATTTGCGAAATAAGAGATACTCCCCTCCATTCGATTTTTAGAACATGTAGCAAAAATTAAAAAAGCAAAAAGCAAGATGCTTTGTTAATCAAAATATAAATATTACTCTGTTAAATAGGATGTGTATACCACTAATTTTATTTAAAAGTGTAATATTTATATTTTGATTAACAGATTCACACAAAATATAGAGAAGTTGACCCGATCCTTTCTTTTCCTTTTTGTTTCATCTTCTCTAGCTATAAGAAAGAAAGCAATAAGGGCAAGCATCCAGCATAATGAAACATCACGTCTGCTAAATAAAGGTGAGGTGTGTGAACCAATATTAGTACATTTATATGTACAACTCAAATGCCTAAACTTTCTTGGCCAGGAAAATAATTATTCATTGTTGCGCCAGAGTTGAGATATCTCCAAATAACCTTAGAAAAAGACTAAATTACTGGATAAAATTTAATCTTAACAGCAAAAATAAACAATCAAGTCTTAATAACCCGGCCCTTGTACTGTCCTCTTCGTACTACGAAATCATCTGGAGGTTGAAACTCTTCTAACCAAGTGACATCGGATATGGTCACTCCGTCTGCCTCAAGATCGCCTTCATTAGGAAAGAGCAGAAAGGAAATTATTCAAGTGTGATCTTTGGAACACAAGTAATATTCAGGATCTCAGTAATTATGAACATTGATCAGATGCACTTTACCTGGCAGATCGCTGCTAGGAGACCTTCGAAAATAGGTGCAATGCCTTCCATCTTCTGAGGAGTAGGGTGGAGAAAGGATATCAAAGATGGCACAGGGTGTTATGGCTTTGAAACAGTGAATGTTGCCTCCACTAGTTGGGTAAAGAATGGTGGTACCACATGGAGCAGTCATCTCGGCATCCTTAACAAGCTTCGCAGGTCTTGCTGTAGCAAAAATCAGAAAAGTTAGTAGTACATCATATATCAAGTCCAGTCTTCAAACTCACCCAAAGATTTCATTATAGCTTTTGTCTTCATTATAGCTTTTTATCTGGCCCAAGTTGGATTAACAATTATATGCAGTCCTTCAAAATAATGCCAGTTCCAGCTAATCTAAAATCCTTCGGTTCAATTGAATATGGAATAAAATTGGACCTTGAAGTATACCACACTAATCGTGAAACTCACAGTACAAAATAATCTTCTGATACACAACACAGAGAGAGAGAGAGAGAGAGAGAGAGAGAGAGAGAGAGAGAGAAGGAAACTAAAACAGTCAGCCTCATTAGGTATAAGACCAGAAAGAGAAAACTTTCTATTATGAGTGAAAAAAAGAAAGAAGAAGAAGCAAGGTCAGTCCCAAAATTACCATCAGTAGCCCCCACACCTACAGTCAGAAAGCATGACCAATAAAGGACATGTAATATGTATAGATTTGAGGGTCTTGCATGCTTTAATATTTAAAAGAAACAGAATAATATAAAGAATCACACCTTCAGATGGATCAGAAGGCCCAGGGAAATTGATCCAATCATAAGATTTCACATGCATGGAACCATACAGAAGCTTGCTTAACACTGTCATCCCAGGATGGTTATGAAGAGGAATGATGGAAGATGGAGGCATGCAGAAAATTCCCATCTGTAACAACATTTAACCATAATGATTATATGAAAGTTTCCGATTTCTTATCATTCAAACCCAGAAGAAATGGTGAAATGGCATGATGACAGCTATTGTAAAAGATACAAAATGCTGGTCTAAAAACAGATAAGCATTAAATGAACCACCGGAGAAACACTTACAGAGAAGCTATCACATTCGTGCAAGTGTAGGTACTTAATAGGGGGTGGTGACATATGGCCTCCGTTACGCTCATTGATAGACCCTTTCCAACCGCGTACTAACTGTGCCTCCTGCTCAAGACCTACATCAGAAGGCTTGATTTTCTCTGGTGCAGACATAAATAAAGTCAAAGAAAAGATGGTGCAATATGCTTAAACTGGAAAAATAGGTCAGCCATAAGCAGCTTCAAGAAGAAATATTCCATCAGATGGATTCAATTTGTAGATTAACAAACAGGCAAAATAACTCCTTGCTAAATAGTATGTGTAGAATATATAAAAGTCTGGGTGATTCAAGTGTTTTGACTTTCTTACTCCGCAAAACAGTTTGGTGGTCACTCATTGTCAAAGGTAAACAGGAAAAGTTCAGTTTGAACATGAAAGTTCTCCTCTTAATCATGCTTATCCGAAAACCAAAAAAGAAGAAATACTGTAACCAATATTCCACTCTCCATAAAACACTTGACAGTAGGCATGCAGTCATAGTTGCTAGTTTGAATAACGAATGCCACTATAACCCCGTCGGTTACCTTGACCACATGAAGATTATCAAGTATTAGGAGTCAGAAATCATAGGTAGTTTCAATTTCAGAATCTCGTCTCTTTTGACTCCTAAAGAAGATGAAGAGATTTGCGCCCCTCCCTCCCTACAATTTTAGAGTGATCAGGCAAGCCTCCCTACAATTTCAGAATGATCAGGCAAACCCCCTATGATTCCTTCCGTCTCTTGTGTCCTTTGCCTCCTAAAGAAGACAAATAGGTTTGTTCCCCTCCCTCCGTCCCTCCAATTTCAGAAAGATCTGTCGAGCCCCTACTATTCCTTCAATCTCTTGTCTTCTTTGCCTCCTAAAGAAGACGAAAAGATTTCCTTCTCGTCCCTCTCTCCATGTATTATTCTGGTTTTCCTTTTTCTTCTCTAGTAGAGGGATTAGTTTGGATGGAGGGTGCCAGTGAACAAGTAACCCACCCCCACCCCACCCCACCCCACCCCCAAAAAAAGAGGTAAGCAAATTGGGGGAAGAGAGAGGGTAGTTATAGCAAATGAAGGAGAATAAGGCACAGGCATATTCCTCCACCTTTACCTAGTGGAAGTGCAAAAGGCACAATTATCAACCAATTTACGCTAGCTTAATAGACCACTGCCTTAGATGGTTCATGTGTGTTTATTTTTATACCTTAACCTCCTCATACCCATCTGAATCCCAAAAGTGCCGATCAACTTCATAAATCTACTTCAAGAAAAGTTGTGAAAATAAGTATGATAAAACAAACGAAGACTGATGAGAATTTGTATCAATGTGATGTAAGCTTGTTCGTAGCCACATAATCTTTGGTAACAACAACTAGGTATATGCAAAAACACCACCTCGTCTTTAAAAAGGCATAGGAAGAAACACTATGTATATGCAGAAACTCCACCAAATTAGCAATCAAAAAGTAATTTTATGTATAAAAAACAGATCTGAAATAACATATATGCAGAATTTCTAATCATATTCACCCAAATTTCTGATCAAAATAAAATAATAGTAATAAATCCAGGTACTGAAAGCACACCTGCACTTGCAACAAGCATGATACATTAATGGAAAACACTAAAAGGAATGACAAAGCTTAGACTCTTCTTATCATCTTACCTAAAAGAGCGCGCACTTTCTGAAGAGCCTCTTCTGATACAGGTCCATTTGGAGAAAGAGATACTATACAAGCATTATAGAGCTTCTGCACAGCTGGCATGATTTACAAACAGAAACCTATCCAAACCCCCACGTCCAAAACTAACCGCCTAAAACTGCAAATCTATAACTAATTCCGATATAATCTAAATATAGTACCGACAATTCCGGTTCGAAGGGTCCTCTTATCTCACCGAAGACCCTTCAAATCATTCAACTGAATTGCAGGCAATCGAACCGACAATTATACATCGGCACGGCACTCAGTTCATCCTCTTTCTCTGCATTTCTTTCAAAACCTATGAAACAAAACAAATTTAACATCAAATCCATACTTAAATTTAGTTACACTTCTAACATAACTTCATACCAAGGGGCCCTAAGAAAAAGCATCAATAAAAACATTTTACATAATAATACAACATCAAATAGAGTGTGGGGAGATGGCAATTTTGAATAATTTGACAAATCAAAACCAGAATACATATTGGAAACGTCAAACTACACATTAGAGTATAAGTGAAGGGTGCAGATAAAGTGAAATTAAAGGAAGAGTAGAAGAAGACTGACCTTTTGCCCACCAAATCAGAGTATAACTCCCCGGCGGACGGTGGAGGAGTGGTGGTGGTGGGGTTATATTGGGAGAAAGGAGGAAATTGTGAATTTAGCGTAAAGAATCTGTTCAAGGCTTTCTTTTGGTTTTCGGATAAAATAGATTAATGCAATTTACCAGCTTTATATAGACTCTTTGCTTTTCCCTTTTTTTTTTTTTGCCTTATAATATATCCTCCGTGCCAAATTAATTGTCCCAACTTTGAAACACACGTATTAATACCACCGTCCGTTCTAAAATATTTACAACGTTTCACCTTTTGAGATATCTCAAATTATTTGTCAAGTTTAAAAAAAATTAATGCATCTTTATCATTACTTCTCCAGTCTTACCTTTAATTTATTACTCATCTAACTACTAATAATAAATTTTTAGTTATTAATTAAAGAATATTTTGAACTTTTTTCTCATATTAATTGTTTTACAATTATTTTTTTAATCTTGGTGAAAAGGTGAAAGGTTATAAGGTAGTACGAAATATATTAATTTCGTGAAATTCTTAAAAAAAACAAAAAGACCAAAACATCCCTAATTTAATGGGTGATGATATTGTCAATTACTCCCGTCAAATCTTCACCCCTCTCTCTCAAATCTTCTCTCTCCTCCATCTATACTCTACCCCGCTGGCCTCGCCCCCACCCCAAATCACTATCTCTCTAGCCTCCCATCTCTCATTCCCAAAAGCATCCCCAACTATCTTCCCTACTTATTATCTCTTGCCATTTGCCATTTGTCACAATCCCTAAACTCTCCCTCCCCCCCCATTTTCTTTTCTGATGATTATCAGGTTTTTGTGATTTTATTTTATAACCCAACTGTTACTATTTATGTTCCTTAATTCGAAAATCTGTGTACAATTAGAAGAAAAAAAATGTGTAACGATCACTGGCGGAGCTACCCCACCAACTTTTTCCAAAAAAAAAAAAAAAATTTATAATTTTAGTTTTGCTTTTATAACACCTCATCCCGTGAATATTTTGAATCACTTTACGATTTAAAATTAGATTTTTTAGTATTTATAAAATTTCATCAAAAAATTCATAATTATTAATAGATTATAATATAAGATTTTATCAAAAATAAAAAATAATATTCGTTCACATTAATAATAAGCCCTTCATGTTTCCTCCAACTTCATCTCTAATACCCATAATATTTCTAAATGGCCTTTTATTTTGATCTAATCATACAAAAAAGGTCTTTGGGGCCATTTTATTCAAGCTTGTTCTTTTTTTATTCAACAATCAAACATGATATATATTTTAATTTCCATTGTAAATATTTATTTTTTCTTCTCGAGAGTCCTTCTCATCAAAAAAAAAATTTGGCTCCGCCAATGTTTATATGCTTTTATGAATTTATTTTGTCAATGTTAATTGTGCCCCCAAAGAAAATTTTCTGGCTCCGCCACTGGTAACGATCTATCTTTCTCCGACTTTTAGAAAAGAGAAATTATGTTTCAAATAGATTTTTCATGGTGATTGACATGAATATCTTACTCTAAAAGATTAAGTTTTGAATCATCAACAGAATTTAACAATATAAGGTCATTTATTTTTTTGGGTTTTTCATTAGAGTAATAATGGTTTAGCAGAATGGTCATAATATGTCAGTCAAAATTTTGGGAGTGACACTTTTGTCCGGGCCAAGATGGAAGTCCCACTTCCGTTCTGAACTGGCAAAGAGTTTTGGCAAAAAAAAACTTTTTGATGCAATTTTTTGAGTTGGCATTATTACAAAATAAAAAATCACTAAAACTGAATATTAAACAAAATTTGAGTACGAAAATTACTATGGAAAAACCGACTTTATTAATAAAAAATGAACACGGTAAAAAACGAACACATCGTTTATAACATAAATATGTCAAATTGTATGTAAAAAAAATAAAACGAATAATGTAAGCAAACCAAAGTAAATGCTATCTATGGGCCTGATGGTGTATATCTATCGGGTCTTCTCCGCTCTTTTCGGAGAAAGTAAGTGTGGTCATCTCTCGTTCGCAAAGCACTACCATGGTCCGTTGCGATGAATTCAACCCCTTCAGGGTTGATAAATATCGTCTCTTCGGGGGAATCTGGCTGGAGCAGTGGAGTGTGTTGCTGCGTCTGAATCAGGTCGAGGCTAAAGGATGGCGACGCACCAGAATAGAAACCCGGCAGTCCCGATGTAGACGACCCCGCTCCAGGATGCCCCCCGTCTCAATACCCGGAGAATAAGTATCGATGCTCGAAAATTGACATTGATATAGGGTACATCTGCCTGAGTGGGGAACTGAGTCTGAGGTTGAGACGGGAACTGTGTCTAAGGAGCCTGAGTCGAATCTTCCTGCGGTTGAGACAGTTCCGATGCACCGCCACATTGCCGAAGTTGTAGGGCGGCAAGGTCCTCCTGACTAGCTTGCCGATCCCGGCGAGTACCCTGTCTCCCAACCGCAGCCCTATCTGGAACATGTTCCCGCGACTGTGTGACCGGTTGCAGAACTTCATCATCTACTATATCGGCAGCGCGCGATCTGCATGAAACCGTCTTCCCAGCCGCTACGAAGGCATCTTTTATTGTTTTGGCAGCCTAGGCGATATGATTCTTGTATTGATTATTAGTTCGAGATCCAGGCTTCTCAAATTCTTCAAGAATCACTCTGTTAGACTTCTCCTGTAACATAAATATTCGAATTAGTATATTTAAAATAACAAGAATAATGTTGACAGCAAAACGAATAAAACTTACAAAAATAGCCTCAGATGTAGCGATGGATTGAATGCCCATCGACAGTGGCCCGGAATCCCTATTTTGTAGGTTTGTCATGAGGTGCACGATAATAAGATTGTACCAATTCATGTACTCACGGGTTGGGGCAATAACATTACCGGGAACGGGGGTAGTGTCCGCCAGTGCATCGCCGCGGGCGTCCCACAAATCCATGTATGTGCGGTGGTGGGCTTCCCAATTTCGTTTCGGACCCGCCTTGCATGTGTGGAGGTCAAAACCCTCGTTAGTTCCCTCCGTCCCCGCCTCCATTTGTACCACCTACTGGAAGCCAAATTGCCTTTCAACCCTGTTAGGCAGGTGGTACTCAACAATCTTGAAGCACACAAGCAGCGTACGGGCTTGACAGGTCATCAGAAAGCCTTCATCCCGAGCCGCTCTCTCGGCAATTACCCAATCAGGGTACGGTCTACACATAAACTGCAAAAATAAATTCAAGTTAATGTAAAATAATTCATTTAGTTTAAATTTTAAAAAAATACGAGATTACCGAAATTAACTTACCCCTTGTGCGTCCGTCAGCATATCTAGCTGATCACGAAACACCGTCTGCTGCAATTTCGGCGCGTTGACGAAATTTCGGCCTTTATTCCACCGTGACGTAAGCTCTACCGTCAGCGAGAATATCATGGAGAACTGGGCCTCGGTTCACAGGACGGAGACATGAAATTCACTCCCACACCCACAACTGGTAAAAAAACAGCATCGATTATTAAATATTCGAATTACATATTAAAAAAAACCTGTATAAAATTTAGACAAGCCTGAATTAGCAAGCAACAGCCGGCCATATCCTTGGAATCAGCCAGTGAAGAGGTTCATATCTGGCGGTACAAATATGCAAGGACACCGCTAGCCCAAGAAGTCTGGTCTTGCTCGAGGATGCCATCACTGACGGTGAGAAGATATCGCATGTTTCCCCGGGCCCTCGACTTATTGGGAAACGGAAAAGTGGACATCAAGAGGAATATCAAAGTCCTAGCCCTCTGCTCTATCGCCAACTCAGTAGCATCATCGCCGAGGGGCACATTAATGTGGGCATAAATCTCTAACAGTTCGATGGTGTTACCCATAATTGAAGCCGGGGGAGGGAGGGAGAGGGTGTCAGAATCCTAGGAGGTCA
This sequence comes from Vinca minor, assembly GCA_026122235.1. Taxonomy (NCBI): domain Eukaryota; kingdom Viridiplantae; phylum Streptophyta; class Magnoliopsida; order Gentianales; family Apocynaceae; genus Vinca; species Vinca minor. The sequence goes on along the minus strand of JAOCZM010000284.1, from coordinate 5,601,346 downwards.
AACACGCGGTCAATCCACTGATTTTTAGTCATGTTGTAATCCTCATGCCATGACACTACGTGCCCCCTATTAGGAAGTCCTAGAAGGCATCCAACGTCCTCTAGTGTAATGATCGCCTCACCATAGGTGAAAAGTATGGGTCTCAGGGCACCATCTCTCTACTAATGCAGTAACTAAAGCGTGATCTACCTTCATTTTTCCTATTCTACAACAACCGCCAAATCCTATTTGGTCTATCAAGGCAATCACTCGTTAGTTGGTTTAATTTTGGTACGCCTAAAAAAACTTACCGTCGTTTCTAATAATTTCCAGTGAAGTGTTTAGTTGAAATCCCCGCCCCGCCCCATATTCTTAAAGATCTATGAGAAGTCTGTTTGTTTAAAACACTAACATCATATGGACTCGGCAGAAGATGAGCAGGAACAAACATATATACAAAAAAAGCAATAAATATACAATTTATCAGAAAAAACACATGTTATATTACCAAAATCACAAATGCCCTAACTATGTCTTCACAAATTAACAATTCACAAACCCTAAAAATTCCTAAATGCCCTAATTCATAAATTCACAAACACAAAAAAGTTACCAAATTCAACAAATTACTCTAAATTACCAAATTCACAACAATTTATAAACATAATTAGTATATTTAAAGTTCAATTCAAAACATAAAGTTAAATTGCCCCAAAATCACAAATGCCCTAAATATGTCTTCACAAATTAACAATTCACAAACCCTCAAAATTCCTAAATGCCCTAATTTCATAAATTCTCAAAATTCGCAAACACAAAAAGTTACCAAATTCAACAAATTACTCTAAATTACCAAATTCACAATAATTTAAAGTTCAATTCAAAACATAAATGTTAAATTGCTCAAAAAAAAATAAATTAAAGCTTTATACCTTTGAGTTTGAGAGATAGAGAGCAAGGTGGAGTTGATTGGTGGCGGAAGCAGCAGCAGCGGCGGCGGTGGCAGGTGGCGGCGGCAGTGGGGGTGGAGGAGTGGTTGCGGGAGGGGGAAGGTTTTTTTTGCCTTGGAATTTTTTTTTTTTTTTTGCTAAGAGTGTCGGGTAAAGGGAGAAGAAATGGATTTTAATCGGGACTTCATAACAGAAGTGTGACTTCCGGACTTTCGTTCTAGACAAAAATGTCACTCCTCAAATTTTGACTGACGTGTTATGACCATTCTGCTAAACCATTGTTAGTCTAATGAAAACCCATATTTTTTTAGTCTTTCAAATTAACAGATAATCATAAATCTATTGCCTAGTTTTGTGCATTGTCATATGGTTAAAGTCTTTTGGCAGCAAGCTACATCCAGTAACCCATATGCGCTTGATATTTTTGCAACTTTGAGGAGAAGGGAAAGATTTATTTGTGAATGCATTTCTTCCGGATTGCAAAGCTCTATTAAAAGCTATGAGGTCACGAAAGCCAAGGCCCTCTTAAGACTTTGGAAAACAAAGTTCGGTCCTAGCTCTCCAGCAAATTTTTCTTTTATTCTCATCACCACCCATAGAGAGGTGCACATCATATGTGTTATGGACTCAATCATATATTTAGGGAGAACAAAGCAGGACATAACATGAGTAGAAATAACATGAACCACAAATTTAACTAACACCACCTGAGCCGCAAAGGACAATGTCTTTTCCTTCCAACTACTAAGTTTTTTCCATATAAGGAAGGCCCAAGTATTTTCCTTTCCCATCACCCTCCGAAAATTTTAGGATAGCGTAGTCCTTATTATAAAACACTATTTGACATATCATAGTTAACCTGGGCAGGCTTCGTATGTCCTAAGCACCTATTTTAATTTCCGTAGACATGCCCCGTTAGCCTGCGAGAAAAAAAAGAGTCATTTGCGAACGTGATAGAAGCACCCCCTCCAAATTGAAATCTCATTAAAACCCCTCGCTCTTCAGCCTAGCGGAAAGAGAGGATATACCAGCCGTACATGAGAAACAGAAAAGAAGATAGGGGATCTCCTTGCCATATTTATCTAGTCGACTTAAAGGATCTTGTGGGATTCCATTAAGCAGGATCGAGTAGTTGACACTCCTAATATAATTCCTTATCAGAGAGAAATTTCGGGGGGGGGGGAAATTCATATTAGCTATCACAATTTTAAGATAATTCCATTCAACTTTGTTAAAAGCTTTGGACATATCTAGTTTTAGGGCCAACTGATTTGAGCCATTTGGTCGAACCGCTTGTAGGTTGTGAAATACCCCAAAAGCCACAATTGCATGCCCGTGATAAGTTTACCCTTTAAAAAAACACTTTCAACCTAATCAATGATAGAATTTATTACCAACTTAAGCCGAATTGGTGAAAACTTTTGAGAGGAGCTTGTATACAACTTTGCACAAGCTAATTGTTCGAAATTGCACCATAAAAATTGACTTTTTATTTTATTTTAGGGATCAATGTTATATGTGTAGAGTTGATTGCTTCCATGTCGGCCCCATAATTTAGAACTCCAATAATGAAATTTGAGACTAAGTTGCCCAGTATGTGCCACAACTTCTAGAGAAAAAGTACATGCATTCAATCAGGTCCATGAGCATTGTGCGGATGCATCTGCTTAAGAGCTTTGACAATTTTAGCCCTTGTGAAGGGTTTCACTAGGATATTCACCTCTCTTGCATCAAGTTTATTGGTGAGCAAATCAGGTGAATTGCACGCCATGAATAGCGACTGAAAAAAGTCCATAATCACATCCTCTATAGTATCTTCATCCATCTTTAGACTGCCATCCGGGCCACAAACTTCTCAAATCTCAATAAAAAAATTACTTCCGCTGAGACACTTTATTGTAGAAATAAGTAGTGTTTCAAGCTCCTTCCATGAACAACGTAGCTCTACTTCACGCTTTCCATTAATCTTCATAAGGTCCTGAATCTACTCCAACTCCTTGGAGATTTCAAGTTCCTCTGATAGGGAATAACCATCTTGGTCACGCCGATGTTGGACAACATCTACCTTGTTCTGTTTTGCCTTAATATTTTTTCTCTAAGCCCCCAACGATGCTGAAAGATAGAGCTTATTACGGATGTTGAAAGATCATAGGTGCTTGGCGAGCATAATTCAAACAATTTGGCTCCCTAGACCACAATGGCTCAAACTGCAGAGGACGAGATTTGTTTTTTTTTTCGCTTACGACGGGGAAGAACTCCAAGAATAATTTAGAGGTGCTCACTTTCTTTTGTGGTACGTGTTGAATAGCTAAATTATGACAGAGAGACCGCTAAGACGGAGTGGCAAGACCACTATCAAGGTGGACAAAAACCTCCCACATTACAATCCTTGAAAACATCTCTAATGTTATTAATTTGAGTTTGGCTTCTTTGGAAAAGACTGGTTTTTTCATGTTGGCTTAAGATTTCTTTAAAATCGCACATACATGGCCATGGGAGCAAATTAAATGTATGCAATCGCTTAAGTAGCTGCTAAGAGTGCAGTTTAAAGGCAACATATGAGATCCTATAGAAACCAGTTAAACGCCATTTAAAGTCATATTCATTAGAAGAAACGGTAGAATCAATATGACTAGGCGAGTAAGATATAATGGGCTTGCTTGGATTGGGTTTGGTTTGGGATTTGGTCTCAATCCTAGTCCCAAACAAGTTTGGGATTGAGTTTGGGTTTGAGTTTGGGTTTGGGTTTGGGCGGGAAAGGCTAAAAAACGGGCGGGAACAATTCAAATTCAAATTTTTTTTTCAAATAATCGTCCAATTTCAAATTATGACTTCACAAATTTAGAATTTGAACATTTCCCGCTAATTTAAGAGCTAAAAATTTTGAATTTAACAATTATTTGAAGAAAAAAATTTGAATTTGAATAGTTCCCGCCCATTTTTTAGCCTTTCCCGCCCAAACCCAAACCCAAACCCAAACTCAATCCCAAACTCGTTTGGGACTAGGTTTGAGACCAAATCCCAAACCAAACCCAAACCAAACCCAATCCAAGCAAGCCCAATATCTAGCTTGATTGAGGAATTCCATAGCAAGCAGAGACCACCTCTAAGGCCTTGTCGGCTTACAAGAAAATGAAAAGGAAATCCTAACTTACAACGAATAAAATTCATGGAACTAGATATAGATTTAGTTTCAGATAAAAAATTATAGTTAGACGATGCACCTCACCCAAGCACATTAATTCTTGATACGTTTGGGAGTTATTAACACCTCAACAATTCCAAGCTAAACAATTCATGAAGGGATTCATGGGCAGAAACTCGTTCTAAACACCCATGAGTCCTCCCTGAAGGATCCGCTCATACCATAGGAATCGAAAAATTCTAGATAGAAACTTACTTTTCGGGTTCAAGAATCTGATTCTTGAATGAAAGATGCTGTTTCTTGGATACGTTGCTGCCATCAATGGATTTCCCTTTGCGGAATGTCCCTCTACCGGTATCCACGCGATCTAAACGAATAAAGTGATTGCTAGCTCTTCGCTTTTTCTTGAGTCTCAAGAATTAGAGAGAAAATGGAGAGGTAGAATAGAAAATCTGATTTTCTAGGTCTTTTGGTATTTCGGCTGAAAAACATTAACCACTAGGGTTTCGGCCAAGAGAAGTTTATATAGGGAGTGAGAGGTTGTTTCAAGCACAACTCCCACGTCCCTATCCAACTCTTTTTGGCAGTGGGAGTCTATAACTCCCACGTCCCTCTGAGACTTCATCGGTAGTGGGAGTCTTTATCTGATAATAACTCCCACGTAATCCCAGCCTATACCGAAAATGCCCCTTATCTCTAATTCGAATAATAACGCTTTATTATTCTCGTAAAAATGAATGTCAGATACAATGAACCTAGCCACATTCTAGATTCATTGAATCTGGACATGAAGCTCGTTAGCTCCTCTATGCGTGTGACCCTATAGGTTCATATCACAATGGCAATGAAAACACACTTAGTAGTAGTGTGAGTTCATAAATCACAAGCGGTCCCTAGCAGGACATTGTGACTAGCTAAAGTGAATGAATATACAACGGAACCTAATATCAATCCACTATTTAATCCATTTGTCTCGCGATATCCTAATTAAGCATAAGGCATGGTAGTCGTCACCCTTATTAAGCTTAATTGTATTTATGCTCGATCTCCCGGGTAAATCGTTCCAACAAATAGTATTTGATAACCACTTTATCAAATATATTTGAGCACGGCCATGAATTTAAACAGTTTTTCCCTATCGAGGGGCCCATGGATATCTCTCTCAAATAAGAGAGGGACAAATTCCTTACAATGCCTCTCACATTCAAGCCATGATAGGACACTATATCCGATCATCAGTCGTATTGATTACTCGATTAAAAGCAACGCATCGATCGAAGTCAAAACGTGGCTCCATTCATGCTAGAATCAATGGAGACATAAGGTCTAAGGATTCTAAAATAGTATTGAGGAAGTAATACTTACGACTAAGGACCATGAAGTATTACTTCTCTAACGGATCACGTCCGATACGATATATCTCAATATATTGCATCTATGATATGATTTGTACTCATTACACATGATTAGTAAAACATAATCATCAATCAAACATCATACTAGTTTTATTTCATTGTAAAGTAGATTACATAAAACTAGGGACAACTAGAATAGTAATTACATAAGCAAATGAGTTTTACTATCAAATCACACATTTGATGTTCATAAGCAAAATTAACTATTCATATGAAATGCTCAAAAAAATATAAAACGTACAACATATGCTAATGGTCCTAGGGCACTACTAACAATTCATTGGTCTTGGTGGGACCCCTTAGCGGCCTCCACATTCCTCCGATTAAGGTGGGCCAGCAGTATTGGAATTGGAAATGTGCTTCAAATTTGGAGATTTCACTGAGCCTGAAATTTCATAGCCCAAAACAGTTGCAAACGGACCAGCATATGCTAGCCCAGAAAAAACAACATCAACAGCCAATGGGCCTGGTTCTTCCAGCCTAACTGAGGTCTCCTCATCTAGTCCAGTGTTACTCTGTCTAAGAGGTCCAATATAATGCTAATCAAGCACACTAGCAACCAAACCTACACACTTCTCAACAGACTCACCTACCACCCTCCCCAATTGCTCCCCCAACCCGACATAGGGCACCCTCAATCACCCCACCATTATTCAGCACATACAACCAAAACCAAAACAATTCATCCCATTATCCATCAAACCCACACTTTTTTTCATTCACCCAGCCCATACTCTTTCCATCCATCCCGCCGTCCATCTTTATCGTCTTCGACAATGCCCTCATAAGCTCCTTCTGCGTCTCTGGTTCAACAACATAGCCAAATGCCTGGTCGGTTACTATTTCCGACAGCGTCAACATCCCAAATCCTCCCAAGCCCAACCCCCTACTAATTTGTTCTATCCCTTGTGCCTCCCTCGTTTTCCATCCAAATGCAAAATCAGGCCTCCGAACAGACTCCAATGTCGGCGACCTTAAGTTTTCATATTTTCCCAGTCCCATGCACCTTTTAATTGGAAACCCACCCAATTCCAACAAAGCCCTAACCTCATTACTTCCATAACCAACTCGGGTTTCCCATCCCTGACACCCCCCGCTCGATACACCCTCGCATCGCTAATCCCGACCGACAACCAATCAAATCAACAAAAAACCAGTGTCTTCTCTCATGGCGCGCGATTGATGACCTGTTGTTGCATATCAAGAGATAATCATTCTGACAAATGATAGATCTTATTGTTCGGCTGAGAAACGAGCACAACAGCCACGCATGAAACCCTATAATTCTAGGGTGATTGTCGTCATAGTCGAAGCATTATCTTTGTTATTGTTATTATAGTAGTAGACAAAAATTCTCTCTCTCTCTCTCTCTCTCTCTATATATATATATATATATATATATATATACATATAAATTATTTGTACCTTTCCATTTTTATGAGTGAAGTTAAAATAATTCACATATATATAAGATAGACCAAAATAAAAATTTATTGATAAAAAATAAAAAATACATAAATATATATAGCATTTTTCTCTAATTTAATTGTCCTTATCAGCCTCATTAGGTAGTTGATATCGAATCACAACTCAAACGGCAAGACGTTTTCCTCCAACTAGTAGGTCAAAGGTTCGAGTCATGTTAGATGGGAAGTAGAGAACCACTATTTATGCTCCTATGAAGAGAGGGGGATTTTAAGGGAGAAAAAAATTATTTTTAAAGGTAAAATGTCACTTCATTAAGTGAGATAATCAACTGCAATTGCATCGGTTACAGTTGGGGGAAAGTTATCCCGTCAGAAAAATTCATCAGAATGAAGCCCCAATTAGGATAAATTATGAGCGGGGATATTTCCCGACCGCTTTACAAAAGAGAAAGATATAGGTCTAAAACGCCATTTGAGACTATAAATGTCATAAACTATAGTCCCTTGTAGTGATAAATCATTCTCACAGGAGTGAATTTTTTAAATAGCTTCAAGTGGATCCGACTCAAATACTACCACATATGTGACACATTCACTTAGAACTTTCTCCATTCATTTATGTATAGCTATTAATTTAGACTAAAGAGAGTCCTTAGAGAAGTAAATAGGGCCAAACCAAGCTAAAAGAGCTACCCGTAGCATAATAGATCAAACCCCCAAAACCTGCTCATTCAATGTAAAAAAAAGTGCCATTAACGTTTATGGTGGGTTCCAGCTTGAGATCTACTATTGGGTCCTGATTTGGACCCAACACGGGTTGATCCACTCCATTGTTAATTTACATGTGCCAATTAGACTATCTTTGTCTTGCAGGTTACACTTTTCTTCATCGAGATCTGTTTGCTTCCTTAGAGGACGGAGATCGGATATTAGGAGCCCGTTTATCTGATACGCATCAGTTTACTTCCAGAATGTCGAGTTCTGGTGGGCTCCAAATAATAGCATAAACCATACTTCAAGGCGGAACATCGAAAAAGTGTAACCCAATTCTTTCCTTTTTTAATGATAATAATATTTTGTAACTAACTTCTATTTAATATTATAATAAAAAGATTATTTTTTAAAACTGATACAAATTTTAAAAAAAATATTATTTAGAGTGAAGTGGGACAGAAACATAGACATGGACATAATGTCACCTATCTCTAGTGATGACAATGGGGTAGATTAAGGCGAGTATCTCAATACTCAATCCCGCCCTGCGGAACTGACACATCGCTCCGCCCTGTCCCTTGAACCACAGTAGATCAACAAGTCTAGGTCGGTTGCTATTTTCGACAACGCCAACACACCCCTCCCAAGCCCAACCCATACTAATTTGTTCCATCCCTTGTGCCTCATTTTCTTTCCATCCAAATGCAAAATTAGGTCCCTGACCAGGCTATAATGTCGACGACGTTAATTTTTCATCATCTCATAGTCTCAGACACCCTTTAACTAGAAACTCGCCCAATTCCAACAAAGCCCTTACCATATTACTTCCTGAACCGAACTCGAGTTTTTCTATCCTCGACGCCCCGTTGTGATGCACCCCATTACTAGCATAATTTCAGTCCGAAGACCTATCAAATAAAAAGAAAACATCGAGCGTTACCTTCCGACGATACTAGATTGATGACATGTTGTTGTAGCATCGGAATCGCATAAATTCAATGCCATAGAAACAATGTTGGAACCAAAAATTCTATTGAATAATGGCAACATCAAGAGATTAGGAGTCCGACAAATGATAGATCTCATCGTTCGATTGAGAAACGTACACAACAGTCGCGTAGGAAACCCTAGCATTGTAGGGAAATTGTCTGACATAGTCACATCATTTTCTTTATTGTTATCTTTGTTATTGTTATTATTATAGTAGATAAATTATTTTTAATTTTCTTTTTTATGAGTAAATTTTTATAATAATTCACGTATATAGGATATACCAAACGACATGACGTTTTTCTCCAAATATATCGCGTTCTTCTCTAATTTAAGTGTCCTTATTAGCCTCATTAGGTAGTTGACATCGAATCATAACTCAAACGACAAGACGCTTTCTTCCAACTAGTAGGTTAGAGGTTTGAGTCATGTTAGAGGGGAAGTAGGGAACCACTATTGATGCTCCTAGGAAGAAAGGGGGATTTTGAGGGAGAATAAAAAACTCTTTTTTAAAGGTAAAAAGTCACTTCATTAAGTGGGATAATCAACTGCAATTGCAGCGATTACTTTCAGAATGCCGAGTTTTGGTGGGCTCCAAATCTTAGCATAAACCACACTTCAAGGCGGGAAAAGTCTAACCAAATTCTTTCTTTTTTAATGATAGTAATAATTTTTTTTAACTAACTTCTATTTAATATAATAAAAAAAAAATTATTTTTTTAAAACCTGATAAAAAAATTTAAAAATTATTGTTTAGAGTGAAGTGTGACAAAATCATAGACACAAACATAATGTTACCTATCCCTAGTTATGACAATGAGACAAATTGGGGCAGGTATCTCAATACCCATTCCCGCCCCGCGGAACTGACACATCGCTCCGTCCTCCCCGTGAACCGCCATGAATCAAGAAGTCTCCCCTTGCCCGCCCGGTGCAGACAGGGTCAGACCCATTTTTTTTTTTTTCTTTTTAAACACATAAAGGATCCAACTGACTATTTCTATTGATCTTTTTTAAATCGAGTTACACTAAAATTTCATAGATAAAGAAACTCATCATCACCAAGAAATCAATTATAACAAAGGACAACTAATTAAACAAAAATAACTAAATGGTTGTCGACTGATGAATGATCGGAAACCAAGTATAATATGGATGAATAAAATTACTGACTAGATATAATATTATTAACCCAATATCAAAGTATTTAGCACTACCTCTATTCCTAAATATAAGGAAGAAAAAAAATGAGATGTTTTTATAATGGAGAATTGACATGTTTGGTCCTTAAACTATTTTTAAAATAATCGAGTGGTCCTCATTCTTTTTTACTTCTCATTTGATCATGTATGTTATTTTGAGCTTCCTAACCGGTCCCAACACCACTATCCAAGGTGGTTTCCGGCCAAATCCCCTCTATAGTATTTATACTTTCTGGATGATCCCAAAAGTATTTGTGAGCTTCCAAGATGGTCATAGCATCATCTTCTTCATCCCCCAAGATCCATCGCCACCCAAATCCGACCATCAACGCCGCCCACCCACCATTTCTCTCTCAAATCCGACCACCAACGCCTCTTACGTGGACCCTTTAGGACTTCTTTCCAGCTAGGATTTGAGGTCTCAATCATTGTTCGTGATATGGAGTTTCTTGTAATTCCAATTTTGGGTTGGTCAAAAGCGGTGGGTGGCGGGTTGGTGGTCGAATTTGGGATAGAAATTGTTGGTGGTCGGTGATGAATCTTGGAGGATGAAGAAGATGATGATGATAGGACCATCCTAGAAGCTCGAAAATATTTCTGGGATAATCCAGGAAGTATGAATACTGCATAAAGAGGGATTTGACCGGAAACGGCCGTGAGTGGTGGTGTTAGGACCGGTTAGGAAGCGCGAAATAACATTCATGACCAAATGGGAAGTAAAAAAAGAATGAGGACCACTCGATTATTTGAGAAATAGTTTAAGGACCAAATAGTCAATTTCCCTTTTGTAATCAAAATATCAATATTACTTTTTTAAATAGAAGTAGTGGTATACAAATCATATTTAAGAGAGTAATATTGATATTTTAATTAAAAAAACATTTTATTTTTTTACTTCTTTAATTTTCGCAACATATAATGAAAGTCTTATATTTAGGAATGGAGGGAGCAGATACGAAAAAATATTTTGACAATAAACAAATGATAGTTCTGAAATGAATCAGGTCTATTAGACCACGTGGTACATAATTTGCCACATCAATACAGAATTAAAAGAGACAATTCTATTATAACGTGAATAATTCTAAACCATAAGGTTCATGTGGACTTGATCAATATCAAAATTTTCCTAAACAAAATAACTCAGCTTTTGTAGATCTTTGTTAAAATGCAGACGTGACTCCTGTCAAAATGGGGTGAAAATCGTCTATACCCGTCTGTGTACCAATTTCTATGCCCAACAAATAAGAATTCTTCATGTGATCATTTTTTTTTTTAATTATATATACACCTGATGAATTATGATTGGTTGGACACAAAAATAGTTACACATACGAGTATGATCGATTATTTACCGTCAAAATGAAAAGTGCAGTTTGTATTGTTTTTTTTTTTTAATAATAAAAACGCGCAAATACCTTGGCAACGTACTTAGCAAAAAAAAAGGTTTTCTCTGAAACTGATGAATCTTTCGCCCCAACCTCACCTCGCGCCTGAAATCAGAAGACAAAAGACAAAAAGAAGAGAGAGCTCCAAATTAGGGATAAATTCTTACTGAATGTGTGAATTAAGCTTTTAAAGAATAATAATTGAGTTGAGTTAGGAGTGATTAGTAGAAAGCGCAAGCAAATGGTTGATCTCATCAATTCCTGCTTAGATTCCATTAGACAAGTAAGGTTTTTCTCCATTTCAGATTCGTTCAATTGGATATTCAATATTTTTATTGTATTTTCAGCAATTGAGTGTGTAAATTACTGCTATCTGATTTTTGAAGTTGCAGTGGAGTCCGTAATCATCTGTTTTCCCTTGTCTTGTTTGAGAGTACTTGTATTATGTTGAGAAAATGAAAAATAATCAAACTCTTTTTTGGTTTTGGTTTTCCAAGAAATGTTTTGTAATTGGTTAAGTCCCTAAATTCACTATGTATCAATGGTGTCAATACACGTGTAATAATATTATTGGTGTACTAGAGAGACGCATGGTAGATGTGATTGATTCAAGTTACTAAATTCACTCTAGACCAATGTGTTAATACACGTATAATAATATCATTGGTGTTCTAGAGAGGCTACTAGAGAGTGTATTAGAAGAAGTATTAGGTTTTGGCTCGAGAAGTATTAGTTCAATGTCAATTGGCAATACTCTTGAGGACATCCTATTTATAATATTTTTTTGCATTTTGTGGCGTTTCAGTTCTTTCCTAAGCATTTCTACTTTTGGACATTCAAAGGTTTTCTCCTATGTTGTTCAGGTATCTGATGACATTAAAGATGCCGTTGTTTACTTAGATGCTGGATGTACAGAGAGTTTTCAGTTTCTTGGGGCATTTCCTTTGTTACTGGAACTTGGGGCTCGTGCTGTCTGCAGCTTGGAGAAAACATCTCCCCTTGATCAGGTGACATTATTTTGGAACCCAATGAGCGGATTCTCCAATCATACAAACTTTTTGTTCAACGTTATAAAATTTGGTCACAATAAAAATTGGAAAAAGATCCGCTCATTGTGAGCTGAAGTCTTTCATACAAAAATTTGATCAGGTGATATTTTGAACTGTAATTGGAATGCCCACAAGGTCTTATTAGGTTCAGCTTTAGCACTAGCAACTTCTTTGTGGAATAAATGATGATCAATTCATAGAGGCAGTTTTCTAGTGCTTGAGTTTATCGATGACATTTTTTGTAAACATATTAAATCTTTCAGTAGCACCTTTTTGTTAGCTATGATGCTTAAACAAGAATAAGCTTCTTTATTTTTTTCTTCAAATTTTTGTCCTATTCTGGAATCCTGACTTTCTGTGCTGACAAATTTTCCAGGTAGCTGGTTGCTATTCAAGTCCTGAACCGGTGGAAAAGATTGTGGTCATTACTTCACGTCTTCTTAGTGATGCGCACCGATATGTTTTGCGTTGTCTGAGCACACTTGAGGGAATTCATCACTGTACAGTTTTTACATCCATATCGGAGGTTCAAATTCAACCATATGTTGTATTTTCCTTATCCCCCCCTTCTCTTTATAGATATCATTGACTTTTAGTTATCACAAAGTTTGTTCCAAATATGAATGGTCTACATGAAACTTGTTAGTTTGTTCTTTCTTCAGAATATATTGTTAACCAGAGTCTAGAACTTCATAAATTGATCAAGTAATACTGATATACATTGATTTACAATACATTTTGAGCTTTGACATGATGTCCTAATCATGCTACATGTAACTATTTATTATTAAGGATAAATTCCAACAAAATTAGGCAGGACACGGGTAGACTGAAGTGGATAGATGCTTTGGTGGCTAATCTTTAAGAGCTAAAATACTTGAAGTTTTGTTCTCTTGATTGCCATCTTGTCCTTAATTGATCTTCCATTTGGATTTAACTCAAGCAAGAGCTGAATCTGAAATAAGCTATATGATTGCAAAAGTGATAAACCATACTTTTGATCGTTCTCCATTTTCTCTTCTGATTTTTGGAACATGTTGGCTGTGCTACAATCTCTTAAATACTTTTCCTTCTCCCTACCTTTTGTCATATTTATCTTTTACCTAGGTACATGGTAAACTTAACTTTACTGGGAATTCATCTTGACTTTGCACAATGAACTTAGAAATAACGAGACTTGACAATGAAAAGCTTTTTCGTTTCATTCAATCTTTCTAGTGGAAAGGGTTAGATGAGTTGATTAGCTGAAGGAATTTCAGTGCCCTGGAGGGTTTCTTTGTGCTAGCTTTCAGAAATGAGTATGAATATATGCTTGCTATTGATTGCTTCTGCAATATCTTATGAAATAATACTAATTACTTGTCTTAATGCGGTTCTGCAATGGAAAGTTTTACCCCTGTGGGAGGTAGTTGTCAAGTCCTCCTCCCCCCCCACCGGGCGATCCGTATCTGTTTATTCTTTACATTGAATTGGTTCCACTGAGTTTCTTTTTCTCTTAGCTCAAGAAAGGAGGTACAAGAGAAAAATTGTTAATCTTCTTCTCTTTATCATGCACAGGGAAACCTTTTAATACTGTTCATAAATAACACTACTAAAAGGCAGAAGCACAGGGCTAAGTAGTAATACATTTTTTATCTCAGGAATGACAACCTTTTTATTAGCAAAAAGAAATAGTTTGTAAATAGTGAATTAGCTATATATGTCTATGCATACTTCTAATATTACTAAAATGTTCTGGCTCCTCTTAGGTTTAAATCCAGAGTATTAACCTAGAAATTTGGTTGTCTTTCTGTGTTCCTTGTTACTATTTCAATTAAATAAATTATTAGGCAATTGATGTAAAAGTAAGATAAATTTGCAGTTTTCATAAGCTTGAAGCTTTGAACTATAGGACTAATGCAGTATGTGATCAAGAGTTCATATACTTCGCCTAAAATGTTTTAAGTTCTAGAGTCCAATTCTTACAGTTGATCATGTTCACGCTCTCTAATCCTCTGTGCTGTCAGTATGCTGCGGTGTTTGGTTGTACTCTTGCTTGCTTGACTGCTCTTAGATCCAAGGATTTCATTTGGTATCCACCGTTTTGAACCAAAAAAACTTATTGTAGGATATTCTGTTAGTCTTTGCGGTTTCTTGAAACTGGCATGCTTATATTTCCTTCTTTTAAGTAAAAGATTATTTTATTCATTAAAAGAAAAAGTAAAAGATTCTTTTATGCTTAAGAACATGCTCCTGCATTTATTAATTACAGACAGCTCACTCGGTATTTATGAAACTTGTTAGTTCGTTCTTTATTCGGAATAAATTGTTAATTCATAAATTGATCTAGTAATACAGTAATACCGATATACACTTATTTACAATACATTTTGAGCTTTGACGTGATGTGCTAATCATGCTACATGTAACTATTTATTATTAAGTATAAGTTCGAAAAAAATTAGGCAGGACACAGTTAGACTGATACTAAAACCTTTTCACTAAGTTGATTTGAAGTGGATAGATGCTTCGGTGGCTAATCTTTAAGAGCTAAAATACATGAAGTTTTGTTCTCTTAATTGCCATCTCGTCCTTAATGGATCTTCCATTTGGATATAACCCAAGTAAGAGCTGAAACTGAAATAAGCTATATGATTGCAAAAGTGACAAACCATACTTTTGATAGTTGTCCAGTTTCTCTTCTGAGTTTTGGAACATGTTGGCTGTGCTACAATCTCTTAAATACTTTTTCCTTCTCCCTGCCTTTTCATTTATCTTTATCCTAGGTACATGGTAAACTTAATTTTATTGGGAATTTGATCATGACTTTGCACAATGAACTTAGAAATGACGGGACTTGACAATGAAAAGCTTTTTCGTTTCATTCAATCTTTCTAGCGGAAAGGGTTAAATGGGTTGATTAGCTGAAGGAATTTCAGTGCCCTAGAGTGTTTCTTTGTGCTAGCTTTCAGAAATGAGTATGGATATATGCTTGAGATTGATTGCTTCTGCACTATCTTATGAAGTAATACCAATAATGACTCCTCTTAATGTGGTTGTGCAATGTAAATTTTTAATCCTAAGGGAGGCAGTTGTGAACACCCCCCCCACCCCGGCATGCCGAATCTTTTTGTTCTTTACATTGAATTGGTGCCACACTGCCACTGAGTTTCTTTTTCTCTTAGCTCGAGAAAGGATGTACAGGAGAAAACTTGTTAATCTTTTTCTATTTATCATACACGAGGAAGCCCTTTAATCACTGTTCACTCTGTGGTAAATAACACTACTAAAAGGCAGAAACACTGGGTGAAGTAGTAATACAATTTTTTATCTCGGGAATGATAAGCTTTTATTAGCAAAATAAATAGTTTGTAAATAATGCATTAGCTATACATGTCTGCGTATACTTCTAGTATAAGTAAAATGTTCTGGCTCCGCTTAGGTTTAAATCCAAAGAGTCAACTGGAAATTTGGTCGTCTTTCTGTGTTCCTAGTTAGCCGTTACTATTGCCATAACTTGAATTATTAGGCAATTGTTGTAAAGGTAAGATAATTTTGCAGTTTTCATAAAGCAAAGCTTTGAACTATAGGAGTGATGCAGTATGTGATCAAGAGGGCATATGCTTAGCCTCAAATGTTTTGAGCTCTGTGTTCCAATTCTAACAATTGATCGTGTTCTCTAATCCTCTGTGTTGTCAGTATGCTGCGGTGTTCGGTTGTATTCTTGATTGACTGCTCTTAGATCAAGGATTTCATTTTGTATCCATCCTTTTTAACCAAAATAACTTATTGTAGGATCCTTGGTTAAGACAATATTTCTGTTAGTCTTTGCGGTTTCTTGAAACTCATGTTCTTTAATCCTCTGTGCTTTCAGTATGCTGGGGTGTTCGGTTGTATTCTTGCTTGACTGCTCTTAGATCAAGGATTTCATTTTTTATCCATCTTTTTTTAACCAAAATAACTTATTGTAGGATCCTTGGTTAAGACAATCTTTCTGTTAGTCTTTGCGGTTTTTTGAAACTGATTTGCTTATATTTCCTTCTTTTAAGTAAAAGATTATTTTGTTCATTAAAAAAAGTGAAAGATTCTTTTATGCTTAAGAACATGCTCCTGCATTTATTAATTACAGATAGCTCACTCGGCATATCCTGATTCACCTCTGGGTCCTGATGCTTTCCATGAGTATGAATCTTTGCTTACCCAAGACTATGAGGAACTTGTTAAGAGAGGTCAAACGAATTCTGGACACTTCAATGACTCTGCATTGAAGGACAGTTCAATTGAAGACGAAGGATGGTCCCATCTCACATCAAATGAAGATGACATTTCTGACATTGATTCCTTTCCTAGTAGAAAAGGAATTCCTTACAAAGATGAGTTTATCGGACCTGCAGAAGATGTAGGCCAAAAGCTGGTTGTTAATGTACATCACTTCCCTTTAGTATTATGTCCATTTTCACCTAGAGTTTTTGTCTTACCTTCAGAAGGGTCAGTTGCAGAAGCATCCCTGTCAGTTGAAGATGAGAATTCATTAAGCCCTGCCTTGCCACCCATAAGTATGGGAACGCCTGCTGATGGTGAGGATGTGCCTCCTGGGGCAACTCTTACTGCTCAGTTTTTATATCATCTTGCTGCAAAGGTAGGTATTTATGTCTTTCCATTGGATAATTTCTTGTTATATTGGGTGTGTAGAGGACTGGGAATACTAACCAGATAGGCAGGCTATGGTTCTGTTCAACTGAGAGCTCAAATACTATATGCTACCAACCTCCCTAGGAAAAATAATAAATAAAAGGAGAAAAAATCTCCATAAAGTTTTCTTCTTTTCAAGTTGGTTACCACATTGCATTTCAATATGTGACATCATTTTCTTCTCATCTCTAAACGTGTAGATGGATCTGAAATTGGAAATATTTTCCCTTGGCGATTTCTCAAAAACTGTTGGGAAGCTTTTGATGGACATGTCAAGCCTTTACGATGTTGGTCGTCGTAAAAGATCTGCAGGGTTACTTCTTATTGACCGTACACTTGATCTTCTTACACCATGCTGCCATGGGGATTCACTTTTGGATCGGATATTTTCCTCTTTGCCTCGCAGGGAAGCAAGAGCTCCATTAAGTAACACGAAAGGCTCCCAAAATCAGCTAAAAAATGGTCATTCTACTGTATTGCGTGCTCCTCTTGATGTTCAGATACCACTTGAGAAAATTCTAAAGGAAGAAAATTCAACCTCAAATAATTTTCATCTCTTGGAAAGCATTGAGGCATTTTTACATGGATGGAATTCTAGTAAGTATGTTCCTCAAATTGGCGACTTAACGGACCTCAGTAAGAAACTGGATGGTGAAAAGCCCTTGCATCATTCTGAGAGTGAGGTATTCAGTGGGTCTTTCGTCTCGACTGAAAATTTCCGCGGAACAAAGTTCCTGGAAGCCATCATGGAAAGGAGAACAAAAGATGGGGCTGTGCTAATCAAGAAATGGCTCCAGGAGAGTTTGCGGCAGGAAAATATGTCGCCAAATTTGAAAATTCGTCCGGGGTATGCTTCAAAGTTGGAGCTGGAATCTTTGGTTAAGGCACTGGCTAAAAGTCAGTCATCTTTAGTGAAACACAAAGGTATTATTCAATTAGCCGCAGCCACTATATATGCTCTGAACGAATTATTTTCTGCCAGATGGGATGCATTTATGAGTGCGGAGAAGATCCTGAATGTAAATGCTGGAGACACAAGCCAGAGCCTTGCTTCCCAGATAAGCGATCTCATTAATAAGAGCGCTTTAGTGGATATACAAGAGAATCAGAATGGCAGAGGGGAGTCTTCACAGGGCTTGCTTACTCTCAAAGATTCTCTACTTCTTACAGTTATTGGATACATGTTAGCAGGCGAGAATTTCCCAACCTCTGGATCTAGTGGCCCATTTTCCTGGCAAGAGGAACATTTTATGCAAGAAGCTATTTTGGATGCGGTTATTGGAAACCCTGCAATTGCAAAGCTGAAGTTTCTTCAAGGATTGGCCGAAGAGCTGAAGTCCAACTTTAACAAAAATAACTCTGCAGAAAAGAAGGAAACTGCTGCTGCTCAACCTGAAACAGCTGATTATGATGAGGATCAGTGGGAAAGCTGGGGCGATGAGGGTGAAGATACGGATACAACAAAAGAACAGGCGTATGGTGACATGCAGCTAAAGTTAGAATTGCGCGATAGGGTTGATAACCTTTTCAAATTCCTTCACAAGATATCTAGCTTGAAGAATAATTTGCCATTCCGAGAGGGTCTGGGGTCATTGGAGACAAGATTCAACGAGGATCTTTATTCAAGCAAAGGATTGCTGTACAAAATTTTGACAAGGCTATTCGCCAAATATGATTTTCCTGGCTTGGAATACCACTCCTCTGCAGTTGGGCGTCTTTTTAAGAGCGGATTTGGAAGGTTTGGCCTCGGACAGGTACATTCAGTTCATCTCTGGAGTATGTTCCCCTTATATTTGGAGAAAACCGTCATGTCTCTCTTGACAGTCTAGACATGCCTTTGTAATTTTTGCAGGCAAAACCAAGTCTTGCCGACCAAAGTGTTATTATTGTTTTTGTAATAGGGGGCATCAACTCCATTGAGGTACGCATAACTCTGTCTACTCCATTGCAGCTGTTGATTACATTCATTTCTGTCCGACACTGTCCACGTTAACCTTAGCACTAAAGAAATTTAGTTTCTGAAATCATTTAACATCCATTGGAAATATATGAGAAGAAATATATGACAGAAAATACTTCATATTTTTCTTTTTTTCTTTTGTGGCGAAGGTGCGGGAAGTGCAGGAAGCTTTAGCAGAAAGCAGCAGACCTGATACAGAATTACTTTTTGGTGGAACAACTCTTCTTACTCCTGATGACATGTTTGAATTACTTTTGGGAGAGTATAGTTACATTTAAAAAATGTACCTAATATTAATTATGTCCCTTCAAGATTTTACTGCAATTAAAAGGAAATCCACAGTGAACTTACAATTTAGAATGCAGAACACTGTAATCAGTTTGCCTGTTTCTTTCACTTTCCAAGCAGTAGGGTGATTTGATAGGAGGAATTTGTAGATATTGCAATATCCATTACAAATTTCTTATCATTCTTCAATTCCTTTTTCCTTTATGTTTATCCTTGAATCATAATATCGAATATTTCCTCTTAAACTCTAATGCATTTTTTTTTCTTTGTTCCACATCTCCCTTTTTTATTATTATTTGTTAAAAGGTTGGAGGAGGAACATATCTATTACTAGCTCCATTATTAAATATAAGACTTTTCGTAACATGTTGCGAAAATTAAGGAAGCAAATAAGAAGACATTTTGTAATTAAAATACCAACATTACTCTCTTAAATATGACTTGTATACCACTATTTTAAATAATTTTTTGTCCTATTAATTACAAAATATTTCCCCAAAATATTCTTAATTTGAATAATTGTTTGTCCTATTGAGGATAAATTTTCATCAACCTGATGGATCCTGTTTACCAAAGTCTAGCAGTCACTCTCAATGAAGCACGACTGATATCATCTGCTCATTGCAAACTTGAGGCCTTCAAGGAGCGTCTTTACTTCAGCATGCTCAGGACCAAAGCTAGTTACAAATTTGGAACCCCCTTCCACAAAAGCACCAGCATGGCTCCGGACTATGGCACCCATACCACCAACACCAATACCCCATGAGCCATCAACGTTCAACTTTAGAAAAACATTATCCGGCGGCTTCCAGCTTAGAGACATTGATGGCATGATAGATGTATTTGCCCTTAATTTCCCGTATTCCTTTGCCTATGAGGGATCAAACAGTTTTGTTTTACCCTCGAGCATGTACCTTATTTGATCGTACTTGGCAGAGGCTATGGATCATTACCTTTTCATAATGATGAAGCAAAAATATCACTATCTTCCGCTGCACAAATCAAAGCGAGATTTGCCACTTCCTTTGATGATTTTCGTTTACCTTCGAACACCGCTCGGTTCCTGTTACACGAGATATTCCAGGAACATAGATGGAGGGAGTAACAACCTCCTCTCCGCCTTCAATAACATGAATGAGGCAGAAGTAAAATTTATCCTTCGCAATGATAGAATCAATGTCGAAGCTTATTTGATTCCAGGCATCTAACGCCGCTTGGTAGTAGAAAATTGCACGTTGAGCAGACTCAGAGTCATTTTGACAAAGGGGGCATTGGGATGCAAAAGATTTAATTCTTTGAGATTGACAGATCGGTAAAATCCACTGGAAAAATTTACATATGAAAACCCGTATCTTTGGAGGAACATGACATTTGCATATTTTTGCCCAATGATCAAAAGGTTTGGCCGTTGAGGAGGACGGAAAACTCCTTTTCTCACTATTTATTTCAACTCGGAGGTGGTAGCTATATTTTACATAATATAGTTCATTTTTTGTGTATCCCCAAACAAACTGATCTGGTGGTCAGGCATCACATAGCGACAACTTCAGAATCTATCCAATTTCGTAGGATGAGAAATAATTCTCTAGTGCATCCTCATCCCATACTTCTCTTTAACCATCTATGAATCTAGATCAACCATTAGTTTTTTGGAAGAAATTGACGTTCGTCGACGAAAGAAACTTAAAGGTAATATAATGGTTGATATGTCCGAAAGTTAATAGGCACCCATAATAAAACTTCTATGGATTTGACCCACCCGAAAGAATAAGGGCATTTCTGTATTTCAACAAAAACCCTTCCCCCTCTGAGATGTGATCAATGGACCTCCTAAAACCCCTTCTTCTCAGTAGTGTCCACTGAGTGCTTTCACGCATGAGTTTTTCTTCTCTCTTTCATTTCCGACTTCCTTACTAAAACTCAATAATCATGGCGGCTTTCAGAAACCTCCTCTCTCAAGCCGCCCTTCGCCACCAATACTTCACCAGAACCGCCCAAAATTCCATCTCTCCTCTCGTCCTCCTCCGCCACCACCAAAGCCTCCGGATACTTTCTTCATCAACACCACCACCACCCGAAGTAGCCGAATCCTCCTCAACCACAGCGTCAAGCCGAAGAACCCCAATCACTATTGTACCTGTTTCTTATTCTATTAAACCACCACCACCACCACCAGAGAACTTCCCGTCCGACAATTGGGATATTCCACGACCACAGCCGCAGCAGCAGCAGCAGCAGAAATCAGCAGAACCAAAATCAGATGATAGGAATGATATCCGTGATTGGTCAAGGGAGGATTTTCGATTTGTGAAAGATGCTTCTTCGCTGTCTCCAGTGTCTTACTCGTCCCGGGTTGCACCCTTGCCCGAGGACCGGAAGGAGGAGGATGATTCTGAGATTACGGAACAGACGAGGCGCAATGAGGAGTTAGATAGAGAGATAAGTAGAATTGAAGCTGGGAATTTAGATAACATGAGGAGAATGTTAATGGCTGAAGGAGAGAAAGTGGGGTTCCCGACTTTAATTAGGCCTGAAAGTAACAAAGGGAAGGCTATCTATGATATTAAAGAGGCCATTCAACTTGTAAAGGTCACTTCTCCTGGAGTTTTGATTTCTTGTTGGTTGCTTCTGAGATTAATTTAAATTTGGCTCTATCGATTATAAAGCATATGATGCATTTTTCCTTCTATGTTACCTGAACTCGTGTCGGATACGGGTACATATCTAGGTGTCATTGTCATGTGTTTATACCGCTAGAAGAAAAGTAAGGATATCTAGGTGCCATTGTCATGTGTTTATACCTCTAGAAGAAAAGTAAGGATACGATGACACTTCTAAAACTCCGGACACGGGTATGTGGATGCGAAATAATCAGGGGCATATAAAAAAATTAACGAATTAACTACCTTTTATAAAGAGAAATCGGCTTATAATTTGGGAAATAGGCATATGATATCCTCCTCACTATAGACAGGATGAGGAAGATCACCATCAGAGATGCACATAGTCTCGGTCAAAGTATCCAATAATGTTTTGACCATATCCGATAAGGATTCCACACCCATAGGTCCCATACCCATGTCGTATCGTGTCGACACGAGTGCGGTATACAAAAGTAAAGAGTCCAGGTAACGTAGTTTTCCATTCTGTTATATTGAAATTGAATTGTCAAAAGCTTTAGTTGATAATCTTTTGGATTTAGTATGAAAAGCTTTAGTTGATACTTGATAATCTTTTGGCTTTCAGCAAAAGATATAAAATTGATGGGAGTTTAGGTGGGAGGTAGTATGCTAAAGTATCAAAGTTGAACAAAGTATTTATGATTGAGTTTGCCTACCTAAATGGCCTACCAGAGACAAGGTCTTCGTGGTCTTTAAGGTTGACAAAGTCATTGAAATACTGCAAAAAATGGGTTTTGGCTAAAAATTGTGTCTACTTAGGTCGATAATAGAGCTTTTTAGATTTAAATAATATTCCTGCAAGGCAGTAACCTCTGAACTGGTTGCTAGAAATGCTCAAGTAGCAGCAGGTTAGCTGGTGAGTCACAAGAACTGTATCTCGTAAAAGTACTAAACATTAAATAGTGGATTTCCAGTCTACCCGGGGAGTATTTGCTTTCCTTGGAGGGCTTATGGTGGTTTTCTGTAGCAAGGCTCCATGAAATGTTGAAAACTGCTCTAAATATTTCCATTTTGAACTTTTTTGTTCATTTTAGGTGATGTTAATTCTGTAGTTTGCAAACTGCGTACTGAAGGATCTCAGGATTTTTGTTTTTTTGCACCTTTATGAGTTCAAACTCTAAACCATTCTTTGTATCTATTACTTCTTTAGCTTGGTTCTTGGGCTTAAAGAGTTCAATATTATTGCCTTCTCCTAGGATCATTGTTGGTATAGTAATTCTTTATTGTTAACTCTGCATTCTCTCTTGTATCCTTGAGCCAGTTGCACTATATCTTCAGATTTCAGGCAATTAAAACCTTTTTTTTTCTAGCTACACTGTTGATATTACTCGTTGGATCCTTAAGAAATCAGACTGTTAAGGGAAGAAATTATTACAAATGACCTTAGAATGATTGATGGTCGTATTACATGGTTAATAATACCTTTCAGACTTTATATAATAGCATATTATAATTCACCAATCATTGGTAGTTGTAAAAGTTCCAGAATCCAGATTCTTCTTTGGAGTAATAAAAAGTTCTAATCCTTATGGGAGGTCACTTCTCACATTTGACAATATCAGGATCAATTTACTCCGACCTCCTTAAAAATTAAACCTGCATTTGACCTGAGGAAAATTTGCATTGGAAATTTTATCGAAGACTGGTTAATACAACAAGAGTCAACACTTGGATATGGTTATAGTCTATTCTATTTATGAGATTATTCTATGCCCTAGTTAATACATAAACGGACAGCAGGGTCAGTACAGATTTAAGTCAGAAGAATTTTAGCTGCAGAACATCTAAAGAGTTTTACCTAAATGATGTCAATTACTTCTTTAACTTTTCTTTATCTTCTGTTTATGCTTACAAGTTTACTTTAATAGTTTCTTCCAGAAATATTAGTTACTCTTATATGCTTTCTCGTCATTCTAGTGATTTTACAGGCTAATGCCAAGCGTAATTTTGAAGAAACTTTTGAAGCTCATGTTAAGTTGACACCTGATTTACGCAGAACTGATCTGGTGCGTGCACTCTTTCTAGGCACTTGTATGTTATATTCTCTTTCTGGTCAGAGTTATCAATTAATGCTAATTTATGTTTTATGATGTTGGCTTGAGTGCATTGTGAGTCCCATGATGATAACTTACCACTACTTATCTAAAAGAGGTATTGTCCAATGCTATAAAGTTGCTGATTCAAGAACGGGAGTTAATTATGCAATCAATATCTTTGCAGCGCCCATGATCAAGTCAAAATGAATTGATGGGTTGCTTCAGCTCCAGACCCACTGACTAGACCTGCTTGAGTAAAAAAAGTCTGGAATTGTTCAGGCTTCTGAAGCAAGAAGTTTAGAAGTTACTATGTGAGAGGATTCTTGTTATTCTTCTTATCATTATTACTTTTCAAAAGAAAAGTAAAATAGGAAAACTAATTGTATTGAATAAACTGATTGGACATTTATGAAATTTGTTTCAGTTTTTAACATGTCTGATGATGGCATCAATAAGCACATTCATCAGAAAAAGTTTTTTGAGTTAATTAAAATTGAATATCAGGAAAACAATCGTCCAAATAAAAAAAGAGATATCACCAGGTGTCTATTTGAGAGATTTGTGGTATAGGGATCATCAAGTCAAGTCTGGTAGTTTTTTAGGGGACCCCCATTGATGTGGGTGGAGGGGTGTAGTCTATCACCTACAAATTACTTCATTGATATCTTTTCAATTGTGGTAGGCACTGAAGTTATCTTTTGTAGTACTACTGACAATTTGTTTCAAGATTCTATCACTTTTTTTTTTTTAATTGTGTAGCTGATTTGTAATTCTTTCTGGGTTTTTTTTTGGGTCCCAATCTCCCTATGCCTTGGGTTTGTTCCCGTCTTGGAACTTTTATACCTTTCCTATATTTACTGATAATTTCTAGACATCTCTATTGACCAGCAATGCTATCTATTTCTGTTTCCAAGTTATTTTAGTCCAATCCTTTGATGATTTGCATGTGAATTAGGTTGTCCAATCCATTTCCTGTGGAGTTAGTTCTGCAAGAATTTATGTCTTTCATGTTTCATAGTTCATACTTGTAGATTTGAGATAGTCTCATTTGTCTCCTTTGTCTTCACATTGATGCTACTGTCATTGCCTCTTGCTTCTATTTTGTGTATGCATAAGTATGTATCCTTGACCAATTATTCAGCTTGAAGCTCCTTCAACCTGATTCAAGTTCATAGTTGATTGCAGTGTGCTGATATTTTCTACTGATAACGAAAGGATTATACCTAATTAATTGTGGTCCCCAATGCCGTGGAGTTTTCATGTCAAAGCGTAAGCTTTATCCTGGAAGCAGGCTTTCTACTGAGAGCAATGACATTATGTATAGGTGTTTGTTAAGTGGTAGAAAATACTACTCCATCGGTCTGGAATCGAAGGTTCCATTTTGACTTGATACAAAATTAAGGAGAGCATTTGACTCTAATGGAATTACTAGCTTACCCTTAATTCAAGGGAGTTAAGAGGAGTTTAGTAGTGGGGCCATGAGTTAGAGCATCTCCAATGCCAGCATGAGATTGGAACAATTTTTGTGGGACCCAAAATGCCACATCAGATTTTGAAGCGAAGGCAAGCATACACTCCAATGCTAGCTAACTTCTCTACACCCTTAAAAAGGAATAAGAAATAGAGAAGGGCCCACTTGAAACAACAACAGAAAAAGGGAAAAGGCTGAGTTGGCACTCGAAGCATACTGCGTCGGCGGGGCTGTTAGCCTGGTGGAGCAGAAGGCTGCCCGCGGAGCTAAGCCCACATCAGCTAGGCAGCCATGCGCTGGAGATGCTCTTAGTGCAGCTATTCCCTTAAATCAAGCCTTAAATTAAGAGAGTGGTGATATCAATATAGTAGTGGAGCTTAAACCCTTAAAATTGCATCCTAAGTTAAGTGAGGTTAGTAATGGAGTTTTATATAGAGAATTTCACTAATTTAAGAAATTCGACATTCAATTCCGGACATCCTAAAAACGAAAATAGGACATTCAATTCTGGAGGAGGGAGTATAAATTCACTTTTGCTGGTTTCTGATAAGTAATAATATATCTAACCTCCATTCTCTTGTTTAATTGCAGAAGCTAAGTGCCTCTGTGTTGCTTCCCCATGGTAGTGGAAAGGTAAAAATTGTTCTTGGAGAGCTATTCGATGATCATCTCTGCTATTTATATTACCTTTTGAACTTAAATGTCGGTCCTGTTCTCTAGAAATTTCGTGTGGCTGTTTTTGCCGAAGGCGATGCAGCAGAAGAGGCTCGAGAAGCAGGGGCTGCTGAAGTTGGTGGTTTGGAGTTTATAGAGCAAATAAAGAATGGTGAGGCACTATGTTAGTATGATATAGGAATGTTTTGGTTGTTATATGTCGTGAACAACGGTATCTATCTGAAGATAGATAGTAGGTCATGATTTTGTAGCAGATATCATCACTTAGAGAACATGTGCATTATTGTTTCCTTAATTTCATAATCTTCCTGGACCATGTGTCCCCTACCATTGAAGGAAGAATAAGAAACTGAACATGTAAACCCCATCAATTCCAATGTACTTGAACCGAAGGAGTAGTCAGTACTGCCTGCATTTGTGGTTCTGAATAATTTGAATTTGTGCTAAGAAACTGGGTTATACTTGTGAACATACATAATTAATTAAATAAAGTTGAGTATCATTTTTTAGGCTCTAATGTGTACAGGATAAAGTCAAATTTGTTCTAGTTTAAGATTCAACAGCAATTACATTGGTAAATAGAAAATGAAGTTGGATCTTTGTTGATCCAAACATTAGCTGAAGAGGGGCTCAAGATTTGAATCTTCTATATCACTTTACTTACCTGTCAACCTGAAGATTTAGGTTAATGGCCTTGCTTCTAGCTGTTGAGTGAAGAAAAGAGAGGCCTTGTTTGTTTGTTTTTTTACAGAAATTGAGGCAGAATACAGAATAAGAAACAATACCTCATTGAAAGTAAGGAATTGGGTGATTCACAACATGTAGGTTTTCTATTTCATATTTATTAAACTCTTTACCTGTTAAAGATGTCGAATGGGAATCATTCCTTCCGAATCCAACTCCTCCACACAAAACCATTAAACGATATTGTTTCCTAGTTTGCTTTGACCACTGCATTCACCAGCCTTTGCATCTGAAACTGATTGCTGAGTGGCACTGAGAGTAGGAAGCAAGCGACTTTATTATTTGCTGCTTCATGGTGTGATTGGGTGTAATCTTGAAGGCCTTTCTGGCTCTTTATGTCCCTTCTTATTTTTTGTAAAAAGGAAAACAAAAGTGTTGGCACCTTATTTCAAAGCGAGACTTAATGCTTTGATTCTCACTTGCAGGTAAAAAGTTTGATTTTGACAAATGTTTCGCAACTCATCAAATGATGAAACATGTCTTAAAGGTATTTGCAAATTTGAATCTTGTCAAATCTATAGTTTGTAAAGCTTAGCAGCACTCTGGCTAACCTATTCTTTCCATTTCTCAGATTGCTAAACGTTTAAAGCGAGGATTGGTGCCTAATCCTGAGGTAATTTTTCATGACCGATTATGTTACTCGATTGATTAGTTTTAATGGATGAGTTTAGTTTTCATGACCCGTTCTGTATTTTATGGGCGGGGCTAATTAAATTTAACTAATATATGCAGAATGGAACTGTGACCAATGATATCGGAAGGGCTGTTAAAGCAGCAGTGAGTCAAACTGTTTTTTTCCAGAAAGACAAAACTGCAATTGTGCATGTACCACTCGGGAAGGTATACAGGTCTTAAAAAATTTCCTTCCTTTTTTTTGGGGGTGGGGGGTGGGGGGGGGGTTGGGGGGGGGGTTAATTACTGAGTTGTAGAGACTGATTTGATCATATCATATATGGTATAATGTATGTTCGATGAAACAATCTTTTGCAGGTGAATTATTCAGAAGACGCTTTGCGAGAAAATATTGGTGCCTTTATGAATGCACTACTGGTTGCTAAACCTGCGGGATTAAAAAAAAGTAAGTGGTACCCCTGATGTATTTGCATTTTGATATCCACCGGATTTGATAAAATGGTTTGGACATGTATTTTAGTCTTAAAAGGTAATTCTGATCAATAGTTAATATATGACAAGCTACGACTAAATTTTAATCCCACTCTTTCTGATTTGCCAGTAAAGATTATCTAGAGAGTTTCAGAGGTCTTGCATTAATATCCCATTGTAGAGCCTATAAAGTTAATTACCAAAAAAATAAAAAAGTGAAGAAGAAGATATAGTATTTATCTTTTTGCATTTTGCTGCTGTTATCAGTATGGTTTTTGTAGGCTGAAGGGCTTATGATTGAATAGCAAGCGCATCGGCACCTTGTTACCCAGAATAATTCATTATCTAAAGTAGGAAACTGAGCAATGACAAAATGAAGGCTGACTGCTATTTTTATCAATTAGGTTGATGGATATTTTCATTGAGTCGTCCTCTCGTGTTTCACCTATGATGTTATT
Source organism: Vinca minor (assembly GCA_026122235.1). NCBI lineage: Eukaryota > Viridiplantae > Streptophyta > Magnoliopsida > Gentianales > Apocynaceae > Vinca > Vinca minor. Next base: position 5,572,999 of record JAOCZM010000284.1, on the reverse strand, counting down.
ATGAGTACGAAAGATGTTGTGTATTTCCAATATAATTTCACCAATTTATTCTGTATGTGATAGTGTTTTATAGATTCCCGGATTGAGCATAACTTCAGATTAAAAAAATCACACAACTCCACTAGTAACATTCAAATCAAATAGGCTATTAATTCAGACCCCCCTCTCCTCCCAATCTCCTTTAAAACTAGTGTGATAGGGAAGAAAGAAAAGTGCTATTGGGTTGTGAGAGAAAACGGGAAGAAAAGGGGGGTGGGCAAGCAAGCTGAACATCAATTGCAGGCTGGAGCTACAGAACACCACTAAGATGGCACTCGAGATTATACTACTTGGTTATAATATGTGACTCGGTCTTTATTTTATTTTATTAGTAGATAATATGGTTTTCTAATATTGATGAACAATCTTTTCACTTCTTGCAGGTTCCAAATATGCTGGGTATGTTAATACTTTTCATGTATGCAGCTCGGTAAGCTCTTGAGTTCATCCTTGGAAGTTACTTGCATTCCTTGATCAATTTATTTCAGTACAGAAAATCTAAAGCAAGTTAGAAAAAGTATAAAATACCTGGAGAGCCCTTGCAGCTTTTGTTCAAGGGTGTACTGTAATCGTAAACCAATTCCATAGTCTTTTTATTCCCCGATCTTGCCTGTAAACTATCATTAGCAACGCGTATTAGTTTCTTCTTTCTGCCAACTCTTTGCATCTCATCTGTAATACTAGCTTTTCCTTTGCATTTTTACATGCTTACACCTATTACTGCAACTTTTACTTGAACTGTTCTCCGTTCTTATAATTTGATTGTTCGGTGCTAAATCCAGATGGGTCCTTCTTTTCCTGTGACCGTGCAATCACTTTCATTGGCTGTGGATCGTTATAACAGATTGCGGCTGCAGGTTTAGTGGTTCAATTCACACGAATTCATCTCTTTTTCTGTGGTTCTACATTGATCTAATAGGTTGAGATTTTGATATCAATTTTTTTTCCTTATCTTTTCGCCATTTTTGTTCCTTCTCTTGCTGTTTTACTGAGAGTTTCAGTTGTAATATTCTTTGTAAAAATCATCTTCTTTCGGGGTAAACTGGTACATATCATAAAGTAAGGAATTCACAGGAACACTGAACTTATGATACAGCTGTTTTCTTGTACACCTTTGATATGCAAGATATGAGTTTTGAGTTTTGTTTTTGAATTGTCGGAACTTCCATGACAGGTCGGTCAATTTATGTATTTGATACTATTGATAATTACTTTTTGAGTGGCCGATAAGTCATTGGTCTAGTGACAAAGGACGAGGTTTTATGGCATAGTGAGTTTGAATCTCCCTCCCCGTTTCTTAAATTCTCTTTCCTTTCTGATTAATAATTTTTTTTTAAAATTAATTACTTCTTGATTGCGTTTAATTTGACATAGAGGAGTTTTTTTCTTTTTTTTTAAAAAAAAGAAACAATTTATATCATTAGGTAAGTATTCAAAATAGAAAAAAGACGTAGATCTATTTAACCAAAAAAAATCAGTTGGGTAGATCTTTTTTTAAAACAGCAATTATTGAGCTAGGTAATGTAGTTTCCAAGCATATTTTTCGAATTGGAAGTGCTAAGTTAGCGTACAGTCACAAATATTAAGTCTAACGCTTGCCTTCCTTGAAACTGAATTTGATTACAATGCTTATCAGATTTAATTTTTTAAGTATATGCGAAGCTGACTTATCGGAGATTCAAACATAAGTTGATGAACACTTGGATAGGATTTAAAGGAAAATTTGTCAATATAGTCCCTAAATAATTTACAGATTGCCCGCAAGGTTCTTAAAGATTAATTATGAACAATAAAATCTCTAAACAATTTACCATTGGTATGCCAAGTCTTTTCCGTCCAAAAAGTTAGGGCCAACATAAATTTTAGAAAAAAAAATTGAGTCAACGCAAAAGGGTAATTATGGTATTTTATACCCCATCCCTTCTTCCCCTTGAAAAAGGGGGCAAATTGGTCATTATTATCCCTAAACAATTTATAACTCAGACATAAGGTCCATAAAGATTAATTATGCACATTAACATCCTTAAACAATTTACCATTGGTATGCAAAGTCCTTTCCGTCCAAAAAGTTACGGTCAACATAAATTTTAGAAAGAAAAAAAAGGCGAGTCAAAGAAAAAACGTAAAAGGGTAATTATGGTATTTTACACCCCATCCCTTCTTCCCCTTGAAAAAAAAAGGGGCAAAATGGTCATTATTATCCAATTTATAACTCATGCATAAGGTCCATAAAGATTAATTATGCACATTAACATCCTTAAACAATTTACATTTGGTTTGACTCAATTTTTTGGGGTGTGCAAATTACCATAAATACCCCTTTAAATTTTTTCTTTGACTCAGTTTTTTTTCCGACTTCATGTTGACTGTAACTTTTTTTTACTGAAGGACCTTGCATAACAAATGTAAATTGTTTAAGGATGTTTATGTCCATAATAAATCTTTAAGGACCTTACGCCTGAGTTATAAATTGTTTAGGGATAATAATGATCAATTTGCCAAAAAGGGGTGAAGGGGTATATTTTAATTGTAATGTACCGATTATACCCCTAAAATATTTCTGTTGACTTGGAAAAAATTTAAATTAACAGTTCACTAATATTTTTCTGGACGGAAGGACCTTGTATACCAATAGTAAATTGTTTGGGGATTTTAAAATAAAAAATAATCTTTAGGGACTTTATATCTGGCCATAAATTGTTTAGGGACTAACCACACTAATATAAGCCTCATAAAGTAGACTTTTCTCTAGTTTTCAAAACAAACATAGTAGAATTGGACAGACCCCATGACTAATTCCAAAACTAAATTTGTGAAATATATATATATATATATATATATATATATATATATATATATATATATATATATATATATATATATATATTAAAGTTTTAGAGCTTTTAGAATCTCTCAAAAAAGCAATCCAATTTTTTGGAGTTTTTTGTTTTTTAATTAATTTTAAAACAATTATTAGTTGGGGACATTTTTTGTCCATTAAATTAAATATTTAGCTTGACATCTTTAACTTATACATATTAAGTTGACTTAGCTAAAGAAAATATTATATTTGTATGTATTTTTATATATTTTTTTCATTCTATTAAGTTTTGCCAATTATATTTAGATTTATTTTTATTTTTTTCCACCTAAGTTCTACACATGCACTTTTATTTATGAAGACTAATGCTCAATACAAAAATAATTTTATCAAGACTTAATAGTTGGATTTTGCCTCTAAAAATAATTTGTCAAAATGGGGAGATCATATTGAAATGAAAATGGATATAATAAAAGAAGAACTTTTTTAAAAAAGAAAATTATGAACATAATAATTTTCAATTGAAAGGCTATTGTGAGTTTAACCAATTAATTCTTATCATGTCTTGATTTTTTAATAATTTATATATCTAAACACCAAAAAACAACTCGAAAATAAAATTAAAACCTTAATTGTAATCATAAAATGACTATAAGGAGACAATCTTAATTTTAAAAAATTCGTTGTGGGTCTTTAAGTGTATAATTGAGCTGACAATTTTATCCCAACAAATTAAGGAGACAATTTTAATTCGCTTCTTAATTTTTAAAAATAAAAATAGTAAGAATTTTAAAACAAATAATAAGTGAATTTGGGTGATGGGGCTATTCGGCTACCGGTAAAACTCTCAATGAAACCCGGTCTTTGATCAATTCGTAAATATCGATTTTATATGTTTATTGGACTGGATGTCTAATCGGTTCTTGGCTTAACCAATGAATGTATAAGACACTTAAAAGAATTATGTAAACATAACTTTCATGGTCATTTTCAATAAAATCATATTTCTAGAATATATGACAAATATTATTATATCTTCGATTATTATCAAGCTAAATAAAATAAAAAAATTTATTTGATGAATTATTTGTTTTATCTATTCAAGAACCTAAAAAATAAGTTTATATGTCAGACTATCAAGAAAAGAAAAAAAGAAGCAAGTCCACGTTTTTTTTTAAATTTTATATGCCTCTAAACCCTCAATCTTATTGAGATAATCTAGTTTAAGTTGTACCTAAAATTTTAGCCTACTGGATATCAAAATTATCCATCGACGAAGCCAAGGAATTTGGGGGGCGAAACTGCAACAGTATGTTGAATTACATATAAAAACGTGAAATTTTTTTATCCTATCGCTCTGGAAGAAAATGAAGCAGAAATTGAAGAAGTAGCATGCAGTATGCTTAAAGTGCATGGCTCGGAAAGTATAAATAGAAGAAATGGCAGCAGTTGGGCCATGAACATAAAAGACTGGGCCAAGTTGTAAATACTCAGTGGGCCAAAGCCCGATTCCACTAGATATTTTGTCTCATTTCCTTAAGTAGCTTTTAGATGATAATTAGTTAGTTAATTATAGTTTTATTTCCATTTTGAGTCTTGTCTTCTTCTCCATTGATGAAATTCAACATGGTATCAGAGTTGCGTGGAAGCTAAAGCCACGCAGATGCTTCTGCATTCTTCTTCCTTGTAACTGACAGTTCAGTTGTGAGTTTTTTCTATTTTTGATAAAAAAAAATTTAGTTTAGCTTTCGAAGACTTGTGATGTCTATTTTGTTGCTATTCTTCATTCTCCGAGTTGTTGCGAAGCTGTTTGTGCGATTCAATTGATTGAATCTAGTTTAGTATTTCGAAATAGGATATTCAATCTCTTTGCTTAGTCACTATTAACTTTGATTTGTGTAGTGATTGAGCAAATGTTATTATAGCCTAAATTCCTCTAAGAAAAGTCAATTAGTTAACAATTGAAGCATTGGTGATATAGCTTCATAGATATCTGGTTATTTGTTACCTAGATTGTTCTGGATTAAAGTTTTTCTTGAGACTGAAGGTATAACCAAGAAATCATATGGCAGACCTAACAAATTCACACGATACATTTGAGATACCTATATCTCATCCATTCTACATACATCCAAATGAGAATCCAACACTTAAAATGTGCTTTAAGATCTTAACAGGAGCTGATAACTATTTTAATTGGAGAAGAACAATTATAAGGAATTTGATCACAAAGAATAAACTGTGTTTTAATAGAAAATGTGAATGGTTTGATAGGCAGGAAATCCTTTGTATCAAGCTTGGCAACAAGCTGATCAAATGGTCTTTACTTGGATCATGAACAATGTTAATGAAGGCATTGGATCAAGTATCCAACTGTTAAATACATCAATGGAAATCTGGAAGAAATATATCGATATGGAGATTTCTACAGGTATTCTAGTCTATTGGAAGAAATCTATAGTCTAAAACAAGAAACTTCAACATTTAGTAAGCATTATACTCAATTATAGACTCTATATGAAGAGTTCTTGTTATTAAGGCCTATGGTGCAATGCACTTGTGGATTGTGCATCTGTGGATGCTTATCAACCTTACAGAAATATAATGATCTAGATTTTGTTGTTAAATTTTTGAAAGGGTTGAATGACAACTTTGCAACAGTAAGATCACGTACATTGATGAAAAAGCCTACACTAGGAATAAATGAAGTTTTTAATGATGCATGTCAACATGAAAAAGAATAGGCTTATACAGCTCAACAAACTATTCCTCAGGTGTTATGTAGTCAGGGAGGCTATAACTCTTACAAGGAAGGAAAAACTTCTTCAATGCAGTCAACTACATGTGTTAAGCACATAAATATCGTTTCATAAAGATATTCTAAAGGAAATTTAAATAGAAAGGCTATGCAGTGTACCTATTATGGTAAACAAAGACACACAATTGAAAAATGCTATATGAAGCATGAATATCCACAAAGCAATCAGTTTAGATGTTATCATTGTGGTTTTAACTCTTCAGGACTTGGTATGTTAGGTCCTAGACCTCCTAAGTATGGAAACAATGGTTTTACAAACCCTAAATTCATGCCAATTAATGTACTTGGAACTGGAAATCCTCAGCAAGTTGGAGGAAATCATGTTGATACCTATTCTCATGCACAAGGGGATATGATGCTCAGGCTAACTACGCAGCTGGATACTCCACATATCCTTTTGATCACACAGTTTCTTAACTACAAGGACCAGCACCCAATAACACACATTTTGTGGGTTTCAACACAGAACAACATCACATTTGATGCAGATAATTCAGAAACTTCATAATGGAGGACAAGTTGCACATGTTCCTCAAGTCAATCCTCAATATGCAAGTGTTAGTGCTGCAGTAACAATGGTGGACACCACACATAACAATGAGAAGTTGGCATTAACTGAGCACTTTGGTGCTTCAGTAGCATCAGTAGGTATTTGTCAAACACCTAATAAATCCACATGGATATCGGATTCTGGTGCATCGGATCATATAGTTGTCATTGATGAGTATTTTGTCACTTCTACACACGTGTCTCATGTGTACATGCACTTACCAAATGAATGCATCATACTTGTTCTTAAGAAAGGGACAATTAAATTGACTTCTACTATCATTCTTGACAACATCCTTCATGTTCCAAATTTTAAGTTCAATATCATATCTATTTCAAAGCTGACTGTACAAAACTAATGCTCATTTCTATGTGTTTCTTATCATTGTGACATACAAGATTTGACCACTCACAAACTGATTGGGACAGCTAGAGGGTGGTAAGACCTCTACTTGTTCCAGTTGAATCCTAATGTTACTCCTACATTTTTTTTTCTTCTGTTTGTAGTGTTTCTTTGCCAATTACTTATGATGAAATAAACTTTTTTTTTGTGGCATTACAGACTTGGTCACTTGACACATTCTAGGTTGCAATGTGTTAAGGATTTTCATCCTACATGTAATTCCTCTATTTCTTTACCTCATTGTATTGTTTTCCATATTGCTAAGCAGAACAAGTTACCTTTTTTCACTTAGTCAAACAAAGTCTTTATCCAGTTTTGATTTAATACATGTTGACATTTGGGGACCTTTGGTGAAGCTACTATTTATAGTCATAGATACTTCCTCACCATAGTTGATGATTACTCTAGGTTTACCTGGATTTATTTACTTAAGTATAAGTCTGATGCTATGTCTACATTACAGAACTTTTGGAAATTTGTTCAAACACAATTTGAGAGAGTAGTAAAGGTTGTTAGAACCGATAATGGGGGAGAGTTTGAAATGCCTATTTTTTACTTAGAAAAACGCATAGTTCATCAAAAGTCTCGTGTGTACACCCCTGAACAAAATGGTCTAGTTGAAAGGAAACATCAACATATTTTAAATGTTACTAGAACTCTTAGGCTGCAATCTCATATTCCATTGTGTCAATCGTGTAGTTCATCTCATTAACTTGGCTCTTACTCCCATACTGAAACATATGACTCATTTTGAGAAATTGCATAATAAACCACCTGCTAATAGTCACTTGACAGTCTTCGGCTGCCTTGCCTATGCTTGTACTCTTGATCATGGTAAAAACAAGTTTGATCCAAGGGGTAAACAGTGTGTTTACCCTTGGGCATTCTACCACAACAAAAGGATTTATACTTCTAGATAGTGACACACTAGAATTCTTTTGTTTCTATGAATGTTATCTTCATTAAACATATATTTCCCTTTTCTAAGTCATTATCTGAATCTCCTATATCAGTGTCTAATTCAGATACTACTTTTTATTCAGATCCTTCAACCAATGACAGTTTCAATCCCACTCATTTTGTCTCACATCCACATGCATCCAATTATTCTTCACCTTCATTTTCTTCTGAATCTTCATCTCACTGCTAAGAATGACATCTTTAGCGTCAGGCGACGCCTACCACAAAAGGTACTTTTGCCGACGAGAAAACTTTTTTGCATTGGCCATACGACATCAATTGAGGAGTCGCATGGAAAGGCGCCGCAAAAACTTTGCGACAGGAAGCGCTTGACGCAATTAGTTTTTTCAACGGGATTTTATCTAATTGCGACGGCTTTTCATGGACGTGAAAACTTAGCAAAAACGACTAGTTTTTGCATCGCTAATGTTTTTCGACGCAATGACCGACACAAAACCTCGTATATGGCGTTTTATATATTGACGCAAATAATTTTTCACCGACAAAAATATTATAAAGAAATTGTATTTATTGTTTTTGAACGACATTATCCGTTGAAAATAATATTCAAAATATATTCAGAATGGTAAAAAATATATTAAATTCAGTTTTATTATTTCATGTTGCAAGAAATATATGGCCAACGCGAGTAATTTTTTATTTCCCACTTTTGTAGCTAGTATATAATATAGCCATTAATACAACCATACGGCTAACAAATTGTAAATTTAAAACACAAACAATAAAATATCAAAATTCAAAATGCCAAACATCAATTCATTGAAAGCAATTCTAGATATTAGAAGAAGAAAATATGTAACCAATTAATATGAATGCTAAATCTTATCCAAATAATGTTCCAACAAACAAATCAACAATAGGTTTCTCAAGTAATATATTAGAGAAAAGCACTATTTATGCTCATTAAGTATTTTTTAAAGGCAAGTTATGACCTTTAATTTTTTTAGGTGCCATTTATGCACCTGAGAATTTACGAGGTGCTATTTCTAGACAAAATGGGCGGAATCCAGCCACCCGTGATGGCGCAACACATGTGCGGCACACATGCACAAAATTCTGGAGGCAATTTCGTCCATTCAACTTTTTTAATTAAAACAAAAAAATAAAAATTCCTTCTTCTTCATCAAAACCCATTTCAAATCCATTAATGGAAGCAAATCTTAGAATAGGTAACCCATTTCATATATATATATATATATATATATATATATATATATATCAACTCACTGGAGCACCACCTCCATGCCACCACCGCCTTCTCAGCTGCCACCCCCTCCCCCCAAAAAAAATTCCTCCGACTCCCTCTGCATTCTCCGACCACCATAAAAAAATAACCAAAATCAAACTTTTGCACACGAATACACCATTGATACAAACTGAAATTAACACACACCTTAGGTTTTCTCACATCCATTGAACTTCTTATTTGGATTTAGGTAACAACTAATTTAGGAGGATTGCATCTACAATAGGATTGAGGTTTGAACGATTGGGTTCGGTTGGATCTTCTAGAAATGGAGGAAGGGTTAGAAGTCATTGTTGACATGAGAGAAATTTCTTGACTTTGGAGGAAAAAGGGGATGAAATGGGTTTTAATTTTGCACATGTTGTAAGGTTGAATAAGACCATGAATTTCCGATTTTACCCCTAGCATCTCACACGTATAAGACAAACGTGTACTGTGCTGCTCCTCACAACCGGATTCCGCCCATTTTGTCTAGAAATAGCACCTCTTAAATTCTCAGGTGCAATTTTGGCACCTAAAAAAATTAAAGGTCATAACTTGCCTTTCAAAGATACTTAATGGGCATAAATAGTGCTTTTCTCAATATTTTAACTAAAATGCTTGGAATATAAAAGTTCTAATTTGAGGCTATCTTCTCCTGCTGATAATCAGAAGACTCCACATGACCATCTCTTGATGAAGGCTAGACGAATCAAGAACCTATCCATGCATATAACAAAGCTAATTAAAATCCTCAAAGAGCAATTCGAAGCCAAAAAATTATTCGCCAAACACTATTTTGTACAAATGACATAAAGTTGATGAATTGCATTTTAAAGTTTGTACAGATTGTTCATATCTACTATTAGGTGCAAGTAGATCGTTTTCAACTAGTAGAAGCTATATAGTTTCATATCAATTTGACATTCCTACTATGTTATACATTCTATGAGTCTCCGGCGAAGGAGACAAGGGCGAGGCACCGAACTTGTTCTATCCACCAATTCCTCTACCTCGCTTCTTCCTCTTATCGTCCATTGCAAGAATAGGCTCAGTAAGCCTAACTGTCAAACCCACATTAACGTTACTTCACATATTTTTATTATAATACGACATAACTTAAAGTTTGCTCAAGTTTAAATATTAAAAACTTACATGCCCATTAGCAAAACCTCCTACACTTGAACACTGCTCCAAATGTCTTCCACCATTAGCAGTCATGAAGTTATTAAGTGTCATACCAACATTTGCTCTTTACTCTGTTATGACTTCTTTAAAAGCTAAACAAAGAAGGAAAATATTAAATATCCTCTCAAAAGATTTACTGCTATTCTTAGTAATTGACTATCTTCCAATATCAATTGGACTTCAATCTATTAAAATCAAATAACAATATTTCTTTACTCCTTTTTCTACCATATATTAACTCCAATAGTGTGAATGAATTTAAAAATATGTTCTAACAAACATAACTCAATATATAATATCTATTAGATTTCAAACTTCCCTCAAAGCACAAATTTCACCCTCATTTCTTCATATGAAATATAGATTAAATATTCCAGTATTAGTAAAACTCACCGGAAGAAAAATTAGATAAAAAAACAGAATCAGCACAATCAGAAATTAGGGCATCAACAACAATCTAAACTCCATGCCCAGCATTCACCTGCAGTTGCTTCTCAGCGGAAGCCACAACAACGTCCACACCATCTCTCCTCAGCACATCTATTGTCACCACCGCCTCCAACGACTCTGTTCCATTCACAATCGCTACCAAAACCTACAAAAATTATAGATTCCACAACCTTAAAAAACTCAAAATCATTTAATCAGATGGATTAGGAATAGACTCCTCTCCACGACCGTAAATAAAAGGACCCAGAGAAATCCTTCCCATTCTATTCTATATAGGGATAATAGAACAGAAAGTAAAACCCAGTAAGTTTCATGATCACATAAACAAACAATCAGTAATTGTATGATGTCCCATTTGATTCCTATATATATATATATATATATATATATATATATATATATATATATATATATATATATATATATATATATATATATACCTTCCTAGGTGCATGGGGTTTGGCAGTGGCTTAAGAGTCTGGGTCCATGAGAGTTTTTTTCAATTGATCAAACAACTTCTAATGCGAACAAATGATATTTTTTTGAGTTAAACAAAGATTAAATTCTTGATCAATCAATTGTTGTTGTAATGATAATGAATAAAGAGGTTGATTGTAATATTTTCTCTCTTACATATAAAAACGCAATTGAGGAGCTGAAATGGGGGACGTGGGATGGTTTTAATATTGGGAAAAGAAAACAGGGTCGTGATGATAATGAAACTATCGGACGCTTAGAGTTTTAGAGTAATGTCGGGTAATACCAAAAGAATCTCACTTAAAGAGTTGTGTGCAAAACATTATTACAATAGTCTTTTACATTTATATATTATATCATATTTTTCTCTAATAGATTTTGGGTCTATTTAATTTTTATTTTCTTGCATAAAAGAATTTGCAAAGCCACTTACTAATTAATATGTCTTTTCAACTAATGATTAACTAATCTCAATAAATATTTGATGCATTCAAAATTTTCAATTTGTTAGTAATAAATAAATTCATATATTTCAAATGGCGTATGCATTTAGAAGATCCTACTACATGAAACAAAACAAAATGGAATCCATTATATAAATATTTTATTATATCATAATATTAATTAAACTTTACCTTATAAAATTAAGTAACAAACATCTACTAGAATTTTGGTCATTTGCGTCAACTTTATATGCGACGGAGAATCCCATCTCAAATTTGATTATTTGCGGCGAAACGTTTTACGTCGACTGAAGCCCATCGCAAATTATCTCATTTTCACATCGAATTATTTTGCTAACACAAATACTGATCAACGGTCGCAAATGCTCATCACTAAACGACGTCATATCATTATTTGCAGGTCATGTAAAGTTTTGGCTCTTTGTCTAGCTAGACTTTTCCTATGGCTTAGTGCCTTATATCAAGCTTGACAACAATCAGATCAAATGGTCTTCACTTGGATCTTGAACAACATTAGTGAAAATATAAGACCTAGTATTCATCTTTTAACCACTCCTTATGAAGTATGGAAAGACTTAGAAGAGAGGTATCAACAAGGTAACTTATACAAGTACTCAAGCTTGTTGGAAGAGATTTATGGACTGAAGCAAGGCAATTATTCAGTCTCACCTTATTATACACAACTTAAGGCCTTGTGGGATGAATTACTACTGTTACGACCTTTGCCTTTGTGTACTTATGGTGGACTAGCTACCTTACAGAAGTATTATGACAATGATTTTGTTGTCAAGTTTATAAAGGGATTAAATGATAGATTCTCAACTGTGAGGTCTCATGCACTCATGAAGAAGCCCACACCAAACATCAATGAAATTTTCAATGATGCTTGTCAACATGAGAAGGAAAAGGCATATGCTGCACAACATTAAATGTCACAAGTCATTTGCAGTGAGAAAGGCTCTAATAGTTTAGGCACCAGTTCTGGACATAGTTCAACTATACAGTCCACATTTAACCTTGCACATGCAGGTGCAGGAAGAGGTGGATTCTCTAGGAACAATTATGGTATAAAACAATTAACTTGTACCTTATGTGGGAAACAAGGACACACCATAGATAGATGATATAAAAAACATGGTTATCCACATAATAGTTAGTATAAGGGTCAACATGGTTTCTTTCAATCTTAAGGCACAAGAGCGTCAGTTCCTAAGGCATCCAGTGTCAATCAAGCTTATCAGGACATGAGTTACAAACCTGTCAATGTTGCAACATGTTATTTTGGATATAATGGAGATTCAGTACAAAATCAAGTATATCAATGAGTTCCTTACAACCCCAGCCATTGTCCTGTGTCCTATGATCCTTATGGAAATAATGCACAAGGACATCATAAGCCTGCAGATAATCCTAATCCTACATGTAGTGTGTCTTTCACAGGATTTACACAGGAGCAACAACAACACCTGATGCAAATCATACAAAAGATGCAAAGTGCAGGCAACACTGCAAACATTAATGCAGTGAACTTACAGTTTTCTACTGTTGGTCCAGCAGTGGCTGATATAGCACTTGGACAAGCCACTGAATATCAAGCCATGCATGAGCATTTTGATGTCAATGTGGCATCAGCAGGTACTTGCTTTCCATCTGCTAAAACCACCTGGATAATAGATTTACGTGCTCCTAATCACATCACCATGAATGAAAGTTTCTTTGTGTCTAGCATGCTTGTATCAAATGTGTTTGCTCATTTACCTAACAAGTGCATTATACATGTTCTTACAAAAGGAAATGTTTACTCACCCATTCTATTGTGCTTCAGAATGTGCTTCTTGTGCCACATTTTAAGTTCAATATTATTTAGTATCCAAGCTAACCTCACAGAACACTTGTGTTTCTGACTATTGTGTTATACAGGATTTGATTACCAAATGGTCAATTGGGACAGCTAGAGAGTGGCAATGACTCTACCTGTTTCAGTTGGATCTTCTTGGAACACCTACTTGTCATTCCATTTCTTCTAATGTTGTTTTACCTCTTAGTTCATAGGAAATAAATGTCTTGTTATGGAATTATAGATTAGGACACTTATCTTTGCTCAAATTGTAATGTATTAAGGGCATTTCTAGTACTTCTTCTTGTAAAGATTTCCTTCATGATGAACATTGTTCAGTTTCCTATTGCTAAACAACACAAGTTGCCCCTTTCCTGTTAGTACTTCCAAAACTACTCACTCTTTTCCTGTTTATGGTCATAGGGTTTTCTTAACGGTTGTTGATGATTACACTAGGTATACCTGGGTTTATTTAATGCAATCTAAGTCTGAGGCCAGGGATATCTTAAAAACTTTTGTACTTTTGTTGAGATACAATTTAGAGTTACCGCTCAGGTTGTTAGATCAGATAATGAGGGAGAATTTGATATGCCTTCTTACTATTCTAGCAAAGGTATCATACATCAAACAACCTGTGTGTACACCCCTGAACAAAATGGCCTAGTTGAGAGAAAACACCAGCACATTCTGAATGTAGCTAGAGCATTAAGATTGCAATCTCATGTTCCTCTTGGTTATTGAGGACACTGCATCAATCATGCAGTGCATCTCATCAACCTTACACCTACAGCTCTCTTAAATAATTCCACACCTTATGAAGCATTGTATAAAAAAGTTCCTGCCTATGCATATTGTAAAACACAAGAGGGGGGGAGGGGGTGAATTGGGTTTTAACTAATCTTGTAACTTTTTCGATTCTTTGCAAAGCTATTGGAAGTTTGAGCAAGAAGAATAAAAGCAATGCAAAACCCAATCAACAAGACAAAGGATTTAGAGTGGTTCGATTCACTTAGAATCTACATCCACTACCTTGAGCCGCACCCAAGGATTTCAAACAACTTCACTAAGAAGAATGTTTACAAATGTGGCTAACTCACTAAGAGTTTTACAACACAACCACACAATGAAAAACTCACTAAGAGCTTGCCCACACTAAGTAGGACTTTACAAATTGCCCACACAAAGTAGGACTTTTACAAGAATTACCCAATCACTTAGAAAGGGAATGAATTGTTTAAATACAAAGATTGATCACTCTTATAAGTGAGAATGTATACCTTTGAAGCATAAACAATTTCAGCTCTTGAACATATGAAGTCCACTCTTTGTCTTGCTTTTTGAAAGAACACCTTTGAATGATTTAGATCATGGAGATCAAGTGTTTTTTCTTTGAAGGTGTTTAGACTTGATAAGAAATCAATGAAACTTTGATATGCAAGCCTTGGAATGATTCTCTAGCTTTGGAGTATAAATACATTTCAAAATAGGCTGAAAATCGAGTCTCCAACGGTAAAAAAACGGCTAGTAAAAGCAGAGTTCGGTTGACCGAAATTGGCACTTCGGATCCACTTTAACAGGGGTCGGTCGACCGAACCCCTTCTTGGTCGACTGAAGCACACTTTCAACCCTCTCAGTTTCTGCTCGGTTGATCCGAGCTTGAGCTCGGTTGACCGAACTTCCAAGCTGATTTTTCACACGTTTTGAAATCTTTTGAAGTCTTTTAAAGTCTAAAAGGTTTTCCCTAAAGGTAACAAGTAAGAACACTTGGAAAACCATTTTAAAGGACTTAGACTTAGAAAACAAAGGCTTTTAAGATACGAACACATTTAAGAATCATTTCGAAAACTAAGCCTTTTGAAAACGTGTTTGTGTGCAAGCAAGACTAGAGTGATGTGTACTTATGTTCATGAGAGCTTTGGTTAGAGCTATATAAGATAAAGACTTATAGAGACAAAGCTAATCTAACCAAACCTAAGTCTTCAATCTTCAATCTTGATAGATGAGCCTTGAATGATATGATTTTGAATCTTGATCATGGCTTGATTGAAGTACTTAGAGCTTCCAATTTATGTTCCGATATTCTATCACAAAGATATAAACATTAGACACAACATCAAGTGTTTGTCCATTATCAAAAACCGAGTTCGATCGCCCTTAGGGCTAACAATCTCCCCCTTTTTGATTATGACAAACTCTGATGTAATTAGATAGGATATGGACAATTTTAAGTACGAGGAAGCATGGCAAAAGAATATAAGAACAATTAAGTGTAAAGCTAAGTGCTTATAAGATAAACCAAGATAGAACGAGAAACATAAGCACTAGCATGTTAAGTTCTTATGCCATATACATTAGGGACTCTTTGAAGAGCCCTATTTCCCAACCAACCTCCTTGCCTCCTTCCTTCCATAAAATAGCATTCTTGTGAGTAATATACATACCTTAGTTTACACAAGAAGCTAACTTACCATTTTCATCAATGTCGATGTGAGTGCTAAGGATCCTATTAAGAAGAACATGCTCACACTAACATTAGAACTATCAATGGTTTGTTATCATCAAAACAACATAGGATATTTTGCCCTTCGGGCTAACAATCTCCCCCTTTTTGATGATGACAAAACATTGATGCAAATGGGAATAATATGCAAAAATAAGATACCAAATGTATGCACGAGATAAGGATATTAAGGATCCAGACAAGTAGAAGTTTTCTCAAAAAAAATTCTACTTCCCCTATATTAAAGAATCCCTTATCTCTCCCATTTTGCAAGTTCTAAGCTTTCTCCTTTTGTAAATAACTTCTCTTGGCACATTTGCAACACTAAAAACTCTCCCTCTTTTTGTCAAAATCAAAAAGGGATATCAGAGCGCCAATAAGAAAAGTATTTTAATGAAAAGAAAAGATTAATTTTGGAGAAGCTTGATGAAATTTAATAATCCTCCCCATATAAAGACAAACCTAAAAACCAAGAAAACAACTTGATGGTCTTGTAGATTGATAAAATAAGAACCAATTGTAAATATAGGCAATTGTAAAACATGTTTGAAAATATAGCTAACAAAGTACTAGTGGAAGTGATACCATGAATTCATAAGATAAGCACAAGTATCACAACCAAAAGAAGTAGAGGAAGTGTAAGATAGCACTTGGAGTACATTCCTCTAACAAGTTAATGGTTAGCTAAAAGAGTGTAACAACTCTTAAAGTAATACTAACCAAAAACCATAATGAGATCACAAAGGATAAGAGAATGAAGAATATGATCTCAAGGTTATTAAGGGAGAGTATATGTGATACCAATTGAAGACAAAAACAATTATAACACATATAACTTCCAAAATAACTTACACAAGTTGGCTAAGAGAGTTAAAAGATGAAAAGCAAGCCAACAAGTGATGTGATGATGTAAAATAAGACAATTTAGCATACATCACATATTATGAGAGAGGTATGAGTTGAAAACATTTGAAAAACTCCCTCTTAGGTTATGCCACTTCCAAACACACAAATATACACAACCCATGGCATAATCAATGCCACAATCACGGGTAAGTCTGGCATGGGGCGGACCCAATGGGACCGGCCCCACTCCCCTCTCACATAAAATTTAACAGGACCCACTTACAGGGTAGGTCCCGCAGGTCATTCAGCAAGTCATTCAGGTGGATCCTCCATCTTTTATGTGAGAGGGGAGTGGGGCCGGTCCCATTGGGACCGTTCCACCCCAGATTTTTCCCACAATCACAGTTTATATCCTAAGTCAAGCATCTAGACGATCAACCAAATAAGATTAATGTTATAGACTTGAATATAAACACAACCCCTATATGCAATGAAGATCAAGTAACAACATAGCAAAGCATATAACAAACTCCCCCAAAGCATAAAACACTACATAATAGAGGGGAGGAGGGGTTGTAGCTCATAAGGATCAAAAGCAAAAGAATGATCATTAACAAGTAATGAGTTAAGCTTTTGTACCTCAATGCTCCTTGAGCTTGGACTTCTTACTATTTTGGTTGATCTTCTTTATCAACAAGTCCATAGAGGCCTTTTGTGTGATCATTATCTTTTGAAGCTCATAGAGAGGTTGACATGTGATTGCTCCATTTTCTTTGTTGTTCATCCTTGATTGATGAGATGAATGCAATCTCCTCTTCTTTTCATGACAATTGTAGAGTCATCATTAATGGGTGACTTTTCTTTTGATGAACCCTCTACAATCTTGTGATCCTTGGCACTTGACTCTTTTCTTGGAGTCTTAGCTCACTTGTGCCATTCCTTGTAGTTCATATCTTCTACTTGAAGTTTAGAACTCTTTGTTACCTACAAGGAATTCTTGAGAACTAATGTGGTACCTTTTCAAAGGTCCTTCATGATTAGTTCAATATCTCAAGTGACACATATATGCTTAAGGATCATGCAAATCAAAAACCAAAACAACTAGATGGATTCTTAATTGAATAAGACATGACAAAACAAGAATCAATCAAGTTGCATATGCTACATCTCATAGAAACCTTAGCTAAAATCAACATGGACAATAAAGAACATTTAAAAGTTTATCTATATGAATATAACATTCAAGAATGTGAGATGCAACATATATAAGAGCAAGCATGTATATATATCAAAAACACTTAAACACATTAATTAAAGTGTTAAGAGAAGGTGATTTTGATACCTTTGCTTACTTACCAAGTGATGAAGACAATGTATCGACACTTTGGCTCTTGTCATCACTTGATGCTTTGCTCTTTGTATCTAAGCAACTTGGTTCTCCAATTGATTAACATATAAGCTTTGAGAATCCAAGTGTTAAGGAGTGCTTTTGAATTTCTTCTTTTGGCACATCTCCTTTGACTTCTCCCCAATGCCACTTCTCTTCGAATCAAGTCCATTGAAGCTTTGTGACATACATCTAACTTATAAGAACCTATAAGATCAAGGGAGGAGTAACTTTTGGTACCCACTTTTGTTTGGGTCCATGGGGGTTAGTTGAAATACGTTTAACTTTCCAAATAGTTTTTACCCCTTTTTCAATCTTCTTCTTAACATGGCATCTAGCATTAGTATGACCATGTTTTCCACAATATGTGCAACAAATGTGTGGCTTAGAAGAATTGTGAACATGCTCATGATATCTAATTTGCCTATGTGAGGTACTAGCATGCACAAAGTGATTCTTAGGCAACTTAGAAGAGCTAGCATGATCAATGTGATTAGCATTATAACCAAGACCATGTTTATCATGTGAAGCACGTTGCAAACCAAGAATATGATCAAGATCTTTTGATCCTTTGGAGAACTTATCAACAAGTAAAGTGAGCTCATCAACTTTGTTTTTCAAACTATCAAACTCAACAAGTTTGCATTCAAGAGAAGATAATTGATCATATGCTTCTAGATACTTTAATGAAGAAGTGTTGCATGTAGTAATAAGTTTTTCATTTTCGATTTTCATGCAATCAACCTCATCACAAAGCTTTTTGTTATCAACAAGCAAAGATTCAATTTTAAGCTTCATAGCTTTGTTTTTCTTTGCACAATTTTTCAATTGATCATACATATCAATTAAAAGCTCATTAGGATCATCCTCATCATCATCATCATTATCATTATGAGAATTTGAAGGGGAGGGAGAAAGATGTACCTCATTACCAAAAGCCATGAAGCAAATATTTGCATTTTCATCTTCTTCTTCATCAACACTCCCTTCTTGATCCCAATGGCTTAACAAGCATTTTGCATTTTTGAGATTGAAGAACAAGTTCTCTCCTTCTTCTTTATTGATGATGGATTCAAGATCACTCTCTTTAGGAACATTTTTCCTTTTCTTCATCTCAAAAGTGAGTAGAGAGCCAATAAGTTCCTCCGTTGAATATGTCTTTAAGTCCTTGGATTCTTCAATGGCAAGGGCTTTATTTTCCCAACTTTTAGGAAGAGAATTGAGAATCTTCCGATTCATTTCACCCATGGTGTACTCTTTGCCATAAGACTTCAAGCCATTTATCACATTTGTGAATCTTGTGCTCATCTCATTTATTGACTCATTTGGCTTCATGGAGAAGAGCTCATAATTTCTAACAAGCAAATTCAACTTTGACTCCTTGATTTGATTTGATTTGTGCCTTCATGAGTAACTTCAAGCATTTTCCACATGGAGTGTGCGGATTTTCTTCCAAGGACACGGTTGTACTCATCTTGACTTAAGGCACAACTAAGGATGTTCATTGCCTTGTAATTTTGAGTCATCTTCTTGGACTCAAGCTCATTTAACTCCTTGTCCGGCTTTGGCACTTGAACACCATCCACCATCTTCATAGGCACATATGGACCAACTTCAAATATATGCCATAAAGAATAATCTATTGAGCACACATATATCTTGAATCGTTCCTTCCAAGCCTCATAATTATTTCCATAAAAAAGTGGTGGCCTAATGGTGGAAGACCCCTCTAGATACGCCAATGCGGAATTACCGGCCATAATCTTTTCTTCAAGCTATTAAGCTAAATGTGAAGACTAGGCTCTGATACCAATTGTAAAACACAAGAGGGGGAGGGGGTGAATTGGGTTTTAACTAATCTTGTAACTTTTTCGATTCTTTGCAAAGCTATTGGAAGTTTGAGCAAGAAGAATAAAAGCAATGCAAAACCCAATCAACAAGACAAAGGATTTAGAGTGGTTCGATTCACTTAGAATCTACATCCACTACCTTGAGCCGCACCCAAGGATTTCAAACAACTTCACTAAGAAGAATGTTTACAAATGTGGCTAACTCACTAAGAGTTTTACAACACAACCACACAATGAAAAACTCACTAAGAGCTTGCCCACACTAAGTAGGACTTTACAAATTGCCCACACAAAGTAGGACTTTTACAAGAATTACCCAATCACTTAGAAAGGGAATGAATTGTTTAAATACAAAGATTGATCACTCTTATAAGTGAGAATGTATACCTTTGAAGCATAAACAATTTCAGCTCTTGAACATATGAAGTCCACTCTTTGTCTTGCTTTTTGAAAGAACACCTTTGAATGATTTAGATCATGGAGATCAAGTGTTTTTTTCTTTGAAGGTGTTTAGACTTGATAAGAAATCAATGAAACTTTGATATGCAAGCCTTGGAATGATTCTCTAGCTTTGGAGTATAAATACATTTCAAAATAGGCTGAAAATCGAGTCTCCAACGGTAAAAAAACGGCTAGTAAAAGCAGAGTTCGGTTGACCGAAATTGGCACTTCGGATCCACTTTAACAGGGGTCGGTCGACCGAACCCCTTCTTGGTCGATCAAGCACACTTTCAACCCTCTCGGTTTCCCGCTCGGTTGATCCGAGCTTGAGCTCGGTTGACCGAACTTCCAAGCTGATTTTTTCACACGTTTTGAAATCTTTTGAAGTCTTTTAAAGTCTAAAAGGTTTTCCCTAAAGGTAACAAGTAAGAACACTTGGAAAACCATTTTAAAGGACTTAGACTTAGAAAACAAAGGCTTTTAAGATACGAACACATTTAAGAATCATTTCGAAAACTAAGCCTTTTGAAAACGTGTTTGTGTGCAAGCAAGACTAGAGTGATGTGTACTTATGTTCATGAGAGCTTTGGTTAGAGCTATATAAGATAAAGACTTATAGAGACAAAGCTAATCTAACCAAACCTAAGTCTTCAATCTTCAATCTTGATAGATGAGCCTTGAATGATATGATTTTGAATCTTGATCATGGCTTGATTGAAGTACTTAGAGCTTCCAATTTATGTTCCGATATTCTATCACAAAGATATAAACATTAGACACAACATCAAGTGTTTGTCCATTATCAAAAACCGAGTTCGATCGCCCTTAGGGCTAACAATCTCCCCCTTTTTGATTATGACAAACTCTGATGTAATTAGATAGGATATGGACAATTTTAAGTACGAGGAAGCATGGCAAAAGAATATAAGAACAATTAAGTGTAAAGCTAAGTGCTTATAAGATAAACCAAGATAGAACGAGAAACATAAGCACTAGCATGTTAAGTTCTTATGCCATATACATTAGGGACTCTTTGAAGAGCCCTATTTCCCAACCAACCTCCTTGCCTCCTTCCTTCCATAAAATAGCATTCTTGTGAGTAATATACATACCTTAGTTTACACAAGAAGCTAACTTACCATTTTCATCAATGTCGATGTGAGTGCTAAGGATCCTATTAAGAAGAACATGCTCACACTAACATTAGAACTATCAATGGTTTGTTATCATCAAAACAACATAGGATATTTTGCCACTTCGAGCTAACAATCTCCCCTTTTTGATGATGACAAAACATTGATGCAAATAGGGAATAATATGCAAAAATAAGATACCAAATGTATGCACGAGATAAGGATATTAAGGATCCAGACAAGTAGAAGTTTTCTCAAAAAAAATTCTACTTCCCCTATATTAAAGAATCCCTTATCTCTCCCATTTTGCAAGTTCTAAGCTTTCTCCTTTTGTAAATAACTTCTCTTGGCACATTTGCAACACTAAAAACTCTCCCTCTTTTTGTCAAAATCAAAAAGGGATATCAGAGCGCCAATAAGAAAAGTATTTTAATGAAAAGAAAAGATTAATTTTGGAGAAGCTTGATGAAATTTAATAATCCTCCCCATATAAAGACAAACCTAAAAACCAAGAAAACAACTTGATGGTCTTGTAGATTGATAAAATAAGAACCAATTGTAAATATAGGCAATTGTAAAACATGTTTGAAAATATAGCTAACAAAGTACTAGTGGAAGTGATACCATGAATTCATAAGATAAGCACAAGTATCACAACCAAAAGAAGTAGAGGAAGTGTAAGATAGCACTTGGAGTACATTCCTCTAACAAGTTAATGGTTAGCTAAAAGAGTGTAACAACTCTTAAAGTAATACTAACCAAAAACCATAATGAGATCACAAAGGATAAGAGAATGAAGAATATGATCTCAAGGTTATTAGGGAGAGTATATGTGATACCAATTGAAGACAAAAACAATTATAACACATATAACTTCCAAAATAACTTACACAAGTTGGCTAAGAGAGTTAAAAGATGAAAAGCAAGCTAACAAGTGATGTGATGATGTAAAATAAGACAATTTAGCATACATCACATATTATGAGAGAGGTATGAGTTGAAAACATTTGAAAAACTCCTCTTAGGTTATGCCACTTCCAAACACACAAATATACACAACCCATGGCATAATCAATGCCACAATCACGAGTAAAGTCCGGCATGAGGGCGGACCCAATGGGACCGGCCCCACTCCCTCTCACATAAAATTTAACAGGGACCCACTTACAGGGGTAGGTCCATGCAGTCATTCAGACAAGTCATTCAGGTGGATCCTCCATCTTTTTATGTGAGAGGGAGTGGGGCCGGTCCCATTGGGGACCGTTCCACCCCTGCATTTTTCCCACAATCACGATTTATATCCTAAGTCAAGCATCTAGACGATCAACCAAATAAGATTAATGTTATAGACTTGAATATAAACACAACCCCTATATGCAATGAAGATCAAGTAACAACATAGCAAAGCATATAACAAACTCCCCCAAAGCATAAAAACACTACATAATGAGGGAGGAGGGGTTGTAGCTCATAAGGATCAAAAGCAAAAGAATGATCATTAACAAGTAATGAGTTAAGCTTTTGTACCTCAATGCTCCTTGAGCTTGGACTTCTTACTATTTTGGTTGATCTTCTTTATCAACAAGTCCATAGAGGCCTTTTGTGTGATCATTATCTTTTGAAGCTCATAGAGAGGTTGACATGTGATTGCTCCATTTTCTTTGTTGTTCATCCTTGATTGATGAGATGAATGCAATCTCCTCTTCTTTTCATGACAATTGTAGAGTCATCATTAATGGGTGACTTTTCTTTTGATGAACCCTCTACAATCTTGTGATCCTCGCACTCGACTCTTTTCTTGGAGTCTTAGCTCACTTGTGCCATTCCTTGTAGTTCATATCTTCTACTTGAAGTTTAGAACTCTTTGTTACCTACAAGGAATTCTTGAGAACTAATGTGGTACCTTTTCAAAGGTCCTTCATGATTAGTTCAATATCTCAAGTGACACATATATGCTTAAGGATCATGCAAATCAAAAAACCCAAAACAACTAGATGGATTCTTAATTGAATAAGACATGACAAAACAAGAATCAATCAAGTTGCATATGCTACATCTCATAGAAACCTTAGCTAAAATCAACATGGACAATAAAGAACATTTAAAAGTTTATCTATATGAATATAACATTCAAGAATGTGAGATGCAACATATATAAGAGCAAGCATGTATATATATCAAAAACACTTAAACACATTAATTAAAGTGTTAAGAGAAGGTGATTTTGATACCTTTGCTTTACTTACCAAGTGATGAAGACAATGTATCGACACTTTGGCTCTTGTCATCACTTGATGCTTTGCTCTTTGTATCTAAGCAACTTGGTTCTCCAATTGATTAACATATAAGCTTTGAGAATCCAAGTGTTAAGGAGTGCTTTTGAATTTCTTCTTTTGGCACATCTCCTTTGACTTCTCCCCAATGCCACTTCTCTTCGAATCAAGTCCATTGAAGCTTTGTGACATACATCTAACTTATAAGAACCTATAAGATCAAGGGAGGAGTAACTTTTGGTACCCACTTTTGTTTGGGTCCATGGGGTTAGTTGAAATACGTTTAACTTTCCAAATAGTTTTTACCCCTTTTTCAATCTTCTTCTTAACATGGCATCTAGCATTAGTATGACCATGTTTTCCACAATATGTGCAACAAATGTGTGGCTTAGAAGAATTGTGAACATGCTCATGATATCTAATTTGCCTATGTGAGGTACTAGCATGCACAAAGTGATTCTTAGGCAACTTAGAAGAGCTAGCATGATCAATGTGATTAGCATTATAACCAAGACCATGTTTATCATGTGAAGCACGTTGCAAACCAAGAATATGATCAAGATCTTTTGATCCTTTGGAGAACTTATCAACAAGTAAAGTGAGCTCATCAACTTTGTTTTTCAAACTATCAAACTCAACAAGTTTGCATTCAAGAGAAGATAATTGATCATATGCTTCTAGATACTTTAATGAAGAAGTGTTGCATGTAGTAATAAGTTTTTCATTTTCGATTTTCATGCAATCAACCTCATCACAAAGCTTTTTGTTATCAACAAGCAAAGATTCAATTTTAAGCTTCATAGCTTTGTTTTTCTTTGCACAATTTTTCAATTGATCATACATATCAATTAAAAGCTCATTAGGATCATCCTCATCATCATCATCATTATCATTATGAGAATTTGAAGGGGAGGGAGAAAGATGTACCTCATTACCAAAAGCCATGAAGCAAATATTTGCATTTTCATCTTCTTCTTCATCAACACTCCCTTCTTGATCCCAATGGCTTAACAAGCATTTTGCATTTTTGAGATTGAAGAACAAGTTCTCTCCTTCTTCTTTATTGATGATGGATTCAAGATCACTCTCTTTAGGAACATTTTTCCTTTTCTTCATCTCAAAAGTGAGTAGAGAGCCAATAAGTTCCTCCGTTGAATATGTCTTTAAGTCCTTGGATTCTTCAATGGCAAGGGCTTTATTTTCCCAACTTTTAGGAAGAGAATTGAGAATCTTCCGATTCATTTCACCCATGGTGTACTCTTTGCCATAAGACTTCAAGCCATTTATCACATTTGTGAATCTTGTGCTCATCTCATTTATTGACTCATTTGGCTTCATGGAGAAGAGCTCATAATTTCTAACAAGCAAATTCAACTTTGACTCCTTGATTTGATTTGATTTGTGCCTTCATGAGTAACTTCAAGCATTTTCCACATGGAGTGTGCGGATTTTCTTCCAAGGACACGGTTGTACTCATCTTGACTTAAGGCACAACTAAGGATGTTCATTGCCTTGTAATTTTGAGTCATCTTCTTGGACTCAAGCTCATTTAACTCCTTGTCCGGCTTTGGCACTTGAACACCATCCACCATCTTCATAGGCACATATGGACCAACTTCAAATATATGCCATAAAGAATAATCTATTGAGCACACATATATCTTGAATCGTTCCTTCCAAGCCTCATAATTATTTCCATAAAAAAGTGGTGGCCTAATGGTGGAAGACCCTCTAGATACGCCAATGCGGAATTACCGGCCATAATCTTTTCTTCAAGCTATTAAGCTAAATGTGAAGACTAGGCTCTGATACCAATTGTAAAACACAAGAGGGGGGGGGGGGTGAATTGGGTTTTAACTAATCTTGTAACTTTTTTCGATTCTTTTGCAAAGCTATTGGAAATTTGAGCAAGAAGAATAAAAGCAATGCAAAACCCAATCAACAAGACAAAGGATTTAGAGTGGTTCGATTCACTTAGAATCTACATCCACTACCTTGAGCCGCACCCAAGGATTTCAAACAACTTCACTAAGAAGAATGTTTACAAATGTGGCTAACTCACTAAGAGTTTTACAACACAACCACACAATGAAAAACTCACTAAGAGCTTGCCCACACTAAGTAGGACTTTACAAATTGCCCACACAAAGTAGGACTTTTACAAGAATTACCCAATCACTTAGAAAGGGAATGAATTGTTTAAATACAAAGATTGATCACTCTTATAAGTGAGAATGTATACCTTTGAAGCATAAACAATTTCAGCTCTTGAACATATGAAGTCCACTCTTTGTCTTGCTTTTTGAAAGAACACCTTTGAATGATTTAGATCATGGAGATCAAGTGTTTTTTTCTTTGAAGGTGTTTAGACTTGATAAGAAATCAATGAAACTTTGATATGCAAGCCTTGGAATGATTCTCTAGCTTTGGAGTATAAATACATTTCAAAATAGGCTGAAAATCGAGTCTCCAACGGTAAAAAAACGGCTAGTAAAAGCAGAGTTCGGTTGACCGAAATTGGCACTTCGGATCCACTTTAACAAGGGTCGGTCGACCGAACCCCTTCTTGGTCGACCGAAGCACACTTTCAACCCTCTCAGTTTCTGCTCGGTTGATCCGAGCTTGAGCTCGGTTGACCGAACTTCCAAGCTGATTTTTCACACGTTTTGAAATCTTTTGAAGTCTTTTAAAGTCTAAAAGGTTTTCCCTAAAGGTAACAAGTAAGAACACTTGGAAAACCATTTTAAAGGACTTAGACTTAGAAAACAAAGGCTTTTAAGATACGAACACATTTAAGAATCATTTCGAAAACTAAGCCTTTTGAAAACGTGTTTGTGTGCAAGCAAGACTAGAGTGATGTGTACTTATGTTCATGAGAGCTTTGGTTAGAGCTATATAAGATAAAGACTTATAGAGATAAAGCTAATCTAACCAAACCTAAGTCTTCAATCTTCAATCTTGATAGATGAGCCTTGAAGGATATGACTTTGAATCTTGATCATGGCTTGATTGAAGTACTTAGAGCTTCCAATATATGTTCTGATATTCTATCACAAAGATATAAACATTAGACACAACATCAAGTGTTTGTCCATTATCAAAAACCGAGTTCGATCGCCCTTAGGGCTAACACATATTTAAATGTGTTTGGTTGTCTTGCATATGCTTGCACTCTAGATCATTGCAGACACAAATTTGATCTTAGAGGCAAGCAATACGTCTATTTAGGTCATTCCACCATAACAAAAGGTTATACTATTTTAGATAGTGATATAATGACACTTTTTGTGTCTAGAAATGTAATCTTTATTGAACATGCGTTTCCCTTTTCACATGTTGCTGATTCTACCAGTGACTCTTCACATGTTTATGATTACACACCTGATTACATTATTCCCTCATCTATTTTCTTTCCCATTTCTGCCTCTTCCATACCTACTTTTGGTACTGTTCTTGAAACTCATTCTGATTTTGATTCAACACCACGTGAACATACTACACACTGTAGATCCATCATCTTCTGTTCCAACTTCTATACCTCTTAGGAGGTTTACAAGAGTGTCTCATCCACATTCTCATCTTTAGAAATTTGAGTGTCCTACCTTGTAAAAAACTTTTCCCCATCATATGTCCCAATTTCTCACCTATGAATTGTTGTCACCAATACAGCAGTCCTACATTGATGCCTTTGACATTACAAATGAGCCAAATACCTATTATGAGGCTGTGCAGTCCCAAGTTTGGAGGGAGGCAGTGAATGCTGAGATTAGGGCATTAGAAGATAACCAAACTTGGTCCAAAGTTCCCTTACCCGATGGCAAACATCCAATTGGTAACAAATGGGTGTTTAGGATAAAATTTAAGTCTAATGGTGAGCTTGAAAGATACAAGGCTAGATTAGTGGCAAAGGGATATACACAACAAGAAGGCATAGACTACTTAAATACTTTCTCTCCTGTTGCTAAGATGACTTCAGCAAAAACACTTTTGTCTTTAGCAGCAGCAAAATATTGGATCATCCATCAATTAGACATAAATAATGCCTTCTTACATGGGGATTTGCATGAGGAAATTTACATGTTGCCACCACCAGGTTATGTTAGTCCTGATAGTAAATTATTATGTAAACTTAAGAAATCATTATATGGTTTGAAACAAGCTAATAGAGGAATGAAATGCCAAATTGACTTCTTCTTTGTTAAAGCTTGGCTTTGTGCAGTCTTGGTATGATTATATCTTTTTATCAAACATGCTACTTTAGGATCAAAGGGTTTTATTGTTTTGCTTGTTTATGTAGATGATGTAATATTGGTGAGTGATAGTCAGACTGAGATTAGCATTGTTAAAGACTATCTACATAAGCAATTCAAAATTAAGGATTTAGGGAAATTGAAGTACTTTCTTGGCATTGAAATTATGAGAAACAAAGAAGGGCTCATTCTCTGCCAAAGGAAGTATGTATTGGATTTGTTGGAAGAAGAATGATTTACTGATTGTGCTACTGTCAATACACCTATGGAAACTGTGACAAAGTTGTCATATGATGATTCAGAATCTTTCCAGGATATTACAGTTTACAGAAGACTTATAGGTAAGCTATTGTACTTGACTGTTACAAGGACTGACATTGCCTTTGTAGTACAACAACTTAGTCAATTCTTGGATAGACCTTTTATCATGCACTGGAAGGCTGCTCATAGGATACTTAGGTATATCAAGAATGCACCAGGACAGGGGCTTTTTTATCCTTCTCGGAATACATTAGAGTTGAAGGCATACACAGATATTGACTGGCCAGGTTGTGTGGAAACAAGAAAGTCAGTCATTGGTATGTGTGTGTTCCTTGGAGATTTATTGGTGTCTTGGAGGGCCAAGAAACAACCTACTGTTTCTAGAAGTTCACCAGAGGCTGAATATAGAGTAATGACTCTAACTACTTGTGAGCTTCAATGGCTAGTTAACTTGTTAAGGGATTTGGGAGTCAGTCAAAGAAGGATTGTACCATTATTTTGTGATAGAAAGAGTGCTATACACATAGCTGAAAATCCTGTCTTTCATGAAAGGACAAAACATGTAGAGATTGATTGTCATATTGTAAGGGAAAAACTTATGACAGGGTTGATCAAGCCATTGCCTGTTAGCTTAGAAAAACAATTGGCAGATCTCTTTACCAAACCATTATCAAGTTCAAGACTGAACTATCTTATAGAAAGTTTGGGGCTGTTTAATGTTTTGGGATTTCCAGCTTGTGGGGACTGTTAAAATGTGGGAATATTGCCTCAGTTCAAGCTGGAAATCAGTAGAAGAATGGAGCTGGTAAAAGGCAAAAAGGGAAGAAATCAAGTCACTTAGTTACAAAGGAATGCAGCAGCTTGGTTAGAAAAGAAGGTTGTTGGGCTAAGGACTTCGGATAGCTGGGCCAAAAATGAAGTAACAAGCAAGTGGGCTAGACAGTTTAATTAGAAGGGAAAATAGGAGCCCAGTCTAGTTGTAAATATTAGAAGTAGTTTTTCTTCTTTTGTAATTAGTTAGATATTTTAGACTTTTTATTTTTCTTTCCTTTCCAGCTGTAATTATGTCATTGGTAGGTAGTTTTAACTGTTTTCCAATATGTATAAATACTGAATCTTGTGTTCTTTTGAGTTAATGAGAAAAACAGAAATTCCCAAAACATCTCTCTTCCTCTGCGATGCTTTACTTCATCTTTCTTTCTAATTTGTTAGGGCAATTTCAACAGTAAGTGTGGAAGTCTTCTGTTTTGCATGTGATCTCGGGTTTGCTTTTGTTTTTTAGTCTGTTTGCATGGTTATAAAATATTATATCTTTTGAAACATATTTTCTAGTTTTTTCTATATATGCGGGTCATATAAAGTTGTGGCTCTTTGTCTAGCTATACCTAGTGGCGAAGCTATTAAGGGGCAGGGGCCCTCAATATTTTCAGAAATGACGAATTTTTTATGGGAAATTTTTTTTTGGTGATATTTTCTTATAAATGTTGTATTTGGCCCCCCTTAAAAATTTCAGTAAGAAATTCGCTACCCCTATGACAAATTCCTGATTCCGCCATTGGCTATACATTGCCTCACTTCAAATGGTAGGGGATCCATCATAATTCCACCTCCATCATGTAACTTCTGATATCAATTAATAATATTATCTATTTTTCTTCAAAAATAATATAAAACTGAATCATAATCGCAAGACACATATAAACACGTAAAATCGATTGGAGCTTATAAAAAACTAATAAAATCATATTCAAAACACAAATAATAGTAGCGGAATAAAATATGACATGCTTCAATCAAATATCTTACGAGTTATAGGTTCCAAAGCAAACAATGTGAAAATTTAAAGACCCCTAACATTTGTGTATTGCAAAAAACAAACAATTACGTGAAGGAATTCTTTGGGTTGTTGCACATACTTTTTTCTCTCTCCTTAGAATAAGGATATCTCCTCCCCCAAATCATCCTCCATCTCGCACCTCCTTCTATTCTACTATTATATATATTATATATATATATACATGTTACATCTCGTATTTTGTATCAAAATCATAATGTCTACCCCTGCTCCTGCTACAATGCTTTTGATTTTCCTCCTAATTGCATCAAGTTCAAGTGTTGCACCAGCCCCTAACCAGACTACTGCCACTACCGTACCCAACTTTATAGATGTATGTTCTACCTCTATATGCGACGATATTAATAACTTGTTCGGGCCTTGTTCAGATTACATTGCGGGACTCTATCCAGACGTCCCTGATACGTGTTGCCTGCGAATGCGAGAAATCGATCGCGTTTCGAGGCAGGAAAGATATGAAGGAGCTGGTAGAGGTGGTTTAAATCGAGTTTGCGACTGCTTGCAGTGCGCACTAGAAGAGATTGAAACACCCCAAAATTTAAGAACCATGCATAACATTTACGCTACATGCAATTTTGAACTTGGATATCTAGTTTCCAACACCTTAGGTTGCACCAGGGGCAGGTATTGTATTTTCTATCCACTTTTTCTTTGGAAAATTCTGATATGGATATGATCCATGTGAATCTTGTGGTCCAAAATTAATCATATCATCACAAAGTTGTCTCTCTTCTCATTCTATAGTGATGTGACTAATTATGAACCACAATGTCAAATGTACCTGATCAATATCATAATTATCCCTTTTTCTTTGATTATTCATATCTTTTTGAGTTTGATCTTCTGATTTGACATTTTTCTTACCTCTCAGCAGTTGCGGAGGAGCATGGGAGAAGGAGAAGAAAACCTAATGGATGGCTTTGGCAGTGGGTACATTATAATTGGAATAAAATAATAATAATAAATACTACTAGTAGAAATAAAATATGTACCCTACTCTGTTCTCTTTGTATTCATCTGTTCCTTGAGTTCTTGTATCTGAAAGACAGTGTTTTTTCAGATTAATTTTTACATAGAATTTTTTTATAGGAATGATTTTTTTTTTTTTTTTTTGGCAATGAAAAATTCGTTGAATTCGTCCTTCGGTTTACTGGGAATAATATATACCACGCCAGACAATGACGAATTTCTTGAATCCGCCCTTCATTGAAGAGTAATGAAGTCTAGATAGGAGTTCTTATACTTCAAACATGATTTTTGAGTGAGAAGTCTAAAGACTTATCTAGAGCCACCTTTAAACAGATAAGGGGAAAAAACGTATGCCCCTTTCGCTTAGACTTCCCGAACTTGAAAACTAATTTGTGAAATTTTTAATTTTTAATTTTTAATCAAATAAAATAAAAAATCTTAATATAAAGCCACTATAAGAGAGAATTAACAACAATAAAGTCACCCCGCATCGAAAATAAAAAGAGAAGTCTTGGATCTTGTGCATGCTCTCTATTTCATAGTGTTGTTAAACTCAACAAATAACCTAAGTTTTCAATGTATTATACATTTACTCTCTTTCATGGTGCCTCTAGATAGGAGTTTCAAGACTTCTCTTTTTATTTCATTAAAAAATATAAAAATATAGAAATTTACTTCACTAATTTAACATGTCAAAACTCCAACCCAGGACTCACTCTAAAGTTGTACCTAGTCTTTTTCTTTTACAGTCATGTCAAGCTCCACAAATATTATCCATTATTAACGCGGGTTGGCTTTATCGCTGCTAATTTTCTGTTATGGTGGCTTCAGATTAAGATTTTTGCCTAATTTTATTTTATTAAAAATTAAAAATTAAAAATTCTACTATTAGTTTTCAAGTTTTGGGTCTCACTAATTAAAAATGCTTCAATTAGTCATCTTATTTTATTAAAAAATACAACTCTAAAAAATTAGGTCGAATCGATAGTCTAACTACTCACTCTAAAATTCATACCCAATATTTTTGTTTTGTAGTCTTGTCATTTGTTAAATCAGAAATAATATCCATTTTTTTATGTGGAGGTTTTTATTTATTACTAATTCTCTTATGTACCTTTAAATTAAGATTTGTTTTTACTTATTTTTTATTAAAAATTAAAAATTTACAAATTAGTACTTTAGTTTGTGAGGGTTTAGAAGGGGGTTCTTTTTGTTTGAGAGAATAAATAGTCGTCGTTAACTTATTTACGCTCAGCCACTTTTATCTTACTTAAATAATAAGAAGAGTGGAATTTTTTTTGTGTATATAGGGAAATTTTCTCTTAATTTAGATACTATTAATTAATGTTTTTGACATTTTAGTAGTACAATTAGAGAATGATTTTTTGCCGAATCTATACAAGGGTATTATTAGAATGTAAAAACTAAATAATTAAATCACCAAATTACTAAATAATTAAATCAACATTGACATTTTTAATATATATATATGATACTATAGATTAAGTGTATTTCCTTGAGAGAAAGAAAGATATTGAGTACATGAAAAAGCACTTAACAGTAATAAATAATTTTATAAAGGCAGCTTTGAATAGCTGCTAATACAAGCCTTCTACTTATAAATATTACTACTAAACTCCCCTTCAAAGGGAAAAAAAACAAAAAACCAAAAAACAAAGATCAATCAATACTCCATACTAATACCAGGCACTATTTTTCATACTTTTATTTTGCAACGTGCGTATCGAATGTCACACAAAATTATCAAATTCTCTATATCTTCTTTTCCTCTGTTTTCACTTTCTTCACCATGCTGCTGCTCTTTGTTTCAGATTTGCACCTACAAGATGAAGAACTTATTAAAACATAGAACCAGAATAATCAAAAGAATAGTAGAGAGGGGGGATGAACTCACATATTGCAATTTAGACTATCTGAAATCAAATAACCTAAATGGGCGTTGCATTTTGCATAGATATCGTGAATGGTCCGCATATTGGTACCGGCAGCCTCTTTTAATCCGCAGCCAATGCAACCACAAACCCTGTGTCCGGTTTCTCCTCCGGAGGCTCCGCCGAATCTCTCACGTCTGGAAATAGCGTCGATCTCATTAAAGCGAGCACAACAATCTACCGAAACTTCATTGTACTGACCTTCAATATAGTCTAAACAAACTCGGAATAGATAATGTATATCATCGCAGTCATTACAGGTGGGCGGCGGTTGTGGAAGAAAAGGGGGACGGAATGCATGGAATGGTTGAGGGCGGAATAATAGAGGGTTTGCCATTGATGGCATATTATTTTCAGCTTTTGCTGCTGTGAAAAGAGCAGTAAGAAGAAACACACACAATATGGGAAAGAGGGAGGGGAATTTTTCCATTGATTTTGATATTCTTGTGTTTTTGTAGGTAATTGGAAGATGATCTTGGGATGGTCTTTATATAAGGGGAGGTGGGGATGAACACACAAAGGTGATGATTATTATTATAAAGAAACACACAAAGCAGATGTTAACTTTTATTGGTTTCTGGTAGGTAAAAAAACTATATAGATCACCTAGAATGTATTCTTTGTTTTTATCATATTGGATTTCTGAAGCTCTTAATTTTATTAAATTTGAGCAATGTGCTTAATACATGAATCATTCTCTGAACTAAATTTGCAAATTTGATTTTGAGACAAGGGGAAGAGATTTTTAAAAATCTGACTAGATATAGTAAAGTTTATATGTAGTTTGGAATATTTGATCAAATTCGCCCTCAAAAAAATTGCAAGAGGTAGCAGATGATATGACATGGCACATTGTGGACCTCCACACATGGTTTTGAAACACCGGCTGATCAGACCAGTAACCCGGTAACTCGATCTCTAAAATGGTCTAAGTTAGACTTCACCCAATAAGGTATAAAAAAAAACGCTTTCTTTTACAAAACCCACTTGACCCGCCTGGTCGGACTGGTGACCAGTCCAGATTTTAGAGAATCGGTTGGGTCTCGAAATTAGCAAAGAAAAAATTATTTTAAGGTACTTGTAATACAATTGAGTAGTTTATATATTGTGATTTATGCTAAATAAATAATCTGGTTAAGATTATGTTGTAAATTTTGGTTCTTGGACTTATAATTTAATTTGGCCAAATTCATTTGTAACTTATAAACTATTTCGATAAATGGTAAACATGATTGGTCAAATTAGTGAATTGTTATCGATTATTATTCTTTAAATTGAAGTTACATTTCTAGTTAATATATTATATGGTATTAAAATTATTAAAAATTAGTAAATATTTATGATGTCACGAGTCAATAAGCGATTCGATAACGTTTCACCCACTTGTCCGACCACTTATCATTTACCCAATAACTTTTACAGTCTAATGCTCAGATCGGATTTCAAAACATTGCTCCACACAAGTTAATCATGAAGATAGATCACCAAACAAACGGTACTTTCTTCAATTTCTCTTGTTGGTAAATGGCAACTAAGCCTTCACCTCTATTTGGAGAAGTCAGATACATGTGCTCTATAAACATGTGATATTCTTTTAAAATGGGTCAAGTTCCATTATCCCACTTCAGCGGATTTTTCTCAACAAATCTGATATGTGACCATAATATCATCCTAACGTCTTTTTTAGTCCTATAAATACCAAAACTTCTGAGTGAATTATCGCACTAGACAACTCTTCTTCTAATCCAAGCACTTGGGGTTTAAAACATTTTATCATCATAGACACTTAAAATAAAGCTCTTAGAGTTTACTATCCACGAAGAATAATATTTTAATGATTACATAAAACAATCCCCAAAACAGGTTCTACTCATTTTGCAAAACAAAATCATTTCATTTATCTAAAACGATAAGTGATCAATCTTGTTTTGATGATAACAAAACATTGGTAGTTCTAATGTTTGTGTGAGCATGTTCTTAATGATGGCATCCTTAACCCTCACACCAACATTGATAAAAATGGTAAGTTAGCTCCTTATATAAACCAATTCAAGCATATTTGAGTTGAGCTTAAACTTCATCTATCTTTCTATTTAGAGCTTACATTTGTAATATTCAATCCAAGAGGGATTTGTGTGTAAGAGAGATTAAATTGTAAAGTCTCATTTGAAAGAGACTAGTCACCTAATTTCTCATTTGTTGAGAACTAGTTCTCTGTGAACTAGCAAAAAACTCTGTGAGTGTTTGCATGTCCTATTTGTTAGGCAAAAGTCCTCTTTGTAAGGCTAGTATCTCATTGGTGAGATTGACTCTTTGTGAGCTTAACACTCTTTGTGAGTGGAGTTTTCTTAGTGAAGCACAAGTCCTCATTTGTTGGGGAAATTGTAAAAGGTAGAACCTATCTTGCATTTTTTGTGAAGGGTATCCATTAGCGGATGTTGAAATCCTTGGGGCTGTCCTAAAGTAGTGGATGTAGATTCTTTGTGAATCGAACCACTATAAATCCTTATATTAATTTTCTCTATCCCTAGTCATTACTTCATTGTTCATATACATGCTATAACTTATCTACTTTCCTATATGATCATATATGCTTAATGATAGAAAACAACAAATGCTTCCTTACTTATATAATTGCTTTAATTAGTCATCTAAGTTACCTAGAACATTTTATTTTATTTCTTAAAGCTACGTTTTCCCTTTGCCCCAGTTCACTAGCAGACAATTTTAGAAGAATTCCAGAACACCTACAGGAACAACTAAGTTTTCGAAAATAATTTCACCGACCCAGAAACATTTTTGCAAAACAGATTGTCTCAGCAAAACTAGTAAAATTACAAAAACACAACATGACTTCAATACTTTTGAGTAACTGAAACTAACATTATAAATATACCGACACGCGAGATAAAATTTAGTCTCGAATACTGCACATCAATATAATATTTTCTTTTTGCAAAATAATTTCATAAACTTCACATAAAAATTTAATTTCGACTCAATATTATTTATAACAATTAGAACTTGACCATAAAGGTCCTTCAATTGGGTTAGTACTTCGATCGATCTTCTTCAGTCGACTTTGATTGTTACCATCAATTTGAGAGCTGCAAAATAAAATTATTTTCTTCAATAATAGACACTATACTTCAAATTAATCATGTGCTTGATTCCTTTTTATTTCGTACCCCAAAAAAAATGTAATTTTCGACATAAAAACGTAATATTTTCATCAAAACCTTTTCGACATAAAAATATAATATTTTCCATCAATACTTAACTTTTTATAGTATCAAACAATTAAAACAAGAAGAAGTACGATATCTTGCCTTGAAATTGCGATATCTTCCTAAGCGTAGAAAATCTTAGAGCCTTCCAGACCTTCCTGATGCCTCAACTTCTCTAGCGTCTGTGAGTATTAGAAGAACTCTCAAAAAGTACGTTCTGTTTTTAACAGACTATACTGGAATATGGTTTTTATTTACTCTAAACCTCTCTTAAGATAGAGTTCCTATTACAATAGAACTCACAATTGAAATACCCTTTAAGGGTATACAACCTAAGGGTGGTGAATTAGGTTCTTAAAAACATTTTAAGATTTTTTAGAACTTTTTTTGTCTAAGTATTCACCTTAACAACAAGTATTTTGTTTAAGCACATAAAGTGATTCAAATATGATCAAGGTAACTTAGATGACTTAAGTGAATCAATTGTATAAATCATGGAAGCATGTGATAGTTTCTATCCTAAGCAGGTATGTTCATATAATCAAATATACAAGTTATATAGCAAGTATATAAACAATAAAGTAAATGAGTAGGGATAGAGAAAACTAACACTAGGATTTATAGTGGTTCTATGCACAAAGAATCTACATCCACTACCTTAGGGCACAACCTAAGGATTTCAACATCCACTAATGGATACCCTTCACAACACATGCAAGGTGGGTTCTACCTTTTACAATTGTCTCAACAGATGAGGACTTTTGCTTCACTAAGAAGACTCCACTCACCAAGAGTGTTTGGCCTCACAAATAGAACTTGTGCCTACTCCGAGGACTTTTTGCTTCACTAAGAAGTCTCCACTCACAAATAATGTTTGCCTCACAAAGACGTCTCGTGCTTACTCTTAGGACTTTGAAAACACTCACCAAGAGTGAAGCTCTCTAAGACCTTTTTGCTATTTCACAAAGAACTAGTTCTCACAAAGAGAAGAAAGGGTAACATATCTCTTTTAAGGAGATTTACAATTTAGCTCACTACAAAGAATTTCCTCTTAGAATTGATTTACAATATAAGCTCTAATCACTCTTTGAGAATATAAGGCTATATGAAGTTTAAGCTCAACACAAATTCTTTGAATGATTTTGCAATTGAGCACAAAAGTGTAAGCTTGTGTGTTTAGAAAGTGTATATGCCTATACCCTCTTATGGCTTGATTAGTTATGAAAAAATCAACTTTGAAAGCTTTGTATGGGGAAAGAAAACACTAGCTTTGTTGGTCACAACGGCTATAATTTTGGCCTTGAATTGACAGCTCCGGACAACAGCTACTAAACAATAGGTTGACCGAAGTGCCTTAAAACAAAGGTTAAAGGCCCTCTGCCTCTATCTCGGTCTACCGCAATTCAGTGGTCAGGTCTACCGACGCAATGGTCGGTCGACCTACCTAATATCTCGGTCGTCCGGATAACCGTTGGAGCATTGAAACATTCAAAACTCGAATAAGGACAAAAAAACACTGGTCGACCGGTTCAACACGGGTCGATCGACCGGACATCACTGGTCTTCCGAGGCTAGGCCTAGGTCGACCGGATGACAGTCCCAAAGTGATTTTTATACTTAGTTAAGTTTCTAATGTTCTTATGCACATGCCTAAGTGTTTTGTAAAGATATAAAACATATTTAAAAGTACTTAGGCATTGACCAACTTGTTTTCAAAAACCTTTTCAAAGTAGTTTTGAACCTACGGTTATCTAGCTCATCATCACTAAGCACATTTCCAGGGTTATCAAAGAATCGAATAGCCTCATCATCCAATTTTACTTCAAGTGTATCACAAAACATAGCTTCCGAAAAGCTAAATTCCAAGTTACCTACCCTTGAGGTCCACCAATACATTCCATCATCTCTTAATCCTTCTTCCCTCAAATTAGCCCCGAATTCATATATAGTGAGAGGATAAACATCATAATTGTGAGACAGTATGAGCAACTAATCCATTTTGATAAAATGCTCTACCACTTCTCCTAATGCCCCATGATACATCTCACTATCCATAACATACCCATGAAATAATCCCTCTCCTTTCTTTTACTAAATTCTAGTAAAGTTCCTGAGCTTTATCCGAGTAGAAGAGAGAGGTTACCTTTTCAGTGGTATATGAAGATGATTCTCCTTAGAATCGTGGAGAAGGCGGTGAGATGGGATGATCTTCATCGGACTCGATTTCTTCTTCGGATGGAGTCACATTCTTTGATTTTCCCTTGCTTCGATCCGCCATTTTCTTTGTATTTTCTTTCTTTTGAGGAGGTTCAATGGAATCAAGAAATTGCTAGAGCCTTTTCAAGAGGTCTCTTTGAGTTGGGTTTATTCTTTGGAGGATTTTCCTTAGATTGATCTTTTGATGATTTTGAAGGTGGTTTGAATGTTTGATTTGTCTTCATTTTGATGTAATTTGATGGATTTTAGAAGGAATTGAAGTTTGGAATAGTTTTGGAGTCGAATTTTGGAAAGATAGGTGAAAGGGTTTTAGAGAATTTGAGAGAGGGAAAAATTGGCTTTTGAAATTCTGAAGTAGAACCCTTTATTTCTGCTGAATCGCGACACTTCGGTCCACCGGAGGTCCTATCCGGTCGTGTCACGCCCCGTACCCTAAGGGTGAGACACGACCGTGTCAATAACCCAATAGCTACTAACACAAGGTCTCTTATTCGTCTTAAATTAAAACTTTCCAAATAAAATAAAACCACGAAGGAACTTATTAAAACTTAACAATAACTCAAGATACTTATTACATCAAAACTTTCTCAGAACTAAACCGAAAAATAATAAATGAACTCTCTTCACCAAAAAAGAACTTCTTCCCAATCTCCTAAATTGTCATCCTTATTGCTATCTTTACCTGCAAGTAGGGAAAGGAGTGAGCTTCCAACTCAGTAAGAAAATTATATCCTTATCGGAATCAAGCACCCTTTTTGTTTATTTTTACAAAAGACTGCTCATTTAACTAAAATGGGGCAACTCGGTAAAGTGATTTATATTAATTGTTTTTTTTTTTAAATAAAAAGGAACACAAGATCAAAAAATTTAAAGGAAGCAGTAACATGACAAAACGATTTGCATGATCAGTCAGTTCCAAAACAATACCGTGCACATTTTGGGTTGTGGCTAGAAAATACAAAAAGAATGCTAGTAATACAAACCATATTTCTTATTCCAAGGGCATTCACCTGAGCATGAAAAACAACTCTAAAAGTGACTCACATGACATAAATAATTTGAGTGATCAAAAGTTAACATCAGA
This sequence comes from Vinca minor, assembly GCA_026122235.1. Taxonomy (NCBI): domain Eukaryota; kingdom Viridiplantae; phylum Streptophyta; class Magnoliopsida; order Gentianales; family Apocynaceae; genus Vinca; species Vinca minor. The sequence continues at coordinate 5,533,502 of JAOCZM010000284.1, read as the reverse complement.
CTGAATTCAGTCTCAGATCCTTTTTTTAAAAAAAAAAATCTTAAACCTTCAAAACCTAAAATTTAATAACAGAATCCGTCAACATAACATGATAAAATTTTAGAATCGAAAAATCATGGGAAGCAAATAATTTCATTCTTAGGCTCTTTCTCGTAGCACATCGAATTGACTCATCGAGTCCTTAACCGGGGATATACTTCGAATGTTCGGGTTCGGTCGCGAGCGATGATTACTTAATTGAGCCATAATAAAAAATTTACTTCTTAAAATCAAATTCAAAATGATTTTACTTCATACAATACTTCAAAATCCATTTACCATTTGGTTCATATCGGATACTTTAGATAATAAGTATAGCAATGTTGTATATGTTGAAAACGAATCATGGAAATACAGTAAAGGGAATAGCCATAACTTGGTGCAATATGCTTACTTTGTGATCAAAATCAACTCCAAAAGATTTACCCTTTTCTGTTACCAAATATATCAGTAGCCAATTTGTTCTTTAATATATCAAAACATGGCATAATGCATCCAAAATTATGTAACCAGAAGGTATATAATTATCAAGAAAAGTAAACTTCATTTGACATGTTTCCAAGAGATAGATTAAAGGATTAAATCCAATTTGTTTTATTGAAACAGTGCATGACCATTTTCAGACAGTAAACTTCATATGACATGCTTAAATCACTTCGATAATTTTCGAGATTACATACGCCCTTTAAACTTCAAATATAACATCATAAATCAAATAACTTTCATGCTCAACCAATAAGAAAACACACACACACACACACACACACACACACACACACACACACATATATATATATATATATATATATATATATATATATATATTTGATATGCTTGATTCCGTAATTAAAATCTATAGTTTTAGACAAACATTTAACATTGAAAATTTTATCATCATAGATCATTTAGAAAATGAAGGATTCTAAACCCCTTACCTCAACACGAGTCCTTCTAACTCAATCAGAAAATCTTAGCGCCGCTCTCTAGTCTCCACCTCCCTCGTGTCAGCAAATGCACCGAGAGATACTTCAGAATCCCTTGTTCTACCCTCTTCGTTTTATTTCACGACACAGGTTCTGCTCTCTTTTATTTATTTTTTCACGATACACAGCTAGGGAGGGGATTATATACTACCTCTCCTAACAGAATACATCTGCTTAAATCTATTTGAAAATTGAAAAAGATCATGATACTAAGTAGTTTGATATCCCAGCTAATCCTCCAAAGACCATGGGCTTTTGATTTCAAAAGCTCCTGCGGATTTCAAAAGTTTCTTCTAGATAAGATTCCAACTTAATTACATATTGCATTTAGATCCCAGTAGAAATTAATTATTCTTCTTAAGCCCAAGACTTCTAATTATTTTCTTTTTAACTCTTAAGACAAATAAATCTAAAATCTTAATTGACGAAAATTAGAATCGGGGTTTCTCAGGTCGCCCGCCCTCATCCAATTAAAACTGAAATTCTTTTTGTCCAAATTTCGGACGACCGAGGAGAGATGTCGGTCGACCGAGGTACTCTGTTACTGAAGGACATTCTTCTTAGGTCGACTGGGAGTTTGTTGCGCTCGACCGGGATACATTTCCTTTGACTGAGGCAATCTAACCATATCTGCGGGCGACCGTTGCATTGTCTGGTCGACCGAAATTCCCCTATTTCCTACAAAATAATTTAATTTTGGTACCCATTTTCTTATGGGTCCTTGGGGGTTAGTTTTGGGGTTCTTTTTAACCCAAATAGACATTGCACCTCTTTCAATCTTCTTCTTAATAGTGCAACAATTAGCAGGATAACCACATTTACCACAATAAGAGCAATTAGCAAAGTAGTGTGTGGTGTTCTAGCATTAAAAAAAGTAGAATGTGCAATATTATGAGTGTGTTTGTGCTCTATACAATTTGTAGTAATAGGAGCATGGGGAACAACAAGTACATTACCAAGGATGTCTTTAGCACATGTACACTTATCAACATAAGTGGCCAACACATCTAGTTTGTGCTTTAAGACATTATGCTCAACAGGTTTAGATTCTACATTATGTACCTTGTTGAGCAACTCTTGGTTTTCAAGAGACATATCATTTAGAGATAAAAGCGCATTCTTATTTTCATTTTCTAGCTTTGTGTAAGAGGTAAGAAGATTATTGTACTCTACTTGCATTTTAGATCTTTCATTAAGCGAGCAAGTAAGAAGTTTGTTCTTCTTAGCCATCTTCTTCAACTCATCATATAAATCATTTAAGAGCACATAAGGATCATCATCAAGTCACTATCTAGAGTCGAAGTTAAGCTTTGTACCTTATTACTCAAGGAATTTGGACTTTGGATTGAAAGTTGATCTTCTTCATCAATTAGTCCTATGAGACACCTTGAGTGTTCTTTTGTAGAGTCATCTTGGATGGATGAGTTTGAACTTTTTGATGAACTCTCTACATTCATGTTGTCCTTTACATATGACTTTGAAGTCTTAGTTTTGCTTTGTCATTCCTTAAGGTTCATTTCTTTGAGTTGAGAGATATCTCTCTTGGAACCTACAAGGCAAACTTGAGAAACATATGGTACCTCTTGCAAAGGTCCTACATTGTTAGAGCATTTTCTCAAGTGGCAAGTATGTGCAATAGGATTAACATTAACAATATTACAAGGATGATTCTCATTAGATAACACGTAAGAGTAAGAATCATCCAATCTTGTGAGATTGCATATTTCAGATACCCTAGCAAGAGAAGCATCAACCGAATGGATCTCTTGCAATAGGTTATCTTCATGTGAACGATCACTAATATAACATGATGCAACATCAACAACTGTACAATTAATAGCATCAATTTTACCTCTCATACTTTTAATAACATCAATTGTAAAGTTATGAGAAAGTGAAGTTGATACCTTTGTAATCTTACCAAGTGATGAAGATTGTAGATTTTCCTTTAAGCTTTGATCATCACTTGTAGTTGAGCATCTTGATTCCTTGAAAGTATTTGAAGTTTGGGGAATCCAAGAGGTATGGAGCGTTTGTGGTTTCTTCTTCTTTGAACATCTCCATTTAAAGTCTTCATCATTCTTCTTGGAATGATTGAGTCAAAAGCCACTTGTTTTTGGATGCCTCTCTTTGAAGCTTAGTGACAATAATTTTCTTTTCCTTTTGCAAGAGGTTTGATCTTCATTATCTCCATCATAATTAAATTTCATTTGAAGATCATCATCTTGTGCTCCCATCTCTTCTTCTAGCTCATCTTGTGAAGGCTCAATTTGTATAATTTTTGAGCTCATGGAAAATTGACCATTATTTTCTCCTTGATCACACTTCTTGGTTGTATCAAGATTTTAAAGTGTGATTGAGACGTCCTCCATACCTTCACAAGATTGAGTCCCCAATCCTAGACTTGTCACCTTTGAATTTTCCACTTCAACTTTTCCTTTGTAGGGTGCTCTAAGCATATTCATCATGGAATGAGCATCTTCACATTCATGCAATTTGTTGAGAGCTTCTTCATTTAATGCACAACAAAGAGCATTCAAGGCCTTGAAGTTTAGTGTCATCTTCTTGTAGTCTTCTTCATCATAGTCTTTCCTAGACTTTGGCACCATGACACCTTGTGTGTAGATTGAAGGAATAAAAGGACCTTCTTCTATAATGCTCAACAAGGAGATGTCATTAGAAGACAAAAACAATTTAAACGCACATTGCCAACTATCAAAGTTGGAGTCATCAAATAGAGGTGGTCTAGATGGGGATTGGTCATCTAAGTTAGAAAAGCTATGATCCATGGATCATCCTAGGATGTGAGTCCAATAAAAATGAGACTAGGCTCTGATACCAAATGAAAAACCCTTTAAGGGTATAGAACCTAAGAGGGGGTGAATTAGGTTCTTAAAAACTTTTTAACCTTTTCTAAAACTTCTTTTACCTAAGTGTTCACCTTAACAACAAGTATGTTGTTTAAGCACATAAGGTGATTCAATTATGAGAAATGCAAGTTAGATGACTTAAGTGAAGCAATTGTATGAAGCATGGAAGCATGTGAAAGTTTCTATCCTAAGAACATATGTTCATATAATCAAATATACAAGTTATAGCAAGTATATGAACAATGAAGTAAAGGAGTAGGGATAGAGAAAACTAACACAAGGATTTATAGTGATTCGATTCACAAAGAATCTACATCCACTACCTTAGGGCACACCCTAAGGATTTCAACATCCACTAATGGATACCCTTCACAACACATACAATGTGGGTTCTACCTTTAACAATTGCCTCAACAGATGAGGATTTTTTCTTCACTAAGAGGACTCCACTCACCAAGAGTGTTTGGCTTCACAAAGAGGACTTGTGCCTACTCTTAAGACTTTTTACTTCACTAAGAAGTCTCAACTCACAAATAGTGTTTGCCTCACAAAGAGGTCTTGTGCCTACTCTTAGGACTTTGAAAACACTCACCCAGAGTGAACCTCTCTAAGACCTTTTTGCTAGTTCACAAAGAACTAGTTCTCACAAAGAGAAGAAAGGGTAACCTATCTCTTTTAAGGAGATTTACAATTTAGCTCACTACAAAGAATTCCCTCTTATAATGGATTTACAATATAAGCTCTAATCACTCTTTGAGAATATAAGGCTATATGAAGTTTAATCTCAACACAAATGCTTTAAATGATTTTGCAATTGAGCGCAAAAGTGTAAGCTTGTGTGTTTAGAAAGTGTTTATGCGTATGCCCTCTTATGGCTTGATTAGTTATGAAAAATTCATCTTTGAAAGCTTTTATGGGGCAAGAAAATACTAGCTTTGTTGGTCACAACGACTATAATTTGGCCTTAAATTGACAACTTCGGTCGATCGCTACTAGACAGTAAGTCAACCGAAGTTCCTTAAAACAAAGGTTAAAGGCCCTTTGTCTCTATCTCGGTCGACTGCAATTCAGTGGTCAGGTCTACCGACGCAATGGTCGGTCGACCTACTTAATATCTCGGTCGTCCGGATAGAATATAGCCGTTGGAGCATTAGAACATTCAAAACTCGAATAAGGACAAAAAACACTGGTCGACCGGTTCAACACGGGTCGGTCGACCGGAGATCATTGGTCTTCCAAGGCTAGGCCTATGTCGACCGGATGAATATTACATAGCTTATTGTGGCTGTTAACTTCTCTGAGGAATATTCCAAAGAAGGTTGTTGTGTTGCTTTTATTGCTTAGGCATGGATGATTTAGAACTAGATATTCTGATATTAAAAGTTGAATATGAGATATTTGTGATATCTAATCATGCTTACAACTAAAATTCAGTAATTTGATTGTATTTTGAAGATGGATGCCATAGCTGAAGTTCTTTACGTATTTGGAAATGTTTACAAATATCAAGAAAAATGTCTAATATGATCTATTTTAAGATATTTTTTGAGATGATTAAATTCCAAAATAGTTTCGTCTTGGAAAAAAATTCTTTCCTTGTTTCTTTTCCAAATTTCTTTTGTTAAGTTGAATTGTGAATATGAAAATGAATGAAATTTTTAGTGGACTAAAGTAGGTCTCGTGTTAAACCATTTGCTCACCATGCTCTTTGTTAGTATTCAAATTTCTTTACTGGAACATTTGGTGTCTGGTCCAATATATGGTTCATGGTCATGTTAAAAAGAATTTTTGTGATTTGTTTCCCTTATTTGACGACAGATATAAGTGCCACCAAAGAGACAATAAAGCAATCATAAATATCAAAGGTTCCAACTGTACTTGAATATGCAACAGATAGTTATAGAACCTCGGCTTCATTTTCCATGATAATTTGATTTGTGAATCTTGAGAAATTTTGAACTTACTTTATATTAAAGAAAAATATTTATGACATTGGTTCTACTTTTTTAATTACGTGTGTATTTTCTTCCTCTAACTTATGACATGTTAAGGTGGTGATATGGAGACTCAAATTTTGAGCAATTAACATCTCGAATGTTTCATTTTGTGATTATATACATTTTGCTCTGTTGAATGAAGATGATCCAAACCTATAAAGAATTTGTTACCTCTGTTGATGCTAGTTTTTGGAAGGAAGATATAAAAAGTGAGGTTGACACATGTGATTGGTCAGATTCTCCAAATGTTGTAAACTCTAAAATAATAGTATGAAAAGTTTGACCAAACTCTATTAGGTAATGGATATGCTATAAAAACCTTGGATACATGTGTTTACTCAAAATTATTTGTGTCAAAACTATGCTATTATATATTTTTATGAAGTGTATGTGCTTATTTTTGGTACGAATGTGCATGTTCTCAATGAAACTATAGTTATTTTGTCTTTTAAGTTTGACATGAAAATTTTGGAAGAACATGATATAATCATTGGTATGAAAATATGTGAAACTAAAAATGACTTCTCCGTGAATCAATCATATTATACTGAAAAATATTGAGATAGTTCAAGTATTATGATGTTGAGCCTACGAGAATTGTTATGGTTTTAGCATCTCTTAAGAAGAATAAAAATGTTGTCTTAAATTGGAAATGCTAAAATGATAGGAAGTGTTTTGTTTCTCATGAGCTACACTAGACCTGACATCGCATATGTTGTGAGTTGATTAAGTTGGTACACTCATAATCCAAGTAATGAGTATTATGATGTACTTCATCGTTTTCTTAAGTATCGTAGAAGTGCCATGATTGGTGTTTGCAATTTAATAAATTTTCTGCTATTTAGAAGGATTTTGTGATACAAACTAGGTAACTGATAATGATGAAGTTAGCTCTACTGGTGGTTATATTTTTACTCTAGGTGGATATGTTATATCATAGAAGTCTGCATAACATGTATAGTAGACTCTAAATTGAAATATGAATTTATTACTCTTAACTTGGTAGGTCAATAAGTTCAATGGTTAAGAAATTTTTTGTTGTTATGCCTATGCAGGAAAATTCATCTATACCGATTTATTTACATTGACATGAGTTATTTTGCAGATCCTTTTATCTAAAGGGAAAGAAATTAGTTCTTCAATCATATCGAGAGGAACATGACTTAAGCTCATGGTTTGAGAAAATATGGTGGATATCACTCGTGGTAAAACAAAATCATATTATTTCTCTATTTGTTCTATTGGTCCCATTTTTATGTGGTAGTAGTGGATTGTGAGTTCAAAGCCATTTAATTTGGTCAGTCCTATTGAGATGGACTTGATGTTTGGGTGGTCCTATTGAGAATGACTTGATGGATTCATAATCTTTTCTGGAGGTTGAGTCTAAATGACTCTTAATGGAGGGGATTGTTGGTAAATGGCAACTAAGCCTTCACCTCTATTTGAAGAAGTCAAATACATGTGGTCTATAAACATGTGATATTATTTTTCTTTTTCTTTTTTAAGCCCGATTGGGCGGTTGCCCCATATAGGGGAGAGAGAACTACCTCATACGAGGAGAAGATAGCCCTAGAAAGAGAAATTAAAGTTTGCCGCACGCAGACGGAGGGTATCTAACCCACGATCTTAAGGTCGTGGGCAAGCGCTTGCCCCAGTGAGCTAAGACACCTTTGATCATGTGATATTCTTTTAGAATGGGTCAAAACTCATTATCCCACTTCAGCGGATTTTTCTCAACAAATCTGATATGTGACCATATCATTCTAACGTCTTTTTTAGTCCAATAAATATCAAAACTTCCAAGTGAATTATCGCACTAAACAACTCTTCTTCTAATCCATTCCTTTTGTGAAAACTATAAGGATTTGTTCCTCGTTTAAGTGTGTCAGACTGTAAGTTCTAAATGCTCTATCACGAGTGTACGTGTTCGAGGATTGTCTATGTTTACATTGGAGAGCATATCGGCTTTTTTTATTGTACTTCGGTAATGTCGATTTTTGCTTTTAAGACAGTAGTTTCATCCGCGACACAGCTATTACTGCTATTACTGATAAGTTACCACTGTTATTTCCTACAGCTCTCACAATACCTTCAACTAGAAACATCATCTACACACATACTAGATGGGATTTGCATAAAGTGATCAAAGTGTCTTCTTCCTTTTCTTCAAGTTGAATGCAAGGACTCCAAGAATTTTAAAACGAATTTTTGCTGAATTCTCACTCAAAAGGCCATTGAGAATCTTGGTCTTTTCAAGATAAGCAAAGATAAATGTGATAATCAAGAAACCAAAAGAAGTAAAATTCCCAATTATCTGTGCCCTTTGCTCCTGGGATACCCCCAATTATTAATTAGGCCAACACCTCCTGGTTTCAATTTGTCTTTCTTTACCCAACTTGTGTATTTGTACATGTGCACATCCTTCAAAATTCGCCATGTGAACATATAAAATATCTTTTACTTATGGGTTCTGCTATTTATTTTAGGTTATATATTTCTTAATTAAAAAATTGACACGTGTCAATCAGTGACGGAGCCAGAAATTAATCACTGGGGGGGGGGCAAATTTCTTATTGAATTTTTTTTGGGGGTGAAATACCATATTTATAAGAAAAAATATCACAAAAAATAATTTTTTTCTATAGAAAATTCGTCGTTTTTAAAAATGTCTCCGCCACTGTTTATACATGTCACCAATATTTACGTGGACGAAAAATGAAATTTTATTATTAAAAAGCAAGACGAAAAGTGCAAGAATACTTTTATCAAACTCAAAGAGGAAAAAGAAGGAAAATGACTAATAAACTACTACCCTACATTAAATGATATATAATAAGCAAGAATCCATGGAAATCATGACCAATAGCTTTTTTTCAAAGTCCCTTGAGAATAATAATGAAGATGCCCATGAACGAACTTTTTCAACCCCGTTTCTAAATTCGTTTTTGGTTGATATCCAAATTCTTTATGAGCATAACTAATATTATCATGGGTAAAAATAACATCCCCATTTCTAGGTAAAAGTTGAACAATCCAGGATTTTCAATCCAGGATCCGGAGACAATTGTTCAATATCAAATTCAAGTATTTCATCTCTAACATTTCCCATATTAGTTTCAAGTAAATCCTCTTCAACATCCATTTTTGTATCAATTTCAATATTATTTTCATCTCCAGTCTCAACCCTTTTATCCCTAACACCCCTTTCACTAGTTTGTTCCGAACAAAACGTAAATTTACGTTTAATTACGAATTTATTCATATATACATGAATAAAAATTGTACTAGTGAATTTACGTTTAATAACCAATACACTAGTGAATTTTAATTATATTAGTTTATAGAAGACTACTAGTGGAAGTTCAAATCAAAATTATTTCTATTTTAGAAAATGAGACATTTAGTTTTGGATATCAAAAAATAAAAATTGTACATTCAAATCCAAATAAAGTGAGTAATAAATAGCATTTTTTTTATAAATAGCAAAAAAAAATATATATATATATATATATATGGAAAAAACTGTGCCCCACCAGGCCCCCTGTGTCTCCGACAGTGGTGTCAATTTCTTATTGATAGCACATGAATTAGTACACAAGTTGGGGATAGAGGATTCTAGCCCCATCTGATGCAGGGTACCTTGAGTTCATTGTTCAAGAGGGGCCTGAAGCTGACAAAAGGCAGGACAAATTGAACTTAAGGGGAAGCGGAATACTGCTGTCTCGTCCAGGATATAAATCCAAAATCAGTAACATGTCTTAATTGTTTTACTGCAGCTTTGGTTTTTTTTCTATTTAATTCTGAGCTTTCTTCTGGTATAAATATGTAGTTGTATACTGTCTCAGATTATTTTTATTGTACTATTTTATCTATTCTGTTCTGATTTTACAGTATAGCAGTAGCAGTTATATTTTTTCACTGATTCAATCATAATCCTGCTATCTCAATTTATTTTTCTACACTGTTTTAATTAATCTGCTATGAAATAAACAGTAATACTGTAGCAGAAGTAATATTTGTAATAATATCATAATATAAATTCCAACAAGAACTAATCTCATCTCAAGTAGCCATCCAAGTTTGCCCTACTAAGCTACGTTCCTATAATCTCCCCGTCCAAACAGTGGCTGATCCACTTTACCGCCACCGCACATGACCATCTGAAAATTTTTTTTTTAATAAATAAGTTGTATTCTTACTCTATTTACATGATAAGTTTATTAGTGACCCACACAAAGAAGGGGAAACGACAAGTGCCCACTATTCTCATGTATTGAATCCGCCTATAAACTCAAAGAAAAGATCATCGGCACAACACAACCTCTATTCAATGGATAATTTCGATATGGGATCAGAGGCACCTGGTAGGGACCCTGCTCACTTAGCTAGCATAAGCGCAGCGTCGCCCCTCCTCCCACGAAAAAAAAATCTCTCAGTCACAGTTAAAATACAAAAAGATAGTTCTGATATGGACACAATTAAAAGTAAAAAAAATTGTACAAATTTGTCACATCACTATAAAATGAGGAGAGAGACAATTTTTTTACTTTTAACTGTGTCCATATCAGAACTATCTTTTTCGTATTTTAACTGTGACTGAGAGAGAAAAAAAAATTAGGAGGAGGGGGCGGCGTGCTTGCTATCAGCTGAGTGGATCGAGCCTCTACGAGTGCGCTTAGTCCCATATCGAATTTTCCTATTCAATAGGTCCCCAATCAATGGCAAGAAAAAGATTGGATCTTTACCCCAAAAAATTCCAATTTATAAATTTCTTTTTCTTTTTTCATAAAGGGGTTGTTGGGATTAGGCCTGCAAACGGTTACAAACGGATACGGAATTGTCTATTCTGAATCCATATCCATTTTTAATTTTTTCTACCATATCCGTATCCATATCCTAGCGGATCCAAAATATGTATTACCAGATCCGCTGATTTGGATCCGAATACGGATATGGTAAAACCCGTTTCAAAAAGTCCAATTATACTATAATCCACAAATAATTCTACGAAATATAAAATAATACAATACATAATCATATTGTTGTTTATAGGAGTATTTGCCATCCTATAGGAGAAATACAATGAATCAACAATTATGTTTCAGAATCTATAGTTTCTCAAATAAAAGAAAATTAGAGGTTATGAATAAATAAAATGAAAGAAGCCTAAAGCCTTTTCACCATACTGCAATTCGAACACCAAATACAAAAACATATCTTTGTAAACGAGAACCAACGGAAGAAAAATACTTTACACGCAACTGAATATACCTGCGGCGGTGACGGTAAGGAGCAGCGGCGAGGAGTAGGCGCCGGAGAAGGTAGAAGAGGAAACGGGGAGAGAGAAGAAGAGGGAAGAAATGGAACGGCGCCGGAGAAGGAGGTAGAAGAGGTAACCGGTGGGGGGGGGGGGCTGTGATGTTAGGGTTTGTTATCTCTTAATCCTTAAGAATGTATATATACAAGACTAAAATTGCAATATAAATAATTATCACATAAATCCTATAAAATACTTATATTATAACAAAGTCATAAATCTTATAAATCATGTAAAATATATTGTTTTAGAGAATATATATATATATATATATATATATATATATATATATATATATATATATATATATATATATATTGTTTTACCTTAAACGGATTCGGGTTTAACGGATACAATTGTTTATATTTCATATTCGTAACCGTTTTATTACTCTTATACGGACTCGGATTCGGATGCGGGTATATGGGTTTAGAGTTCTTACCATATCTTAAAAATAAAATCGGATTCGAGTCGGATACGGATAAAAATCCGACCCATTTGCAGGCCTAGTTGGGATCGGTATGAATGGAAACCAATTGACACACACACAGAGGAGCAACCAACTTTAAAGCAATTTTCTAACAACCCAAAAAATCAGCATAACTTGCTAGTAAATTAAAATGGGTTCTAAGATTGTTGGTGGTGGTGGATCGCTGGAGATGGAAGAGGTGAAATGAGGTGGTAGTGGTCTTTGAATCTTGAAGAAGAAACCATGACAGGTGTAAATTGGTCGGTAGGAGTCGAGATGCGGGTCATTAAAATTTTGGCTAAAATATTACTAACCTGTCAAGGTTTCTTTGGTGGAAGGGGTGGGCTGTTTAATGTACAAATTATCAAAAATGCCCATGATAATTTTAGGAATTGACCAGTTTAAATTTTTATTTAACAGTTGACTAAAGGAATTTTGGACGGAATGACTTATCTTACCAAATATAAATTGTTTTGATACTAAGATTTGTAAAAACATAATTTTTGGACAATAATCATCAAAACAAAATAGTTTTTGGACCCGTGGAGCCAATTTGTCCAATTTACTGAACCACTTATTGGCGGCTCCAAAAGATGAACTGAGCAACCAGCAAAGAGGACACACCTACTGACTTAGGCCAACAATATATGACACTTCTAATTTTGCGAAAATTCAATTATAAAATTATTTTTATGGGATTGACTCTAAATTTTTTATATTAATTGAAAGGTGTTTACTTATAAATGTCTGATTCATTCAATTTATATGAGAGAAATATAAAACTAATCTCAAAATTATAGTTTTGAGATTGAATGACCCCTAATTTTAAACTGAACTAAACTGAACTGCTTTTTTAAGAAGACACTGTTAGTTTTGAACTGAACTAAATTGAACTGCTTTTTCAAGAAGACACTCTTAGTTTTGAACTTAAAAACTATTAGAGTTATTTCAAGATGTTCCTTATAAGATTAGAGAGACTTCATAAGGTGACCCACCTAATTCATTAGGGCACCAATTTTGTAACCTAAGATCTAAAGAGATTTTATTTATTTATTTATTTAAGGATTAATACCATTTTGTCGTCAAAATATTTAAGGGCCAAATTATCAAGATTTTACTATACTTATTAAAATACTTACCGTGCTTATCAACTATTTCTTCCATTACTTAATATAAATCATTTAGAACATGTAACAAAAATTAATGAAACAAGAAATAAGATGTTTTTTAATCAAAATATCAATATTAATATCTTAAATAAAATTTGTAGTATACAAGTCATATTAAATAGACTAATATTGATATTATGATTAACAAAGTACTTCCTTAATTTTCGCTACATGTTCTAAACAACTTATATTAAGAAATATATGTTGTATTTATAAATAAAAAAATAAAAAAAGAAACCTCGTAAATATTGGAGAGATTGCAGTTTTTTTTGAAAAAAATAAATTAATAATTACCTATTTCCTCTATGCTTAAACCAGGTTTCAGCACAATGTGGATGACAAATTCCAAGTTCAGCTCTGCAATGGCAACCGAGTTGTATTAGCCCTGATGTACCTGAGGAATTTTCATTACTCAAATGGCAAATTCTGCAGACTTTTTCTTCCAAGCAATCTCCACCGTTGTTATCAGAATCAACATCAATAACATGATCTTCATCTCCTCCTAGTCCCGATGTCTCGGGCCTTTCGATGCTTGAATTTCCATCTTCTTCTAATTCAACGGTCGATTTTCTTTCATGATTTTCTTTATGTTCTATATGATCATGAATTAATTCAGGCTCCATATGTAATTTGTAATTAGTGAATCAAGAAAAAAATTTCCAAAAAGAAGTGAAAAACACATCAAGAAATGAGATGGAAGGGACAAAAGCACTAATAATGCAAAGGTTTCAGAATCTACTTTTTATTACAATGAAATGTACATAGAAGAACATGCTTAACTTGGAATCTTGGTTTTTTAATTGTAACACGTTAAGGTAAAGTGGAATTTATTTAATTTTTAATGTTTATAAGATTGAAATTTAAGGCATGTTAAGATTGTGCTTTTTTATACCTTTCATGTGATGGGGATTTACTTGGACTTTAACAATTTTATGAAATACACTAGAAAAGGTTAACTATATGAGATATATAGATGTGTTCTGGTGCCCGAAAATTAGACATAAACCAATAAATAATTGACATGTGAAAAAATATTTTTCAAGTTTTTATTTTTAAAAAAATAAGATAATTACATGGACGAATGAGAGTTTGCCACATCACCCCAGTCAAGTGTCCACATATAAAACCGATCAATATACTTTTTTGTTGACCAGATTTTTTTATGATTAGTAACTCTGGTATTTTTAATGATAAAATTAAAACAAAATTTGGTAATTTTAATAAATAACAAGTAAATGTTGAATATTACTAATGTATTTTATAATCTTACCATTTTTAATTTGAAACTTACTATTTTTATCATGAATATTTATATTATATAAAATAGTAAATTTAGATGCAATAATGGTTAATTGCATGACAAAAATAGTAATTTACTTTATAATAATGGTAAATGTGGTGAAAAATAAAACTTAATATTCAAAAATGAAATTTATCACAATAAATTCTAATTTTACTATTTTTATCTCAGTTTTAACCAATTGATATAATGGTAATATTAATGACAAAATTGGTAATTTTATTTATATTATGGGTAATTTACACTAAATGACTCTTAACTATTTTCGGATTTTAGATGTTGGGGAAAAACAATTATTTTGACGGAAATTAGCCATCAACTTTTTATGGGTAGCGAAACAGGGCCTCCGATGGAAATTTCGGCCAAAATATAAAATTTTCCGGCCTGAAATTGCAAAAAGACTATTTTATCCCTTAAACTAGACCCACGACCCGACCCGATTAAAACATACCCGACCCGCAAAATCCTTTACCACCAACGCCCACCCCACCCCCTTTCTCCGGCTAACTTTGCTCCTACCACCACCTTGCAACCCCCAAAAAACGCCCCCTTCTCCGTCTCCCTCCCTCTGCTCCCAACACCACCAACCCCCAACCCCTTCTCCGGCTCCCTCACTCTGCTCGCACCACCAACAACAACTACCAACAGCCACCCCACCACCTCCACACCAATGAGCATAATCAGCTTATTGAAACTTTTATCAAATTTCATCCCACCACCTTCCACAGTTTCATGAAATTTACAGTAAGGAATTTCATCAAATTTCATCAATTTTGTCTATGGATTATGGAGATTATTGAAACCACCACTGTTTTTACAGTAAATAATTGGAAGAGTTGGTAGAGTTGAAATCCAATTTTTACTGTTTTTTATTTATCAATTAGGAATTGAGGATTTTTGCAGTGATGAGAATGGCATCTTTTTGGGGTTATTTTAGGGCAGTTAGATTTGGGGCAAATGAAACCCATTTCAATTTCCATCTCTAGAAGTTTTTCGTTCTTCAAATTCTCTTACCAATTGATTAATTTGGATATTGCACTTTGAAGGATTTGATTTGGTGGTGGGTATGGTTATTTGAAAAGAATGATTTGATTTGGTGGTTGTGGTGGAATGTTGGTGGTGATGGGGTGAGATGGTCAAGAAGAAGGGAGGTGGTGGTTAATGGTGATTGATGAAGATGGTGGTGGTGGTGGTGGTGTAGAGAGAAAAAGGGAGGGGAAGATGGTGGTGGTGCCAAGGAGATGGGTGGTGGTCGGTGGAGGTGGTTAGGCGGAGAAGATGACAATGTGTTCAATTTTTGTGGATAATTATGCCCCTCACGTGGCCGGCAGGTGAGGGTTTTTGAATTTGTAGCCGAAAAAGACACCGGAGGCCTATATCCGTTACCCATAAAAAAATGATGGTTATTTTCCGCCAAAATAATTGTTTTGCCCTAACATCTAAAATTCGAAAATAGTTAAGGGCCATTTAGTGCAAATTACCCTTATATTATTTGTAATTTTTTTTTAAAAATTAGGAACTTTTGTAAAGAATAAAAATCACTATATAAATATCCAAATTCAAACTAATCTTACAATTGTAGGTTGAATTTTATTATTCTGTAAATTGGTAAATTTTATAAATAATTTGGTATTTTTTAAAATGAAATTAATAGATTTTATGAACTAATTGTTGTATTATAACAATTTCTTTTTAAAGTTGTATTCCAACTCTTAGACATTTTCTAAAAAAAATTAGATTTTTTTTAAAGATAATAAGAAAAGATTGCGTTAAAAACCCGATCCAAACCCGACCCAATTTCAACAAGTATATATTAAAATACCTATCTGTTTCACAATTCATAAGCCCAAAAAGCAAATTTGTTTCTCTAGAGTACCTATTTATTCATCAATTGCACGTAAAGTCTCTACCTTGCCCTAAGTGCATCTAGGTTGTGAATTGATTACTTTAAAGTCCCTATAAATATGTTGATCCCAAAATTATTTATTTTTAACAAATTGACCCGGATAATGTTTATAATTTATAAATTGAACTATTTCTCCTGATGTATATTTTTTAAATTATAAATTTGCCCCAAAATTTTATTTTGTAGCCAAATTAAAATTAGTGCTTGTTAGACCACTAAATATTGTAACACTTAGTCTAAACATTATGTGGTATAAAATAATTAACACTAAATATTATAACAATGATTAGATTACTTGTTAGTATATAATTAGAACTTGTGTTTGTTATAACACAACGTAATATAACACAGAGACTTATAAAACATTGGTGACAAAAAAAATCGAATATATGCAATAGAAACAATGATCATCAATATTATAAGTATTGTAAAGTTACTTAAACATTATGTAGATTAGGTAAACGAATATAATTAATATAACAATGATAGTCAATATAGTATGTCACACCCTGTAACCAAAAGATGACATGGCAGTGCCTCATCTACCAATGAGACACCGAAGCCAAAAATAAACTTAAAAAAATAGTACTTCCTTAGATAAATAAATGAATTTGTAACTTACATATTATTCATACTAAGTAAAAATATTGCCATTACAAGCTATATGTGTTTTCATAATCTATAACTTCACATGGTCTCGCTATCACTGTCCCACCTTGCCCCTTCCAGATCATCATCATAATCCTCTGCAAAACATATAAAGTAAGGGGATGAGCTTCACTAACCCAATAAGATTCAAACATCCTTGGGATGAAGCACCGTTAGACTCGAAATATTATCCCGATTTTTCAAAATATAAAAACATGGTTTAGATTGATTCAAAATATAAAACATCACTCTTGAACTTTAGATAAAACATATAGACAAACGGAAATGCATTTTTGTGAAATTCTAAAATCAAACACATACATCTTCAAACACATAAATATATCAAAACCATATATTCTTATATCCAATACTTGATCATCATATTAGACATCATAAATACCGGTTTGACATGTTTCGTATATATTCGCACAGTCGAATTAACATGACTGTCATCGACTCATTTACTCGTTGGCAAGGCTATGGACACGAGCCATCCTGCTCACCAACACCTCCATAATCTCATTATATATATATATATATATATATATATATATATATATATATATATATATATATATATATATATCATATTGCAGTTAAAAATTCAATATTGGGAATTCCATTAACACATAATCTCAGAATATCATAACACACACATATATTCAAGTACAAACACAAATACATGACATTCAAATGTTCATGTGATCAGTGGCGGAGCCAGGATTTGTATTTACGGGGGACGAACTAAAATTTATTTACAGTGTATGACAGTATATTTGAAGTAGAAATATATATTTTTACTAAAAGATTTGAAGTTAAAATGATGTTTATCTTGAAAAAAATGTAGAAACTAAGGAAGAAAAATGACAAAAATAAAAATAGAAAAAACGACTAATATGCAGATGTTAGTGTAGCAATTCATACTTCAAAATAGAATGAGAAAGTTATAAAAAAAAAAAAAATTATTTGTTTAATTAAAGGTATATTTTAGAGAAACTTTTATTTATTTGAAGTACTATTGTATTTTAATATATTAAGTAATCAAATGACATATTTTTACGTTAAAACTACAAATTTCTTTATGTTTCTGCTGTCCAAATTACACTATTAAAGTACTAAAAAACTGGTCACAAATTACACTATTACAACACCCAAGATCATGCCCAAATTACAATATTACATAACAATGAGCATTCCACATAGGAATCGGGTAGCCCAAGTGGTAAGGCTACCCGGCCACGGGACCTCGGTCCCGTGGTCGATTCTTGTATCTCCGCTTATGTGGCAATAAATTCTCCTCCTTGTGAGGCCAAGTTCCCTCCCCGGCTTGGGGCATGCTACAATCTCCCGATCTAGGGTATTCTCCGCTCTTCCCCTTCGGGGGCAATCGCCTTCGGGCCTCAAAAAAAAAATGAGCATTCCACGAATAAAATAGACAATTGAATGAATGGAGGGCGGAGATTTTTTTATGATGGAAGAATTATGGTACTCGCCTATAAAATACATTAATTCTAAGAAAATTTTGGAATAAACTAAAATAAAAAATAGAAATTCAATTTAAGACGAGAGAGTACTATTATAAAATTTGGAGAAGAGCAAAACATTTTATATTATAAGGACTTATTTATACAAAACAATATATATTTCTAGTACTAATATGCAATTTTCAAAAAAATTGGGCGGTCGTGGCCCCCTCCTGCCTCCATGAAGCTCCGCCATTACATGTGATACACATTTCACAATATTGCATCCATTTTGATGCAAGAGAAAAGATGAGAAAATTAATTTCATAACATATTCAAATATGACTTGTTTTTTTGAAAAGGCTCATGTTTTCTATAGGAAAACACAAGAATATAAGAATCTTACCTTAGATGTTTAGACAAATCTCCAACAATGCTAAAACCTAGAAATTCCAGATTCACAGCCCTAATTTTCCGAGGCAATATCTCTCAACTCCATTGTTGAAATTCGATCTCTACCGTTCAGAATTAGGTCATACAGTCTTCTAACTTTATAAAAATGAATCGCTCCGATCAGATACCGTATGATTCTCTAACTAAACAATCTACCATCAACACTTTGCTTTTACCCGTATGTCACAGCCTTGCACTCCGAAAATGATATCTCTTAATGTAGAAGTTAGAATATGATCTCCCTTGGTCAAAATCTAGTTTTAGGAGTCTTCTAGCTGTGGTTAAAATTTGGGAATGATCATAGATCATTTACTATGTCTGTCAAATGGTTTTCTCTAAATGTCTATATTTTTCCAACACTTTGGTATTCTCTCTTTTTTCTTTCTTTCTCTTCCTCTTCTATTTATAGCCTATGAATCTCCAAGTTTCTCTTCAAATTAGCATTTTCATCACATACATTGCAGCCAAATTAATCTTAAAAAAATACCTATTCAAACATTAGGTTCTTCACTCATAAAATAATTAAAAAGGCACCTATTCAACAATAGGTTCTTCCCTCCTAAAAATATTTTCCAACTAACCAAAATATTCATCTTAATACTCAAGTCTTCCAACTTTATATCCTAGCTAAAGTACCCCTAAGACTAATCAAATAAACAATGTAAACAATTAAGCACTTAAAACAATTAATTTATGCATGCAAAGGTTACGGGCATCACATAGTAAGTAGTGTATAATTACTTAAACAAACGTAGTATATATTACTTGTACCGTTAGGACATACTTACAACGGTTCCATATTAGTAATAATATATTAATTAATTTTTCTAATATATATGATCTTAGTTAATTAATATTTTCTAGTTTATATACTACTTAAAATATAGCTGACGTATTTCTTTTTCTTTCTGATGTATTATGAAAATCAAACATTTTTTTTTTAATTTTAGAACAAACTTCGTTTGTTAGATCTATCTATTGTAATTCGAAAATTAAATAATAAAATCATTATTATTTTATGTCAATTTATGTCGATTTCTACACTATTATCACAAAATTTTCTGCAGTTATTTTTTCTCATTCATTCTCTTTACAAACTGGTTACATGCACTAATTTGGGTGTTTGTTGGCTATCTTGTAATTAAAATACATAGTATTGACAAATATTTATTCCAAAGTATTATAACTTTTTTATGAGTATATTAAACCAATTATTATTTAGTAAAATTAAAATATCAAACATGTTATTAATTTCTCTAATAAAAAAGTAAACAAAAAACGAAAATGCTACATAAGAGAATTAAATCAGTAATATTCTTATAATTTATGTTCTAAAGGAAAGCCAAGTACACCAATATACAATTTGTTATGTACATTTTTTCATCCAATTTGTTAATGGGCAGAGTTTTGTTAAATGAAGGATATTATACTACTGTGATTTTGCACTATAGTTGGATTGAGTTCCAAAAAAAAATTGTCCCAGAATGCTTGCTGACTTGCCACTGGAGTTCAGAAAAGTTCATTCCTAAAATGTAAAATGATTGTTGTGTTATGAAAATTGTGTTTTCCATTATTGAATGAAAAAAGTTAGGAGTTTGGAAAGAGGTTCAGAGAAAAAAATGGCAGCAAATTTAGTACTACTTGGTAAAACAATGTCATAAAATTTAGCACTACTTGGTATCCAAGTAGAGTAGGTACAGTATGTATAGTAAGTGAAATTTAAAAAATAAAATCTATGACAAAATCAGTGAAATATATAAAAGAGCATACTTGTCTTTTTAAACGGTGAATTTGAGTTTTTATTCATTTTAGACAATTATTTTTAGCCCAACAATATTTTCCAATAAAAATATCATAAAAATTTTAGGAGAAGACAAAAAAAAAACATCAATCTAGCCATATGATGCAAATGATACATACAACTTTGTCTTAGATTAGGCTGACAAGCCTAATAAAGACATGACGTCCATTTTTTTATCTTTTAATTTTAAATAAAATTATCATAATTATTTTGGAGAAGAAAAAAAATAAAAAAATCATGGAAAATGATTGTGTGAATGGAATAGATCTACAGAACGTTTAATTCCTCTTTTTTTTTACAAGTGGGCCAATGTAATTAGTCCAAACCTATGAATTTTTTATAGTTCAATAATATTTCACATATAATAATTTCAATTAATATATTAGATTATATACTATAAGATCCAAAGTCTATTTTAACAATGATGACAATTATGAATCTTTATCATATAAAGTAAATAGGAGTTTTACCATGGAGATTTACTCTAAGAACTGAATTAATCTTTAGAAGAAGAGGCAAAACATCCAATTAAATAAAGTATTATAATACGCCAATTAGGTCATAAAATCTATTTTACTTTTAAAAACTACTAAATTATTTATAAAAATTACCAATTTACAAAATACTAAAATTCAACATAAAATGGTAAAATTTATTTGAATTTGGATATTTACATAATTATTTTTATTCTTTATAAAAAGTTCAAATTTTTTAACAAAAGTTACAAACATTGTAAATAAAATTACCTAATTTGTCACTGAACTTACAATTTTATCAACTTGTTAAAACTGAGATAAAAATGGTAAAATTAGAATTTAATGTGATAAATTTTATTTTTAAATAGTAAGTTTTATTTTTCACCCCATGTACCATTATTATAAAATAAATTACTATTTTTGTCATGAAATTCACCAATATTGCATCTAAATTTACTATTTTATATAATATACATATTTATGATAAACATAGTAAGTTTCAAATTAAAAATGGTAATAATATAAAATAAAGTAGTAATATTCAACATTTACTAGTTATTTATTAAAATTTACCAAATTTTGTTTTAATTTTTCCATTAAAAATACCAAAGTTAGTAATCATAAAAAACATATGGTCAACAAAAGTGTGTTGACTAGTTTGACAGGTAACCAGTCACTTGACTGGAGGTGACATGGCAAACTCTCATTCGTCCATGTAATTATCTTAATTTTTTTTTAAAATAAATACATGAAAAAGCTAATATTACATGCAAATTTTTTCCATGTGTCAATTATTCATTGGTTTATCTCTAATCTTTAGGTGCCAAAAATTTAGATTTTCAGCACCACAATAAGCGATTTATGGTTTCTAGAGTCTGCCCTGACCCGTAGCGGTGACCGGAGCCGAACCCACCCAAACTTTTTTCTACAAGAAAAATAGGAGTGGAGCGATAAAAGCGGTGATGTAAGACAACGAAGCACAATTCATGCGGTAAGACGCTTCACTTTCAACCGGTAAGTAGAGAGTTCCGAGTCATGCCGAAAGTAATGTGGGAACCACTATTATTTTCCTTTTAAAAGAAAAATAAATAAATAATAAAAGCGGTGATGTAGGAGCGTTATTTGCACAAAGAAAAAAGAGAAAGAAAGAAAAGTCTTTCTTTCAACATATCCAGAAAGTATAATTATATTAAATCTTCTTTTTTTTCTTAAAACCAAACCCAACTTTTTTGAAGAAAAAATCAAAAAACAAATTTATGTGTATTTGTGTATGACTCTTTCACATTTTCTCAACACAAAATTTCTATTTAAAGTCTAATATTTATGTCACAAATAATTTATTTTTTAATTACTGAGACAAAAATTATATATATAAAAAACAATCCAAATACATGTCTTAAAAAGCAAAAGATAAATTTTCAACTGTAGATATAAACATTAACTACAGTAATACTCCCGGGACCGAAGAAAAATATTATTATGGGGAGTTTATTTTTAAATAGAGTCTTATATATAAAAATTATAATTTAAAAAAAATAATATATATATATATATATATATATATATTATACGACACTTACAAATGTGTCTATTCATATTTAAAAAATAATAATTTATAAGATATATAAGATTTATAAGTTTAAAAATAAATGTACGTACACCATACATGTAGATTGTGTATGTTAGATTTAGAAGATTCATTCATTTACATACATTATCTAAAATAATGTAAAATATTCACTCATTATGTTGTATCTTCAAAATGTCTTTTCGTTTGTTTTATTTTTATTATACATATATAAATGCTAGTATAATCATAAATTTCATTATCATTTCAAATCATACATTTTCTACTTCAAGCAAGTCATGTCACCTAAAAACAAACAAACTCAAATCACTGAAAGTATTTATGTGGAGTTGCGCAAAATTAAAGTAACCAACCCCTGATTGGAAGCAATTTAAAATGATTGTCACAAACAACTTTAGATAAGTATTTTATATCATTTTAATGTAATATAATTAATAATTCTGGATATTTTTATATGAATATATTTAAATTTTAATGTTATTTTATTAATATGTGGATGTAAATTTCTTAAGGATAGTCCTTAAACAAAAACATTAAATATTACAATATATAATTTATTTTTATTTATAATTAGTCCCAAGTTGGGACCATAATTTTTATTATTATAACGAGTTTATTCTTTTATAGAGTATTACTATGTAAAAGTTTACTGTATAACATTCCTTCTTTACCCTTCCGTACCACAAAATTTATAAGGTCATACTATAATTCAGAACACCTTTAACTTTTTTATTTTTTGATGAATGAACACACCTTAACTTCACTATATATGAAATACTTTTTGAAATGATATATAATTTTGGACATATATTAAATAACATGCAACTTATATTTTCTCATTCTCTCTTTATGAACACTTGTTATAAGGCTGCAATATTCTTCCTCTGTCCCAAATTATTTATTCACATTTGATTTTTAATATGTTACAAATTAATTGTTCATTTTCTAAATAAAGGTCTTATTAATGACTATTTTTTCAATCTTACCTCTTGCATTGAAAAAACAAAGCTCTCTCTATCTCTCTCTCTTGCTTCTTCGGCTCGTTATTCTTATCTGAGATATGGCGCTCAGGGCGAGGATTTCGGGTCGAACCTTCAGGTCCGGAGCTTTATTCGGCGCGCGATCCATGTCTTCCTTGTGGCGAAACGTGGAACCAGCTCCAAAAGACCCGATTCTTGGAGTTACCGAAGCCTTTCTGGCGGATCCGGATCCCACCAAAGTCAATGTTGGAGTTGTAAGTTTTTTGAATAGTTCTGATACGTATCAGTTTTACGATGAAGTGGTTAATTTTGTATCAAAAGTCATGTGGACCTCATACATATCAAAGTTTTCCTTTTTTTTTTTTGCCTTTTTTTTCAAATTTTATTTTATTTACTTTATCTTTTTCATGATTCCTGAGGAAAAAAAATGCAAATAATTCAAACTGGCCCCAAATTCTCTTGGAATTGAGTATACAAATGAAACTTAAGCTTGAAATCATGTAGATTTTGGGTTGGGCTTGAAACTAGTCTGAGACGGAAATCATAAATCTCAGACATATACTCAATCCAAATCAGACCCTAAATTTCTAGCTTTCTGATGACGTTTGGCTTTTCGCTTGTTAAATCTCCCGCTTTCTGTGGAATTTCCCCTTTTCATTAATATTTCTTGGAGTCTTGTCGATTTGGATTGGCTTTTTGTTTGACAATTTCTATAAAAGTGAATTGTCGGTTAGAAGAAACGACAAAAAGTGAGAATTTTGTCTCGGAGAATGTGCACGAGATAGTTAATGTGATTTTAATTGATTTTTTGGGTGAATTTTGGTATGTGGGTTGAAGGGAGCTTACAGAGACGACAATGGAAAGCCAGTGGTTTTGGAATGTGTC
Organism: Vinca minor; assembly: GCA_026122235.1. Classification (NCBI taxonomy): domain Eukaryota; kingdom Viridiplantae; phylum Streptophyta; class Magnoliopsida; order Gentianales; family Apocynaceae; genus Vinca; species Vinca minor. The sequence goes on along the minus strand of JAOCZM010000284.1, from coordinate 5,509,158 downwards.
AGAGAAGCAGAGAAGAGAATTGCCGGAAGTTTGAATATGTGAGTAAATATATTATTACTCCCAAATTAATCAAACTTCATTTTTTTTTTTTTTTTTTTCTATACCTATTTTCAGGGGCGAATCTGGAACCTATAAGTTGGTGCGTTAATTACATATGTAATAAACTTTATCAAAAATTGTGGGGGGAATGCAATAATTATAAAGAAATTTCAAAAGATATTAAATTTCTCTATAGAAAATTTATCCACCCCTGCCTGTTTTTTGCAAGATTGTTTTTTTTTTTGTTAAAGATATGTTTAATTATGTGAACATTTGAGGTATGCATGTTCTATCTGTGCATCTTTTTCAAGTGGAATGCTTTATGTGGTCCAATTTTCAGTGGGCTGAGCATTTTAATCTTTACATTCTTCTTTGTGGCCACTTACAATAGATTCCATTGAGGATCAAGTTGCAAATGTTATTGTTTAATGGGCATCTTTGAAAACATTTGATTCAGTTGTTGGAGAAAACACATTTGCTTAGTATTGCACAAATTATTGTATTGAAAAACTCACGCGCAATCTTATGAGATTGAAACATTCGGGACAGAAACGAACGATTTTTCCGTTAAGTAAAAGCAGCTTTGTCTCTTTGTGACGTGCATCCTCGGCACCAATTTCTCTGAAGGATATGAAGCAGGAAGCATGATGTTTGCATGTAATTGCAATTGATAGAGATGTTTCTTATTTGTACTTGAATCAAGATGAAATTTCAATCTAGGATCAAAATCTTCTGCTTTTTTAACTTGCTAGAAATTGGAGCTGGAATAGTAATATTCTTCTTTTGGCTGACTGGAGGATATATGATATGTCTAAAATGATAGTCATCTCATTCTGTTTCCTGGAACTTCATTTCATAGATGATTTATAAGATGTTTCTTAAAACCTCATCTGCATGCCGATAGTTGCTTTGCAGAAGACAATGTATCAAATATTACTTCTGATTATGATTGCCTATGTAACTAAATGCTCTTGTACCTTCTACGGCCTTAGTGTGTTTTCTTTTTCTTTTTTTGAAAAAAAAAATATTTACAATTCTTCGTGGTCTTTAGTTCAGCTTCATTCGTTCTTTGTGAAATATAACATCCTAAACATAGAACATCACCATTTTCTTGTATTTTCTCCCAACCCTTTTAGCATTAGTGAACCTTTCATTCTTTCTGTTCCCCCATCTGTTAGTTGCTTAAGTGGCACTTGTTAATATGGAGTCATCACAAGTAATGATGCCGTGAGGTTCAGTGGACAATTTTCTCCTATTGAGAAATCATCTTTTCTGTATCTGTTAGATTGAAAATTTATTCCTTCTAATCTTTGTAGGGAATATCTTCCGATGGGAGGAAGCGTAAAAATGGTTGAGGAAACACTGAAGTTGGCTTATGGGGATAACTCTGATTTGATTAAAGATAAGCGGATTGCGGCAGTGCAAGCTCTCTCTGGGACTGGTGCATGCCGTCTTTTTGCAGATTTCCAGAAGCGTTTTTGTCCTGATTCACAAATTTATATTCCAGTCCCTACCTGGTCGAAGTGAGTGATTCTAAATAGTACTGAACATATTGATGGAAGGCCACGTAATGAGATACTTCATCAGTTGGCTTTTCCAGCTTCTAATCTGTCTCTTTGGCAGTCATCACAACATCTGGAGAGATGCTCATGTCCCTCAGAATACGTTTCACTATTACCATCCAGGGACTAAAGGCTTGGACTTTGCAGCAATGATGGATGACATTAAGGTACAGAAGCACATAGGTAGCCTCATCTAATTTGTTTTCAAAATTATGTTATTCTTTCTTATCAATGCGTTGGCCTTTTCCTCCATATGTCTTTTTTTGGGCTAATGTTTCTTGTTTCTGGCGCAGAATGCACCGAATGGGTCATTTTTCCTGCTTCATGCTTGTGCCCACAACCCTACGGGAGTTGATCCGTCAGAAGAACAATGGAGAGAAATATCTCAACAGTTTAAGGTTAATATTCTGTAACCATTAATCAGTTTGTGCTTTATTTGTTGTTCTCCGGTTAGGAAGTTAATCTATGAATTTTCAGGCCAAAGAGCATTTTCCCTTCTTTGACATGGCATATCAAGGTTTTGCCAGTGGTGATCCAGAAAGGGATGCCAAGTCTATCAGGATTTTCCTTGAGGATGGTCATCTAATTGGGTGTTCTCAATCTTATGCAAAAAATATGGGACTTTATGGCCAGAGAGTAGGCTGCCTGAGGTAAATTTGAAGGCCAATCTGAATTCTCTTATTTCATTCATGATCAATTTCTTTTCTAGTTCAGAACTAGAAATGGGCTTGTTTTTTGTACTTTCAGTAACGAAAAGTTGGGCAACCTCTCCCGGTCTGTTATGAATATTGTTCAGAGTGATGTAACTTTTTCTAATTTTTCTTAGTGCTTAAACGGAGAACTTTCTTTTTCTACCATCATCTAATGGCCGCTTTTCTCTTGGTAGTGTGGTTTGTGAAGATGAGAAACAAGCTGTGGCCGTTAAGAGTCAGCTGCAGCAAATTGCCAGACCCATGTACAGTAACCCACCCGTTCATGGTGCTCTTATGGTTTCTGTCATTCTCAGTGAACCAGATTTGAAGAAATTGTGGCTCAAGGAAGTGAAGGTGATTTTTTAATGTTGTTTTCCTTCGTTATTTCTAGAATGCATGTGCGCATTTTGTTGAAGTAGAAAGGGATATTTTGGTTGAATGTTGTTCTCTCAATGCATTTTTTATGCTCCAACTTTGATAAGTATGTTATTGTTGTAGGGGATGGCTGAACGTATAATTGGAATGAGAACTGCTCTACGAGAGAATCTTGAAAATTTGGGTTCACCTTTGTCTTGGGAGCACATAACTAACCAGGTAGTGATAATCACTTGGCTCTTCTGTTTTTCTTGTTTATTTTTATTTTCCGTTTTTTCTGTATCGTGAGGATTCCTACTCATTACTGCACCCAAACAGATTGGTATGTTCTGCTTTAGCGGCATGAGTCCAGAACAAGTTGATCGTTTGACAAAGGAATATCATATTTACATGACTCGCAATGGTCGTATCAGGTAAAAACACTACCCACTAGATTAGGGTTCTCCTGTGATTCTGTTTTTTTCTTTTCTTTTTTTGTAATGTCTCCTCTCCGACACTGATTTATGTAATACGTGTTTGCAGCATGGCAGGAGTTACATCAGGAAATGTTGGTTATTTGGCAAATGCTATTCATGAAGTCACAAAATCTGCTTAGTACTCTTTAACATATTCAGAAACAATCAACAATCAAATTTTACAGGTTTTATAAAAATTATTTAGTTGGGAGAAGTGAGATGTGATAGTAATCGTGGACGCTCCTTGGTTTGTAATAAGTGGTGGTGGCTTTGATTAAGATTAATTAGTTTTAATGCCTCCAATTTTGGGAACTATTCTCTGCCACAGATTAGAGCAAATTATTTTGTAATTTCTGATCAAATAAGAAGTTTTGTGGTTTCTTGAATAATAAATTGAACTTAATGCAGCCCTGGTCTCCTCTGATATTTCATTTGCTTGGCTATCTGTCTCTTATAGATGTATTGTGTTACAGAGCAATGTTGTCGATATGGTCATCCATATGGATGCATTCTCTACATTTCTTTCGATTTCAAACAAAATTTTCATTCAATTTTAACAAATTCATATCCCTTTTTATCACTTCTATCCAAATCTTCTTCGGTCTCCCTCTGGCTCTTACGCTCTCGGTATTACATAATCCTTCAATTCTCCTAACTGGAGCATCACTTTGACCTTCTTTAAATGTGCCAAACCAACGCAAACAGTTCTCTCTCATATTGTCTTCAATAGGTAATACACCTACCTCTTCCTAAATAGTCTCATTTCTCACTCTATCCATTCATGTATGCCCACACATCCATCCTAACATACGCATATTCACTACATGCATTTTTTGTATATGACACATCTTAGCTGTCTAACATTCTGTGACATATAACAATGTCGGTCATGCCGCTATGTGTATGTTCTAAACGACTCGTTTAGAATGTGAAGCGAAAATTAAGGAAGCAAAAATAAGATACTTTATTAATCTAAATATCACCTTAATTTTTGTTACATGTCCTAAACGACTTATATTAAGAAATGGAAAGAGTATTCCAATGCAGGGAAAAAGAAGTAAACTTTCCAGTAGCACTTTCCAAATTGCAAAGACAATATACTAAAATAATAACAATTCAACTGACATGTAATAATACAAACAAGATGACTATAACCATTGTTTCTTTAAGGAATCTGCGTAGCTGGACAGTCTCCTACATTTTTCTGAAACCTTTGACCAAAATAATGTACAGAGTAGAGTTTGTTTTTCAACTTAAGATTGAGTAGACAGAATCACCAAATTGCAAGACAGCCACTATATATGCTTTTTGGGGTGACAAAAACCACTGCCTTCACGAAACGTCTCCATAGAAAGCCTCTGTTTTGTTTTGACAGAATATGAATTTGAGACTTGATTATGTTCCAGCAGGATGTGGGAAGGGCCCATTTTGCCGCCGAACATGTTCTGGTATTAACCGATTGATCAACTCAGGTGAAGCTCCGGTTAACTGCAATCAATGGCATAATGAATAATAATGTACGACATGATTTGTCCAAGGTAATCAACCTAGCCAAAGAAGTCCAAGAATGGCAAGACGAACAACTAACCAGACTGCCAGAGTCGATCAAAGGTCTAAAAGAAAAGTTCAATCGTCTATGGCAAGTAACAATAGCATAATCTATACTACCTTTAGTTTCAATTTCCCCCGAAAAAAGGGGCATAATCCAGTGTGCTACATAAAGCAAAGCTAATTATAGAAGTCAAACCAGCCGGCTAAACCCAAAAGAGGCAGTGAAATGAAACAAACATTGAAAGTCAATTGAGGTAAGAAAATCATCGAAAGGAGTACCACTGGAACTACTTAATACAAGATAGTTTCAAAGTCGCAATAAGTGAGAAAAAATCGATCATAACAAGCAGGTAAAACAACTCGGTGTTTCAGTGTTATCAATAGCGGCGCTATAGAGGAATAGCGGAGCGCATCAGTGTTGCGGGAATAGCGGCCTCCATTGCGACTAAAATAGCGGAAGAGCGACACTATTTGGATCAGAGCTTAAAACCCCCTTTTTTCCATTTACCATTGTCAAAACCTTATGGGTAAAGTGAGGATTTCTTGAATTTAACAACTTTTTTTATGTTTTTATCTTTGGATTTATTGACTTAGGTTATGTTTTTTATCTTGGTTTTAATGATTTTGGTTCCAACTTTGTTTTCCTTGTTGTCTTGAATTTTTCTTAATTATTTATATTAAATTTCAAATAGCGCCGCTACCGCTACCCCGCTATAGCATTTTTAGGGTTGGCCGCTACGCGACGCTATCCGTGATTGATAACACTGGTTAATATTTCCACATATTTTCTATTTTCCTCCCAAACCTTCCCCTTTTAACATTTCTTCGCCTAGCTTCTTGGGCAGGGGGAGACACTAGAGGATCTAAGTTATTTCAGACTCCAACTTTCATCCAAACATCAGTTAGGAAGTATAAAGTAATCACAAATTAATGATTAGGGCAGCTCTTATATGCTTTTACTCTCTGGAAAAGAAGCAAAATGATTCCCAACTGCCACCTCAATTGGTGTCCTAAATGAGAAATTGGTTTCCGTATAACATAAATGAAACTCTAAATAAACTTCTTTAACAATTAGATCTAGAAAACATAATGAGGTTGAATCCTGCATAAAGACTATAAACAAAAATAATAATATACCAAAATAACTGGTTAGAAATCATACTTCCTGTTTAAAGTTGAAAAGGGGCGGCAGAGGGCGACCATTTGGTAGACGAGCATTAGGATCCCGAAGTTCATCAAAGAAAGGATGGGTACATGCTTCTAACTGCAGGAACATAGAAGATAAATCAGAGACTGGCAGTAGTAATCTTCAAAGAAAAAAATTGCAGGTTAAGAAAAGGAATAACAGAAACAATAGAGCACATTGTCTCGAGAAAGGTTCTAAATTATTGAAGTTCATAAACAATATATACCCAACCAATTAAGCTATCGGTCTAATTCTAAAGACTGGCGATTTTATTAGAATTTTCAACTTTGTATAGCAAAATAGTTAGCATTTGTAACAAGATGAGATCAGTTAACTCACGGCAGTACAGCGAAGACTTGGAGAATATTGAAGGAGTCGTGAAGCAAGATCAATTGCTTCAGGAGGCATCCGTTTATGGAACACCTGAATTAAGGAACTTTATTATCTGCCTTTATACTTAACTCATTGCACCAATTCCAAGGAATCTGATACATTGTAAGTTGTAACCGAATAAGATAAAATGTCATACCTTGTGCCAAGGATGAGCTTTGATCTGAGGAAACCTAAAATCAGTATAATTTGGATTCATGCATCGAATTTCTTCCCGAGTTGGAGTACCAAGAACCTTGGTAAATAATGAATTAAGCAAAGTCAATATAGTAAGTTGCAATAGCCGAAAGCCCAAAAAGTAAATATTAAGGGCATACCTTGATAATCTCTACAAGTTGGTCGACTGCATTTTCTCCAGGAAATAGTGGCTGCAATAGGATTTATAGTTAAGCTTAATAGGGAGGTCTAAAAGTTCAAATAGAAACAACCATACAGGCAGAAAATGATAGTTGTGAGTATTCAAAAATCAGAAGAATATCATCATCATATACCTGGCCCAAGAGAAGCTCTGCAAGGACACATCCTGCTGACCAAATATCAATAGATGATGTATATTCTGTCGCCCCAAATATGAGCTCTGGTGCTCGGTAGTAGCGGGAACAGATATATGATATATTTGCTTCACCCCTGACCTGATCACCACAGATTTTAAGCCAATAAATGAAGAAGCAAAGCAAGAAGCGGTTCCTTTACATAGTTAATGACTTCAGACAAAATTCTTAGGATAAATTACAGGAAGAAGATAACATGAATAAACAAGTTGAACAATGTAGCCTTCAAGCCTACAAACATAGAGAAGGGACAAATTGGACTAAAGACACTAACTCAAAACAACAAAAATGTCCACAATTAAGTTGAAGAAACTTGGCCACAGTAATTGAAAAGAAAAAACTATTTAGAGTAAGAGAACAAAGATATAGAATGCTAGCCAGAGACTTAAGATCAGTAAAAAAGTTAGAGATAAGCACGCATATGTATTATTAAGAAAACTAGAGACAAGTCGACTAATTCCATGAAAATGTAGTTGACTTCAAATACTCTTTATTAGCCGGTATGTATGCTTGGGAGACGCACATAATACATTACAGGAAACGTCTTAGCACATTAACCAGATACACAAGCAACAAGCTCACATCACATTCTTTAACAATTCTACAGGTGACAACCAACATACCAGAACTTTTGCACTTCCGAAAATCACAAAGCTTGACCTGGTGGGTAAGAGGATCAACCTACAAAAAAAAACAAAAAGAGAATTATGTGGGTTCCAATCATAAAATTTTGAATTGACAATAACTAGGAAAGAGTAAAATGAGATACCAAAAGATTTTGAGGCTTCACATCCCTATGGGAAACACCAGGAACAGTGTGGATGTAAGCTAGCCCTCGAAATATCTGACGAACATTTATAGCTTTATAAGATAGACAGAAAACAGAAGTAAGACAAATGCTCCAACACAAAATAAAACATAAGGATACAGACCTGGTATGTGTAAAGTTTGACATATATGAGGGGCATCCTTTGATTGGAACTGCTATAATGCTTCAACACCTTGTATAAGGTCTCAGGGACATATTCCATCACCAAGTTAAGGAAGAGTTCATCTCTTGTTGTTGTAGAAAAGAAACAATGCTTCAAAGCAATAACATTTGGATGATCCATCAGACGCATTAATTGCAGCTCACGGTTTTTATACCGTCTGTCCTGCAAGACCTTTTTTATGGCAACAGTTTCTCCAGTTTCCAAGCACTTTGCCTGTTACAGTGATGTCATATCATCAGGTTGAACATGATAGCGAGCGTTAAAGTGATCCGGAAAATCGCTAAAAGATACAAACCTGGAAAACAATCCCAAATGATCCTGTTCCCACAACACGTTCAGCCATGTAACTGATGGTCTGTTAATGAAACATCATAAGCAAGCAAGATAAGGTTAAAAAATTTTGGAATCCCATACATTTAACAAAATTCAAAAACTTCAGAATGTCCAACTATAGAAAAGAAAATTCCTCACGACTCAGTGGATAGATTAAGACACTTCATATACTAGAACTAGACTTATCAACTGTATAATTCTGAAATTTAATAACTAACCCTTTTGGGTTCCCCATTTTTCCCTCCGATTGTGGTCGATATAATGTGGCCGGTAACAGCCTCATTCCCTTCAACAACAGGAGCAGACATATCCTACAAAGAAACAAAAATGAACAATCAATGTCGCAATACCATATAACAATAAACCCTCTATATTTAAAATACTTCGAACAAACATCGACGATCATCACATATTACCATCAATAATCAGGATAACTAAAGAGGGAAAAAATTGAAAGCTAGTCTTTGAAAATGGGAATATGGGAAGCCCAAAAGGGAAGAAGGGCTAGGAAATTACACAGGAAGCAAAAACAAAGCTTTGAAGGAAGCATCACATGCCAAGAAAGCTTGTAACTGAAACAATACACTACTCCTTATTGAAGCAACCCCTTATACTAGATTGAAGCACAATTCACCTAAAGGCAAAGAAAGGAAGCTAAAGGCAATACTTCTTAAAAATGGAATTGGGGCTAATTCAATCCCACAAAATTGGGGTTAACTCGATCCATACAAATTTCAAATATGCTCACAAGCGAGCCAATGAGGGATCTTTTTTAACTTAAAAATAAGAATTATACAGACAAAAACATGTCTTGGACAAAGAATAAAGAGCCCACGAAAATTTTGAGATATCTTAACAACATATTTAGCCAGACATCTCATCTTAGAATTCATTTCTAGCTATGAACAAAAAAAAATGCTCTGGTCTAAAGAAATCATAAGTTCCAACTGCCGGCCACCCTTACCCCCCAAAAAATAATACTCCCTCCATTCCATAATTTAAATCGTTTAGAACATGTAGCGAAAAATTAAGAAAGAAAAAAAATAAGTTGTTTTTTTAATCAAAATATCAATATTACTCCCTTAAATAAAATTAGTAATTTAGTTGTATATAATTCTTATTTAAGAAAATAATATTGATATTTTGACTAACAAACTAAGTTATTTTCTGGTTACACGTTCTAAAACGTCTTATATTATATTATGAGATGGAGTTAGTAATAAATAAAGAAAAAGAGAAAAAAACCAAAAAAAGAGGAAAAAGAAAAACCCAAAACAGAGAAGCAAGATGTCAGGGTTTTTTGTGAAAGTGACAGAAGAACTTCCGGTGACGGCGTTAGACCTCCGTCCAATCTAGACCAGAAAAGGACGGAGATCAAGCAAGAGAAAAAAGTAAGAAATGCAAGTAAAGAGAACTAGTAGATCAAGATCCCATCTAGATAAAAGTAAGTTATGCGGAGGAAATAACAATTGCAGAGTAGTGCTTTTTGAACTTTTTAAGGTTACTACCACCTTGTCGGAGGAGTCCATGTCAGAACGTCGAGACTGGGCGGCTAGTTTCAGTGCAGCTGCAGCTGCTCCGGCTCCTTGGTCATGAGGGTGGTGGGTGGTGGTGGCATCGGGTGGTGGAATATGGAGGTGGTGCTGCTGCTGCTGCTGAGGTCCTCGCAGAGGCAACGAAGCCATGTGATGGTGTGAAAAAGACACTCTCTCACTTTCACTTTCTTTCTCTCTCTCTCTCTCTCACTTTATTTCCTTCTTTCCTTGTCAAAAGCACTTTTTTTTTCTTTTTTGTCTTAATTATTTTTTCCTCCTATTAGATAAGAATCTTCTAGCTCGTGTCCCAATTCATATCCACCTATAAGAAATTGAAATATGTTAATTTTTTAATTAAAAAATTATAAATAAAAAAATAGTAGAACACGTAGAGAAAATAAAATTAACACGTGACAATCATCTATTTGTAGGGAATAAGGATAGAGAACGTGACACAGAACGAGAATAAATGATTTTTTGCCTATTTGGATTGAATGTAACTGAAATTTAGGATGCATACGGGTACCACTTCCAGCAGGCAAAAAATCTTCTGTCCCCGTTTGTGTATGTCCTTGTGTCCCCAACCAATCACAATTCACCATGTGTATATATAATTGAAACAAATATTTATATAGTAAATTTACATTTAGTTAGGGACACTTGGGGACATATACTGGGACTGAGAGACAGAGATTTTCACCCCTTCCAGCATACTTTTCAGGTAAATTAGCGTAATGAGTCCAAAATTAATTTATATTTTAAAAGAATGGTCCATAATTTAAATTTTTTAAATATTTCGTCCTAAAATAATTTATTTTGTTGGACTATATCTTTCCGTTAAAAAATAATTAAGTCAATTGTTAATTTAAAATTTGAATTTAGTCAACAATAAAATTATAAGTGCATTTTCGGTAGTTTTATTAAATCTCATCCCTTGACCTACCCCTCCCCTGACACCATCTTCCCCATCGTCCCTCTCGGCGCCCCTCCATTCTTTCTCCTTTGAGTTCTTTCTTCCGTGGTGGTCTTCGTTGACCACTTTATGTCTTTTCTTCTGTATTAATAATAGAAAAGGTTGTCTTTTTTGCTGATTATTTTGTGTTTCTATTGTTGATTTTGTTCAATGATGTTTAGTTGGTTACTTTCCTTAGTTTATTAAGTGAATGACTTATTTTGAACTTAAACAATTTATGTTTTTAAGATTTTGGACAACAACTTTATTTTCATCTTTACATATACTCCAACTTTTTACGGGTGCCCCGATATAGAAAATTGTCTAAATCCCGACCAAAATGGATCCCGTGAAAAATGTGTGCCGATTTCAGTGAGGGCAAAATTCTCCACACACTTTAGTAACATTTTTTATTAGAGTGAATTGTTTATTTTGGACCTAAATATTTTTTGTTTTTCGAATTTTGGACTAAAAATTTGTTTTTGACTCTACTTGGACTTCAACAATTTACGGGGATATAGAAAAATTTGAAAAATTCGACCAAAATCGGTCACTTGACTGAAACGTGCCGATCGTATTGTGGGCAATTTCGTCCACACAAGGAAATAATCCCAATTTTACCCGACCCGACTACACCATCACCACCACAATATCCATCTTCCCATCACCGCTGACATCTCTATCTTCTCCACCATCTCCATTTTCTCCACCAAACCACCATCGCCACAATTTCTATACACCAATTCAAGAATAATTTCACAATTCACATTAATAATTACTAAAAAATAAACAAAAAAACCATGAATTTTAGCAACATCAAACATTTTTCTAAGGACAAAATCACCCAGAAACCCCTAAATTTAGGGGAATGGAAAATTGAAAATACTTGCATAAGTGTAGGTAACATAGATGATGTTTTCTCTAGGACCAACTATGGCTTCAAGCAAGCTAGCATAACCTGGCCCCTTATGCTTGCACCAACCACCGCCCTCCCATCGTCGCATGCTCCACCATCACCATACATGTTGCAGCACCATCTCTGTTTTCTTGCTCTCTCTATTTCTCTATGTTATTTCTCAAAATAGTTTACAAAATCTTGGGGAAAACTGATGATCCCACCATTTTAGTCACGTGACCGATTTTGGTCGGATTTTTAAAATTTTTCTATATTGGATCTCACGTAAATTGTTGAAGTTCATGTAGCCGAAAATAAATTTTTAGTCCAAAATTCAAAAAGTAAAAATTATTTAGGTCCAAAATAGGACATTCACTCTAATAAAAAATGTTACTAAAGTGTGTGGACAATTTTTCGCTCACCCAAATCGGCACACTTTTCTCACGTGACCCATTTTGGTCGAATTTAGACAATTTTCTATATCGGGCACCCGTAAAGAGTTGGAGTCTACGTAGAGACGAAAATAAAGAATTATTAGCCATTTTGATCATCAAATTATTTTTTAGCAGCCATTTTTGTCCTTCGGTCAAATAATTGTGTAAAAGCCAAAAAAAATGATGACGTGTCCAAACGGCTGTCAGTTTGCCTCTCTCTTGCGCGGGTAAAGATGGAAATTTCGGTACATGGAGTTTAAGTACTTGAATCTTCATGGACTTTAGGGTTTCATTTCGCATTTCATAAGAAATTAAATGAATTGAAGATGGAGGAACTATTTATATATGCTCAGAATATCCTAAAAATTTTGGTTTCTAGAGTTTTCTTATTCTCAATTATGGAGGGAAAGATTGATATGGGTGGGAATGACGGGTTTTACAAGGGAGGCACTTAGTATACTTTGAAATTTCCATATTTACCCCTGCAGGAGAGAGGCAATATGAGAGCAATTTGGACACGTCATCAATTTTGATGACTTTTAGACAATTGGACGAGGGATTGGACAGCTTTGTGATAGTTTGGTATAATGGTCATAACTTTCGATTTAGGTATCCAATGGAGCTGATTCGAGTTTCATATGATATATAAAAGGCAGATCTACAACTTTCATGAGATCACAAGATCAGATTTTATTTGAAAGCATTTCAGGCGAAAGAGCGGAAACGAGAAATTTAAGGCTTCAGGAAGATCTCAAAGTTGCTGAAGGTAATTACTGTTTGATTATTTACTCATTCTATATGTTACTGGAATTCAATCATAATTTAGTGGTAATTGTTTTCGCTGTTTTGATTCATGATTGTGTTTTTCAATTTTTAGTTTGTTTTTTTTGGGATTCATTTTGGTAAATGTTTGGTGATCAGATGGTTTAAATTACGATGTGTTTTTCTCAAAATGCGTCTTGCAAATGCTATTTCTTTGATAATATGGCGGAATTGAGCACTTGTCAACAGGAAAGCAGCTCTGATTGGAGATTTAATGACGTTTTGCGTTGAAGATTTCATGGGATGGGGTGGGGTGGGGGAGGGTGAAGCTTAGGGAGTGTCAACGGGTTCGGGCATAGCTCGAAAAAAAGGTAAGCGTGAGTTCAACATTCAAACTCAAATTTTATGTGAGCCGAGTGTGAGTTTGATCCCGCTCAGTCTGGTTGAAGCTCCAACCAAATAAGAATAATATATTATTTATAACATGTATATATAATATTAAATTTCTAATTAAAAAAAATATAAAAATTGACGGCAAAACTCATTGATTATTTTCTTTTTTTCTCAAACCATATATTTGATTATCTTTTTATTAGTTTATCTTAATACATAAATTATTGTATTACGTATATTTATATTCTTTTCAGAATTTAATCTCATGACTCATTTATTCAACTATTCTTGCTACATATATTTTTTTGCTAATATAAATTTAGTTAATGAGGCTAATGAGTTTAGCTCGAGCACATTAAAATGTGAGCTTAACGTGAGTTCAAAGTTTGTTAGTTTTTCCGAGTTGAGCGTGAGCTGAACTTTCCAATTGTTATGTGAGTTGAGCGTGAGCTATGCTAAGTTCGACTCACATACCTCGATTGACACCTCTAATGAGGCTGAGGGGGGCTTGGGTGGGTTAGAGGTGTTAATTTAAATGTAGAGACATAAATACCTTTTAAGTTTTTTTCTTTGACCTGCCTAACTTTTTTAAATTAACAGTTGATTAACTAACTAATATTTGGACGGAAGGATAATATATACCAAATATAAATTTGTTGAGGATTGTAATTTACAGAAACGATGATTTAGGACGTTAGTCACCAAAAAGAAATAGTTTAGGGACATAATTCACTGATTAGCCAATCCAAAAGGCATAAATTGTTTAATTTCAAAATGGGTTTCTTTCTATTTGCTGGTACGAGGGTAGACTGCTGCTTTTGTTTGAGGGATAGCCTCATGGAAATCACTGAAATTTTCTTCTCTTAACTTTATCTTTGAGTTTGAACAAGTTGTGCTTGTTGACTTGCTTAGACTATTGAAATGAGGATTCTGACAATGCAAGTGATTTCGTGTGGGTATTACCAAACTTTTCTCTATAAATTTCTTTGTTTGCTGCAGAAGGAGGAGAAGAAGAAAATTGATTTTTTTGTGATTTATTTCAATTTCAGTGATGATGATGAATGGTCTTAAAGCTCAAACGCTTGTCTTCTTGAGAGATGAATTGAAGAAATTGAGGGAGATTTGAGTAGAAGTTTGGGTATTTTGGAGAATTTGGAGGAATAAAAATTGGCATAAGATGGTGTGAGAATTCGGAGGAAGAAGAAGAAGAGACGTGGGGTGGGGTGCAGGTGGGGGTGGGGTTGAAGAAGAATATAGGTGGTGAATGATGATTAAGAGAATGTACTAAAAATACTCTGCTACTAAAAAGAGTCTGTCCGCCTCCCATGCGAAACATAGTTTTTTAATATATACGGAACACATTTTAAATACACCTCTAATATAAGAAAGTAATTTCATTTTTTTTTTCTAAAACTAAAAAAAAAAAGAAGCAAATTTTAAATGGAGAAAATTCATTTTGAGAAAATTATTCAATTATTACTACCACCTAAATTTATTGGATTGCAACTTAAATTAGAGGTTGGTTGAATTTTTTCTAGTGTATAAGATTTCTGATTGCAATTTTATACTAGTCTTAAATAAAAACAAGTATTTTTTAAAAAATCAATATTTGAGATTTCATACACAGATTCAATTTAAAAAGAATTTAAGTTTAAAATAAACCAAACACAAATTAAATTTAATCCAAATTAAAAGAAGGATAGAACCCAACCGACATGACACTATATATTAAAAGTAAATATACATTTAATGAAGCAGCAAAAGTTTAAATTTTTGAGTAATCGAAAGATAACATTTATATTAGAATTTAAATCTCCTTTGGAGCCTAGACTACGGTGCACCTTGTTACATTTCGTAAAAGAGGTCCATAGGGAGGAGGACTACTTCCCTAACATAGCAAAAGGTTCACACATTTGCGACGTTCCTATAACTGTAACAATCAGGTTGTCTCGAATTCTTTTGAAAATTTAAAAATCTACTTGCACACTAAATACTGATGACCAAATAAAACGTAATATTGAAATTGTTTGTGTGCCTTGTCTGCCTTACACAAATCGTGGCCCAAAAATAGTTGAAAATGCTATTTGCGATGGCCAATTATTTGCACTGCCCAGTGGTCATCTTAATAATTTTTGGGTCATTTTACTAAATTTTAAAATAAGACCCTATATAAAAACTTACGAATATAATGTTTGTCTAAATGATTGCTAATTCAAGAATAAATATCCTTCAATAATAATATTTCGATATTCTTTAAGAATATTTAAATTATAATGTATTCTTTCGGGGTAAATAATTAATTACAAAAGCTCTTTGGTAGGATGACCATCTTCTGGTGATCGTAACTTTTGTCTGCAGGATTTGATTATGATCTTTAACCACCATTTACTATTAATCATAGCTTCTTTGGTGGTAGTAACATTCTATTAAATATTTGCCAAAGTATTCTATTAAGATCGTAATCAATTACAAAATATATTGGGCTTAACAATCTTTGGTCCAAAGCCATATCAACTGATTTGATTTGGGCCAGGCCCATTAATCATAGCTAGCTTGTCAATTTAGGGTTTGCTATTAAAATCAGACTAGGGTTCCCTTCCAGTCTCTCTTGGCATTTCTCTTTAAACCTTTTCCTTCGTCGTCGCAGAATCGCAGCGCCATGGTCAGCAATCTTCACTCTCCCTCCATCTAATCTATTCGTAAATTGATTCTGTTAATTCTGAAATATAATTGAGTTTCTGTAAATATTTTTCTGTGTTTTTAGGCATCAGAGAAGAAATTGAACAACCCAATGAGGGAAATCAAGGTCCAGAAGTTGGTCCTCAACATCTCCGTCGGAGAGAGCGGTGATCGTCTCACCAGAGCAGCCAAGGTAAATCCTTTATCTATCTCCGTCGTCACTTTTTTGATTAACCCTAATTTTTACCGTTTTTTTTTCGTTAACTTTTACACTGAGGAGATGTAATATGTATATTTTTTTTATAGGTTTTGGAACAACTTAGTGGCCAAACCCCAGTTTTCTCTAAGGGTGAGTTTGCTTTTTTTTTCTAAATTAGTTTCTTTAACTTTATTAAACTTTCTCCAAGCGGATTCTGCGCTACTTTAATTGTCTGTCTGCTACTACGAACCCGGCCGTTGAACTTCTTCTCTGTTCCCCTTCTAAGTCAGCAAGACAGCTGGCTTTACACAATCTATCTATCATCCTATTAGTTAGGTATCTCTTCAACACAATATATATCATCGAAAGGATCTCGGGGCCCTACCAAACTACCAAAGTAGTGCAGTCTAATTTGGTTTTTAGGGGCATTTAATGAAAAACGGGAAATATGCTTTAATTGAATTGGGTATTGATTGCGTGGTCGAGTATTAGCGTGATTTTGTAGTTACCTGTATCTCTTTTTGTTTGATAAGTTACGTGGTCTTTTTTATATAGCGATTTAAGGTCGGGATTGTATGTATTTTTTAGTTTTAGATTTTCGTCAAATTTCTCGAAAACTGAATTGTTATCCAAATGCACCATAGTTTTACTTTTTCCTTGCAAGCTTAATTGAAAGCTGTTTTTTATTGCACTTAGAACTTGGGTAGAGTTGAGATTGAAATCTTTTTAGTTTGTTAATCCAGTTGAGTGATATTTTTCCCTTTTGACTTCTATAACTATGTATCAGCATTAGTGGGGGTGTTTTGTGAGGCTTTCATGATTGATTAAACTGTTTAGCCTTTACCTAAAAAAATTCTATGGTTCTCATGATGTTCCCCCGGTTAACAGCTAGGTACACTGTTAGGTCCTTTGGAATCAGGCGTAATGAAAAGATTGCTTGCTATGTGACTATAAGAGGTGATAAGGCAATGCAACTCCTGGAGAGCGGGTTGAAGGTTAAGGAATACGAACTATTGAGGAGAAACTTTAGTGACACTGGGTGCTTCGGTTTTGGTATTCAGGAGCACATTGATCTTGGAATTGTAAGCCCTAAGGGCGAACGAACTCTGTTTTTGATATTGGACAAACATTTGATGTTGTGTCTAATGATCTTAATCTTTGTGATAGAATATTGGAAATCTTGTAGGAAGCTCTAAGTACTTCAATCAAGCCATGTTCAAGATTCAAAGTCATACTATTCAAGGCTCATCTATGAAGATTGAAGATTGAAGACTTAGTTTGGTTAGTTTAGCTTTGTCGTCATTAGTCGTAATCTTTAAAGCTCTAACCAAAGCTCTTATGAACATAAGCTTCTCACTCTAGTCTTGCATACATGGTTTCATAAACACGTTTTCAAAAGGCTTAAGTTTCAAAATGATCTTTACATGTGTTCTTATCCAAAAGCCTTTGATTTCATAGATAAGTCTTTTAGAAAAGTTTTCCAAGTGTTCATACTTGTTACCTTTTAGGAAAAACCTTTTTAGACTTTAAAAGACTTCAAAAGATTTCAAAACGTGTGAAAAATCAGCTTTGAAGTTCGGTCAACCGAGCTCAAGTTCGGATCAACCGAGCGAGACCCGAGAGCTCAATCGGTCGGGCTTCGGTCGACCTAATTGGGCTGGTTCGGTCGACCTATGGTCTTGGTCGGTCGACCGACCTAAGCTTCGGGCTCAACCGACCTTGGTTCGGTCAACCGAGAGTCTTTTGACGGGTCTCACCGAAGTGCACTCGTTACTAGCAGTTTTTCGACTCAGTTAAAGAGTCGTTTTTCGACCAAATTTGAAATGTATAAATACTCCAAAGCTAGAGAAACATTCCAAGGCTTGTATATCAAATATTCATTGATCTCTCATCAAGCCAAAACACTTTCAAAGCAAAAATACTCTTCATCCTTATGATCTAAAGCATTAAAGAGTATTCTTTCAAAAGCAAGACAAAGAGTGGACCTCATATGTTCAAGAGCTAAATTGTTTGTGCTTCAAAGGTACTATATCTTTCACTTAGAAGAGTGAACAACCTTGTACTTAACCTTTCTTAATTCCCTTTCTTAGTGATAGGGTTATTATTGTAAGTCCTACTTTGTGTGGGCATCCTTTGGTTGTAAAGTCCTACTTTGTGTGGGCAATTGTAAAAGTCTTACTTTGTGTGGGCATCTTCTTAGTGAAGTGTTTTAAATCCTTGGGTGCGGCTCAAGGTAGTGGAGGTAGATTCTAAGTGAATCGAACCACTATAAATCCTTTGTCTTGTTGATTGGGTTTTGCTTTAGCCTTTGTTCATCTTGCTTATACTTTCACTTGCATTGCAAAGATTCGAAAAAGTTGCCAAGATTAGTTAAAACCCAATTCACCCCCCCCTCTTGTGTTTTACAGGAATCAAGTAAGCTGATCTGGATTGTTTTCCCATGTTTCCTTGGGTTGCTTTTTAGTTTCAAATTTGAGAATTGCTTTTTTTTTGTGGGGGGTGTTAAGTCTGTTGTTAATAACTTCATTTGTAGTTCTGTTTTTTTGGGCATCCGAAGGTCTATGTGGTGGGGGTAGCTTTCTTTGAGTTTTAGAGTTAAGTTTTCTGAAAACCAAATCTTAGAGGTCGTTGCTTGAATTGGTGGGATGTCAAAGGGTTGAATTGTTCTCGGGAGTTATCCCTACCCGTCTACTAAATTCTTAGGCATCAGGATTGTTTATTTTTTAGCCATAACTATTGAAGAATTTTGTTTTCTTGGGTCAAACTTGTGAGCAATTTCCTTATTAATTGTATTGTGATGCCCGCATGTACTTGGAAGCATCTCTAAATAGTTTTTCTTTGATATCTCATGATTGGTCTACAATTATTGAGTTGTTGCTCAAATTGGTTTGCTTACTTAAGATATATGCATCGTACAGGTATGACCCTTCAACCGGTATTTATGGTATGGATTTCTTTGTGGTCTTGGAGCGCCCTGGTTACCGGGTAGCTCGTCGCCGTAGGTGCAAGGCCCGTGTTGGAATTCACCAGAGAGTGACAAAGGAGGACGCCATGAAGTGGTTCCAGGTCAAGTATGAAGGTGTCATCCTCAACAAGGCACAGAATATTGGAACTGCTTAGAGTAGTGAGGTGTAGTGTAGTGGGGTATAGTAAAACCAGTTTTGAGTTTTAGAAAGTTTAAAGTTGATGGCATTTTGTAGGCCAAATCTACTGATGAGTTGAAAATTTTGGGGATTTGATTTGTTATTGAACAAGGATATATTTACTGTTTGGCTAATCTGCATGAACTCTTTGATTCCTTTTCTTTTACTACCAATGGTTTCTATTTCAAAAATATCTAGCATGTCTTGCAGACATGTTTTTGCGGCTTCGACTCTTTATTGTGTCCGTCCCGTTAAAAAAATAAAGAAATTTGTAGAATTTAAAAATTGTCATCACACCGGATGTATGTAATGTAAACCACTACAGGAGTAATAATTCGTTGTATAATATAATTTATTTATGATATATAGTGAAAATGAATGATGAAAAATAGATATTTTGTTGGCAAATTGATCAATATAGTCCTTAAATAATTTATAGATTGCACGCAATGGTCCATAAGGAGTAATTCATGAATTTAAAATCCACAAACAATTTACATTTGGTTTGCTAAGTCATTTCGTCAAATTTTTTGTTTGTCAACTGTGAAATAGAAATTTTGAATTGGTCAATGGAAATACCAAGAGGGGCAGAAATTGTAGTTTATGATATATTTTCCCGTTACCCACCATTACCTCTATTGTCTGAGATAAAAGTAAAAAATCTTCATTTTGACAGCCCCAATTTCAATAGAAAAATTAGTCTAGTTTCATCCATTAAGGAGGGGATGGGGATGGGTATGCTACTAGCTTGGAGGGGAAACCTAAAAAAATACCCCTAACCTATTTTTTTTTTTGACTCGTTTTTTCAAACAGATTAATGTTGACCGTCAGTTTTTTGACGAGAGGACCTTACAAACCAAATGTAAATTGTTTAGGGATTTTAATATCAATAATTAATCTTTAGGAACTTTTATCTCTGATCATAAATTGTTTAGGGACTAAATGCACAATTTGCCTATTTTATTAGTTAAAATATTAATATTAGTGAAAAATAAGGAAGTAAAAAATAATGTATCAATATTAGTCTTTTAAATAGAATTAGTAGTATATAAATTATATATAAGTCTTAAATACATTTCCTTGATATTTTGACTAATAAAATATGTTAATTTTTATTTCCTTCATTTTCGCGTACTAATAAAAATACTGTGTTATTCAATGAAGTGTATTTTATTGTTTTTGGTAACAGAAATGGAAGTTTGTTAATTAATTTTTACGTGGGGGTAAGGAAATCGATCACGGTCTTACCCTGTGAAGGAAGGACCTTACCACCAGGCCAACCTGATTCCCATTTGTTAATTAATTTGAGTATGAAGTGAAGGAAATTAGAAAGGGTTAAAATCAGATGCTTGCAGCGTGCAAGCAAAACCATCCACGTGAAGACACGTGCAAGCTTGTGATATTCCATGAACTGACATGAGCAAGACTCTAGATTCAGCCTCTCTCTCTATATTCTTTGTAAACAAGTGGCCCTCAGCTTCCCAACTCACAATTCTTCATTTCCACTCCAATTTCTTCCCTTCTCATAAATTTCAAAATATAATAATCCCAATTATTTCTCCTCTTTCACAATTATCCCCACTCCTCCAAATATTTCTTTGATTTCTCTCTCTCTCTGTTGATCACTTGGGTTTTGAGTTCAAGAACCAATTTTTATTTTTATTGAGTCATTATTGCAGAATTCTTTGAATTTTGTAATTATGGCTCAATTTCTTTCTCCAGTATGTACAGATACATTCAAATTCCAAAACCCATTACCAAATTTCTGTTCAAGAAATCAAAGTTCTTTATTACCCAGAAATAATTTAAGTTGGGGTATGATGGGTCATGGTGGAAGGAGAAAAGGGTCAGGAAGAACCAAGATTGCATCGGATAATTCATCAGTGAGTCCAGATTATGCCGATGATTACTATGCAGTATTGGGCTTGGTAAGCTATACTATGTTACTCCTTCTATTCCATAATATAAGTCCTCTAGTACATATAAAAAAATTCAATACTTTTTCTTTTTTCCTTTTTTTTGTGGTGGTGGGTGGGAAAAGAAGCCGTGTGACACTCCTGTTCGAAAGGATGGAGGGTTATAGGAGGTAGGGGAGGCCGGAGAAGATTTAAACCGAAGTCACAAAGACTGATATGTATTTGTTAGACTTGATGATAGTATGATATTTGATAGAAGGAAATGAAGAGAATGTATTAATGCTAACAAATACACATATATCTTATGTTGATTCATTTAGCCTATCCTAATTACATGGGATTAAGTATTGTTGCAGTTGTTGCAAAAGCTAATATTTTAAAATTGTTTTTGAGTTATATTTTTTAAAGGTAAAATATACAACAGTTCTAAATCTTAGAGGGCCCCCCCTTAGGTCTGCTATGTAATAAATGAGCTCTTATGATATTTTCTTTGTCCAAATACAAGATCCTACATGGATGAAAGAATGAAGCATCAAAATGTAAATTGATCAGTTTGGGAATTTGCATGAAAAAGATGTTCTTATAGTACATGTAATATTCTGTCAAAACCATATTCTTGGAGAAATGAAAATAACGTTGAGTAATTTGACTTATAGATTGTACTAGTTCCAGCTTATGCTATTAGGCAATGGAAAATTAAATGTAGATGCATTTTTATATTCTTGAATTTTTATGTGGAGAATGGAGCATATTGTTCGTTTTTTTATGTATACTATTTCGTCTGTTGTTGGCCAATTGTCAGCTTCCTGATGCTACACTAAGTCAAATCAAGAAAGCTTATTATAATTGCATGAAGTCTTGCCATCCAGACTTGAGTGGAAATGATCCTGAAACTACAAACTTTTGCATGTTCATCAACGAGGTTTACACGGTGGGTTTCTATCGTGTAATAGATTACTTTTCAAAAAATTGTGCAAGCTTTTTAAAAGTGATTTATATCCTTATGCTAAAAGCGATTCTTACTTGTCAGGTTCTTAGTGATCCTGTGCAGCGAATGATTTATGATGAAATTCATGGGTATTCTTTGAGTGCAATCAATCCCTTCTTTGATGATTCTGCCCCAAAAGATCATGTATTTGTCGATGAATTCAGCTGCATCGGTAGGATTGACATAAAGCTATAAGATTCTGTTTTATTCTCCAAAAGCTAGTTCAATGGCGGGGGGAGAGAGAGAGTTAATGTATTGCATAACAATAGTTACTTAGTTCTTACAGATTCGTTTTTTTGTTGTTGATTTTGATGACAACAGTTCTCTCACTCTTCTTCCCGCCCCTCTACAGGTTGCAAAAATTGCACAAATGTTTGCCCAGATGTTTTTACCATTGAGGAAGACTTTGGAAGAGCCAGAGCATACGGCCAGCCAGGATATACTGAATTAGTTGACCAGGCTATCGAGAGTTGGTAAAATACTGCTTTACCCTTGGATCTTTGCCATATTTATCCTAGGAATGATGGCAAGACATCATACAAATGTGCAAGTTACATAAACTCCTCCAGTCTAGTTTTGCAAATTAAAAGGTCCTTGAGGAAAATAATTTATAAAATTAGAACTTGTATGACTATTCTTCGTCAGACAGACTTGGATGTTTCAATGGCGTGTTTGTGACAGCGTTGGAAAGACTTCTATCTTTTGTTTTGTCTCTAACTGATACAAAGGGTCTGAGATCGAAAAGCAGTGGTACTATCTTTGTCACACACACTGCATAACTGAGTGGAAATCCGATATTCTTGATGATCAATGAGTTAAGAATATCCGAAGAGCTGTTGATTATACTGAAATTGATCCATATTTCCTTGTACATGCATATCATGTATAAAAAGTATCCAGCAAAGTTTAACTGGTAATGAAATCAGTTTTTTGGAGTTAATTGGTAAAACGAGAATGCCTAAAACTGTTAAAACTTTAAAATTCTGTCACTGAAACATGGCTTCAAGTAAATGATCACGAGCTTTGTTTCGACATCGTGAGGAAGCGTATTTCTAAATTAGTTTGCAAGTATGCCTTATACCATTATTACGCTTATCTTTATTTTGGGTAAGCTCATAGATAATTGCAAAGTTAATATGAAATCTTCTTTATTCTCTCCCATGAATTAATTAATTAGAAGTCTCTGGGAACAATAAGAGTCTTAATTTTCCCTTTCAGTTTCGACGTGTTTTTTTTTTTTTTTTTTACTTTTTTGTTTCTCACTTAACATATCAATTGAGAAGAAGTCATTTAGATGCTTACAATTCCTCTATGCTCATCTTTGGAAGTATGTAAAAAGAAATCATTCTAGGAGGTTATGTAACAAGTGATTTTCATTTCAGCCCTGTTGATTGCATTCACTGGACATCTGCTCAACAACTCTCTTTGCTTGAAGATGAAATGCGAAGAGTTGAACGAGTAAACGTGAGTATTTTTATCTCTGGCCAGTGGCATTCCTTCATCCTGAAAATTCATTTCCAAAATTTTATACTTGTGATCATTGAAATCCCCAACTATTTCTTAGTTTTCTCATAAGTTGTTTTAAGCCCGAGTGCATGCATCATTTTTTATCCCATGCAATCAGTTGAAACAGTTCTCAAACTGTCTGTACAGTAGTAATCTGTTCGAAATTGGCGATCCCCTGCAAAGGCTTGTCCAATTACATTTTATATGATGTATTACTGGATGAAGCAAAAACAGCCAAGATTCTTCTAGAGAAATCTCATAACTTCGGCGTAATGTTGAAGAACAGCCCAAACTTTTGAAATCCATTGAAATTCTGTCCTTTTTTTCTGCATACTCATTTTTTTATAAATAAAAAAGGAAGTTAATCAGGAATAACAACTTTACACATTGATATTGCACCGAGTAATTTTCCAACTTTTGGATACTTGTCTTTGCTTGTTATGCATGCTTTTGATAAACTGATTTCTGCTAATTCTGACTCTACTCTCTATGTCGACTCGAAATAGCTACAAGTGTCTGATATTGTGTTGCCTCCTTCTTGATGATCAGGTTGCGTTGATGCTCACAGGAATGGGCGCATCTGCCGATGTTTTCAGAATGGTAGAACTTTTTCCTATAGATAATCTGTTCATTTATATATCAGAGTGATTATGGCCAGATTGTCAATAGGAATCCGTTTCCTGAAAGATGAATGATCAGACCTCTTCTAAATGTTGGTGGATAATATGGTAGAGAAAACAAAAAGATATTCATGCAGCCATCTAAATTGACTCCTTGCAGTTATTTGGACTGAAAAAAACTTAAAAGACACTTATAATGATAGCTTAGTAGCGAGGCTGATGCATGCAGGCGCAGGTTTATCTAGTGCTCATTGAACAGTGAGAGCTGTACTTTGAATTACACATTTTGATTGTCTTTTGCATAAGTTGAAATTTGTGTCAATAAACTGGTTTGCTAGCTTTTTTTATGTTCCGTTATTGAATATACTGAACCTACAGCAAGATATTGAAATAAAGTATTCAGGGTATCTATCAAGATTCTAACTGTTCAATCAAAGGTTATCTGCTGATGTCCTTTTTCCCTCTTCCCCCTAACCTGCGTATCTACTGATGTCAAATCTTTCTTCAAATGATCTTATATTTTGTACAAAGGTTTATGTTTCTTGTACGTATTGCATGGCAACTTCTTTGAGCAAAGTTATAATTCATCCTTTAAGAATTTCTCTGCTGCCTCCTGATGGGGTTTTGTCTTAAAGAGTTATATGTTTCACATGGCAGGCAAATTCGAGATGGGAAAAGAGACAAATGAAAGTCTTGGTAAGAGCTTCATTATATATATACACCCCTGGAAGTAGTCATACATATGACCTCCTCTGCTATTTCTTTTCTGTTTGGAGTTATGTTTTACATTTTTTATTTTCATCAACTAAAAGAATATACCTGCAAATAGACTAGGCTTCTAATCTTTCAATTTGTAAAAGACTAGAATTTTATACAAGGACTTTTTTTTTAAATTCGAAAAGGAAAAGAATTAAGGATGGAAAGACATGGCCTTAAGAAGAATTAAATTAGAACATATCCATTCCGAGGCACACTTATTGTAGGCGCAATGCTTTTGCTAGCTTAGAATTGAAGCTTCAGAAAAAGCTTGAGTATTCTATGGCCCAGAAATTGCAGATCAGCTTTGTATATTTTACTGCTGATTAATTCCGTGAAATTTGTGGAAAGAGTAGTGAAACTGGTAAAAAATAAAAAAAGGGTCAAGCAGTGTATGAGATGCTGAAGATTCACCGTTAGGGGCTTATTGCATTCTAAATTAACCTTTGAATAAATATCTTAGGCCATGTATTTCTTGTATTCTTAGTAAACTGGCGATGCTTTTTCCGAGCATTAATTTTGTACCATTTTCCTTTGTCTTAATTGCATTGGTTTTTATCATTTTTCTCTACATATTATTGAAAGGTTATAGTTTTGTATATTATATTAATCATAGCCAAAATGAATTCGTACTGCTCATTTTAGTTGGCGAGGTACTAAGTTGATTATTAAAGATGTTTAAATTACTATAATGCCTGAACTTCGTCTATTTTAGGAACAAGCCAAACTGAGGATGATGAAGCAGAAAGCTTCTGATAAGAGTGAGGCCTATTGGAGCAATCTCTGGGGCAAGTCCAAAGATTACCAGAAAACAGGTAAATTACATTCATATGAAGGAATTTTCTGTCGTCGTAATATTTTATGTTAGTTTCATTTCGGGATCTTAAATTTAACTAAAGCTTTGTACTTTTATATTTGTTGAGACATGAATCGCATTTAGTACGGCTTGCTAGCAAGTATAGTTTCCTACTTCTGGCGGAGTTTTCATGCCTATCAATTCATTTACTCTAGCTTTATTATGTAATAGTTCATAACAACATAAGTGAAGCTTATAGTGTTTCCATCCTTGTGCCAAAAGCAGAATTTCTTGAACGACAGTTTATTCTTCATTGCATCAATGGTAAACTAGCAAT
Organism: Vinca minor; assembly: GCA_026122235.1. Taxonomy (NCBI): domain Eukaryota; kingdom Viridiplantae; phylum Streptophyta; class Magnoliopsida; order Gentianales; family Apocynaceae; genus Vinca; species Vinca minor. The sequence continues at coordinate 5,483,121 of JAOCZM010000284.1, read as the reverse complement.
TCCCAAATCCTAGAACCAGGAAGAAAATTGCATAACGCCCGAAAACTTTATTTGAAAACTTGATCGTAGATTTGGATCACCAGTTGTTGGCTTAGTTTGACTAACAAAAAAGTTTTACATGATGCTACAGAGGAAGAAGTTAACGAGAGGGCAAAACGAGCTGCAGCAGCTGCTCGGAGATGGAGAGAATACTCGAGAAGAGGTGCTGATAAGCCTCCCACATTTAAACTCCCAGACGCTGTCTCTAGCACGGAAAAGTGAGCAAAGCTTTAATTGCCTTTGGCATTTTTTCGCGTTAAGTGTAACTAAATCTAGCAACTGGGCACATCCCTAATATATTCTTCTTCATACCATGTACATACAAACATACATATTTTATCTGCAATTGTGTAAAAACAATTATTTCTTAGTTATTAGAGAAAACAGTCTCATTCGTCCTCCAACTTATTTCAATTAGCCTTCGAAAATCCTTGTATAATTTTTACAGTATAAATAATTCCTTACAATTTTACGTTTAGCCCACAAAATTCGCGGTGGTTTTCGACCAACTTCAGCATCTATTGAATGAGGGTATAATTGCCATTTCCATCATCATCTTCTCCCATTTTCCAATTTCTATAGCCGACCACCAGGCTGCGCCCATGGCGGCAACCGAAGGGAATCAACATTCACCCAATCCCCACCCCACCCCATCGACTCTTTCAACTATACCACCTTTGGCTGGTTTGATAAGAAACTAAACAATTAAAATCAAATTATCATCTCAAAAATTAAAATTTACAATCATTTAATTCCTCCCTAAATTTCTCAATTATATACAACACTGAAAGGAAATTAGACGAAGGTTGACAAAACTAACCGCCTTTGTAAATTCAATTCTAAACCCTTGGAGTTCTCTTATGGCAGCAAAGGCAGTATCCTCATTTCTAAAATTAACAAATGCATAGCTGCGACCAGTTTGAAACTGTAGGAATTGACGGGCGAAAATACTTTCATCTATGTCATGAGAAATATTTCCAACCCAAAGGTGTCTTGACGGGGGATTACTCCGGCCATGGTGGCCTCTCTCTTCGGACCGTGGAGGGTATTCCCCGCGGTTCCTCTGCCACTTGGCAAATTTTGTTATTACAAATTTCATATGATTAATTTTCGTTCTTAGTCATTCTTGATGAAATCCTCTTTTGCTGATGAACATGTTGAAAGAAGAGAAATTAACTGCTGAAATTTCAGCTGGAACTTGTTCAAAGAAGACTGAAATGGTTGAAGGAAAAGAGAGCAGCATGGTACAAAGCAAGGCTCGATCTCCTGATGTACAAAAGAAGACTGAACCGGGTTGAGATCCAATAGAAGATGGGTCATAGATATTTTGTATATGGATAGTTGTTAGTTAGTTAGACTTGTACAGTTGGCATTCTATTATTGGTTCATTAGTTTCCTCTTATAACATTTGTATATATATACTGTGTAATGGGAACTTTCCCAATTAATTAAATAGAATCCGAGAAACACATTTCTCCCCAAATTCTTCCTGTTCTTAAATTTGTTCATGGTATCAGAGCAGAAACTTTGCTTATGCGATCTTTGATTTCTTCTTGTTCTTATGGCGGATTGATTTCAAATCTTGAGCGAAGCTTCTTCACTCTATCCGATTGAAATCAGTTGGTTTTGATTTTGTTTCTCTTGCTTGATTCTTGATTTTCTGAAGATCGAGACTTCTTGATTTTTTTTTAATTCTTTTCATTCAATTTTTTTCTCTGAAAGAAATTGAAGAATTATCAATGGCAAATACAGAAATTGCTCCAGGAAGTCCTCTACATCCTTTATACATTGCTCCGAATGAGAATCCAGCACTTTTGCTTGTTCAGATTCCACTCACTGGACTTAATTACTATACTTGGCGTAGGTCTGTTAGGAGAGCTCTCATAATGAAGAACAAATTGTGCTTCATTGAGAATGTTACTGGAGTGGTCATTCCTAAACTTGGTGATCAATATTACAGAAATTGGGAACAAGCTGATCAGACTGTGTTTACATATATTGTCAATACCATAACTAATACCATTGCACAAAGTGTTATGTCTCTTTCATCATCTACAACACTATGGAGCAATTTGGAGAAAAGGTATGCAAAATCCAATGCTTACAGATTGTCTGATTTGCTTGAAGAATTTCACAATCTTAAACAAGGTAGTATGTCTGTAGATGAATACTATGCTCATCTTAAGATTTTGTGGGATGAGTTTTTTATTCTAAGACCATTGCATGTATGTACTTGTGGGGGTTTAGAGGTAGTACAGGGATTATTATGAGTCGGATTACGTTATTAGATTCCTCAAAGGTCTTAAGGAAGAATATGGTAGTGTTAAGTCCAAAGTCCTTATGAAGAAGAAAGTGCCATTAATTGATGATGTACTAAACTTTGCACTCAACATGAGAATCAACTTTCTCATAGTACTATACATAAGGAATCTCAGATTTTGTATAGTCAAGGACCTGGTTATGGCACTGATATTGGACAATTGTCCAAAGATTCATATAATTATGTGCACAAAGAAAATTCTTCTTACATACATGCTGTCAATTCGGAGGAAAGAAGGGAAGTTACAACAGTCAAAGGAAGTCTTTATTCTGTACATATTGTGAGATGTCAGGACATACTGTGGATAGGTGTTATAAGAAACATGGGTATCCACCAGGACATAGGCTGTATAAGGGGAGTTTTGGTTCAGTTAACGAAGGGAACAGTAATGGAAATGGCTTTGTTAGTCATCAACATTCTGGAAACAGTGGAGCTGCAAATCACTTCAACAGTCCTTCATCTACCATTGGAGGGTATAAAGGGAATGCTAATAATTTTAAGGCTGTTAATCATTTTTCTGGAAGTAAGCTTAATACAGGAGTTTCTTACAACAACTCAGGTTTTCAGCACTCAGAGAATCAGCCTGTTACTGGTTTCTCTCTTGAACAACAACATCAGATCATGCAGCTTATTAGGAATATGCATCTTTTTGGTTCAACATCTTCTGGTGGTGAACAAAGTGGCACTCCTATGCAACACATGATAAATTCTGCTGCTACTGCTGATCATTTTAATGCACCTTCAGGTATTCCTATGAATTTCAAAAGTATTCCTTGGATATTAGATTCTGGTGCAACAGACCATGTAGTTTGTTCTCCTCAATTCTTGACCACTTCTATACCTGTGCATAATGTGTTTGTTAATCTTCCTAATAAAACCTCTATTCCTGTTACTCATAGAGGCATAGTTCAATTTTCTTCTTCACTCATTCTTCAAAATGTGCTTTGTGTGCCTTCATTTCATCTTAATATTGTGTCTGTGTCTCAGCTCACTAAGTAGAATCCTTGTTCTCTCATTTGTGATTCTGTTAAATGTGTTATTCAGGACCTTCATTCCTTGAAGAAGATTAGCATAGCTGAAGAGTGGCATGGGTTATACTTGCTCAATCTGCACTCTTTGGTTGACAATGCTTCTTCTCAGCCTATTTCTGTTAATTGTGCTACTTCTGTTGACATACCTAACAAAGAAGTAGATAGTCTCTTGTGGCATTATAGGTTGGGTCATGTGTCTTTTCCTAGAATAAAGCTTATTAAAAGCATTTCTTCTTATGTACCTTCTAACAGTCCTTGCTCTTGTAGTGTTTGCCCTATTGCAAAATTACATAAACTGAGTTTTCCTATAAGAAGCACTGTTGTTAAAGCCATTTTTGACTTGGTACATATTGATATATGGGGTCCTTACAAACATGAGACCATTCAAGGTCATAAATACTTCTTGACTGTGGTTGATGACTTCAGTAGATTCACTTGGGTGTTTATGCTAAAAGCCAAATCAGAAGCTCAATCTTCTCTTAAATCTTTTTGTGCTTTTGTTGCAACTCAGTTCTCTACTTCTATCAAAATCATAAGGTCAGATAATGGACCTGAATTCTTGATGCCTGACTTCTATTCTCAAAAAGGTATAATTCATCAAACATCATGTGTTGCAACTCCTCAACAAAATGGGGTAGTTGAAAGAAAACATCAACACATCATGAATGTGGCTAGGGCACTCAAGTTCCAATCCAACATTCCTATTTCTCTTTGGGGTTATTGCATTCAGCATGCAACCTATCTTATCAACCTTACTCCTACTCCTATTCTTGGTAACTTTTGTCCATATACAAAACTTTTTCAGCAAGAGCCATCATATCAGAACCTTATAGTGTTTGAGTGCTTGAGTTATGCATGCACTTTAGATCAAGGCAGGGGGAAATTTGATCCAAGAGGAAAAAAATCTGTTTATCTTGGCCAGTCCAATACATCTAAGGGATATATACTTCTTGACTTTGAAACACATCACATTTTCTTGTCTAGAGATGTTATTTTTATAGAACATATTTTTCCTTTTTCTACTTCTGTTCCTACTTCATTATCTGCTTCTTCAATATATTCTCCTACATCTTTTCATCATGATCCTATTCCTGATATTGTCTCTTCTGACTATTCTTTATCTCAGTCACATGGTTCTGATCTTGTCCCTACTGAGCAAACTTCTGATTCTGCTGCAGTTTCATTAAGAAAATCATCTAGAGTTCCTAGGGTTCCTTCTCATTTTCAAGATTATGAGTGTTCCAACCTTCCAAAACCTCATAATACTTCACCTCATTCCATTCATAATTTACTTTCATATGATTTGTTAAACCAGAATCATAAGTCTTTTGTATTACTTTTGAATGTTTATAAAGAGCCTAATTCTTTTAATGAGGCAGTACAGCACCAAGCATGGAGGGATGCAATGCAGGCTGAACTTGATGCTCTTGAGGCAAATGATACATGGACTATTACTGAATTGCCTCCAGGTAAGACTGCTATAGACTGTAAATGGGTGTTTAAGATCAAGTTTCTGTCTAATGGTGATTTAGAAAGGTTCAAAAATAGACTTGTTGCTAAGGGGTTTACACAGCAGCCTGGAGTAGATTTTCTAGCTACTTTTTCCCCTGTAGCTAAAATGACTACAATTAGAACTTTGATTGCCTTAGCTGCTGCTAGAGGATGGTATTTGCACCAACTTGACATAAATAATGTTTTTTTACATGGGGACTTACATGAGGATATATATATGAAACTGCCTCATGGTCATAGAAGTTCTGGTTTAGGCAAAGTTTGCAAACTCAAAAAGTCCTTGTATGGCCTAAAACAAGCAAGTATGGAATGGAATGATACTTTGACTAAGGCTTTGATCAAAATAGGTTTTTCTCAATCTTGGCATGATTATAGCCTTTTTACTAGATCTTGCAATGGGAGTTTTATTGCACTTTTGGTGTATGTTGATGATGTTATATTGACAAGCAATTGCATGAAGGAAATTAATTCTGTTAAGACTTTTCTTCATGACACTTTTAAGATAAAGGATTTGGGTGAGCTTAAGTACTTCTCAGGCATTGAGGTTGCCAGAAGTAAGGCAGGGATAAACTTGTCACAAAGAAAATATGTGCTTGACCTTCTTGAAGAAGAAGGGTTTATGTTGAGTAAGCCTATTGCTACTCCAATGGATTCTAAAGCTAAATTTGAGCATGGTGACTTAGAACTTTATGAGGATGTTAGCAAGTATAGAAGGTTGATAGGAAAACTGCTTTACTTAACTGTTACAAGGCCTGACATCTCATATGCAGTGCAACAGTTATCTCAATTCTTGGACTGTCCTACAGTATTACATTTAAAAGTTGTGCACAGGTTGCTCAGGTTTCTGAAGAACACTCCAGGTCAGGGGTTACTCTTTCCTTCAAACAATTCTCTTGAACTAAAAGGCTACACTGATAGTGACTGGGCAGGCTGCCCTGAAACCAGAAAATATGTGACAGGTTTTTGTATATTCTTGGGGAATTCTTTGATTTCATGGAGATCAAAGAAGCAACAAACCATTTCAAGGAGTTCTGCTGAGGCAGAATATAGGGCAATGGCCATGGCAACATGTGAGATACAATGGTTAGTTTATTTTCTTGGTGATTTGGGAATAAAACAATCTAAGCCTGTTGCATTATTCTGTGATAGTAGTAGTGCTATTTACATAGCCGAGAACCCAATTTTTCATGAAAGAACTAAGCACATATAGATTGATTGCCATGTTGTTAGGGAGAAGTATAAACAAGGTGTTTTAAAGCCTATGCCTATTTCATCATATCTTTAGCTTGCAGATTTGTTCACTAAGCCTCTGAATGAGATAGATTCAAGTTTTTTGTTCAAAGTTTGGGATTGCAAAATCTATATCAAGTTCCATCTTATGGGATGCTGTTGAAAGAAGAGAAATTAACTGCTGAAATTTCAGCTGGAACTTGTTCAAAGAAGACTGAAATGGTTGAAGGAAAAGAGAGCAGCATGGTACAAAGCAAGGCTCGATCTCCTGATGTACAAAAGAAAACTGAACCGGGTTGAGATCTAATAGAAGATGGGTCATAGATATTTTGTATATGGATAGTTGTTAGTTAGTTAGACTTGTACAGTTGGCATTCTATTATTGGTTCATTAGTTTCCTCTTATAACATTAGTATATATATACTGTGTAATGGGAACTTTCCCAATTAATTAAATAGAATCCGAGAAACACATTTCTCCCCAAATTCTTCCTGTTCTTAAATTTGTTCAGAACATATCATAAGTTGATAGGTTGTTGTTCTTGGTCCAATTAAGCAAAACTTGATGATGTACTATATAAATAAATCATAAGAGTGGCTCAAATGAATGGATGGAGATGGAGTGGTGTCAGCGGAGGTGGTGGTTGACAACAACGATGGTGGAAGAGAGGGAGTAAGGTAGAGCTTGGGGGTGATGGGGATGGGAATGGGCTGGTGGATAGAGATGGAGGGTGATTTTTTTTTTTAATTATTTAATTAATGAAATGACAATTATACCCTTATTTTTTAGAGCAAGTGAAGTTGGCCGGAAACCACCGCGAAAGTGGTGGTTAAGACTTTGTGTATTGAACGTAAATTGTTTAAAAATTTCTTTATACAGCAAAAACTATACAAGTGGTTTTCGAGATTAATTGAAATAATTTAGAGGACGAATGAGGTTGTTTTCTCTTAGTTATTATTGCTTCAGTTGGAACATATTGTCCACCCAAATGCACCCAAGATGGTAGGCTATAGAAATACCAGAATGATGCCAATATATGTAAAGTCAAAAGTACAAGCTAGCTAGTGGTTACTGGTTTTTGTACTTTGCCTTGCCCTCTTGAAACTCTAAAAAATGGCTTAGCAATTACAAGAGATTCTTCTTCTTCTTCTTGTCAAATTAGAAAACAGGAAAAATATTTATAAATTTGATAAATCTTGAGAAAAATTTATATAACATTTGATGCAACTGAATGTGCCCAAGCTTTAAGATTGTCTTTCATATTAATTTCATTGTGCATAGCAGGAAATCTCCAATGCATCAGGGGCTTATCAGTCTTTCTTTGATCAAATTCTTCCCATGCTTCAGAAAGATAAGGCCTTGAAACTTCATTCTCACCTTTACCTTCACCTTGTTCATCGTCGTCCCTTTCGCCCCATCTTTGCAATCCAGGAATGATCGAAACCAGGTTCGATTTCTTGTCTTCCTCGGTGAAAACAAATCCTAAATCCATGAACCCTTTTACCTCTTCAAATTCCAGGTCCGATAAGCTTCTACTCGTACTTGTTCTCTTCCTCCTCCTCATATTCCTCATCTTGATCTCCTTTTTCTTGCCTTCTTCTTCAGTTTCCTTACAGAAATCACTAATTTCTTGCCCAGAAAGTATTTTTGGTAGCTTTGAAGATGTAGTAGTAATTACTGACCTCGGAGATGGGAAAAAACTAGAATCTATCCTTAAACATCGATCACTGAAAGATCGAACTCGAAGATTAACTCTGCTAGGAAGATTTGATTCTTCAATTTCATGATGTTCTTGATTAACTGGATTGGAAGGAGAAGTTTTTTTACCTTTGAATATGTTATGCTCAAACCAGTAAGAATCAAAGAGGTGCAAAATTTCTTCAGCAGCCATTGATGATCTATCAATTCAAGAACTGCTAAAAAGAGTGAAGAAAATGATAGACAATTTTCTAACCAAATTTCCAACCTTTGAACATACATATTTTATATCATACTGCTCCATGATTTATGCACATATTATTAGAATCTTTGGTTAGTGGTTGATTCTTAAGCGAATAAGGACAATTTTAGTTTTTTTTTTCCAAGGAGGATCAATAGTAGTTCTCCACATTCCCTCTGGTCAAGGACAATTTTACTTAGTCATTCGTTCATTTAAGATAATTAACAGTTAAATTCTGTCTTAGTCTCTAGTAAATGACGAATTAATAACCATTAACATTTTTTCGCTAGATACTTTGGTTATAATTTAAGTTTTTTAACCTTATTTCATCATCAAACGTTTTACGGGCTACCATTATAGTTATTCCGTCAGAAACATACAATAAAGCCGTTTAAACTGATGAAGTGTCCAAACGACAATCTAGCACTCTCTCCTATGAGGGAAAAAATAGGAAAAAATATATATAATCCATCTTCTTCATCCTCTTTATCCTAAATGAAGCCTAGACTAGTACGTTTATTCTAATAATCGATAATGTTAGTTGGGAAGTGAAGTCATTAGAATTATATAATATAAATTATGCTAATCAAGATTTGTTTTTGGATTTTGATTGGTTAAACATAATCCTGAGGAACAATTGACCCTTCAGTCTCTCAAAGTATATCAAATGTCCCTTAGCCCAGTGGGGCAAGGGCCTGCCCACGACCAAGAAGTCGTGGGTTCGATACCCTCCCATAGCTTTAATTATCTCCATTTCTAAGATTTTCTTCTCTTCTTGTGAGGTGCTCTTTTCTCCCTTATGGACAAACCGCCCCATCCAGCTTCAAAATCTCTCTCAAAGTATCAGAACTGTTGCTGAAAATGGTTGATAAGTACAGTATAAGCAAAAAACCAAAATGATTTTATTGTCCTCTTCTATAAGTATTTTTCACAAATGAAAGCAATAATATGTTAGGGACAAATGATTTTTTTTGTGTCTATTTTCCAAATTTGTATAGAGCCAATCAAATATGGACCTTCCTGTCTCTCTAGAGTAGCTTCAATTGGTTCAGAAGCATTTCTTCGGATAATGCTGCATCAATTGCGTTTCCCATCATTTCGTCCTTAGAACTGCTTTACCATAAATTGTGAAACATGTTTAAATTATTATTTTTTAAAATATTTATACATTAATTCGTACAAATAAATCTTGAATAAGATTCATTTAGAAGTATTTCCTTGTTGGCTCCGAGGTAAATAGAAGCAACTCATTCCTTAATATACATTAAGATTCAATTGAGAATTAATTTCATCTTTGAATAAGTTTTAATCTGTCAATCTACCAAGTTAATTTTCAGTCCATCTTCATTCATTCCCCCACCACCCCTTCCTCTTTCTAGGAAGTCCCTAGAATCATTGTTGTGAATGTTTTTTTTGTTTTATTACTATTACAGTAAAACCTCTATATAATAATACTCTATATAATAATAATCTCTTTATAGTAATAAAAAATCTTGATCCCAACTCGATACCAGTTATAAATAATAATAAATTCTACATTATAATATTTCATGTTTTTTGAAGGACCGTCCTTAAGAAATTTACCTCCATATACTAATAAAATAACATTAAATTTTAAATATATTTATATATCTATATAAAATAACAACTTAAGCTTATGAGGGTATCTTTTAACCATTTTGCAAAATATTTGTTGCCTTCAATATGGGTTGGTTTCTTTCATTTTGCGCAACTCGACACGAATACTTTCAGTGATTTGAGTTCGTTTGTTTTTAGGTGACATCACTTGCTTGAAGTAGAAAAGGTATGATTTGAAATGATAATGAAATTTATGATTATACTAGTATTTATATATGTATAATAAAAAGAAAACAAACGAAAAAACATTTCAAAGATACAACATACATGAAAGTGAATATTTGAAATGCATACATGATGTACATACATTTCCTAACTATTGTATGTATGTGAATGAATCTTCTAAATCTAATATACACAATGTACATGCATGATGTATATACATTTGTTTTTTTAAAACTCATGTTTTTAAAATATGAATGAGCACATTTTCAATTGTGTCGTATAATGTATATTAATTATTATTTTTTTTAAATTATAATTTTTATATGTAAGCCTCTATTTAAGAAAAACCTCCATATAGTAATATTTTTCTCCGGTTCCGAGAGTATTACTGTATAGAGGTTTTACTGTATTATTATTATTATTATTATTATTATTATTTTTTTTTCTTGGTGGGGTGGGGATGGGGAGTGGCATTAGTGTATGGAGAGACATGGGAGGTGTGATGTCAGGGTAATGGGGGAAGAGAGTTGTACATGTTAGCAAGAAATAATTTTTTTTTGTATTTCTTGTAGTTAATTAAATTGGGTTGTTGACCATTGTAGAATTATGGATTAATTGCATTTTACTACCATTAAGTTATGAGGAGTAGCACTTTATTTAGTAAAGTTTCAAATTAATGCACCAGGATACATTTCATTAACATTTTGTTAAACATGGCTGCAAAATAATTTGTTTCAATATTGCATATCATTACTATCAAATTGATGCATTTTTTCAATGTATTTCCTTAATAAATAAATTAACACATTTTTCCTTTTTATTTAAAATTTAAAGTTTTCAGAAAAACAAAAACGAAAGTAAATAGTTCCACCAAATATTTTTTTTTCTTTAGTCTCTTTCACTTTCTGGTTCTTTAAAAACTCTAACAACTCCCAAATTACAGAACACTATGTAGAGTAAGATGCAAAAATGTCTCCAATTATGTTTCTAGTTGCAAATTAATCTCATTCTATTTTTCATAATTTTACTCATATAATTTCCGATGCGTTTAGTCCTCATGTGGCGAAACATTACCAGATTTTGTCAATTTCCAAAAAAAGATACTTAATTAAGCGTAGAAAGTCTTTTTAGGGTTTTATTTGTAATTAACTTTAACGTTTGCCTATTTTACCCATCAACTCCACAATAACACCACCACTCTCCATTGTGTAGTGGCATTTTTAGTACACATAAAATGTTTAGTGGCAAAAAAGGAAGGAAAAAAAAAGAATTGTAGCAAATATGACACTCATAATTAGTCATATAGTAGAAAAAACAATTTGCTCTTCAACATACAAGGCCTTCTAATTTTAAGGAAAGAAAGACAACGAATATTTTTCCTATTATCACATTAAGGAATTTAATTTATTCATATTTAATCTTCTCCCTCAATAACTAATCTATCTCCTATCCCATTTTTTTTCTACATCATAATATGATTCATAGTAATTTTAAAAATATGTCCTAAGGATGACATACTAAAAGAATTTGTATTATGAAAGCATGTGAGAAATAAAATTAATAAAAAAGAGGAAGCACCAAATGTACCTAATACAGCTAGGTTTTTTTTGGCATAAACATCTCATTGTCAACCCTTTTTTTTTCCTTCTTTTTTTCCGTCCCACTTGCTTACCAAGAATGTTGCGATGAGATACAAATTAGCATTTTCAAATCTTCAAACAAAGACAGATTCAAACGACCAGGTCCAAGTTTCTGCCACCACATATCAATTATCTTCAGACGTTTTGAAGTTCTAAACATAATTTCTTTAATGCATTGACACACACACATATATATCGTCACGTTTGCTACAGAATACCACTGAAATAGTAATTCAGTATACCGTCATGTTTGTTCCAGAATCATGTCCTCAAATCAAAGTCAAAAGACATTAGAGAAGTAATACCCAGTAACCATTTTGATTTACGCGCATATTATAATACTTATTTCATTCATCATCTAGAACATTTATATGCAATGTATATATACTGATTATATATCCTCCAAAAATCCCCTTTTATGGATATCCCAAAATCATCCAATATAGTTGATGAGAAGGAGATCAACTCTTGAATCATGTTTATTTGAATTCTAATGATAATCCAGATGATCTTCCGGATACTAATATCAGGCTTTTCTATTTGCACCAACCAAAGACGGGGAAATGATTATTTGTTAGTCTACTTCAACAAGTTGAAGAAAATTTGGGATTAATTTTCGGTATATTATTCCGAATGGGAGCAATCAAATACAGCAGTTAATGCACTTCCTTCTCCATCTGGATGAGGCTTATGATTATGGTTTAAAGTCGCGCTATCGATCGCTGATTCGGAGGTCACCGTTACAGATACGACTCGACGACTCGGTCACATATCGGACGATATACGATTTTTTTTTGTACAGTGTGTTCAAAAAATTATGAATTTTATTATAAAAATAAACAAAAATATAAGTAATATAATGACACCATATATGAAGGTAAACAATCATATTCCGTAACAAGTATCTATCTAATAGAATAAAGCTATACGATTACCGAAAGAATAAAAAAGTTCAACTTATATGACATAATATAATTAAAAAGACTAATGAATTACATATACCTAACTATCAATACCAATTAGAATGTCTAACAGGTTCAAAATTATCATCATTGCCCAATCCTATTTAATTACAGTATTAATATGAAAATCGATTATTAAAATTACCACGAATCTGCAAAAAGTGATCATGTCGGTTGTCAGTTTTTTTTTATTTTTATTATTATCTATTATTGCAATTTGTACATATTTATTCTTCTTTTATTAAAAAAAATTGAGATTTTTCTACTGAGAGGAGTTGACTCGCCGAATTTTGCCGAGTTAATCTGAGTCAGGCCGAGATAGAATTGATTTGGCATTTTTTTGGAACAGTTGTGACGATGTCTTGTTTTTGTTCCGGAGGCCACTGATACGGCGGGTCTTTGAACCATGCTTATGATTGGCTTCGAGGGAAAATACTCTCCACTAATCATCTTCCTCAGATTGATGAGTTATATTCTTGGATATTGGAAAATGATGCTCTATCACCAGGGAAATGCGCATCCTTGCCTAGTACCATTTCCTGTAAAATGGTTGACTATGATGGATAGATTACATTTGAACTTGGATATTCGACTAAATTCGGTGTGGAGGGCAGTGATTTGCAATGTAGTTTTTTGATTTTGTAATTATGGGCAATTGGTTCTGTTATTCCATCATTAATCCTACAATATTTGCACATAATATATGTGGAATTAAACAATCAGCGAGTGCGGTCTCAAAAACATTGAAATTACAACAAGAATTAGGATCGACTAAGATTGACATGGACAGACAGGGCAGAACCAGATATTTTACGTAGAAGTTATAACAATGATGATAAGATCCACGCGGCTCTTGTCCTAATCCATGAATCCGAACGAAGCAAGAACATATGCTGTTGCTGTCAGCAATTACTTTCAGGCACAACTTATGGTTGCAAGGAGTGTGATCAATATCTCCACAAACTATGCTATGAGTCATCAGGAGAGGTGTTGGGATTCTTGGAATACTGAAAGGGAAAAAATACCTTATAAATAAGAACCTCATAGTTCAGCATCCGCGATGGTTGCCACCTTTAATAAGGTTTCTTGTCAGGGGGGGAGGCGCATGAGATTTTTAAAAATACTACTATTTATCGAAATTTTATATATATTTTTGGAAAAATTTATCAGTTTCGCCCTCCCCCAACACCAAATTCCTAACTTCGTCCCTGTTTCTTGTGATACTTGTGAGGAACCGATATACTCCCTCCGTTCCAAAATAAGGTTAACATTTGAACTTCAATTTTTTTCCAAAATAAGATTAACATTTGGATTATCAATGAATATTTAATGAACTTTTACCATTTTTACCCCCTTCTTACTTTTCTTTTAACCACAATTTCTATTTCCAAGAATTAATTAAGAGCAAATAGCTTTTTCTGCCACAAAACTAATTACGAGTGCTATATCTGCCACAAATCATGTTTTCGTGCTATATCTCTACACATACTAATTCTGAAGTCTTATATCTGCCACAAATCATTTTTCGTGCCTTTTTTGCACATGAAACATTTTATGAGTGCTAAAAAATGCCACAAAAAAGAGGGAGGGTTTTTGTGCCTTTTTGTGGCATTTTTTAGACTCATAAAATGTTTAATGGCAAAAAAGGCACGGAAAAACAATTTGTGGCAGATATAAGACTTCATGAATTAGTTTTGTAGCAGAGATATAGCACGAAAACATGATTTGTGGCAAATATAGCACTTGTAACTAGTTTTGTGGCATTTTTAGCTATTTGCTCATTAATTAAAGAGGATATATTAGTGTTTTGTTTTTGACTCTTATTGTTTTTAGGAATTTTTTAATTTATGTGAAAAATTGAAATGTTAATGTTATTTTGGAATGGAGGGAGAATGAAACTTGGAGTATTTAAATTTTAAATTGAAGTTTTCAATGAGAAAGAAAATTAATATGTTCCCAACATTTTGCATAGGTAGTTTCCCAAATTGTTGCATTAAAAAACTTTCACACTTAAAGAATAATATAGTTGCAAAGAAAAAAGTTGAAAAGAAATGCTTTATTATTGTGGAAAGACAAAATAGTCTACCAACTCATAGCTTTTACAAAGGACAAAGAATAAAATTCAATGAATTTAAGATTAATAATCAACAAAGTAGTACTCAATTTTATTTAACCATCCCAACAAAAAATAAAATCTTAGAACCTCGAACGCTTGCATTCAGCAGAAATGCCCTCAGGGAACCTGTTAGCATCGCTGCAGTAGTTGTAGACCATGTGTTTCTGTTGAACCCATCTGATTCTGTTTCTCTCCTTAGCATCAAGTTCTCGGTTTTTCCATGACGTCTCCACTTCAGAAGATTCCGTCACTGCTCCTCCTGATCCTGATGTTGATTGTCCACTGAAGTTAGGGTTCCTGTAAGAAACCACAAAAGGTGCATGTGTCCAATCTGTCTTGACTCGACCGCCCTGAGTTGCCCAATCGTCCGCGTTCCATAAACTACAGTAGACCCTCATGGGTTGGCTGGTTGGGAAGGGGATTCCGCTGGCTTCGTGGTTGTTGTATACTCTTATTGCACTGTTGTCCACCAAGAATCTGAAACCACACCATTATAATTACAAGTCAGAATGTTGAAGGGATTAGGATTTGACTATGTTCCTCTAAACTATGAGTTAAACACTCAACTGTTATCTGAACGACACAAATCCGGAATCAAATATTTATAAATTAGGAAAATTAAACACTAAATACAAAAGAAATTTTACATGATTCGATTGGCATTCCAAATGATGGAGTAGGTGTGGAAGGAGGTTGTGGGATCAAACCAGAGGTGGAATTGTTGTTCTTTGTTGCCTTTGCCTTTGGAGTAGACATTGGTGTGGACTGTATATGGTTCTCCTGTCACGTTTCCTAAGAACTCGAAATCGATCTCATCATGTCCTGGTCCTTGTGACGATAACTGCAGAAGAAAATATTTTTAATCAGACATTTTATGAATTGATCCAATTAACATTGTTGTCTAGACTTTACTATGTCATAACCTAGTATAAGAAAATTTTAAGGTAGACCGCCCTCATGAGACTGGTCTCACAGGCCTCTCACATGAGTTGGAACAGAGCCTACTTTCTAGATAGGACCCACCCCAACTAATTTGAGAGAGTTGTGAGGCCAGTTGCAAAAGGGAGGCTCCATGCCGGAGTCACCCTAGTAGTATAGAGTGAATAAATGGAAAAAGTGTTATAGGGTTTGAAAGAACATACATAGAATGTGGTGACAGTGCCAGCAGAGTTGGCAGGAATAAGCTTGAGCTGCATGTCAAATCTTCCAAATAAAAACTCTTTCTTAGATTGAAATCCAGCACCGGAATATTGATCAAGGGACAATGTGAGAGCCCTTCCACCTTCTTGTATCTGACCTCGCCCTTCGCCCCACGTAACATCAACGTCCTGGTGAAAGTTTCCGGCCGAGGCTGCTAACAGAAGCGACATTAGAACTGAAAGCTGGAGCGTCTTAGAAGATCCATGACAGCTAAAGAACCTCATAATCCCCAATGCTCGAATATCAAAGAATATCGAATGAAACACGGACAAGCTAGAAAGACAATGAGAGGGAATTAAGAATATGTTTTATCTGTTTGCGATGAGTGAGTTGAGGAGGTGGGGATGGACTATATATATACATAGAGAAATTATATTTGAAAATTTATGGAATAATAATTAGAAGCATCTGAGGAAGCCAACCATAGAAGGGGTGGCAGAGTTTGAAGAGCTGTCAATGGTATATAATAATTTGGTTCATAATTGAATGGACATGCAGATCTATGACGCGTTGCCGCGAAGAGAACATACATACAACAATAATAATATAATTCATAAAATTCCGATAATGAAATAACACATTACTCATTAGTATAGGAAAATTCTGACATGTACAAAGTCCACATGAATCTTATGGTTCAGAATTAGTCACGCTATCACAAAATTCTCTCTCTCTTCCTTCTATAGTGATGTGCACCAGCGGACATACAGCCAAAGTTGTTAAAAACGCGATTCTACATAGACTCGAAAAAAGGGTGTAAAATCGTAAACTCGTTAATCGTAAAATCGTATCAAAAGTTAAAATATATATTTTAAATAATAATAACTAACATATAAAATCATATCATATGGTCTAACAATATGATAAAATTCCATAAAACATAATTTCATAAGTTTTTCAAAAAGACAATAACGAAACAAAGTTCACAATAAAGAACTTACAAGTCTTTTAAAATATAAAGAAGACCGAACCATTTATCGGTCTCACGAGACTGAAAAATGTACAAAATACCATAGCATGCTGAAAAAAATTAAACTTTTTAGAAATTATAAAAAATTAGACACACGCGAAATACATCAAGAGTAGAAGAAAATGAGATATATTCTGAAAATGCAAAACAAAACAAATCACATATATTCTGGAAATGTAAAAAAAAAAATGACAGAAACTTACGAACTTAGAGTTAAGAACTTTGATTACCTGCTGGATTTCTAGTTGTCTAAGAAATTGATGAAGAATAGGAAATTTTGTAGACTCGGTAGAAACGTAAAAACTTACGTTCTTACAATCCGATTTTACGATTCTACTCCGTTTCTACTAGATTGCGTTTCTACTTCCGATTCAACACGTTTTACTTCTGTAGAATCGTAGACTCGCGATTTTAACAACATTGCCTACAGTGGGGCCGGTTTTTTCCCACAAAAAAAAAAAAATATTGTTTTAGCTTTATTTTTGTAATACCCCGTTCCGTGAGCATTTTTTAGTGTACCCATTTTCAGTAAATTTTCTATTTGAAATTAAATTTTGTGGTTCGTGAATTATAATAATAACATCGCTTATATCTTAACAATTTTGATTAATTTTTTAACAAACTCAAGTCTGTAAAGAGATTATGAATTTATTTTGTAAATGTTGATTAGGCCCCTCTTGTCTTTAAAGTCTGCATCCGTCACTGGTGATGTGACTAGTTGTGAATCACTTAGTCTGATAAATCTGATTCATATCAGAACTATCCCACTATTATATGACCAAAAAAAGACAACACACTAGTAGAAAATTATTTTCGCATTGTTTGGGTCTGAACATGGAGAAAATGATTTCAGTTAAATGATTGCATTACTTATGGACTCCAGATCATTTAAAACATAATCTCACATCCGCTAATTGCTGAGCATATTAGCAATATATAAGGGTTGGATAATCCTCGCTCTTAATATATTTTTAAGGGATTGAATTAGCTCCAAGTCTATTTTTAATATTAATATACAAATTATATTATTACGCGTGTATTAATACTAGACTAGTAGTTCAAATTAAATTTAACAATTTGAACCAATAAAATGGTACTTTAGATATCAAGGGTTGAAAGAAAATAAAATAAAAACAATTTTATTATGTGCTTGATTTTTTGTTTTTTGTTTTTTCTTCCAGGAATTAAACCTGAGACATTTGATCTGGGTAATTAAGATCGAAACTTGGATGATTCTGCAAGTAATTTTTAGTTATGCAGTATTATTGTAAAATTGATGGGGTTCATGGAAATGATTAATCTGGTCTGGGACCAATTGGTAGATAATGTATGAATTCTTTAAATTTGTTAGGAAATTGCAAAGAAACAAGAGAGATGGACTATTCAACAACTTATTCTGATTGAAAAAGTCCTGATGAATCATTTGTTTGGTAGGTTTGTCTCTTTTTCTTACGGAGAACTCTCTCATTCAAGAAATAAGTTTTTTTATAAGTTTTTACACAAATTAAGCCTCAACAAGTGTCTAACTAAATAATGGGTAAAAAATTACATGATTTGTTTACATAAAAAACTTCAGATAATAAACTCCCTAAGGTGTTATGAAAAACATCTAAAATATGACCAGATGATTAGAGATCTCCATCTAACACGATCAACCATGAATTTATGATCAGACTTGACTACCAAATTAGGAAATCCTAAGGTACGTGGTGAGTGAAATTCCTCCAAAATTGCTTGTGCCTCTGTTTGTTCTGATCCCGCTGATGAGCCTAAAACTTGGACCCACAAATCATGACAGCTCCAAACTCATAACGCACAATGAAACCAGCACTACCAAACCCAACTAGCCAGGAGTCATCAACATTTAGTTTATAATGTCCTGAAGGAGGGGCAAGCCATTTACCTTGTGTTAGAGGTAGATTGGCATTTGCAGGGCCTGATAGTATTCTAGTGTGCGACTGGTTGAAAAGAGGAGCATCAAGTAGATTTTCTTTCCTTTTGGATGGAGCGCCAAAAAATTGGTCACTAGCCAAGTTCTTAGGAGGTAAAAGGTTATGACTTGACTGATCGAACTCCATAGTTGAAACACTGGTCTCTACCATATGAATAGAAGTGTATTCTTCTGCTAAAAGAGACAAAATCCTAATGATTTATGACGGTGAATTAATTTTACCGTCGAAAATCATTGCATTTCGGTTGCACCAAACAAGACAAAGTATAGATAAATAAAACTTTATCATGAGACTTTGATAAAAGGAAGTTGGTCTTGTGTCCATCTGAAAACTGCTTGGGAAGGCGTCACAAACTGCCCTCGAAGCGAGACAATTAAATAGGACATGCATATGTGATTCTGGTTCAAGTTTGCAGATTTGACAGGTTGAATTAAAATCAGGCAGACGCCGAAAAAGTGCCACCCCATATGGCAAAATATTCTTATGAATTTTTCAAAAGAAGACCCTTAATTTGGCGGGATTGGAAGTTTCCATATTTTTTTCCAGTCTCGATTTACTAATGTCTGAGAAAGTGTTTTAAATATTACAATTATCAATGAAAGATGATGTAATAGGAGGGAAATATGGCAAAAAATTGATATTTGCCACGTGTATATTTTTTCCATGTGAGTTTCACTATTTCTTTTAGATTATAATTTTTTAATTAAAAATTTAATACATATAATTTTCTTATTGATGAAACAGGGAGGGGGACAACGAATGAGGATAGATGATTCCTAACCGAGAAATATATGATCATAAACCCCTCGGCAACGCGTATTCCGTGAGTTATGTTACAAAGTTAGAAGCGCCGAAGCCAGCTCTTCAAACTTTGCCACCTTATTCATGGTTGGCCTTCTCTCCTCACCTTTCTTAGATGCTTCTTTTTCTTTTAATTAATTCAGTCCATCATTTCCAATCATGGACCCTTCAAATCACAGAACAGATCCAACACAGAGAATCTTATTCATTCTCTTTCATTTTCAGACTTCCCTTACTGTGTGCTTCAATTATTCATACAAATACGATTATTATAAGAAACACTATTAATATTTATATAACAATTCATTAAGTGTTTCTTATAGAAAATCTTTACATCACTATCTATCAATAATCTCACGGATTAGCTGATATCACCGAAGTATATGCTTGGACATTTGGTGAGATCTTGTTTCCTTTGATTGAGAAATAGCTCCATTGTTGTCACAGTAGAGATCAATCGCATTCATAATGATAGGTACCACATCAAGCTAACTAATGAACTTTCAGATCCAACCCGCCTCTTTAGTTGCATCACTTGTAGCTAGCTATATCTCAGCTTCTTTTATAAAATCAACAACGATTGCCTGCTTTGAACTCCTCCAGCTCACATCACCTTCGTTAAGTCAAAATACATAAACAGATTGTGAGCGATAGTCATCTCTATCAGTTTGGAATCTGGCATCAGTATAACCATTTACAATGAGCTATTCCTCGCCTCCATAGATTAAGAATATATCATTAATTCTTCTTAAGTACTTAAGGATATTCTTGACTACTATCTAGTGACACCATAAGTAGACTGGTATATGCTCGTTATACTCAAAGCATACGAGACATCTGAACATACATGATAGATCCAATTGTAGAAACATATGAAATCTCCTTCATGCATTCTTTCTCCTCAAGTGTCTTAGCACACTGTTGGTTTGAAAGAACTGTTCCATGTGTAATATGACATAATCATTTCTTAGACTCTTGCATGCTAAACCGATTTAGCACCTTGTCGATATATGTGCTCTGACTTAGGCAAAGAAGTCATCGCGATCTATCTCTATAGATCTTGACACCTAATAGAGAAACATTGCCCCAACCAAATATTTACAGGTTCTATGTTTGGAATGTCATTCCACATGAGTAGTATGTCATCTACATACAATACCAGGAACACAATATAGTTTCCACTAACCTTTTTGTAAACACAAGCTTCATCTTTATTTCTAATGAAACCAAACTCTCGTACAACATCATTAAAACATTTATTCCATCTTCTAGAAGCTTGCTTTAGTTCATAAATGGACTGTTTTAACTTGCATATTTTTCAGGCATTTTCAGGAGTGACAAAACCTTTAGGTTGTGTCATTTACACACCCTCTTCAAGGTTTCCATTAAGGAAAATCGTTTTACATTCATTTGTCATATCTCATCATCATAGAATGCATCTATTGCAAGCAATATCCTTATGGATTTAAACATTAATATTGGGGGGAAAGTTTCATCAAAGTCAATATCATTAATATGTTTGCAACCTTTCACGTCTAATCTCCCCTTGTAGGGTTGTATGTTTCCATCCATATTGGTTTTAATCTTAAAAATCCACTTCCACCCTGAGTTGTAATCCCTAAGGTCTAATGTGGTCAATCTTGTTTTGATGATAACAAACTATTGATAGTTCTAATATTTGTGTGAACATATTCTTAATGAATATGATTCTTAACACTCACACTAACATTGAGGGAAATGGTAAGTTAGCTTCTTACGTACAACAAGTCAACATCTTACACACAATGAAGCTATACTTTGCAAGACTCTATAGCATAAGCTTGAAGTCAATCCACATGCTATGGAAGTACTTGCAAATTCATGAATAAGGAAGATCAATAAATTAAGAGCTACTCAATCCAAGGGAAGAATCAACACTACAAGAAAACAGTGTAACATTGACTGACAAATCCACCGCTAATATAAGTTTAGCGACCGATTACCGACCGAATCACGTGATCGTGTATTTTTCGTCGCTAAGCAAATTAACGACCGAATACCGACGGAACAGTTACCGACTAATAATTGGGTCTCCATATACCGACGGATTACCGACTGAACGTTCAACATTGTTGACTTTTGACTTTGACTTATTAACGACCGAATACTGACGGATTACCTAGCGACCGAATAACGACCGACTGGTCAACATTGTTGACTTTAACTTTGACTCTTGAACGACCGAATACCGACGGACTTGTAGCAACCGATTATTGGGTCGCCATATTGCGACGGAATAACGACCGAATAGTCAACATTGTTGACTTTGACTTAGACTCTTTAAAGACCGAATACCGACGGACCTTTTAGTAACCGATTATTGGGTCTCTATATAGCGACGGAATACCGACCGAAAACACCGACATAAATTCATCTTCTTTTTCTGAATTGTCATCACCGACATAATTTCATCATCTTCATTAACACGGCCCGTACCGAACACAAGTACAACTTCGATTTCCCCTAACTGGTGTGCAAGTTAACCAACTTCAGTAACAGTTGGATCAATGTGACTGGTCTCCTCCTCACGTACTTCCTCCTGATACGGTACCGGAACACTAGGAACGTCAACTGGACGTGGTTTGGAATGACAAACTGCCAACCAATCAGCCCTAGATGTTGTCTTACTACCTGGATAAGGTGTGTAGTAGACTTGTTGACATTGAGAAGCAATACAAATGGATCGTAACCCTGGTACGCTCTTTTCCTATGGATTTCTACAAGTTTATATTGAGGATGCACCCTCAAACCTCTAATTGGAGCTTAATCAAACCAGTTGCATTTGAAAAGAATTATTTTTGGACAGGTACTCCAGCAAGTTCAACTTCAATGACTTGCTTCAACTCTTCGTAGTAATCGCCGTTAACCCATACCCTACTTTTGTCATTAATTTTCCACCACTGTGGGCTTTTGTGTGAAATCTATATTCGTTAACAAAGTAACCAGAATATGACATCACTCTCTTTGCCGGGCCCCATGAATGATTTTTCAACAACCTTTCAGAATGTTCCGGAAGGCTATGTATCTGTTGAGAGCAACAATTAAATTAGTTTAGGCCCTCAGCAAGTAAATTTCTACATGATACCAACTTACATGAGTTCCAAACCATTTGGAAAAATCACTATAAACCCGCCTTTGCAGTTCATCCTTCGTTATCTAGGGAGTTTGGTCATGTACTTCACTAACAAATTTTTCGAGTTACAAATCAAATGACAATATTATTATTCGGCTACTTTTAATTATATAGCAAAACTGAAGCAATAGATGGCTTTACTTACTGCAGGTATGGTTCAACCTTTTCACAATTCATAAGGATAAAAAACATGGCTGTTTTATGATCCTTATCAGATAATGAAATCTTTTCATTTTTTCCAAATGGTCTTCCAGGTAAGTTGGAAATTGATAATACATCTGGTTCACTTGTAGTCTCGTCTTCACCATCATTTCGTCCAATGGTTTTAACTTTCGTTTTCACGTGGGGTTCGAAATAATAGCTAAAGAATGTAGTAGCTTCTTCCACCAAGTATACATTGCAAATTGACCCCTCAACTATGGCATTGTTTTTTATCTTCTTTTTTAGATGGTGCAGGTATCTAATTAAAGCATAAGTAGTTAATCACATTGTAAATACATGGAAAATAAAAATGAAGTTGAGATCATAAAGATATGGGTTGTTACCTCTTGAACGGGTACATCCACCTAAACTGTACTAGGCCACCAACCTTGGCTTCTTATGGACAGTGAATCGGCAAGTGTTCCATAACATCAAAAAATCCCAAGGGAAATATTCTCTCTAGCTTGCATAATAATATAGAGATAGTGTCCTCCAATTCTTGCATATGCGCCACAGTCAACTTTGGGGAACACAAATCTCTGTAGAACATACTAAGTTCAGCCAAGGGTCCCCAAACATTTGCCGGTAGTACTTCTCTAAGAGCTATAGGGATAAGTCTCTCCACGAATACATGACAATCCTGACTCTTCATGCCTGACTTTATCACCTCTATCATATCAACGCATCGCGCCAAATTCGATGCATAGCCATCTGAGAGCCTTAATTCTTTCACCCACTGCAAAACCATATCTTTTTGTGCCTTGGTAAGGGTGAAACATGCCTTTGGTTTCGTTGCTTTACCTCGGCCATCATGTTTAATATTCCATTCCGGTTGACTGCAATACATTTCAACATCTGCTCTAGCCTTAACATTGTCCTTAGTTTTACCCTTCACGTCCAATACGGTGTTAAAGAGGTTATCAAACACATTTTTTTCATTATGCATGACATCAATGTTGTCTCTTATCAGAAGTGTCCGCCAATAAGGTAAGTCCCAAAATATGCTAAGTTTGGCCCAATTGTGAACCTGACCCCTGCCTTGCTATTTACCAATCTCTTCAGCTGTATCGGTAATTTTTGGATAATCTCTAACTCTAAACCACATTTCATCACCAGTCAGGCGAGATGACGGGTCTGCTCTCTCTTGTCGCCGGTCCTTTCGGAACCCTTTTGCAAAATGTTTCTATATATCCCTTAAAAAGAACTCTGCTATATTTTTAAAAAGAAGATTTCTTACAAGCGACCGAATGGCGAACGAGATGACGAATTCGGTGGCTAATTAGATAAGGGGCAACCGATTACTGACCGAATTGGCCAACTCAGTCGCTCGTAAGAAACTTTCTTTTTAAAAAAATTATGAGTAACAAACCAAAAACAACCAATTGAGCCTAAGACAAACTAGCAGGAGCAGGACACTTCTAAGTTTTTTTTTATATTAGTCATATCTGGTTTACATTACCTAAATTGAAAAAGAAGAAATACCTAATTTTTCTATATATCCCTTAAAAAGAACTCCGCTATTTTTTTAAAAAGAAAGTTTCCAGCTATTTTATAAAAGACGGACATGGTATAAGAATAGCGACCGACATGATATGAAGAAGTCGGTCGCTCCTAGGATAAATAGCGAGGGAATAGCGACCGATGTTTGTAAAACGACGTCGTTGTGTCTATTCAGTCACAAATCGGTCGCCCAACCCTAACCCTAAACCCTAAGCAAGGTCACTATTCCGTCGCAATTCAGTCGGTACAAAGACAGTTTTCCAGAAACAGAAAACAAAAACATAAAACAGACCCCCTGACACAATTCAGTATATCCACAATTCAACAGAAAACATACCCAAATAAATACTAAAATCATCAGAAAACATAACGCAAAAAAAAAAAAAAAAATACAATAGTTCAATATTATATAAAAAATACATAACAATAGTTCAATACTATACAAAATAAACTACATCATCTACTGACTCCCCAAAACTT
The DNA here is from genome assembly GCA_026122235.1 of Vinca minor. Classification (NCBI taxonomy): domain Eukaryota; kingdom Viridiplantae; phylum Streptophyta; class Magnoliopsida; order Gentianales; family Apocynaceae; genus Vinca; species Vinca minor. The sequence continues at coordinate 5,458,253 of JAOCZM010000284.1, read as the reverse complement.
CATCGACAGTTAAGGGGGTCATCGTCATAATCTGAATCTACATCATCATAATCTAGATTACTCAATTTAGCTTCTATCACAGAGACACTTAATATAATATTTTCCTTATTTGTTAAAATATCAGTTAAGGTACTAGCTAATGTCTTGGTTCTCTTCTTTTCCCTCCTCTTAAATTCTTTTTTTTTGCTCAGCCAATTGAGTTTCCATCTCTTTCTTCCACTTAGCTTCCATTTCGTTCATCATTTGTTCCATAGATGCATACGAGACTACCTGGCTACCTCACTTCATTGTCTTTTTCACATCGGAGAACGAGCCGAGTACTTGAACACATCCATTTTTTAGCCCACCCGCTGCCTCAGCAGAAAGCTCAATCTGAGTCGGCAAATCCGGAGGAGGCTGACCGGATTGAGTTGCTTGGTTCGCAGCGTCGTCATAAACCGCATGGAACACCCACTGTCAAATAAAATGTTAGGTTATCACAGTTATCACAGTAAATAACTAATATTAAACGCCCTTAAAATATTGCAGTAATGGCGGCGGAACAGTTGGATGTCAATCTAAATCAATAATAGCCAAGAATTTTTTTAATTAGAGACTATAATGATTACAAGATGTATAATTAACTTGATTTTTATAGGAAATAATTAATAAAATAACTTACGTGCCAGAAGTAGGTTGCAGAAGAATACGAGTATCTAGTGCAATCACATCTCCACCAGTACTGGTATCAGTCGGCGTCTGTGGAACAGTAGACTAGTGAGTCGTTGATCCTCCTACCGGCGCAGACGTATCCCGAGATACATGTGCATCAACAGACTATGATGGATGTGTCGTACCAGTCTCGGGGGCAGATGGCGGTGTCGACCGCAAATCAGATGATGAACTTAGCTGGGAGGTAGGGCGCAGCAGACGATGGTGCCTAACTAAATGGTAAAGACACTCAAATAGTTTTCTTTGGAGGCATCTATGAAATCAATACAAAATTATTAACTCAAAGTTTCTAAATTTAGATAGCCAGCATCATGAGGTACCCTAGAAATTTATAAGCAGCAAGTAGTTATCAAATTTCATCTCAAGGAACACTTAGAAGAGAAAAAAGAAAAAAAATCAATTGTAAGAATCAGTCCAAGTTCATACTTTTGGGAAGATATAACATCAGTATTATTGAAGTTATGGATTTCCTAGTTCTTAATTTTCATAATATGGTTGTTGTTTAATGAAAACTCACAAACAAAAAATCTATAGTTAAAAGGCAAACAGAGCTATTTTCCCTTATTTTTGTTTCTTAGCGACCGACTTCTTCACATCGGTTGCTATTCTTATAATATGTCCGTCTTTTATAAAATAGCGGGATTCTTTTTTAAGAGATAGAACTATATTTGGTAATAAAACTAATATATATATATATATATATATATATATATATATATATATATATATATATATATATATATATATATATATATATATATAAACATGAAAACGAATAGTCATAGTAAAACTTATACTTACTCATAAAATACCTAAATATCTTCGACAGAACAATACAAGCAATACATTTGTGTATACATTTACGTGAATCATTAAGTAATGTAGTTAAAATTTTAATAATTGCTTATTAATAAACAAATAATTACTAAAATATTCATATTAGTTCGTATTCGCATTCTGAACGATGTCGGTTTTTGGATTTATATATTTTTAACTTGGTCCGTCGCTATTCGGTCGCTAGTAAGAAACTTTATTTTTAAAAAAAATAGCGGAGCTCTTTTTAAGGTATATATAAAAACATTTTGCCTATTTTAGGTTCTATTACTAATATATATACATACATATGAATAATCAAACAAGTAATAATTATACTTATTTATAAAATATTTAAATAGCCTCAAGCAAAACAATTCAAGTAATACATTTGTGTATACATTTACGTGAATCATTAAGTGATGGAGTTTAAATTTTAATAATTGCTTATTTTATATATATATATATATATATATATATATATATATATATATATATATATATATGGTTTGGATTGGATTGGATTATAATTTTTTTAAACCAAACTGAAAGTTCAGTTTTAATTTAGCCCAAACCGAAACCAGTCCAATGCACCGCTCAACCTGAAAAATCGATTTGGATTGACCAATTTCGATTTTTCACGAACACCATTATTATTGACCATTGCAAAAACAATTGGCTGATTGTTAAAAATTGACTTTTGACAAACTCCAACTCCCAAAATGTACCTCAAGAGTGGAGAATTTTTTAAGCCATATAAATTGCAAATATGCTCACAAACTAGTAAATGTGGGGATCTTTAGCACGCCCAGTGTTAGACCTCTGTAGCGTGAACAATAATAACATTAAGGGGTCCAAATTGGACTAGATGACTCTAATACCGTGTTAAAATAGACTTTGAGCTAACTCCAACTATCAAAATGTAGCTAACGCGAAAGGGTGAAGATTGCCTAAATTATATATATATATATATATATATATATATATATATATATATATATATATATATATATATATATATATATATATATATATATATATATTGTTTTTAACGAAAAATTGGATATCATTAATGAATATCAGAAAAAATGTGTGGTGGGAGGAAATCCGGAGGACCTCCAAACAAGTGAGACGAGGCTTTAGACCTTATAGCATGTTTTGCCAATACATCAGCATGACTATTGCATGATCTATGAATGTAAGATATATTGGTACCCTGAAGATTCTTAATAAGACTAACAAAAAGACTTATTGATGACAAATCTTCATTTTCATGAGAAACTCGATTGACCAGGGTTTGGCAGTCACTTTCTATCAGACACTCTTGAAAGCCCTTGGAAATGGCGAATTTGATTCCTTCTAGAAGTGTCAGAGCCTCCGCATGCTCTGGGCTAGGCGAACTGGAAAGATAATTGGCGAAACCTGCTATGAAACTCCCTTCATGGTTGCGGATGATTGCTCCTATGCCGCCACTGCCATCAACATTGAGCTTAAAACACCTAAACACATGAAGGCTCCAAACTTGCGTCCTGGGTGGCACGTTATCCAAAGCCCTCGTTGGTCCAACGTTCTCGTGGGCAGAAGCAAACATCTTTGCTTTACCCTTAAACACGTACCTAATATGGTCATATGTTGGAAGAGCTTGCGGAACCTGGCCTAGGCTCACTGAAGAAGCATTTATGCTGCTAAACTCTACTGCACAAACCAGAGCAATGTTAGCAACATCTTCAGGAAATTTCTTCTTGCCCTCGAAAATAAATTTATTCCTGTTGCACCAGATGTTTCATGCAGTACAAATGAAGGGAGCATCAACCTTCTCTTCTTCCAAAAAAATATGGTTGAGACAAAAAGGATATGAATCCTTAGAGATGATAGAATCTATACAGAAAGTAGTCCGGTTCCATACCTCCTTTGCTGCCGGGCATGTGAACAGGGCGTGTAAAGTAGAGTCGGGCTCTTCTTGACCAACTGGCAAAAAAGGTCGAAATGAACTAATTATACGAGACAAAGCCATACCAGTAGGAAGAATGCACTGGAAAATTTTCCAAATAAAAACATGTAGCTTAGGCGTAACAGGCAGCTGCCAAATCTTATTCCACGACTTCATATGCTTGCCTATCGAAGTTGAAGCCGATTCTCGCTTATCATCCTTAAGTTCCATCATAAGGTGATACCCATACCAAACAGTAAATTGTCCATTGTTTGTATAACCACATACGAGCCGATCCATTGGTCATGCGTTATACAGTGGAACTTTAAGCACCTCATCGACCTCATAAGGAGAGAGGTAATACCGTAGCAACACCTCGTTCCAAATTCCATATTGATAGTCAATGAAATAAGATACAGGCATTATGCTCTGGGACAATGACATGTTAGGTGGGGCTTGGAGCTTGTAATTATGCGAGGCAGTTAGCCATTTATCACCCCAAAAACTAATTCGCATGTCATCCCCAATTCGCCATTTCAGCCCTTCCTTTAGTAGTCCCGGACTTTTAAGAATACCTTATCAGACTAATGAAATTCAACCTTGTAGTGGAATAGTAAGGAACTTGTCTAAAGGGAAGTATTTGGCCCGCAGCACCCTAGTGCAAAGGGAGACATGTTGGTGCAAGATCCGCCAGCCTTGCTTAGTCACCAAGGCTCGATTAAAAGCTGATATGTCCCTAAGGCCAAGGCCGCCTTGAGATTTATGCTTACAAAGCTCATACCAAGATTGTCAACGGATTTTCCTTTTTTTCTCATCACCGCCCCACAGCAAGTTGCAAGTCATACTCGTAATGGAGGCAATAAATTATTGGGGAAGAACAAAACAAGACATGACATACGTGGGAATAGCTTGAATGACAAATTTAACTAGCACTACTCGAGCTGCAAAAGACAAGATTTTCTCCTTCTAGCAGCTGAACTTCTTCCAAATTTTGTCAATGATAAATTGGAATACTTCTTTTTTTACCTTCCCGTCATGTATGGCAGTCCAAGATATTTCCCTTTTCCATCACATTCCGAGATATTGAGGTGATAAATTTTTTAGTATGACTAAGCACAAATTTAGCACATTATCAGGCTTTAAGATAGCTTCTATTTAGTAAGCCTCTGGCCTTGGAAGTTGCAAGTTGTGAGAAATTTTAGTAAGAAGTCGCTCAAGAGCCCAATTGTAAGAGTTTCGAAGTAAATTCTAGAGTATATAGCCCAGAATAACAATTTCCACTTTTAGGAAAATAGACAATTGTACATTTATGGACTAGAATTATTTACGGGACGTCCTAAATGAATTTTTTTCCACTATGCCAGTAAAAAATGAGCAGGAGCACATGCCGATATGGGTGGGGGTATTTTTGTCAAATTCACCATTTAACCAATTTCCCACTACCCAAATCCATGTTTTTACCCGACCCACTACCCACAATTTATATTTAAAAATCAGAAAGCCATTCCCTTCGAATTAATTGCCATTTGGGTCATCAACGTTTTTACAAACCGCCAGTTTCATCACTTTTGAATTTTTTTAACTTTTTGGGTCACCAACATATTTACAAACCGCCAAAATCATCATTCCGTCTAAAATTTATACAAAAACCGTCAAAATGGATGACTTTCTATGAACAGTGCTTCATCTTCTTCATTGTTAAAGGGAAAAATTGGAAAAAATCCAAAAGCAAGAACACCATCTTCAAAAATCAAGAACACCATTTTCAAAAATCAAACCCATCTTCATCTCCATCTTCATTCCCATTCTCTCCTCCACCACCACCACCACCACCACCATAGAGCTTCAAATTCATCACCAATAACCCTGGAAAAAATCGCAAAAGAAGTCCGAATTTTTTTTCCTGCCCTCAAAAGTTGCGATTTTTTGGCTATTTTTTGAAGACTTGGAAGCTCTCATCAAGGATTTATCTTCTTTATGATGTTGGGATGGTGTTCCAAAGGTCGAATTTGAAGGTATTTGCTGGGTTTTTTGCGATTTTTGAAGAAAAATCACCAAAAAATCGCAGCTTTTGGGGCAGAAAAAAAAAATTCTGCCATTTTTTTTTCTTTCAAAAAGCTGCGATTTTTTGGCTATTTTTGAAGACTTGGAAGCTCTCATCAAGGATTTATCTTCTTTATGATGTTGGGATGGTGTTCCAAAGGTCGAATTTGAAGGTATTTGTTGGGTTTTTTTGAAGAAAAATCACTAAAAAAATCGCAGCTTTTTGAAAGCAGAAAAAAAATGGCAGAAAAAAAATTTCGGACTTCTTTTGCGATTTTTTGGTGATTTTTTCTTCAAAAATCGCAAAAACCCAGCAAATACCTTCAAATTCGACTTTTGGAACACCATCCCAACATCATAAAGAAGATAAATCTTTGATGAGAGCTTCCAAGTCTTCAAAAATAGCCAAAAATCGCAGCTTTTGGGGCAGAAAAAAATGGCAGGAAAAAAAAAAATTCGGACTTCTTTTGCGATTTTTCTGGGTTATTGGTGATGAATTTGAAGCTCTATGGTGGTGGTGGTGGAGGAGAGAATGGGAATGAAGATGGAGATGAAGATGGGTTTGATTTTTGAAAATGGTGTTCTTGATTTTTGAAGATGGTGTTCTAGCTTTTGGATTTTTTCCAATTTTCGCCTCTTTAACAACGAAGATGAAGCATCAGTTAATAGAAAGTCATCCATTTCGACGTTTTTTAGTATAAATTTTTAGACTGAATGATGATTTTGGCGGTTTAGAAAATATGTTAGCGACTCCAAAAAGTTAAAAAAAATTCAAAAGTGATTTAAACCTGTGGTTTGTAAAAACGTTGATGACCCAAATGGCAATTAATTCCATTCCCTTCCTTCTTCCTCCTACAATCAAGTTTTTGAAGCACCAAAAAACCCTTCCCATCCTGATTCAAAGTACCCAAGCGAGGTCCTTTCGGTTCCCAAGTTGGAAGAATGGTCTGATTTTGTTAACCATGAATGATTGTTTTGCAGCCAAAAACTCTCATCTAGGAAACCTGAGATGGGTTCTGTTGATATTGAGGAACCACAGGTGTGGTCTGCAGCAAAACATTTGCTCTGTATGGATTATAAAGTCTTGCTTGTATTTGCTAAACATTTGCTCTGTATTAGCTCAACATTTGGTATGAAATTTCTATTGATTACTTGAAGAATTGATGGGAACCTATCATTTGAAATCTCCAGAAAATCAATGAGTTTTGTTCTGATTTTGGATTTTTTTTGTATCCATAGTTCAGTTAAGGGACATAGCTTTAGGGCTCTCATTTATAGATATATATATATATATATATATATTTATTTTTGCTTCTGTATTTCCATTTCTTCTTCAGCAATGGGAATGTTCTGCAAATTTTAAAGCATTTCATACTATTATCTATCTTAAAAAAACAACCATTTATTGCAAATATTCCATCTTTAATAGTAGAATATTCTGAGACAGATTCTACATATATACATAGATAAGAGATAGAGTATAGGAGGAAGAAGGAAAGAAGGAAGGAAGGGAATGCGGGTAGGGAGGAAGAAGGAAGGGTTTGATTTTGTTGATTTAAATATGAAATGCGGGTAGTGGGTCGGGTAAAGAAATTGGGTTCCGGTAGTGGGTATTTGGTTTTTTTTTGTGCGGGCCGACAGGGGAGCCCAAGAAGGGCGGATTATTAAACCTCACAGGGGGAGGTGGGTATCGAACCCGCAACCAGGCGCCCGACTGGGCTAGCCAACCTTGGATGGGTATTTGGTTATTTAGTTGATTTGACAAAAATACCCTCCATCCATATCGGCATGTGCTTCCCACGTGCTCTTTTTTTGTCGAAAAAGTGGGAAAATTCTAATTTGGGCGTGTCGTAAATAGTTGCAGTCCAAAAAGGTACAAAACAAAATTTTTATCTATTTTCCGAAAAGTAGAAATTGTTATTATCCAAAATGAGTTATATACTCTAAATTCTATTCCAAACGTTTCTATTGTGAGTGATCGGGGTGTCCGATAGATTATAGAACCGGACGAGGGAAATCCCATTCCAATTTGGACATGCTACACTGCGACAAGGCTAGGGTGCGGAAACAGAAGCTCAATCTGGAGTATGTCCAGCAGTGCACGGTGCACATACGAGTAGTTTTTATCTTGGTTAATGAATAAATTTAAAACTTACATCCACACCAATAATTGTAATACATATAGACCAAAAATACCAATTCACAGTAAAAAGATACCAATTCACAAGAAAGAAAATTGATTTTTTTATCCTATTTGTATTGTATTTATTAGTCTAAATATAAATTATCATCAAGTGCTTTGCCCAAGTGGGTAAGTGCTTGGCCCGGGACCGAGAGGTCCCGGGTTCGATACCCTCCGCCAGCGTTGCGGTGAGCTTTATTCTCCCTGATCTAGGGTTGTTCTCTCCCCGCTCATGGGGCTGTTCTATCTCCCCGTTCATGGGGTTCCGCCTTCGGGCGTTCAAAAAAAAAAAAAGTCTAAATATAAATTCATAAATTCTAAACTTAGTAAAATTTCTCGACGCCAATATGTCAACCACCATCTGATCAATAAATGAGATAACCAAACTTATTAAAGAGAAAGAACAATAATAACAATATTACCCCACCAAATTGCACCAATCCTTGCTGCCGGGAAGTGGTCGCGATTTCTGGGACCCGGGAGGATGAAACGTGAACTTTTATATTTTACATCAAATAAATACTAAATGCTTCAAAATTTATTTCAGAGAATGCTTCAAAAATGGCTAATGAATTTATATTAAATATTTGAATAATAAGCTGAGCTATTATCGAAGAGTCCAATAACCCAGTGGAGCATTGGCGGTCACGGGTTCGATACCCTCCGTCTACATACGGTAAGCTTTATTCTACCTTATCTAGGGTGTTCTCTCTCCCCAATGTGGGGCTGTTTTCAGAGACGAGGCCAGGAATTTGGTGTTGGGGGCAAAACTGGTAAAAAAAATTCCAAAATTCTTGAGGGGCGATAAAAAAGGCAAAAAAAAAAAAAAATTTGGGGGGCGAAATTGATAAAATTTTTCAAAATACACATAAAATTTCGATAAATAGTACTTCCTCCGTCCCAAATTATCTGTCCACTTTGTATTTTGCACGGAGATTAAGGTTTCATCAAATTCTATAGTGGAATATGGTAAAATGTCAAACATGACCCTATTTAATGTTAGTCATAATTTAATTCTTCCTTCTCTTCTCTTTATATTCTTCTCTCTCTAACATTTAATGTAAGGCAAGATTGTCAAGATCGTAATTTTGACTCGAACGGAAGGGGTCTCAAAAATCGTAAACACGAGGATCGTAGCACGGATCGAAAGATCCGACAAAACTAAAAAAATAATATTTTATGATAAAAATAAACCAATAAAAAATAAGTTTTTAGAAAAATTATTATTATTTAAATAAAAGATCTTTCATTTTAAAATATGTCAAAGTCATCCGTCATTACTCTTGTTGCTTACACATTGTATGCTTATTAGTTGTAAGAGTTAATCACATTTCGGTATTTAATTCAAAAAGTGTTAAAATAAGTAATATCAATGTGATTGTCGATAAATCCATATCTTCACTTTTCAAACGAGCATCTACCTTAATCATTTTGCCTAACCCAAAAGTAATTGGCAGTTAGCATTGACTAACGGTCAATGGATTAGTGGTGCTCAATTTTGAACTTTGTGACCTAAAGTGTGATTACCCCTAACATAATAGGACTAAATTGAAATTTAACCATAGTTATAACGCGCCAGCGACAGTGGAATATTTTGGGGGGAACTGAATTTTGAATTTTAGAGAAGTGGAGGAGCTCCGGCGACACTGCCACCGCCACCGCCACCAACAATGCTGCACAAAGTCTCGAACTGCTCCTGGCACTCCTTGGTTACACCGGAGACTTCATCATCGACGAACGGGAATACCGAATACCAACAGAATCTCCGCGTTCAAACTTCAAACTGTCACATTTAGCAAGAGATTTCGGTAATTGGCCTGAACCCATTAAAACCCCATTAGAGCACAAATGTTCCGATAAGTTTCCGACAAATTGTTTGAGGAAACTTGAAATGAAAAGGGGGAAAATGGGATCGTGACGGATCGTACGATCTTTTACGATCCAACTCTGATGCAATTTTTAGTGCGATTTAACTCGATTTATACCCTTTGGTTCGTACGATTTTACGATCTAACTCACGATTTTGACAACCTTGATGTAAGGAGTAGTATTGGAAAAATCACCATTAATGAACCCTTTATTTAGAAAGTGGACAAATAATTTGGGACACATTAAAAAGGAAATGTGAACAGATAATTTGGGACGGAGGGAGTAGTATTTTTAAAAATCTTAGGGGGCGCCGACCCCCCTCCCCCGGCCCCCTGTCTTTGTCCTTGGCTGTTCTCTCTCCCCAATGTGGGGCAATCGCCCATCGTGGCGTAAAAAAAAAAAAAAAAAAGCTGAGCCAATTTAATATAAAATTTCAATAGTTAAATAATGTGACTTAAATTTTTATCGTTGCCTTTCGTTCCACCTTATCTTTTGGCTGGTATTATGATACATTTGTCTAGGCCTTATCTTGATACTCCTTATGATGTAATGATTGGGGCTTTTACTTGGAATGGACCAATTTTTGTACCAATGCACTGAACTAGACACCTTTTTAGGGGTGATTCTTAAAATAGGCACAACGCATTATGGTTATGCGTTGTTAAAAGAAGAACGCATAATGGTCATGCGTTGTACAGAAGAACGCATTATGCGAATGCGTTGTTGCTCAGAAGAACGCATTATAATTATGCGTTGTTGCCCAAGAACGCATTACCAGAATGCGTTGTTTCCTTTATTTCTCCAGAAGCCCTAATCTCCCTTTTTCCCCTTCCTCTGTCTTCTTCCCCCTTCGCCCTTCTCTCAGCAGCCGCGAGGTCCTTGGTGAAAATTCCATTTTTGCTTGAAGATTGTCTCCTCACAATCTCCTTCCTTCAACAAAATTGCCCTCTTCAACAATCTTTCCTTTCCCTTTCCCTTCCCCAAACATTTTATTTTTGGTAAATATCTCAATCTCTATTTATTTATCTAATTTCTTTTAATTTATATGTATTTGTAATTTGTATAAATTTGTGTTGTTTGGTATTCTTTTGTGTTTTTTTTTTTGATAATTTTGTGTTATTTGGTATATATTTGTGTTAATTTTTATATTTTTGTGTTATTTGGGTTTTTGTATTTTTTTTCCTATTTGGTAAAATGTTCATTTTAGTTAAATTTGTTATAATTTTTAGTTTGGTATAAATTTTAGTTTGGTATAATTTTTAGTGTTAGTGAAATAAAAAATATATGTATAAATTATTCTTAGTGAAAAAAAGTTATGGTTAATTTTACTTTATTGTAACTAATTATTTAATTTAGTTTTGCATAATTACTAAATATGTTTTTTTGATTTATTTGAATTTTTTATGATAAATGAAGATTAGTGATGCAGCCCGTTAGTATACCTACCGATGTTCATCCCGTTCCCTTAGATGGTTCATTATTGACTATGCAAGCAGAACACCGGTCTTCTTTAATTTGGGATGGTGATCAACATAACAAGAGCTTAATAGTTAGACGGTTTGATAAGGTTTTTTGGGAGGTGTATTCTGGGACTCACTAAAGAGTTCGTGATTGGATTAATAGAGCGAGATTTGGGGGGTTAGCTAAGATTGGGTACATGGAGACTGATCTTGCGCTCATTACTGCCTTGGTTGAGCGTTAGCGTCCAGAGACCCACACATTTCACCTTACAGTGGGTGAAGTGACAGTGACCTTACAGGATGTGGCGATATTGTGAGGATTGCCGGTAGAGGGTTTTCCAATAACTGGGGGTAAATATAATTTTAAAAAAAAGAGCAGTGGATTGAGCAGATTAATATAAGTTTGGGCTTTAGACCTTTACCTACTGAGATTCGAGGTAATCAGTTGGTAAAGTCACGTTTAGAGGAGTTTGTTTTGACTCCTCTACCAGATGATCCTACTGATTTAGACTGTTCTAGGCTTGGCCGGGGTCTTATTCTGATGTTGTTAGGGGGACAGTTTTTCAGTGATCACAGCGGCAACCACGTCCCGTTGCGGTATCTCCAGTTCCTCGCTGATTTAGATCGCACACGATTGTATAGATGGGGGAGCGGCGTACTAGCATATCTATATAGATATTTATGTACAGCTTGCCTTGGAGTGGCCAAGGAAATTGTGGGGCCGATGACTCTTTTGCAGTTGTGGGCTTGGACGCGTATTTCAGTGGTTCTTCCGGTTATCAGGGGGCCGGTTGATGTCCTTCAGGGTGCGGCTTATGGTGGACGTTGGTCTTTTCCCCTGGACTTGTCTTTACTCCCGAGGCGTGTTCTCATTACATATCGTGATCAGTTAGATTCCCTACAACCGCAGCAGGTGAGTTTTTGTTTTATCAAGTACTTATTAATTTTATGTTATTTTTTTTTTATATTTAAGTAACGTTTGGTTTTTGTGTAGTTTGATTGGCTCCCCTATAGAGATGTCGTTACGTATCCAGGAGATGGTGTTTGTCGTGCTGAGGTTCCTGTTATATGTTTTGAGATCGCGGAGATGCACCTACCCAGTCGGGTGATGAGACAGTACAGGTTCGAGCAGTATATACCTCAAAATCGCGACACACGACCGTACTGGCACAAGCTTAAAACTCTAGGAAAGCCCAATGAAGATTGGAGTGCGGTGCATAGGCAACAGATTGAAAATTGGAATAATAGAAATAATTTTATAGTCACCGGTCATCTGATCAGAGACGTCCAGAGACCTAGGCCTGATTACATGGAAGGGTATCTGGTTAGGACCCGACTCCAAGTTGGCAACGCGATACATCGGTTACAAGTGCCAGATAGTTTTCACGCCACAGCTGCAAGTGTTGTATTGTTGGTAAGAAATAATTAAGTTCGTTTTCATATTTCTAATTTCCGTTATATTTTTATATAAATTGCCGATTTTAATCTTTAATGATCATTTTGAAAACTTGACAGGGAAATGTAGTTGCTGAATGCTATAACATAGCAAGGGAGGCAAACGAGCAAGCACCACCGCACATTCAGTCATTCTTGGAGAGGATAATGGCGAAGTGTAACAGAGGGCTAATGGCAGTCGGTGGCGCCTTAGGTTGTAGACCACCATCTAGAGCCGGTTCTTCCGATGCAGTCCTTCCGACTCCTATTAGTACACCGAGATCACCGATTGCAGAGTGTGGTGCGGCATGAGTTAGAAGGGGTGGTAGGAGAAATCGTGAAGGGTGAGGAATTGATCGTCGTAGACATCGTAGGGGTCAGCCTCCACAGGTACCACAAGTAGAGCCATAAAATGAGGAAGTTGCAACAGTTTCGCCAGTTGTAGTTCCAACAGTCGTCGACGATACTTCATATTCCCAGTTTGGACAGACACCCTATGACTCCTGGACACTTAGTCAAGCTGTTGTTTCAGGTACTATTTCTAAAGCGGGGCCATCTAGATATTCTGAACCTGGAAGTAGTGATTTCATTAACCAGTTGTTTGGTGGGAATTCTCAGTTAGATAGTGAGTTGGAAGGTTTGACTCCTGATGAGAGGCTTTTGCGCAGGTCTGACAGGGATAGGTTCGCGCCTGATCGCTACACACCTGGCGATTATCCTTAGGATACATTTTGTTTTCCTGTAATTTATTTATTTATTTTGTAACCTTTGGCGTTTTTTTTATGCTGGATATGTTACATAAATTAATTCATGTTAGCTTCTTATTCAATTTTTTTATTTCATAACATAAATAACAAAATTAAAATTACAATCCAAAATAATCCCAAAATACAATTCGAGTTCCTTCCATATGCGTTCCAACCTCCCAATCAAGGATATCGTTAGGAGCTGGATGGATATGTAGATATTCTTTGTTGCCACCATGTCCCATATCGTAAAAAGCAACAAACTCCAACCACCTCAGCAAAAGGTAATCACCTTCATAGTCTGTACCCACGGGGAGTGACATTATGTGACCGGTCTTATCTCGCATGTGCAATACCCGCGGTATTCCAAACCCCATATCAACACGCCATTTTATGTACCTACGACCTATTTGTAGACATGAACGAATAAAATTAAATAAAATAAATTTAAGGCATGACATAATTTTTGAAAATAGATATAGACAATCCGACATACCAGTTTCTCCATTTTTGGGTTATGGTTCACATATATACTAAAACAATGGCGATAAAAAGCTCCATATGATGGATACGATCTTTCACCCTTCAAATGGCTGATTCCGGGCAAACACGCTGCCACACGTCTCTCAGACTTAAAATATACATGTATTATGTTATTGGGTGACGGTTGAAAATGTATAATATCCTCTAGACCAAGATAGTTTTCAAGCACAAACTCTTCCAACCCAGATTCGAAATAGTAAATGCCATTGTCAACATCCCATTAAACTATTTCTGTACTGGGATAGTTATATTCAACGAGATCAGGAAGGCCACTACTTTACTGGCCATGCAAAGAAATCTTGGACGCTAAGGCGCAAGGTTTCATATGCAGAGGTGGTTCAAAGAATAATAGCCCTCAAAGAGTTAATGAAATACAATATAAAGCTAAAAATATAGATATACAACTTTGGGGAAAGATACTCAAGATAAAGGAAATATATGCTTTTGAATTAGAAGGAAAAGATATAATATTAGGAATAAATTGGTTACATGATTATTTACCAATAAGAATAGAAAGGAAAAATTTAGTAATAACAACACCTTGTAAACATAATATACCAGCGTTGAGAGTAAAAAAAATAAAGAAAGAATGGCAAAAAGGAGATAGTAAGATAACCCATCATATGGATACTAAAACTGCTATAGATAATATTATTTTGTATAATATTTATAGTATAGATAAATTAACCCCTATAAAAGAAAAGTTAGAAGAATTATATTCAGAATATCCTTTAAGAAAATGGGAAAAGCATAGTACTTATGTAGAGATAAAGCTAAAAGAAGAAAACACTATAGTATACCAAAAACCATTAAAACATATACCCAGTGATGTAGAGGAATTTAAGAAACATATTCCTGAGCTATTAGAAAATGATTATATTAGAGAATCCAATTCAAAACATAGTAGTCCAGCATTTATTGTAAATAAACATTCAGAACAAAAAAGAGGAAAAAGTAGAATGGTTATAGATTATAGAAACCTTAATGCTAAAACACAGACTTATAATTGCCCATTACCTAATAAAGTAATTAAGTTAAAACAAATATCAGGATATAATTGGTTTAGTAAGTTTGATTGTAAATCAGGATTTTATCATTTAAAGTTAACAGAAGAATCAAAGGCTTTAACAGCATTTAGTGTACCTAATGGATTCTATGAATGGAATGTTTTACCTTTTGGATATAAGAATGCACCAGGAAGATTCCAGGCATTTATGGATAAAATGTTTAAGGATTTAGACAATTGTGTAGTATATATTGACGATATTTTATTGTATTCTCATACTTATGAAGAATATATTGCATTACTAGAAAGATTTATAATAATGGTAGAAAATTCCGGTATAAGTTTAAGCAAAAAGAAAGCAGAAATTATGAAAAATCAAATAGAATTTTTAGGAATAGAAATAGATAAAAATGGAATTAAGATGCAAAATCATATAGTAAGTAAAATATTAGAACTAACAGAGGAAATAAACACTAAGAAAAAATTACAATCATTTTTAGGACTTATTAATCAAGTTAGAGAATATATACCTCATTTGTCTATATATCTATCATATCAGAAGAAATTGAAAAAATATGTAGAATTTACATGGACTAACTTAGACAAAGAGAAACTCAAGAAAATTAAAGAATTATGTAGAAATTTACCAAAGCTAGAATTTCCGGATGAAAATAAAAAATTTAGATATATAATAGAATCTGATGCTAGTGAAAAAAGTTATGGAGGAATATTAAAATATAAATATGAAGGAGAAAAATTAGAACATATATGTAGATATTATTCTGGAACATTTAAGGAAAATGAGCAAAAATGGGAAATAAATAGAAAGGAATTATTAGCTGTATTAAAAGAAATTTTACATTTTGAGATATATGTTATTCATACTAGATTTACATTAAGAACCGATAATACACAAGTAAAATATTGGTTACAAAGTAAATTAAATGATTCAGTAATTCAAAAAGAAATAAGAAGGCTAGTGATAAAGATAAATGAATTTGATTGTGATTGTGAAGTAATCAGAACTAACAAAAATGTCTTTGCAGATTATCTCTCTAGAAATCCCTGAGAAGGAAGATATACAGATATTACAGAACTATTGAAAAAAGTAGAAAAAATAGAGATACAAGTTTCATTACAAGATCAAAAAATAGTTATAGAAGATGAAAAAATATCTGAGCTAATGGCCAAGAGAAAAGAGCCAGTTGCAGAGCTAAACAGAGATGTTAACCCAGAGTTAACCAAGGATGATTATCCAGAGATAAGCAGGGATGCAAATCCAAAGATAGCCCATAATGACACTGAGATAAAAGAAAAAATATATTCTCAGAAGAGTGGGACAATTAACAAAAATTTTAATGTTGCAGGTACAAGTAAGAGTATTGCAGGTACAAGCAGAAATAAAGCCTATAATATAAATAATATATACCCAGAAAATAAACCCATACTTGTAAAACCATCCATGTTTATACCACCCCAGATAAATACTTATTCTCAGAGTTTATTAGCCGAAAAACAAAATTTTAACCATATAGCCATGAGATATATCCAAAATGCCAAAACAGTTATTGATTTTCTAAACTCAAAGCCAACCCAGTTACCAACAGAACAATTTTATTCCAAAGGATTAGGTTATACGACTCAGAAATTAGTAGGATTAAATAAGTTAATAGTCATGCCAGGAACCAATTCAAATCTAATTGCTTCAGCATATGCCTATGGCCTATTAAATGTTGTATATACCATTAATGGACAAGAGTTAGAAGGAATTCCAGAAGTTAAAGCAGCAGTAAAAACATATTTGGGAATTACTTTGCTAATTTATTTCTATGTAATAATTCTTATAACCGGAATACCAACTAAATAACATAAGGTTATAAAACGTCAGCATGGTAGCCACTGTTTTTCCCGTGTTAAGCCAGGTGGGCTGTGAAGGAAATTTTTGGCAAACCAACTTGAATGAATGACCATATGTTATAAAGGAAGTATTTTGTATAAAGAATTGTTATATTTAGAAAAAGAGGACCAGGGTTATGTTATAATTTGGTATATGATTGTTGGATGATGGTAGTAGTATGATAATAAAAGTTCATAAATATTTCAATCTTATTTGATAATTTTATCTGATTATGAATTCTTATCATTTCTTAGATATAGATTTAGTTTATAAATATAGAAAGGAGTTTAAAACGAAAGGTTATGATGAAAAAATAGAAAGTTATATAACTAAGAAAAGATTATTAGAAATTTTAGAAGAAAATCCACCAGAAGAAATAGTAAAGGAAATACTAAGACAGATATATGAATTTAATAAAGAAACCCAATTAATAAAACTGATAAAAGAAGATAGTACTTATCTAGATTATTACAATATTAATAGGATATATAAAAATATCATAGGAAAATGTCAAGGATGAATATTCGAGATAGTAAAGAAGATTATTTGAATAGGATATGGACAGGAGTAAAGAATCAGGAAGAAGTAATAAAGGAATTATATAAAGTATGTATAATAGAAAAAAGAATGGTAAAAATGATTATAGACTTGATAGGAGAAGATTTATATACAATAATAAAGGAAAAATTAGACAAAATGTATGAGGAAGAATACCTACAAGAATTAATAAGATATAGAAAGGAAGCTGAAGAAGAAGAAGCTAAAATCTTGCAAGATTTTTACGATCAAATTTACGATCTTATGTATGAATCAAATACGTATGATGATTAAGGATTACGCTATGCCCCCCATAATGGTATTAGAGCTATTTGGCAATTTAGTTATTCAGTACATAGATAAATGATTAGAAAAATACACCCAGTGTTACAAAAAAGATATACCTTAAGAAAAGAAAATTTAGAATTAGATAGTACTAGAGGATTTCCTATAGAAACAATAGATTTTGGAGAAGCTATACCTTTTATATTAGGAGGATATGGAGGATTACAGGAACATAAGCAGTTAAATTGGACAAACTTATTTTTATATGATAAGCTAGGGAAAAATGAAAGTTTATATGAAGAAATAAAAGAAGCTATAGAAAGCAACCAAGAGGAAAATATATTATTAGCCATAGAAAGATTACCTTCAGTTATAGGAGAAATCGTAAGAGAAGATCTAAATCTAATAAAGGAAGTAGATATACCAATAGAAATACAATTAGGAATAATTAAAGAAAAACAGGATAGACTAGAAGCTAAGATAGATTCAATAATAAATTATTTAGGAATACATACTTATAAACCAGAAACAATAGTACAACCATGAAAGAACTGGTAGAAGATATGAAAATAAATATACAAATAATTATAGAAAACTTAGAAGAAGTATACACTGAAATAAAACAAATAAAAGAAATATTAAGCAAAATAGAAAAAGGGAAAGAAAAAGAAATAATAATAGAAGAACCAAAATTAGTACATGAAGAAGGAAAAAGGATAAAAAATCTGAGGAATATGATTTATATAGTCACATATTACCAGAAATGAAAATAGGTAAAATGAGAAAAGAATTTTATGAATAAAGACGAAAAGAAGATAAGTAGTTATAAAATAGATGGATATTATAATACTAAATTAAAAGTTTATAAAACAAACCAAGATAGAGAATTTTGTAAGATAGGGAAAAACCAGTTAAGATTAATAAAAGACAAAGAAACTTTTACCTTAGAAAACGAAACAGAACAGATAGTAAGGTTAGAACAAGAAAATCAAAAATATTTTAAACATATAAACCAGAAAATAAAGATAAGAAAGCTTTATTAAATGAATTATTAGATGAAATAAAAAATATAAATAAAGAATTAAGAAACACAGGAGAAAATATTATAATTAAGAAACTTGAAACTGCAGAAATAAATATGATAGAAGATAATGACGAAGAAGAGCTTAGTGATACTCAAAGTGTAACATATACAGAATTAATCGAAGAAATTACAAATATAAATATGAATGAGCTAACAGAAGTAAAAAATGAGACGTCAACTTCTAAACCATCAACCTCAGGAACTAAAACAGAATATGAATCTAATAGAAGACCTGAATATACTAGATATACATATGAAAAACCTAGAAGGAATAAAAAACTATGGGAACATGGGATACCAGAAAAATATATACCAACTGAAAGTAAAATAGATTATACAGGAATGCTAAATTTAGATTGTACATTAGATGTAACTAAAGAAGTAGAAAAATGGGTAGGAACAATTGCGAAACAGTTAATAGATAACAAGATAAGTTTAACAGAAACAGCAGGTTATATAGAAAGAAGTTTTATGGGAGTAGTAAAATTATGGTTTGAAAATTTAGAAGATGATACAAAGAGTACATTCAGAAAAACTACAGATAGATTGGGACATCCTACTGGAAGAAATACAGAAATACTAGAAAAATATGAAATGAGAATAAGAGGAGAATTTAGTAATTTAAATAGTGAAACAGGGTTAATAAATAAACAAAAAGAAAAGGCAAAAATGAGTTTAGTAGAAATAGTTATATGTGATATGTGTTATTTAGAAGAATATATATGTGCATATAAGGATTATTATTATAAAGCTAAATTAACAGATGTAGAAAAGAAACAGTTTAATAATTTATTTTATAATAAATTACTTTATCCATTTAATGAAGAAATATTATTAGAATTTGAAAAGAAACCTAGAACAGATACTTTAGGAGTTAGAATAGAATATTTAAGAGATTGGTTTGGAAAACAATGTGATGATTATAAAAAATTTAAGAGATTAAAGAAATCATTAGCAGATAATGTGAGATACTGTACACAATATGATGTACCTAAACTAGGATGTAGTAAACAATATCCTAAAAGAAGAAAATTAAAACCAAAGTATAAAAAGAAGAGAAAACCATACCAAAAAAGATATAAAAGAAAACCATATAAATCTAGAAATTATAAAAAGAAATCTTATGTAACTAGAAAGAAAAGATTAGATAAATATAAGAAGAATCCATCTAAGTGTAGATGTTATAATTGTGGAAAAATAGGACATATAGCAAAAGATTGCAAATTACCTAAAAAGAAAGAAGTAAATTATTTCGAAGAAGAAGAATTTATAGACATAGAAATATTAAATTTAGAAAATATACAATTAAGTGATAATGATACTATATATGAAAGTGATAGTAATAGTGAGAATGAAAATGAAGCCTATGAAACAAGTTCAGAAGATGAGTGAAATAGAAAGGCATAAGGAATATAGTAATAAAGAAATTGATACAGAAGAAGAAACAAATAATGAAAGTAGTAATTTAAGAATAATATTTGATAAAAAAAATATTTCAACAAATAGAAAAACAAGATTTTAGTATAACTAAAGAGAAAGTATTTAGTATACCAATATTAAGAAAATTATTATCTAAGGAAACCGAAGAATATTATATAGTCAGCAAAAACATATTTCGGAATTACAAAAGCTGACATGATTTATGTAAGATTTTATTCAGCACCAGCAGAGATATATTATGATCATATAAAGCCCCCAATCCATGTGATAAAGTTGGGTATTACAAGAGATATGGTCATATCAGAGGAGATACCAGAACAACAAGATATTATTGAAGCTCAAGATATTCCAAAAATTTTACAATAGAAAAAGGATAGTAAATTTCAAGGTAATTTTTCCAAGAGTTAATAAACACTTATGAAGCCAGAAACCCTATTTGGATGTAGTATAGCAGAGATTGGAAGTTAATCTATTCTATGAGTAAGGTGACAAAACCAGATGCAGAGGAGGAGGTACGAAAATGGTTAGAGACTATTGTACTACCAGATGAAGTACCAAAGACTAGAGCAATGAAAAGGAGTGGTTAACAGAAGAAGCTAAGAGACAGATATGCAGAAACTTTAATAATGTACCTGAGCATAAGTGTCGACATTGTGGAGGACAGGACAATGAAGTACCTGAGATAAAGCTTGAGTGAGTACTACAATAATGCAAAAGATAAGAAAAGCAAATAGTAAAGATTCTTAATAATGTAAACTTTAGAAAAGTAAATAGTAAAATCCAATAATGTAAGGGATTGACCCCATTTATCAAAATGTAATTGGATAGTTAGAATTAAAGTAGATTCTTCCTTATCCTTACAAAGATTATATAAGGAAGATGTAAGACAGAATGAAGGACACGAATCCTTCTTGACAAATCCTCTCTAAAAAACCCCAACACACCAGCATTGTAAAAATTTCAGAATATTTATAAAATTTCCAGATTCAAGATATTTCTTATTTTTAAGCTATGGATAGCAGCAAGAACTCAGATAAGGTATGTTTGTTTATTATGAACTAAATTAATATTCATACTCATCGTTATGATCCCAGTATTATATCTAAACTATAATATTACTTTGCTAATTTATTTCTATGTAATAATTCTTATAACTCGAAATACCAACTAAATACCATAAGGTTATAAAATGTCGACGATGGTAGCCACTGCTTTTTTCCCATGTTAAGCCGGTGGGTCGTGAAGGGAATTTTTGGCAAACCAACTTGAATGAATGACCATATGTTATGAAGGAAGTATTTTGTATAAAGAATTGTTATATTTAGAAAAAGAGGAGCAGGGTTATGTTATAACTTGGTATATGATTGTTGGATGATGGTAGTAGTATGATAATAAAAGTTCATAAATATTTCAATCTTATTTGATAATTTTATCTGATTATGAATTCTTATCATTTCTTAGATATAGATTTAGTTTATAAATATAGAAAGGAGTTTAAAACGAAAGGTTATGATGAAAAAAATAGAAAGTTATATAACTAAGAAAAGATTATTAGAAATTTTAGAAGAAAATCCACCAGAAGAAATAGTAAAGGAAATACTAAGACAGATATATGAATTTAATAAAGAAACCCAATTAATAAAACTGATAAAAGAAGATAGTACTTATCTAGATTATTACAATATTAATAGGATATATAAAAATATCATAGGAAAATGTCAAGGATGAATATTCGAGATAGTAAAGAAGATTATTTGAATAGGATATGGACAGGAGTAAAGAATCAGGAAGAAGTAATAAAGGAATTATATAAAGTATGTATAATAGAAAAAAGAATGGTAAAAATGATTATAGACTTGATAGGAGAAGATTTATATACAATAATAAAGGAAAAATTAGACAAAATGTATGAGGAAGAATACCTACAAGAATTAATAAGATATAGAAAGGAAGCTGAAGAAGAAGAAGCTAAAATCTTGCAAGATTTTTACGATCAAATTTACGATCTTATGTATGAATCAAATACGTATGATGATTAAGGATTACGCTATGCCCCCCATAATGGTATTAGAGCTATTTGGCAATTTAGTTATTCAGTACATAGATAAATGATTAGAAAAATACACCCAGTGTTACAAAAAAGATATACCTTAAGAAAAGAAAATTTAGAATTAGATAGTACTAGAGGATTTCCTATAGAAACAATAGATTTTGGAGAAGCTATACCTTTTATATTAGCAGGATATGGAGGATTACAGGAACATAAGCAGTTAAATTGGACAAACTTATTTTTATATGATAAGCTAGGGAAAAATGAAAGTTTATATGAAGAAATAAAAGAAGCTATAGAAAGCAACCAAGAGGAAAATATATTATTAGCCATAGAAAGATTACCTTCAGTTATAGGAGAAATCGTAAGAGAAGATCTAAATCTAATAAAGGAAGTAGATATACCAATAGAAATACAATTAGGAATAATTAAAGAAAAACAGGATAGACTAGAAGCTAAGATAGATTCAATAATAAATTATTTAGGAATACATACTTATAAACCAGAAACAATAGTACAACCATGAAAGAACTGGTAGAAGATATGAAAATAAATATACAAATAATTATAGAAAACTTAGAAGAAGTATACACTGAAATAAAACAAATAAAAGAAATATTAAGCAAAATAGAAAAAGGGAAAGAAAAAAGAAATAATAATAGAAGAACCAAAATTAGTACATGAAGAAGGAAAAAAGGATAAAAAAATCGAGGAATATGATTTATATAGTCACATATTACCAGAAATGAAAATAGGTAAAATGAGAAAAGAATTTTATGAATAAAGACGAAAAGAAGATAAGTAGTTATAAAATAGATGGATATTATAATACTAAATTAAAAGTTTATAAAACAAACCAAGATAGAGAATTTTGTAAGATAGGGAAAAACCAGTTAAGATTAATAAAAGACAAAGAAACTTTTACCTTAGAAAACGAAACAGAACAGATAGTAAGGTTAGAACAAGAAAATCAAAAATATTTTAAACATATAAACCAGAAAATAAAGATAAGAAAGCTTTATTAAATGAATTATTAGATGAAATAAAAAATATAAATAAAGAATTAAGAAACACAGGAGAAAATATTATAATTAAGAAACTTGAAACTGCAGAAATAAATATGATAGAAGATAATGACGAAGAAGAGCTTAGTGATACTCAAAGTGTAACATATACAGAATTAATCGAAGAAATTACAAATATAAATATGAATGAGCTAATAGAAGTAAAAAATGAGACGTCAACTTCTAAACCATCAACCTCAGGGAACTAAAAACAGTAATATGAATCTAATAGAAGACCCTGAATATACTAGATATACATATGAAAAACCTAGAAGGAATAAAAAACTATGGGAACATGGGATACCAGAAAAATATATACCAACTGAAAGTAAAATAGATTATACAGGAATGCTAAATTTAGATTGTACATTAGATGTAACTAAAGAAGTAGAAAAAATGGGTAGGAACAATTGCTAAACAGCTTAATAGATAACAAGATAAGTTTAACAGAAACAGCAGGTTATATAGAAAGAAGTTTTATGGGAGTAGTAAAATTATGGTTTGAAAATTTAGAAGATGATACAAAGAGTACATTCAGAAAAACTACAGATAGATTGGGACATCCTACTGGAAGAAATACAGAAATACTAGAAAAATATGAAATGAGAATAAGAGGAGAATTTAGTAATTTAAATAGTGAAACAGGGTTAATAAATAAACAAAAAGAAAAAGGCAAAAAATGAGTTTAGTAGAAATAGTTATATGTGATATGTGTTATTTAGAAGAATATATATGTGCATATAAGGATTATTATTATAAAGCTAAATTAACAGATGTAGAAAAGAAACAGTTTAATAATTTATTTTATAATAAATTACTTTATCCATTTAATGAAGAAATATTATTAGAATTTGAAAAGAAACCTAGAACAGATACTTTAGGAGTTAGAATAGAATATTTAAGAGATTGGTTTGGAAAACAATGTGATGATTATAAAAAATTTAAGAGATTAAAGAAATCATTAGCAGATAATGTGAGATGCTGTACACAATATGATGTACCTAAACTAGGATGTAGTAAACAATATCCTAAAAGAAGAAAATTAAAACCAAAGTATAAAAAGAAGAGAAAACCATACCAAAAAAGATATAAAAGAAAACCATATAAATCTAGAAATTATAAAAAGAAATCTTATGTAACTAGAAAGAAAAGATTAGATAAATATAAGAAGAATCCATCTAAGTGTAGATGTTATAATTGTGGAAAAATAGGACATATAGCAAAAGATTGCAAATTACCTAAAAAGAAAGAAGTAAATTATTTCGAAGAAGAAGAATTTATAGACATAGAAATATTAAATTTAGAAAATATACAATTAAGTGATAATGATACTATATATGAAAGTGATAGTAATAGTGAGAATGAAAATGAAGCATATGAAACAAGTTCAGAAGATGAGTGAAATAGAAAGGCATAAGGAATATAGTAATAAAGAAATTGATACAGAAGAAGAAACAAATAATGAAAGTAGTAATTTAAGAATAATATTTGATAAAAAAATATTTCAACAAATAGAAAAACAAGATTTTAGTATAACTAAAGAGAAAGTATTTAGTATACCAATATTAAGAAAATTATTATCTAAGGAAACCGAAGAATATTATATAGTCAGCAAAAACATATTTCGGAATTACAAAAGCTGACATGATTTATGTAAGATTTTATTCAGCACCAGCAGAGATATATTATGATCATATAAAGCCCCCAATCCATGTGATAAAGTTGGGTATTACAAGAGATATGGTCATATCAGAGGAGATACCAGAACAACAAGATATTATTGAAGCTCAAGATATTCCAAAAATTTTACAGCAGAAAAGGATAGTAAATTTCAAGGTAATTTTCCAAGAGTTAATAAACACTTATGAAGCCAGAAACCCTATTTGGATGTAGTATAGCAGAGATTGGAAGTTAATCTATTCTATGAGTAAGGTGACAAAACCAGATGCAGAGGAGGAGGTACGAAAATGGTTAGAGACTATTGTACTACCAGATGAAGTACCAAAGACTAGAGCAATGAAAAGGAGTGGTTAACAGAAGAAGCTAAGAGACAGATATGCAGAAACTTTAATAATGTACCTGAGCATAAGTGTCGACATTGTGGAGGACAGGACAATGAAGTACCTGAGATAAAGCTTGAGTGAGTACTACAATAATGCAAAAGATAAGAAAAGCAAATAGTAAAGATTCTTAATAATGTAAACTTTAGAAAAGTAAATAGTAAAATCCAATAATGTAAGGGATTGACCCCATTTATCAAAATGTAATTGGATAGTTAGAATTAAAGTAGATTCTTCCTTATCCTTACAAAGATTATATAAGGAAGATGTAAGACAGAATGAAGGACACGAATCCTTCTTGACAAATCCTCTCTAAAAAACCCCAACACACCAGCATTGTAAAAATTTCAGAATATTTATAAAATTTCCAGATTCAAGATATTTCTTATTTTTAAGCTATGGATAGCAGCAAGAACTCAGATAAGGTATGTTTGTTTATTATGAACTAAATTAATATTCATACTACTGTTATGATCCGGTATTATATCTAAACTATAATATTACTTTGCTAATTTATTTCTATGTAATAATTCTTATAACTGAAATACCAACTAAATACCATAAGGTTATAAAATGTCAGCATGGTAGCCACTGTTTTTCCCATGTTAAGCCAGGTGGGCTGTGAAGGGAATTTTTGGCAAACCAACTTGAATGAATGACCATATGTTATGAAGGAAGTATTTTGTATAAAGAATTGTTATATTTAGAAAAAGAGGAGCAGGGTTATGTTATAACTTGGTATATGATTGTTGGATGATGGTAGTAGTATGATAATAAAAGTTCATAAATATTTCAATCTTATTTGATAATTTTATCTGATTATGAATTCTTATCATTTCTTAGATATAGATTTAGTTTATAAATATAGAAAGGCGTTTAAAACGAAAGGTTATGATGAAAAAATAGAAAGTTATATAACTAAGAAAATAAATCAAGATAGAAACTTTTATCATTAACAGAAAGTAAGAAAACTAAAAAAAACAAAGAAAAAACTATACCTTGATATTGACATTTTCTTAGAAACCTTCCAAAATCTTAAAAAAAAAACTAGGTCGTCATCAACAATAAGAACTCTCATACCAACTGGGAAATTATCATAATTACTCTCTTCACCTTAAAAAATCCTTCAAATTTCCTCCATCACCATCTTCAAAATAACCCCAATTTTTCTTTTTTTCTTTGTTTCTTTTCAAGAACCTCTTTTTACTCAATTTACAGCCCAAAAAATGAAAACAAATCTTTCAAAGTTACTTTTTTTTTTTTTGCTCTGAATATTTCCCTCTCTCTCATAAACTCATAAGAAGCATGCAAATTTGGAAGCGGGAAGACTAATGTGGGCATTTAGACCACATTAATGGACGACGGCTCCAGTGCCTTTGAGTACAAACATGAGATCAAAAGTACAAACATAGAAGCACAACGGCCCAAATTCATTCCACACTTGAGTACAAACATTTTTTAAAATGTTCCCCCCCTCCCTTGGCTTCGCCACTGCCCACAATGCAGAATTAAATGCATTGCATAATTAAATGCATTCCACACTGGATCTGGGCGGTTGCAAATGTGCAAAATAGATCACAATGGAAGCAGATCAGACATAAATGGAGTGGCCTACAAATTTCCAACTCATTAATAGCTATTTTCAATGATTAATTATTCTACAATTTTTTTTTTTGGAAAAAGCTTAGACCCCACCGCAAATCCGCCACTGATAGGAGTATAAATGAGACATTCAATTTTGAACATCAAAAAATGATACATTCAATTTTGAACATCAAAAAATAAAAATTGTACATTCAAATCCAAATAAAGTGAGTAATAAATCGCATTATTAAGTCTTTGTTTATGTCCGTCCGATCTACCCAAATTCATCAGGCCATGGTAAGATTCATTACCTCACAGAATTTGAATCCATGGGTGTTACCATTCTCCAGGTTAAAATTTTACCCCTCAATGTATTCCATTCTATCTATATCTACTACATATTATATGTTCGTATGCATGATTAAATAAATATCATAGTCTTTTGCACACTTAAGTTTATTAAAATTTTAAACAAACTAGTAAGATATAAGTGGTGTTATTTTTATAATTCACGAATTAAAAAATCTAATTTCAAATCGAAAAGTGATTCAAAATGGGTACACTAAAAAATGCTCACGGGACAAGGATTTACAAACACAAAACTATAACTATAAAAAAAAAATGGAAAAAACTTATCAAAATCTTCACATTCTTCAACACAAAATTATTAATTTTAATCTCATATTTTTTTTTAATCGAGACAGGAATTCTCAAACAAGAAATTAATTCAAATATACTTTCCAAACACAATTTCTATTTAAAAAAAAAAATAAGAGCTAAAAAATCATTTATTTGGTGCTCTTAGAAAAAATAATGTGAAGCACATGCAAGATTCTTGTAAAAGCTAACAACATATTGGCTTCCTCACAAGTTTGTGGAAGAATAAGTTCCACAAACTATTGGCTTAAAAACTGAGAAACCATGCTCCCGAGAGAGTATATTTGTTTTACGTATTAGTAATATAAATTGTTAGTTTTAATGTTTTATTATGTACTTTTTTATTTCGGTAATTTTTTTAAAAAAAATTGTTGTATTTTATTTTCATTGTTTATCTTTTCCTATTGTTTAGATATTATCAATCAAATTTATTTTTCGTGTTAATAAATTTTATTTCTCAGATAATTAAATTTATTTACTAAGTGAAAAATACATTTTAAACCCCAAAACTATTCACAATTATCTCTTTGCCCTACAAGGATTAATTGCTAACTTGAGACATGATCAACGGTAGAATCATTGATTCTTAGTTAATGTCTTTATTCTTAAACTCTATAAAGACATGTTATAACTTAAATTATAATTTTTTACTTAGATCATTCTCCTAATTTCGATTGTTATTGTAAAATAGTATTTTTTTTGCCCCTAAATGGACTAATAGAGACATGGTCAACGGTCTAATCAACGATTTTTAGTCAATGTTTTTATTTTTAAACGATGTAATGACGTTTTATAACTTCATTTGAAATAATTACATACAACATACTATCAATTTCAATTCTTAATTGTAAAATGACATTTGTGCCCATAAAATACTAGTTGGTAAATTAAGACATGATCAACGTTCGAATCAAGAAGTCTTAGATAATGTCTTTATTCTTAAACGTTGTAACGATATTTTATAACTTCAATTGAAATAATTACATACAACATATTTTCTTTATGTAAAATTATATTTGTGCCCCTAAAATGACTAATTAGTAAATGGAGAAATAATTAACGGTTGAATCAACGATTCTTAGTTAATGTCTTTATTTTTAAATGTTGTAGCGATATTTTATAACTTTAATTAAAATAATTACATACAACATACTTTCTTTATGTAAAATGACATATGTGCCCCTAAAAAAAAGGAGAGGAATTTTCCTTTTAGTTGAGGCTCTCGTCTCCGCACCGTGCGGAACAATCCTAGTCGTCGGATGATAATTTTGAACGGTACAGATTTGGAGAGAGAAAAGTTTTTTTTTTTTTTTTAAGTTTTTAAGTCTAGCCGCAACTTTTCTCTCTCCAAATCTAGCCGTTCAAACTATTATCCGACGGCTGAGATTGTTCCGCACCGTACGAAATTTTCCCTGTTCTGCATAGGAGCTGGACTGTTGGTTGAGTTGTTTGGTTGACCTATGAAATTTTGTGCAGTTATCAAGTTTATGTTATTAATATTTATTCTTGAGATAAACTTTCATTAAAATATAGGCAGATTGGTGGATTTAGTCCCTATTCTCTAGCACCGTCAAACGGACTGATCCGGTTCAGTCCAATCCAGTCCGGTGTAAATCCGCAACGACTCACTCTAAACGGACTGGACCTGACTTAATTCATTTTTTGGCGGACCTTAAAATGGTAAGTCCATATTCAGTCCGCGGATTACAGACCGGGTCGCGGACTTTCTCATTTTTTTGACAATTTTAATGAAACTAGTAAATAAAAAATAAAAAATAGCTAGTATGTTGCATCTCTATAAACTACGGACCGACCTAAAGTCAATAATGAAAATTTCATCATATCAAGGTACAAGAAAGTAGCAACTCAATACTAGTCTACATCCCAATTAACTTCATCATCCAGGTAGCTAGCAAATGACAAACTCAATATACATACGATTAATTGATTTTATCGAAAATAGAGACTAAATCCAACAATTTCCTAAAATATATTGCACGGCCAATTGGTGTATTTAGTTCTGAAACAATTTTCGCTTGGCAGACATGGTTCCTGATGATTTTTGCAGCTTTGTATATCCCCGTTCAAATTACGGGCCAGGGAATTGATCATTCTGTCATTTTTTTGGAAAATTTAACGTCCGTTAATAAAAGTTGGTCAAGTATACAGGGGTAAAATAGGAAATTCACATATTTGTTTATATAATTGATACCACGTGAACTCAATTTTAAAGATTCATAAATATAAATACCTAATTTTAAAAATAAAAAATAAAACCCATCCCTTCCCTTCCTTCTTCCCGACGTCGCCCACCCATTCCCAACTTCTTCTTTTCCGGCGTCGGTCTAAACTCCCGCTTCTTCCCTGGCATCGGTCCAACCTCTTTCCCCTTCTTCTTCTACGTCAAACCAACCCATTCCCCCCGAAAATGTTTTTTGAGTTTAAAAAGTTGGATGAGCAATATTGTAGCCATGGATTGCTGCCTGATCTTCTCTGTTTCCATTGTATTATTTATTTGATGATGCTCTGAACTTTTGGCGCAATTTCCTTTTCAAGTTTGCCATCCAAAATATGGAATAAAGAGGCCAAAAACAAGGCATTTACTGCTCAAGAAATTCTTTAAAGATGGAGTTGAGTTCATCAATGGAGAAGAGAAATTCTTGCCAATGTTTTGGTAAAATAACCTGTGAAAATTGTGGAAGAGGGACGCCGGTTGAAGGTCGCCAGAGATTTCTTCAATGTGGTGGAAGCAAGGAGGTAGGAGGGAGAATATGAGATTTAGGGTATTATATACGATTAGGTATTTACTTTTAAGTATCTTTACAATTAAGTCAATATGATATTAATTATCTAAAAAAACGTGAAGTTCCAATTTTGCCCCATCACTTGACTACTACTTGTTGACTAACATTCAAAATCTCTAAAAAAACGGAATGACCAATTCCCTGACCCGTAATTTGAATGGGGACCTACAAAACTGCAAACAATCATCATGGATCTTGTTTGCCAAACAAAAAATTGTTTCAGGACTAAATACACCAATTGGCCGTATATGCACCCTACATCTTTTCTTGTCTTTAGTCTACTTTATATACTCACAATACTTCTTTTCTTTTAGGATAATTCAGATATGGACCAGATCCATTTGATCTTACGATCCATAACTGTCCACGTCATCATAAAGTTGTCTCTCTCCTCATTCTGTAGTGATGTGGTCAGTTCTGCACCACAAGGTCTACGTGAACTTGATCCATATCAAAATTTTCCTTTCTTTTATAGATGAGCAAAGTCAACTTTTACTGTCATTCATTTTTATTCAAATAAAAAGGACATAAAGTCATGTTTCTGTGTGACACTGTGGCATATTTGGCTTTTGGTGGCACTGGATAAATGCCACGAAAAGTTGTTTAAGTTCCATAAAACTACTTTTATGGCACTTGTGCGACACTTTTTGAAAGTGCCCCCACAAGTGCTGTCGCTTTTTTCCGTGGCACTAATTAAGTGTCATAAATAAATTGGCGGCACAATTTGTGGCACTTTTTAAATGCTACAAACACATTGAAAATATGACATATTTTGCGGCACTTTTTGGTAAATGCCGCGAAAATAATTTACTATTTTTAAATAAAAAAAATTATTTATAAAGAAAATAAAATAACAAGAGGATCCTTAAGCCTTATCCATAGTCACACATTATCTATAATGTAATATTTGCGTTTGGCAGGATTCGAACACTTAACCTCTCACTGCAAACACTAACGCTCTAACCAATGAACCACAATGACTTTTGTTTTAATTCTAACCAAATTTGCTTATATAACATAACAATAAATTTTATTTAATTACTTTTAAATTTGATATTTATATTTATTAATGTATATTAACAACAACCAATTAGAAATAAAACTCTTTTTTTAAAAAAAATGAGTAGAAATAAAATACTAAATGAAAACTAGATACAAATTTTAATCTTCACATCATACAAATTATAAAATAAGTTATAAACTAATAAGTTTATTTATTATATTTTTTTAGTTATATATATTATTGTTAATATAATATTTTTAAAATTGGATGACATAAATTCAATAACTAAATATTTTCCATTTCTTTTGTAAAACTTGAAAATGTAATAAAATTGATATAAGAAATGTATAATATAGAAT
Organism: Vinca minor; assembly: GCA_026122235.1. Lineage (NCBI taxonomy): Eukaryota > Viridiplantae > Streptophyta > Magnoliopsida > Gentianales > Apocynaceae > Vinca > Vinca minor. Next base: position 5,426,692 of record JAOCZM010000284.1, on the reverse strand, counting down.
ATATGAAATTTCGTGCAATGTGAGTTTTTTTGTATTTCATCTAAAATATTTTGTTTAATAATTTTAAAATGAAAAAAAGTAATTAATTTCATAGTCAATTATTTATAATTATTTATTATCATTAATAAAATATATCTTATTAACTTTTAAAATTGAAACTCAAATAGTAATATCAATATTTTTTCTTTAAATTACTTTTAATATATATTTCATTTATAATGTTTCATATCTTTATGAAATTAAATGGTTAATTATCTTATGGAATATTATGTGGTACTTTACATGCCACAAATTTTGAGGTAATAGTTTAAATTTTGATAGATTGTCATAAATTTTGTGGCACTATATGTGGCAATTGAACAAATGCCACAATGTTTTGTGGTGCTTTTTAAAAAGTGCCACGAAAATGTGACATTTTTTCAAAATTGCCATAATTATGTGGCACTTCATGAGGTAATTGAAAAAAATGCCATATATTTTGTGGCACTTTATGTGGCAATTGAACAAATGCCACAATATTTTGTGGCACTTGTTTAAAAATGCCACGAAAATGTGACATTTTTCTCAAAATTGCCATAATTATGCGGCACTTCATGAGGCAATTGAAAAAATGCCATAAATTATGTAACACTTATTATAAAGTGCCACAAAACTATGGCATTTTCACATAAATGCCGTAAATAAATGACATATATCATAAGTGCCACAAGCTAAGTGCCACCAAAGCCCAATTTTGCCATAGTGTGAGTGAGTCGCCGAGCTCTTATTGATGAGCCAAAGCCGGAAAATAAATTGTGATTTTAAAAATGTTATTAAAATGGTTAGGATATTTTGGTAATGGAAAAGAAACTGATTCAGTATTATTTTGTTCTAAAACTTCTTTTAAAATATTTTATGAAAGCTAAAGGAAAATGTTCTCTTTTACTAGTCGAAGTGAAGTGATAATGGTTTTCTAAGTCTAACAAAGTTTTCGAAAATGCCTTGATTCCTGAAAGATTTAATGTTCTTACTAAGTTGGAAATTTATCCTATTTCATGTTTTTTTCCCTAGGTAAGGTTAACAATGATGAGAGTAAATTAGGAGAGTGGGAGGAAGTTCCGTTTTGGTGAAGCGTGTTGTCACGCCTCGGGCCCGGGGTCTAAAAGTCCGGATTCGAAAACCCGACATGACCGTATTCCCAAAGTAAACTCCAAAAATACATGGTCCTTACATTCAGAGAATCTATATCACAACGGAATTAATTATTCATCGAAAATAATGTCCATAAATCTTAGAAGACTTTTATTACAAACTAAATAAGGAAATATATTCTGAAGAGTATATCGCCTATAATATACCCCAAATTAGAGAAATAGAATGTAACTTCTAAAATATCTCTACTCTCAATCCTCTTCGTATGGACTATCGTACATATCTGATTTGTACACTGTAAAAAAAAACAACAGATAAGGAGTGAGCTACAACTCAGTAAGTATAGAAACACATCTTGGAAAAATCCAGTTACATATATATATTTTTCTGAAAACGGACAGAATTTTACTGAAATATATTTTTAAAGAAATTTCTCAACGCTATTTTTAAGATTAAAGATCTGGCAATTCTTAAGTGTTTCTTAGGAATTGAGGTGCTCATTCTTCACAAGGACTCTTTCTTAGTCAACGAAAGTATGCGCTAGATATTCTGACTGAATGTGGATTATCTGGAGCAAAGCCCGCTAACACACCAATTGAGTTACAACATAAATTATCTGATAAAGATGGTGAAATTTTTGGCAATCCAGGACGTTATAGAAGACTGGTTGGTAGACTACTTTATTTAACTATTACAAGGCCTGATATCACATATGTCGTAAACATTCTAAGTCAATTCATGCAGAAACCTAGAGATAGACATTGGGAAGCAACAATAAGAGTCGTTCGCTTTATCAAAAGTAATCCGGGCAGAGGAATTTTAATTACCAAGGAATAATCCTAGTTTGAATTTGATTGCCTATTGTGACTCTGATTAGGCAGTATGTCCAATGACAAGGAGGTCCATTACAGGCTACTTTATCAAGTTTGGTAACGCTCCTATCTCCTGGAAGTCTAAGAAACAACAAGTTGTATCACGTTCTTCTGCGGAGGCAGAATATCGATCCATGGCAAATACAACCAGTGAAATAACTTGGCTTCGTGAATTATTTAAATTTCTTCGTGATTCACTTGGTCCAGCCAAACTCTTTTGTGATAATCAATCGGCCATTTACATTGCTACCAATCCAGTTTTTCACGAACGTACCAACCATATAGAAATTGATTGTCACTTTATTCGTGATAAAATTAATAAAGGTGATCTTGTGACTTATCACATTGCTACACGTGAGCAGTTAGCAGATATCCTCACTAAAGCTTTAACTCAGAAGCAGTTTGATTATCTAGTTCGCAAGTTGGGTGTTCTCGATTCACACACTCCAACCTGAGGGGGAATATTAAGAATAGAAATATTATATTAAATAGGATTCTAATCTTTACTAAAATTAGTTTGTTATGTAAATTCCTTGTTTACTTAGAATTATATTATAGATTAACTTCCTTACTCTTCTAGTATCCACTTGTATTTATATGGGATATTTCCCTTGTTTTGTAATGAATCAATTCAATATATTTTGATTCCATATATTCTTACAATAACAATCTATTCTCTTTCATCTTCTAAATTCCATTCCTGCATTCACGAACCTCCGGTAAAAATTTCCCATAATCATCGCCGATGACCAGTTCTAGGGTTAGGTTTTCACTTTCAGAAGCGGCATAAATAGCAAGGGATTACGGACAATTATGACCAAATAAAAGCAGAAAGGGAGTGTCCGCGATGTTCTAAGCTGATGACTGTACTGTTTTCGAATCGTCCGCTATCGATTTCCGGAGGAGAAATCGGAAGTTATCAAGCGGTGAATATGTGCTCTAATTGTCTTACAGCGTTTTATTTTCGTCCGTTTAAGTTGGAACCGTTGTTGCAAGGGAGCTTTATTGAGATCGGTAGAGTTAAAGGTGGAGGGAATTCTGAAAATGGCGGGAAGGAGATTTGTAGAGGGATTGATGAAATTGTTGTTGGGCAAGAGAGAGCTAAAAAGGTCTTGAGAATTTTCTTGTTTTGTTTTACAGCTTTGTTAGTTGAGTTTATTTGAATGTTTTGTTAGTGAAACTTGGGAAACTGAGAAGCTGAACGAGTAACCTTTATTTGAGTTATTCAATTTACTAGAATTTAAGTATGGTTTTGGTAATGCTTAATTGCGCACATCTTATCTGCATTTTGTTCTGTGACTTCTGAAAGTAGTATCAAAGATAGTTTTTTCTAAGAGAAATTGGTTAACTTTGATGTTCATGATGATTACATTCGTTGCATGATGAACATTGCATTTTCGTATGCATTTGCTCATTTTTATTTGCAACTTTCTAAGTTTCTAAATTCAGATTTATTTGAAATTAGTTGCAATTCGTGTACTAAATTTTTCTGCGTCAGCTTCTGAATAAAACGAGTAATCTGATTTACGTGTACTTTATTTTGTTGTGTACAATCACTACAAGAGGATTTATCGCTCCTCATTGCAGAAAGAGTGAGTTCCATGGGTTCTGTTCTGATGAACTATTCTATGTTCTTCAGAAACATCTGATGTGTTAATTCACTTATTGATCACCTGACTTCCAAGCTTGTATTTTTCTGTTCAATCGATTTGATTAGTGTAACATACTGTAGTGGACAACTTGAATGGAATGTCAGATTCACCGAGTTTTACTTCTACATACTTACTAGCACTACATCTTGTACTTGATTGTTTGAACCCATTTTGTTGCAGAATGCCTTTCATATGGACAAAGCATTGGAAATACACCGCGGATATGTAAAGTGAAATGATGTTCAAAAGCCCATATTAGCAATAAAAATTGAATCTTGCTTATATCAGTTATTTGAATTAGTATCTAGTGAATATTCATTGGTTAATTTCTGTGCATTTAATAGCAAAGCCATTGGTCAGGTATAAATCTTTCCAGTACTTACAATCTTTGTATAAAGTGCTTGCAAGTGTTTTTGTTCAAGTGCAAGTCTTTTTTCAATTTTCGTAGATTATTCAACCTTCCCAGCACCATCAGCTAATGGATTTCTCCAACTTACATGTGTTGCCTGCCCCATCCTTCGTCTTTCTGCTCTCCTTTTCAATTAGTGTCCTGGTCTTTCCTAGTTTTTCTTCTTGTACAAAACTTTTTTCTTCATTATTGTAACGTCTAGAGGTTTAGCTCAGTAAAAGAAATCTTCGCCCTCAAAAGAGAGAAGGTGACATGATCTACAAAGGACAAATCTTAAAAACTCTAACCCCATGTAAAAAAAATAAAAAAATAAAGAATTCCTATTGTAGTTTTAGAAATTAATTACAATATAGCATAATAGAATATTTAAATCCTTTAATGATAAAAAATATGATTTCTACTTTCATCGTCAGGCTAAATAATTTTTTGGCTAGTACGGTATGTCAAGAATTGAATGTGAGTCAAGGAGGCCGTAGCCCAGTGGGGCAAGCCTCTACCCGTGACCGAGAGGTTCGGGTTCGACACCCTCTCCATACATGGGATAATAAATTTCTCATCTTCAAGTAAGGCAGAATTAAGGCTGCCGACCAAAAAAAAAACAATTGAATGTGAAGGCGGTGATGGAGACTCGGTGTTGTTTGGTATCCGTTTTTTATTTTACAATCTAAAAATAAAAATTTCTCTTACATTCATAATTTATTGTAATCATGAATTTGTCGAAAATTTGATAAGTTTCTACATATGATATAAAATATGTATTCAAATGAAACAAAAACATAACAAATACCAAAAATCCTCCAAGAACCCCATCCTACATATATATTTTTCCCTTATGCCGTTAAAGAGCTACTTGGTGCCCTCCCCCTTTCTCGTTAGCCCCTTGTGCCCTACATAACCCTACATAAAGAAGAAGAGATTTCACCATCCATATCGTATTACATGTTCTCGATCCTCATTCTCAAGCAAATAAAAGTAAAAAAATAAATACACAACAAAAAAGAGCAAGAAAATATTTACATATAAAAAAAAGGAGCAAGAAAAGAATTGAATCAAGTCTCAAGATTTTCTCTTACCCATGTTTATTAGGCTGGCAAGCTCGCTGCCTTCAATCAACAAAAATCCGTTCTGGAAATTGAGACACATATTATCTTATCTTGATACTTGAAGAAGAATTTGTCTCTTAAATAAAATTATTAGATATTTATTTATAAACACAAAAATTAATATTTCTAGTGAAGACATGAATTGCATTATTAAAAAAAAAAAATCTTACCCTTGGAAACCAAGAAGACCATGACACGTTTGATCATGAATTGCATTAATGCTTGTTGTGTTTTGAAGATGATGTTTTTCATTCTTGGAATATAGAGTGTTAGGAGTTTGGAAAGAGATTCAAAAAAATGACAGCAAATTTAGTACTACTCGGTAAAAGGATGTCAGAAAATTTAGTACTACTAGATATATAGGTAGAGTATGTATAGTATGTGAAATATATATATATATATATATATATATATATATATATATATATATATATATATGACAAAATAATCGAAATATATAAAAGGGTATGCTTGTCTTTTTAAAGTTTCAATTTGAATTTTTATCCATTTTAGACAATTATTTTTAGCCCAAAAGCATTTTCCTTGTATTAAATATAGTCTTTATTAGATTAATGAGACAATGATAAGTTTGATACTTAAGAAAAAAATGTAGTTATAATTAAGAAAATTGTCAAATACTTTATAACATTTTAAAACATTATGAAAGTCAATAGGAAAACATAAATGAATGATAAATGTATGCTATTTGTAAAAATATCTTCCACCTTAATCCATTGTGTCTAAATCTCACCTATAAATAGTAGTGTTCCATTCCCAAATTTTCATTCCCAAATCCCACGCAGCAGGCATTTCTTAGTTCTGGTTTCTTTTTAGTTTTCTCTCTTTGAGTTTTGTTTTTTAATAATGTTGGGATTGTTTTGAATATTATGGATTAATTTAAAACGTAGTAGATAATTTTAGTATAAGGTTTATTCATTAAACAATAATTGTGATGCTTTTAATTTTTATAGTTTTCGTAAAATGATTAAGTGGATCTATACTAATAAATGTATAGTATAAACTTTATTTTGAAAATTGATTTTAAATTTATTAAATTTATACCTAACTTTTACTTGTAAAAATTGAATTTTTATTGGTTAGTTACGAGAGTCACGCGGATACCTTACCCATCCACAGTGAACCTAACGGAGGGGTTGCAATCACAAGTGTTATCAGGGCCATATATTCGATATTAGGTCTGAATTAGTAGATTCTAGACGATTTTTAGATGCTTATGGGCTAACTTCTAATTTTTTAATATCTTGATTATTTGATTAGTGAGGGTGACCATAAAACTTAATTTGTAGGTTACCAGCATGGTGGATCGTGGAGCAGAGCCCAATTCGGAGCGTAGGTGGGTTATAGATCTGCACATTCTTCGTCCTACTCTCTTAGGGGGTTGGATATTGGGATGGTTCCAGTACCAGTAGTAGACCTATCTGATAGTGAGACGGTTGATGATTCTTCAGTACCATTCTTCGTCTAGTCACATTCCTTGTTCACCTTGTTCACAATGGTACTGAAGAATCGTCAACCGTCTAACTATCAGATAGGTCTACTATTGGTACTGGAGCCATCTCAATATCCAACACCCTAAGAGAGTAGGACGAAAAATGTGCAGATCCAGGCGACTCGTCAACAATAGTCCCTGCGTGTATAACCCACCTACGCTCCGAATTAGGCTCTGCTCCACGATCCGCCATGCTGTTAAGCTACAAATTTAGTTTTATGGTCAACCTCACTAATCAAATAATCAAGATATTAAAAAATTAGAAGTTAGCCCATAAGCCTCTAAAAATCGTCTAGAATCTACTAATTCAGACATAATATCGAAAAATATGGCCCTGATAACACGTGATTCCCAACCCCTCCGTTAGGTTCACTATGGATGGGTAAGGTACCCGCGTGACTCTCGCCACTAACCAACAAAAAATCAATTTTTACAAGTAAAAGTTGGGTATAAATTTACTAAATTTAAAATCAATTTCCAAAATAAAGTTTATACTATACATTTATTAGTATAGATCCACTTAATCATTTTACGAAAACTATAAAAATTAAAAGCATCACAATTATTGTTTAATGAATAAACCTTATACTAAAATTATCTATTACATTTTAAATTAATCCATAATATTCAAAACAATTTCTACATTATTAAAAAACAATACTCAAAGAGAGAAAACTAAAAAGAAACCAGAACTAAGAAATGCCTACTGCGTGGGATTTGGGAATGGAACACTACTATTTATAGGTAAGATTTAAACACAATGGATTAAGGTGGAAGAGATTTTTACAAATGGCATACATTTATCATTCATTCATGTTTTCCTATTGACTTTCATAATGTTTTAAAATATTTGACAATTTTCTTAATTATAACTATATTTTTTTCTTAAGTATCAAACTTATCATTGTGTCATTAATCTAATAAATACTATATTTAATACAAGGAAAGTGCTTTTGGGCTAAAAATAATTGTCTAAAATGGATAAAAATTCAAATTGAAACTTTAGAGAAAACTAAAAAGAAACCAGAACTAAGAAATGCCTACTGCGTGGGATTTGGGAATGGAACACTACTATTTATAGGTGAGATTTAGACACAATGGATTAAGGTGGAAGAGATTTTTACAAATGGCATACATTTATCATTCATTCATGTTTTCCTATTGACTTTCATAATGTTTTAAAATGTTTTAAAATATTTGACAATTTTCTTAATTATAACTATATTTTTTTCTTAAGTATCAAACTTATCATTGTGTCATTAATCTAATAAAGACTATATTTAATACAAGGAAAATTCTTTTGGGCTAAAAATAATTGTCTAAAATGGATAAAAATTCAAATTGAAACTTTAAAAAGACAAGCATACCCTTTTATATATTTCAATTATTTTGTCATATATTCTATTTTTTTATGTGTATATATATATATATATATATATATATATATATATATTTCACATATTATACATACTCTACCTATATATCTAGTAGTACTAAATTTTCTGACATCCTTTTACCGAGTAGTACTAAATTTGCTGTCATTTTTTCGAATCTCTTTCCAAAATCCTAACAATCTATATTCCAAGAATGAAAAACATCATCTTCAAAACACAACAAGCATTAATGCAATTCATGATCAAACGTGTCATGGTCTTCTTGGTTTCCATAGGTAAGAATTTTTTTTTAATAATGCAATTCATGTCTTCATTGGAAATATTAATTTTTGTGTTTATAAATAAATATCTAATAATTTTGTTTAAGAGACAAATTCTTCTTCAAGTATCAAGATAAGATAATATGTGTCTCAATTTCCAAAACGGATTTTTGTTGATTGGAGGCAACGAGCTTGCCAGCCTAACAAACATTGGTAAGAGAAAATCTTGAGACTTGATTCAATTATTTTCTTGCTCCCTTTTTTTTATATGTAAATATTTTCTTGCTCTTTTTTGTTGTGTATTTATTTTCTTACTTTTATTTGCTAGAGAATGAGGATCGAGAACATGTAATACGATATGGAGGGTGAAATTTCTTCTTCTTTATGTAGGGTTATGTAGGGCACAAGGGGCTAACGAGAAAGGGGGAGGGCACCAAGTAGCTCTTTAACGGCATAAGGGAAAAAAAATATGTAGCATAGGGTTCTTTGAGGATCTTTGGTATTTGTTATGTTTTGTTTCATTTGAATACATATTTTATATCATCTGTAGAAACTTATCAAATTTTCGACAAATTCATGATTACAATATATATATATATATATATATATATATATATATATATATATATATATATGAAAATAAAATAAAAATATTAAAGAACTCCAAGGTTTTTTTTGAATCCTCTCATTACGAGAATTTTTTAAAGAGCTAAATAATTCATTCCCTTAGAAGAGCTCAAGGTTGATAAGTAAATTTTATCAAGATAGATAAACACATAATTCCAATCCTTCCACACGAAACCCCTTTTTCCAATTATCATCAAGCACCCGTAAAAACCATTGAATCATGGTCTGAATTGCATGGTAAAGAGACATCGGTAAGAGAAAACAAGACATAAACGCATGTAAGAATGGACTGCATTACTGATTTATTGAGTACTTTAAATTTATCTGCGTCAATAATTTAACTTTCTAACTATTGAATGTAAGAGAAAATTTTATTTTTAGATTGTAAAATAAAAAATGGATACCAAACAACACCGAGTCTCCATCACCGCCTTCACATTCAATTGTTTTTTTTTGGTCAGCAACCTTAATTCTGCCTTACTTGAAGAGGAGAATTTTATTATCCCATGTATGGAGAGGGTGTCGAACCCGGAACCTCTCGGTCATGGGTAGAGACTTGCTCCACTGGGTTACGGCCTCCTTGACTCACATTCAATTCTTGACATACCGTACTAGCCAAAAAATTATTTAGCCTGACGATGAAAGTAGAAATCATATTTTTCATCATTAAAGGATTTAAATATTCTATTATGCTATATTGTAATTAATTTCTAAAACTACAATAGGAATTCTTTATTTTTTTATTTTTTTACATAGGGTTAGAGTTTTTAAGATTTGTCCTTTGTAGATCATGTCACCTTCTCCCTTTTGAGGGCGAAGATTTCTTTTACTAGCTAAACCTCTAGACGTTACAATAATGAAGAAAAAAGTTTTGTACAAGAAGAAAAATTAGGAAAGACCATGACACTAATTGAAAAGGAGAGCAGAAAGACGAAGGATAGGGCAGGCAACGCATGTAAGTTGGAGAAATCCATAAGCTGGTGATGATGGGAAGGTTGAATGGTCTACGAAAATTGAAAAAAGACTTGCACTTGAACAAAAACACTTGCAAGCACTTTATACAAAGATTGTAAGTACTGGAAAGATTTATACCCGGCCAATGGCTTTACTATTAAATGCACAGAAATTAACCAATGAATATTCACTAGATACTAATTCAAATAACTTATATAAGCAAGATTCAATTTTTATTGCTAATATGGGCTTTTGAACATCAAAATATAAAAATTGTACATTCAAATTCAAATAAAGTGAGTAATAAATCGCATTATTAAGTCTTTGTTTATGTCCGTCCGATCAACCTAAATTCTTCAGGCCATGGTAAGATTCAACACCTCATAGAATTTGAATCCATGGGTGTTACCATTCTCCTGGTTAAAACTTTACCCCTTAATGTATTTCATTCTATCTATATCTACTACATATTATATGTTCGTATGCATGATTAAATAAATATTATAGTCTTTTACACACTTAAGTTTGTTAAAATTTTAACCAAATTGGTAAGATATAATGGTGTTATTTTTATGATTCACGAACTAAAAAATCTAATTTCAAATCGAAAAGTGATTCAAAATGGGTACACTAAAAAATGCTCACGGGACAAGGATTTACAAACACAAAACTATAACTATAAAAAAAAATGGAAAAAACTTATCAAAATCTTCATATTCTTCAACACAAAATTATTAATTTTAATCTCATATTTTTTTAATCGAGACAGGAATCCTCAAACAAGAAATTAATTCAAATATACTTTCCAAACACAATTTCTTTTTAAAGAAAAAAAATAAGAGCTAAAAAATCATTTATTTGGTGCTCTCAGAAAAAATAATGTGAAGCACATGCAAGATTCATGTAAAAGCTGACAACATATTGGCTTCCTCACAAGTTTGTGGAAGAATAAGTTCCACAAACTATTGGCTTAAAAACTCAGAAACCATGCTCCCGAGAGAGTATATTTGTTTTAAGTATTAGTAATATAAATTGTTAGTTTTAATGTTTTATTATGTACTTTTTTATTTCGGTAATTTTTTTAAAAAAAATTGTTGTATTTTATTTTCATTGTTTATCTTTCCTATTGTTTAGATATTATCAATCAAATTTATTTTTCGTGTTAATAAATTTTATTTCTCAGATAAATAAATTTATTTACTATGTGAAAAATACATTTTAAACCCCAAAACTATTCACAATTATATCTTTACCACCCCCCCCAAAAAAAAATTAAACAAAATAATTTGGGGTGTTCATGGTTCGAGTTGGTTCGGTTTTACATTTTTTAAACCAAACCGAAATATTCGGTTTGAAAATTTTGAAACCAATCCAAACCATTCAAAATCTTAAACCGATGCATACGGTTTGGTGTGGTTTGGTTTGGTTGTTCGGTTTATGTAAGATACAAAATATATTGATTATAAATTAAAAATAAAATATATATTTTTTGTATAATTACTTAGCTACTAAAAATATAAAGAAATAAGACTATTGTTTTCACAAGTTAAACATTACACAATAAAAAACAAAATAATGAAACATAAATTATTGATTCTTAAACTTCAATCTAAAGTAAAAAAAAAAAAATATATATATATATATATATATATATAATTATCTAACTACTAAGAATATAAAGAAATGTGTCAATTGTTTTCACAAGTTAAACATAATAACAACAAATAAATGAAACATAAATTCTTGATCTTGTCATTATTAGTTCCAAAGTAAAATAAAAAATTTATGTAAATCTAAAACCACACACAACATATGATTTTTCAATCTCTTACTATAGCACTTTAAGAGTTTGTTTGTCAGGGTATAAATAAGAAATTCGATATATTTTATTACAAAAGAGTTCATTAATGTGTGTGTGTGTGTGTGTGTGTGTGTGTATATATATATATATATATAATTTAATTAAAATTATTTACTTAGATTATTCTATCGATTTCAATTATTATTGCAAAAACTGCAGCCTTTTTATGTGATTAAGACATATCAGTCGTAGGTTAGTGGCTCCAGTGCGGAATATGATGAATTATATACGTGCGGAACTTTTCTTTTTGTTGGATTAAAATTTTGACAGTTAAAAATTAATTTAAAACGAAAATATGTTCTATATCTCAAAACACACGTCATGCTTTCAAGGCATAAAACAACTGTTCTAAAGCGTTCTATAAAGACTAAAAAAAACTGTTTCGCATAGGATTCGGATTGACATTAATGTGTCACGCCTACTTTTGTGGGAGCAGGTTCATATGGTAATCCGTGGTGCGGCGTAATAGAGAATTATTAACAAAGTTAACTAGGATGTTGTATTTGTTGGCTAAAAATTCTTTATCCCCAACTTATTTATTCATACATGTATTATTAATAAGAAATTGACATGTACCTATATTTTAATTAAGAAATCTATAACCTAAAACAAATAGTGGAACCCGTAATAAAAAATATTTTCTCTATCCACGTGGCGAATTTTAAGTGGTGGGTACAGACAATTTTTTGCCCTATTTGCTCACCAAATTTTTTATTCAAGATCGAGTGCAGAATGAGTGTTTTATTTGCACATATAAAAAATAATTGTAACTATTAAATAAATAAATAAAAAATTTAATGTTTTCTCAGATGGACAATTATTCTTCACTAAAAACCGCTACTCTTCATAAGTATTCGAAAGAATAGATGTTCATTCTCTTCTTAATTGTTAAATAAAATTTTATGACCAAATTTGTATCATGCATGTATGAAAAAATTAAATTTTAAATCAAATTCAAACTGTGTTTACTTTGATGAAATCTAGGTTCCTTTTCATAAATAAATAATATTTATGATTTTCATAAATAATTCTAGGTTCCTTGATGTGATTTTTTTTATAATTTCTTCTTTATTTCATAATAAATAAATACAAATCATATTCTTCTAAGACATTTTATTGTTTAGCATTTGCTTTGTGATCAAAATCTTCACATTCTTCAACACAAAACTATTAATTTTAATCTCATATATTTTTTAATCGAGACCGAAATTCTCAAACAAGAAATTAATTCAAATATACTTTCCAAACACAATTTCTATTTAAAGAAAAAAAAAGAAAAAGCTAAAAAATCATTTATTTGGCTTTCAAAATAGTGGTGTGAAAGATGAATTTCACCAGTTAAATCGAATTATATCACAGATATAATATTGAGTTTGATTTCAAAATAAAATGCAGTATGTTCCTTAAGGTAGAAGAAAATAATTAAACCAAAAATATAGATAGTAAAAAAACTAGGTGTTTCTCAACGGGAAAGAATAACAGGGGTTGCCACTAAAAAAGAGGAGAAGAGAAAAATAATAAGAAAATTATATTTTTATTTGGTTTTTATTTTCTTGATTTTCCAAGAATACCCTCCAATAGGGACCATGTGACATGCACATGACAATCAACCGTTAGAGTTAACGGTCAAATTTAACATAATACTACATTGATTTCCCAAGACAAAAAAGATAAAGCGTCATTCTACTTATATATGAAATTAAAAAAAGAAAAGCCTGCCTAGCGCCCCGTCCCTCCCGTGTCAAATTCCCAACGACGAAGATAACAAGCGAGCGTGCAGTTAGGCTAAGCTAGAATCCCTAATGCATGTTCGTGTGCCTTTCCAGAGAGTCCTTAGGCCCCAGCCTTGTAGATGAACTAATTCCTTTGCTTTTATCCCCCAAAGATTCTACTACGATATGTATACCTTAAGAAAGATGATGGCCAAGTAATTACACTATTTCCCCCCACAATTATGCCCGCCTAACGAGCAGTGGAATTAGGAGGATCAATACCCTTCTCCAGATAATACGCTTGCTCTACTACCGTCATGCGATCCTGAAACATACTCCATTCTCTTCAACATAATTTGTTATAATTTCCTAAGTTATTCAACATCTTTCCGCTTAATATTTAATTATAAAACATGCTAATATAAGAAATTGAAGGTATTGTTTCTATTGTAGTGTATTCAATTTTGTTGTATGTTTGTGTCTCTTATTATAGAATTGCTTTTTATCTCAATTTTTTAGGCAATAATGGATATTTCAGCAACTCCACTACCGGATGTACATATGCGTACTATTACTATTGAAGGAAATACATCCGTTTGGGATAACAACACTATTTTGCCTGCCGATCTTGTGTTTGAGAATTTTCACTTTTATTTTGAATTTTGTTGTTGAATGAGGCAATAGTGGTCTTGAGCCAACGCTTTAAGTTTCGCATATACAAAATAAATCTGATCTTGTGCATATTAACTTATTTACGCCGAACATGATTGCACAGACAAACCTGAGGCCATTTGTTATGGTAAATTCAATTTTCATATGTCAGTGTAATTGTTCATCATTTTTATTTCTTTTTTTCTTCTTCCTTGAATCTGTCCATAAAATTAAAGGGTCCTTCTACAAAAGCATTACACATAATACTACATTGATTTCCCAAGACAAAAAAGATGTAGATGAACTAATTCCTTTGCTTTTATCCCCCCAAAGATTCTACTACGATATGTATACCTTAAGAAAGATGATGGCCAAGTAATTACACCATTTCCCCCCACAATTATGCCCGCCTAACGAGCAGTGGAATTAGGAGGATCAATACCCTTCTCCAGATAATACGCTTGCTCTGCTACAGTCATGTGATCCTGAAACATACTCCATCCTCTTCAACATAATTTGTTATCATTTCCTAAGTTATTCAACGTATTTCCGCTTAATATTTAATTATAAAACATGCTAATCTAAGAAATTGAAGGTATTGTTTCTATTTTAGTGTATTCAATTTTTTGTATGTGTGTGTCTCTTATTATATAATTGCTTTTTATCTCAAGTTTTTAGGCAATAATGGATATTTCAGCAACTCCACTACCGGATGTACATATGCGTACTATTACTATTGAAGAAAATACATCCGTTTGGGATAAGCAACCATGTCTGCATTGGGAGGAAAGGATTCTGCGTATATGAGAATGAATCCATTATATGGACTTGGAGATTCTGCATTGGGAGGTTAGGTGATGAAGAACCGCAAGGTTCGACTTAAGTTTGAGCCCGATCTTTCTTCAATTCTCGAACTAGTTTCTAAGGGAATTTAATCAACGCAACACTAAGGATGGCTAATTAACAATGGAGGCTGAAACACCACAACAAGAGAAAAACTATTCTTGTTGATACAGTAACTCAAAGAATGAATGAATTCTACATAGAAGTTCAAACACGAGAAGCTAAGGAATAACCTTACCAAAATATCAATATATCTAACGTAACCATTAAAGATGGCCGAAATCTCCCTTAAGTAGGTTGAGATTTCGGTTACAACCATAAAGAGAAACAAGAGTCCTTAAAGGATTAGGACTCTTGCAAACAAATAAGAGTCCTTGAAGAATTAGGACTCTTGAATAACAACTTGCTATCAAGTAACTACCTAAACAATAAAGTGGCGGCTAGAATCAAACTAACTACCAAATCTATGAAGAGTCCTAGTTGCATTAGGACTCTTTATTAACAAACTAACTAACACATGGACAACATGTCCTTTATTATAGCAACTACTTGCTATACACGAAATTAAAGTAATTAAATATGCTGAAAATAATTAAAGTTTAGTATAGACTTTAATTGTACACAAAGAGTCTAAAATGCCCTTTTAAATTCTTCCCAATTTTGGACAGCTTGTTGGGCCAACTTGCACGACGATTTCGGATGTCAAGAAGGCAGAATCTGATATCGGGTTCTTCATGAAAGTTGTAGATATGCCTCTTATATTTAATATGCAACTGGAATCAGCTCAATTGGATAAACGGATAGAAAGTTATGACCATTCTGCCAAACTGTTATAAAGCTGTCCAATGCCTTATCATCTTGTATGATTACTAAAATACCCTTCTTAGCCTCTTTGCTTGATAGGGCCTAATTGTACACTTGTGAACTTGAGAGGCTTCCTCGTATAACATTCCTAGATGTAACTTAGCATCCTCTTTATACTTTAGAACTCGGGTCAATGATGTAGATAGTTGCTTCACGTCCCTTGTTCTAAGTCTCTTGCTTAGTCGATGTATGTGCTCCTTTGACTTGGGCAGCCTCGAGGTTGGTACCGTATCATTAGGGTTTCGGGGTTTGGGGTTTGGGTTTTGGGTTTTTGGGTTGGGGGATGAGGGTTCGGGGTCCGGGGGTCGGGGTTGATGGTTGAGGGCGGAACATTTTCAAAAAATGACGAATTATTTTTAATCTCATGTTTGTACTCAAAAGCACTGGAGCCGTCGTCCATTAATGTGGTCCAAATGCCCACATTAGTCTTCCCGATTCCAAATATGCATGCTTCTTCTTATGAGTTTATGAGAGAGAGGGAAAAAGTTTTGGGAATAACCTAATATAAAAACAAAAGCTTTCTCTATTATTCAGAGCAAAAAAAAAGTAACTTTGAAAGATTTGTTTTCATTTTCTGGGCTGTAAATTGAGTAAATAAGGGTTCTTGAAAATAAAAATAAAAAGAAGCAAAATTGAGGTTATTTTGAAGATGTTGGTGGATGAAATTAGAAGGATTCTTGAAGGTGAAGAGAGTAATTATGATAATTTCACAGTTAGTATGAGAGTTGTTGTTGATGACGACCCAATGTTTTTTAAAATTTGGGAAGGTCTTCTAAAAAAATGTCAATATCAAGTATAGTTTTTTCATTGTATTTATCTATCTTGATTTATTTTAGAAAATAAATCAAGATAGAAACTTTTATCATTAACAGAAAGTAAGAAAACTAAAAAAACATTCTTACTTTCTGTTAATGATAAAAGTTTCAATCTTGATTTATTTTCTCGATATGCTTAGATTTTGGTATGGGAGAGTTACGTATCGAGAAAATAAATCAAGATTGAAACTTTTATCATTAACAGAAAGTAAGAAAACTAAAAAAACAAAGAAAAAACTATACCTTGATATTTACATTTTCTTAGAAACCTTCCAAAATCTTCAAAAAAAACTGGGTCGTCATCAACAACAAGAACCCTCATACCAACTGGGAAATTATCATAATTACTCTCTTCACCTTCAAGAATCCTTCTAATTTTCTCCATCACCATCTTCAAAATAACCCCAGTTTTGCTTTTTTTCTTTGTTTCTTTTCAAGAACCTCTTTTTACTCAATTTACAGCCCAAAAAATGAAAACAAATCTTTCAAAGTTACTTTTTTTTTTGCTCTGAATATTTCCCTCTCTCTCATAAACTCATAAGAAGCATGCAAATTTGGAAGCGGGAAGACTAATGTGGGCATTTGGACCACATTAATGGACGACAACTCCAGTGCCTTTGAGTACAAACATGAGATCAAAAGTACAAACATAGAAGCACAACGGCCCAAATTCATTCCACACTTGAGTACAAACATTTTTTTAAATGTTCCCCCTGGCTTCGCCACTGTCCACAGTGAAGAATTAAATGCATTCCACACTGGATCTGGACGGTTGCAAATGTGCAAAATAGATCACAATGGAAGCAGATCAGACAGAAATGGAGTGGCCTACAAATTTCCAACTCATTAATAGCTATTTTCAATGAATAATTATTCTACAATTTTTTTTTGGAAAAAACTTAGACCCCACCGCAAATCCGCCACTGATAGGAGTATAAATGAGACATTCAATTTTGAACATCAAAAAATAAAAATTGTACATTCAAATCCAAATAAAGTGAGTAATAAATCGCATTATTAAGTCTTTGTTTATGTCCGTCCGATCAACCCAAATTCATCAGGCCATGGTAAGATTCAACACCTCACAGAATTTGAATCCATGGGTGTTACCATTCTCCGGGTTAAAATTTTATCCCTTAATGTATTCCATTTTATCTATATCTACTACATATTATATGTTCGTATGCATGATTAAATATTATAGTCTCTTACACACTTAAGTTTGTTAAAATTTTAACCAAATTGGTAAAATATAATGGTGTTATTTTTATGATTCACGAAATAAAAAATCTAATTTCAAATCGAAAAGTGATTCAAAATGGGTACACTAAAAAATGATCACGGGACAAGGAGTTACAAACACAAAACTATAATTATAAAAAATAAAAATAAAAATTGGAAAAAACTTATCAAAATCTTCACATTCTTCAACACAAAATTATTAATTTTAATCTCATATTTTTTTTAATCGAGACAGATATTCTCAAACAAGAAATTAATTCAAATATACTTTCCAAACACAATTTATTTTTAAAGAAAAAAAAATAAGAGCTAAAAAATCATTTATTTGGTGCTCTCAGAAAAAATAATGTGAAGCACATGCAAGATTCTTGTAAAAGCTGACAAGATATTGGCTTCCTCACAAGTTTGTGGAAGAATAAGTTCCACAAACTATTGGCTTAAAAACTCAGAAACCATGCTCCCGAGAGAGTATATTTGTTTTAAGTATTAGTAATATAAATTGTTAGTTTTAATGTTTTATTATGTATTCTTTTATTTCGGTAATTTTTTTTAAAAAAAATTGTTGTATTTTATTTTCTTTGTTTATCTTTTCCTATTGTTTAGATATTATCAATCAAATTTATTTTTCGTGTTAATAAATTTTATTTCTCAGATAATTAAATTTATTTACTAAGTGAAAAATACATTTTAAACCCCAAAACTATTCACAATTATATCTTTACCACCCCCCAAAAAAATTAAACTTTTTTTTAAACAAAATAATTTGGGGTGTTCATGGTTCGAGTTGGTTCGGTTTTACACATTTTTTAAACCAAACCGAAATATTCGGTTTGAAAATTTTGAAACCAATCCAAACCATTCAAAATTTCAAACCGATGCATTCGGTTTGGTGTGGTTTGGTTTGGTTGTTCGGTTTCTGTAAGATACAAAATATATTGATTATAAATTAAAAATAAAATATATATATTTTGTATAATTACATAGCTACTAAAAATATAAAGAAATAAGACTGTTGTTTTCACAAGTTAAACATCACACAATCAAAAACAAAATAATAAAACATAAATTCTTGATTCTTAAACTTCAATACAAAGTAAAAATAAAATAATTTTTTTATATAATTGTCTAACTACTAAAATATAAAGAAATGTGTCAATTGTTTTCACAAGTTAAAAACAATAAAAAAAAAAAAAAAAAAATGAAACATAAATTCTTGATCTTGTCATTATTAGTTCCAAAGTAAAATAAAAAATTCATGCGAATCTAAAACCACACACAACATACTTTTCAATTTCTTACTTTAGCACTTTAAAAGTTTTTTGGTCAGGGTATAAATAATAAATTCAATATGTTTTATTACAAAAGAGTTCATTCAATATATATATATATATATATATATATATATATATATATATATATATATATATATATACTCAGTTTGGATTATAAAAAAATTAAATCAAATCGAAAGTTATATTTTAATTTAATCCAAATCGAAACTAGTCTAATGCGCCGCTTAAATCGAAATTTCAGTTTTGATTGGTTTGGTTTGGTTGACTTCATTTTTTCGATACCCAACAAATAGTTGTTTGAGTTATTAATATATGATAAGGACTTTAGGGTTTTCAATTCACAACTCTTTGAGGGATTAAGGTAGAAAAATAAATAATTATAGGGACTTTTGTGAGAACCTTTAGAAAAGAATTATATTATATACCTCACCAAACACGAGTTCGATACCCAACAATTAGTTTTTTGACTTATTAATATATGATAAGAACTTTAGGGTTTTCGATTCACAACTCTTGAGGGATTAAGAGTAGAAAAATAAACAATTATAGGGACTTTTGTGAGAACTCTTAGAAAAGAATTCTACTATATACTTCGCCAAACACGAGTTCGATACCCAACAATTAGTTTTTTGAGTTATTAATATAGGATAAGGACTTTAGAGTTTTCAATTCAACTCTTGAGGGATTAAGGGTAGAAAAATAAACAATTATAGGGACTTTTGTGAGAACTTTTAGAAAAGAATTCTACTATATACCTCGCCAAATAATTTTCAAAATTTTCAATTTTACCTAAAAGTATATTTCAACTTTTTATACCCATGATCAACGGTCAAATTATTGATTCTTAGTTAATGTTTTATTCTTAAACTCTTTAATTACATTTTGCAACTTCAATTAGAATAATTACTTAGATCATTCTCTAAATTTCAATCCTTGTTGTAAAGTTATATTTTTCATCTAAAATGACTAATTTAGGACTAATTGATCAGCTGAGACACGATCAACTGATTCTTAGTTAATATCTTTATTTTTAAACTCTATAACGATATTTTATAAATGGGAAATTAGCCTATTTAGTCCCCCAGTAATTTTCGTTTAGCCCGTATAATCCCCAATGTTTAATTTCAGCCTGTAAAGTCTCCCAAAATTTTTTGTTCAGCTTGTAAAGTCCCGCAGATATTTTTGTTCTCGGCTCCTATGCGGAACAGGAATTGTTCCGCACCCTAGTCGTCGGATGATAGTTTTGAACGGTACAGATTTGGAGAGAGAAAAGTTTTTTTTTAATTTTTTAAGTCCAGCCGCAACTTTTCTCTCTCCAAATCTGGGCCGTTCAAAATATTATCCGACGGCTGAGATTGTTCCGCACCGTGCGAAATTTTCCATGTTCTGCATAGGAGCCGAACTGTTGGTTGAGTTGTTTGGTTGACCTATGAAATTTTGTGCAGTTATCAAGTTTATGTTATTAATATTTATTCTTGAGATAAACTTTCATTAAAATATAGGCAGATTTGTGGATTTAGTCCCTATTCTCTAGCACCGTCAAACGGACTGATCCGGTTCAGTCCAATCCAGTCCGGTCTAAATCTGTAACGACTCACTCTAAACGGACTGGACCTGACTTAATTCATTTTTTGGCGGACCTTAAAATGGTAAGTCCATATTCAGTCCGCGGACTTTCTCAATTTTTTTGACAATTTTAGTGAAACTAGTAAATAAAAAATAGCTAGTATGTTGCATCTCAATAAACTACGGACCGACCTAAAGTCAATAATGAAAATTTCATCATATCAAGGTACAAGAAAGTAGCAACTCAATACTAGTCTACATCCCAATTAACTTCATCATCCAGGTAGCTAGTAAATGACAAACTCAATATACATACGATTAATTGATTTTATCGAAAATAGAGACTAAATCCAACAATTTCCTAAAATATATTGCACGACCAATTGGTGTATTTAGTCCTGAAACAAGTTTCGTTTGGCAGACAAGGTTCTTGATGATTGTTTGCAGCTTTGTAGGTCCCCATTCAAATTACGGGCCAGGGAATTGATCATTCAGTCATTTTTTTGGAAAATTTAACGTCCGTTAATAAAAGTTAGTCAAGTATATAGGGGTAAAATAGGAACTTCACATATTTGTTTATATAATTGATACCACGTTAACTCAATTGTAAAGATTCATAAATATAAATACCTAATTATAAAAATAAAAAATAAAACCCATCCCCTTCCCCTCCTTCTTCCCCGGCGTCGGCCCACCCATTCCCAACTTCTTCTTTTCCGGCGTCAGTCTAAACTCCCGCTTCTTCCCTAGCATTGACCCAACCTCTTCCCCCTCCTTCTTCTTCGACGTCAGACTAACCCATTCCCCCCGAAAATGTTTTTTGAGTTTAAAAAGTTGGATGAGCAATATTGTAGCCATGGATTGCTGCCCGATCTTCTCTGTTTCCATTGTATTATTTATTTGATGATGCTCTGAACTTTTGGCGCAATTTCCTTTTCAAGTTTGCCATCCAAATATAGAATAAAGAGGCAAAAAACAGGGCATTTACTGCTCAAGAAAATCTTTAAAGATTGAGTTGAGTTCATCAATGGAGAAGAAAAATTCTTGCCAATGTTTTGGTAAAACAACATGTGAAAATTGTGGAAGAGGGACGCCGGTTGAAGGTCGCCGGAGATTTCTTCAATGCGGTGGCGGCAAGGAGGTAGGAGGGAAATATGAGATTTAGGGTATTATATACAATTAGGTATTACTTTTAAATATCTTTATAATTAAGTCAATATGATATTAATTATCTAAAAAAACGTGAAGTTCCAATTTTGCCCCATCACTTAACTACTACTTGTTGACTAACATTCAAAATCTCTAAAAAAAAACGGAAGGACCAATTCCCTGGCCCGTAATTTGAATGAGGACCTACAAAGCTGCAAACAATCATCATGGACCTTGTCAGCCAAACGAAAAATTGTTTCAGGACTAAATATATACCAATTGGCCGTATATGCACCCTACATCTTTTCTTGTCTTTAGTCTACTTTATATACTCACAGTACTTCTTTTCTTTTAGGATAATTCTGATATGGACCAGATCCATTGGATCTTGTAGTCCATAACTGACCACATCATCACAAAGTTGTCTCTCTCCTCATTCTGTAGTGATGTGGTCAGTGCTGCACCGCAAGGTTCACATAAACTTTGTCCATATAAAAATTTTCCTTTCTTTTATAGATGAGCAGAGTCAACTTTTACTGTCATTCCTTTTTATTCAAACAAAAAGGACATAAAGTCATGTTTCTGTGTGAGTGAGCCGCCGAGCTCTTATTGATGAGCCAAAGCCGGAAAATAAATTGTGATTTTAAAAATGTTATTAAAATGGTTAGGATATTTTGGTAATGGAAAAGAAACTGATTCAGTATTATTTTGTTCTAAAACTTCTTTTAAAATATTTTATGAAAGCTAAAGGAAAATGTTCTCTTTTACTAGTCGAAGTGAAGTGATAATGGTTTTCTAAGTCTAACAAAGTTTTCGAAAATGGCTTGATTCCTGAAGGATTTAATTTTCTTACTAAGTTGAAAATTTATCCTATTCCATGTTTTTTTCTCTAGGTAAGGTTAACAGTGATGAGAATAAATTAGGAGAGTGGGAGGAAGTCCCGTTTTGGTGAAGCGTGTTGTCACGCCTCGGGCCCGGGTCTAAAAGTCCGGATCCGAAAACCTGACATGACCGTATTCCCAAAGTAAACTCCAAGAATACATGGTCCTTATATTCAGAGAATCTATATCACAACGGAATTAATTATTCATCAAAAATAATATCCATAAATCTTAGAAGACTTTTATTACAAACTAAATAAGGAAATATATTCTGAAGAGTATATCGCCTATAATATACCCCAAATTAGAGAAATAGAATGTAACTTCTAAAATATCTCTACTCCCAATCCTCTTCGTACGGACTATCGTACATCTCTGATTTGTCCACTGTAAAAAAAGCAACAGACAAGGAGTGAGTTACAACTCAGTAAGTATAGAAACACCTATCGGAAAAATCTGGTTACATATATATAGTTTTCGGAAAACGAACAGAATTTTACCGAAATATATTTTTAAACATTTACTTTTGACAAAAAAGTATTTTTAGAAACGTACAAAAATTCAGAAAGATTCTAGATACTTTAACAGAAACAGAACCTTTAACAGAAACATATTTTTAACATAAAAGAAACATTTAACAGAAATATAACCTTTAACAGAAACAGAACATACAGATGACAGAATTTCGGTTATTCACCTAAACGGGGACAGAAACTGTTGCCAGTTAGGTTGCTTCAGAATTTTGGTTATTCACCAAAATGGAGATAGAAACTGTTGCCAGTTGGATCAGTACAGAATTCCGGTTGTTCACCGAAATAGGGACATAAACTGTTTCCAGTTGGGTCGGCACTGAATTCCAGTTATTCACCGAAATGGGGACAGAAATTGATATATCAGTTGGATCAAAACAGATTGTACTTCTAAGTCAACCCGCAAAGTATCAAAAAGTAACAGAAATATTCAGAACAATGTTAAATAAACAAATGAAACATATTTTTCTTTTCTTAAAACTGACTATATATACTAAAGTTCCTTACCAAAGAAAGCATTTATTTTCTTCACCACAGTGTACGAAATTTTCATAACAATATTTAATAAAACAATTGTTTTTAGTTCTTCTTTTGTTTTTTTTTCTTCTTAAAAATAACAACTGGGGCATTATCCCAATGTCTTCCACCGTTTTATGAATTAAAGGATAAAAGTTTTGTGTCTGTTATGATTCAAGTTTATTGTAAAGTTATTTAGGTCGAGTAAATTCTTTTATGATGATGTAGAAATTTGTTTTCAAAAGAGTTTTCGGTTCGTTTAAAAGAATGATTATAGGTAAAGTTTTCAAAGTTCAAAGGTGGTTTTATGCCAATTATTATGTATCCAGAAAAGTAAAAGTATTGTTTTCAGTCTAAACGATATTTTGAGATGTCCAAAGTTCAAAGACGATTTCCTGTCAAAGGTTATGTTTTTGTAAAAGTACGAAAAGTGTTTTCAAATTGCTTGATTCCGAAAGAAGTTTATTTCTTACTGAGTTGGAAACTCACTCATTTCCATGTTTTTTCAGGTGAAGTTAGCAATGATGAGAATGATGTAGGAGAGTGGAAGAAGTTCACTTTTGGTGAAGAAAGTGATTCGTTTAAGGTTTCAGTTTAGTTATGAGAAACTATTTGTGTTATGTTTTGTTTCCGCTGCAAAAGATTTCGATGTAATGATTTATCTTAAGAGATTGTTAAGATGAATAAAGTTTCCTTTAAGGTTTTATGTTACTTGGAAATTTAAGCTTATGATGAATAAGAGACCTTGTGTTAATAGTATGGGATATTGACACTTTTGTATCTCGTCTCTTGGAAACGGGGCGTGAAAGAATTTTTGTCGGAAAAAACAAATAAACAAATAAGGCAAAGATGGAGATCGAACAGTTTCACTACAAACTTTTCCGTCGCTATAGTGAAATTAGCACCAAAACATGAGGTTAAATATTTTGCGTCGCTAAGTAAAATAGCAATCGATTTTCGACTTAATTGTTAGTGACCGATCATTTAGTCGCGAAAGGTGACTGAATAGCGACCGATCTTAAATTCGTGTTGGCTTTTGACTTTGAGTGTGTAACAATCGAATGTGGGCATAAAACGTCGTTTTGCACCACTTGATAAGTCTATAAAACGTCGTCGTTTCAGTAGGCATAAAACAACGTCGTTTTACCAGACAATCACTATTCAGCCGTTGAATACAAAACGACGTAGTTTAGCATTTGATGAGCCTATATTTTACCATTATTTTGGTTATTTTCATATTTGTTTTGAGCTTAATTGATAGAAAATAATATATTAAATTAGTCTTTATGAGTGAATATGCCTAAAAATGTTCTTATGAATTTAATTCACCAATTTTCTAATATTTTGATACATGTTAAGGGTATTTTGGACATGACAGGAAAATAAGAATTATATTTGGCATGTGCTAAAATGTCACGAGTCCAACTTGTAATAGAAGATTGCAAATTTGTTATTTACCAAAAGTTGAATTCGAAAAGGAATAGAATTTGGAGATTACTATAAATTCGAATTGGAATCCTAGAAGGAATCAAATATCAGAGGAGCCATGTGCCTAATAAGTTAGTTTCGAATAAATTTAATTTCCATTAATCACAAATAGCCGAAGCCATTACAATTAAAGGAAAATTTGAAAATACAGAAAGTAAAAGTTATACAATGATTTAAAAAATCACAATAACAGACAAAAGACACACCCAAAAAAACTTGGGTGGTTAGGAAAAACAACTAAAAAAAACTAGCCAACTAAACAAATACATAATCTTCTCCTTCAAAGCATCTTGATCGCAATCCTTGATCCATAGGGCAGGAGAATATCACTTTCAACATCTTCCTTAGGGGTCGACAATTTATAGGACCATGGGCGTATCAACCGTTCTACAAATTGCCTCGGGAAGATGTAAAAAGTTGATAAAGGGTCCAGATCTAGTCCGGGTTGAACAAATCCTCCTAGAAAAATAGAAAAAAAGTCTATATTGTGAAGATCTGAGACTCATCTAACCACTGTGTCTTGAATCTTGAAGAAAAAAAACTTTGAAAAAGGTTTTATATGATTCGTAGTACAAAATAGAGTAATATAAACGGAACAAAAGGACCAAGATTTGACCATTGGCCGGAGCCAATGGCCAAATCTGGCCACCAGCAGCAGGGGGAAGAGCAAGAGAAGAGAGAGAAAAGAGAGAAAAAAGGGAGAAAAAAGAAGAAGGGGGTTTGGCGATTGGAATTGTGGAGCCTAATAAGTTAGTTACCTAATAATGTTTTACTTCTATTCCTTTATGGAATCAAAGTCTTCCACTGCCTATATAATGGACCTGCAGCTAGCAGCAAAAAAGTATCATTGTACATACATTGTACATACCATTCATTCAATTCATCCCGAGGTACAACCATCCAAGGCCATTCTCGGCAACCCGTGGAGCAAGGGATCGAGGAGCTCCAAACTCGGGATCGTTTCGTCACCAGGCTACTTCTTTTATTTTTTTTATTTTTTTTTATTTTTAGCTAAAGTTCTTAAGACTAAGACCTTCTTTGAAGGTCGAAAATTTTATGTATATATTTGATTTCTATTAATTTATGTATCTCGACAATATGGTTAATTGTTATTATTTGTTTTTATTGCTTGCAATTTTCTGATCAACTATTGCATGAAAATAAATTACTTGTAGAGGCTGAGAAGTTCTATATTTAATTGGATCACGGATAATAACAACATGACGTAAAATTGACTACAGATATATTCGATTTTCTTGTGTGGTTTCTAGCGAGTAGGAAACAAAAACTAGGGAAAATACACGGAGTTTTATGCGGTTTTAGGTCTTAAAATTACGTAGAGATATGACTGATTTATTCTCTAAAGCTAGGACCTTTTCGCCAAGAGATTGGGTTAAGCTTATTTTCGGAATAGTGACTGACTATGTATTGGTTTGAGATGGTCAACGACACCAATATGGGCTACCATTTAGCGACTACACGTTTTTCAGCCTCCATTTGGACGGTATTCGATCCCTATTTTTGTGACTGAAATTTTTGGTCGCTATTTTCGGTAGCTAATTAAATAGTTGTTTTCTTGTAGTGTTTTGGTCTAGGAATCAGTAAATAAACATTTTGTCAGTATTGGTTCTTGGTATGAAAAAGTTGTGACACCCTACCCCTCGACACTCTTGTCTACCAAGTATTAACGTCCAGAATTATAACTATCATTGTAAACTTAAAACAAATATAACAAAAATAAATTCTTATAAGATACTAAGATAGAATAGATACATCAATGGTTCTTTGTAAGCTTAAGGAAGAAAATACGGAGGAATACATAAGTCATCTAAACAACTATCAGCTGAAATACTTGACCTAATCTCAATCTGAAAATAGGAAAAGTAAAATCACGTGAGCTTAGAAGAGCATAATGATTACCCATGTCACAAAATGTGAGTTTTATTTGTGAAAGGAAAAGATTTATATAAACTAAATAGTTATCAAGACTAAGAAGAGTGTTTTCCAAACTTATTTTCACGTGAACTTTCGTAGAAAAATCTTTTTGTTTGTCATTTATATCAAAACTAGATAAACAAGATAAATAAATTCAAATACATGATAGATTGAGTTAAATATTCCAAAGTAACAAAGCAGTTCATGTAACCGTTTTTTTGAAAGAAAATTAGTCGGGGGTACATTAGACGTTGTTTGGAAAACCCTGCCATACCTCATTCGGAAAACCCAACATAAACTGAAACGTACAACGAACGCGAGTTCGAAAGCTCATGTCATACCTAAAATGCTTCTGATTGCGCGCATGTCAACCTTATACTCTTATTATAAATGTGCACGTGAGCATCCTAGTCAGAAATCATCGCAAAAATGGTGGTTTGACATGAGTTTGCAAGACGAAAAAATATATAGGACATTCTATGAAAAACAATGATCATATAGTACCAGTCTTGCAACTCGAAAATACATATGAGACTAAAGTTATTCATAAAAAAACATATGAGACCAAAGTCACAAAAAAGATCATATATGACCAATATTATAACTCAAAAATACAAATGAAACTAAATTTGCATATTAATTTAACATCATTGATCCAAAGTGAATTTAGATTATTAGAAGATTCGGATTTAAAATATACGGTCGGATGTGAAATTTGGTTTGAACTTGAAAGTTTGGGTTCGGACCCGAGACCAAACCCGGGCTTATGCTTGTTTCCAGCAAAAAGTAGCGTACGACTACTTCCTGACGATTATCATTTTGCTCCTTCAATTTGCCTGAGAGGCTCGAACAAGCCGTAACCCCCCAATTCTCAGCCTTCACCGGCACCGTCGTTAACCGCCCCAACAAGCCCTAACCACCACTTATCAGCCACCGGAAGACCATCCTATTTCCCCACTGTGCAGAACCACTGTCGTTTACCGCATCTCTTGGCGAGCACTACCTAATTTGGAACCGGTTCATCGCTCTACCAGCGGTAATTATTTTTTTCAATTTAAAATTTTCAATCTTTATTTGGTTTTATAGTAAGTAAAAGTATCGAAAGAAGTAGTAAAAATCGTAGCTTTATTATAATATCAATGGATTGGGTTTGCTCACTTACGGTTGTTAGGGTTTTTTTCTTTCTTTCTTTTTTTATTATAATAAAAGAAAATTAGCAACCCCTCTCCGAAACAATTCTTTATTGGCAAGTTCTTGAATTTTATAGAGAATTTTTATTTTTATTTTTTGAAAAAATGAAATTTTGTATGCATTATTATAGAAATATTCTGATATGGACCAGGGCCAGGGGTAGGGCCCTGGTCCACTTGGTCCATAAAAGGTCACGTCGCCCTCCCTTAAATTTTTTTTTTCCTCAGTCACAATTAAATATAGTTCTGATATGGACACAGTTAAAAGTATAAAAATATCTCTCTCCTCATTTTATAGTAATGTGACAAATTTGTACATTTTTTATACTTTTAACTGTATCCATATCCGAACTATCTTTTTTGTATTTTAACTGTAACTGAGAATTTTTTTTTTTTTTTTTTAAGGGAGGGCGACGTGGCCTTTTGTGGACCAGGGCCCTACCCCTGGCCTGGTCCATATCAGATATTTCCATTATTATAACTAGCTAGTATTGTATATAGCTTGAATGGAATTGTTACTAGTCACATTTTATTTTTAGGAGGAAGTACAAAATGCCGGTATGTATCATCATACAGCAATTTTATGTATTTTGAACTTTTTCAAAGGCGAAAAGGTTATTCTCTTAAAAATGCCACATTGAGGCTTGCATTGCATTAGACAATTATATTCTTAGCAGATTGAGCATCAAAGGGATTTAACTGCTTCTCTCAAACTGGGCCGTATTGTTTTTGTAGATTTTGTTTCGTGCTCTCTACATGGGTAATGCAATAGAAATATCATCTTACTCTTAGGAAACACCCTTTATTTACTTCCCTTTAAACATGTTTACCTTTTATGGGAAGTGGGAAGAAAAGAAGATATTTTACTATTCATGAAAAATGTGCAACAAAGTAATTCAATATTTACACCCAAAGCTGCCAAACAATCTGTTTATAAATTTGTTGATGCACACCTTTCAAAGACACCGGATGCTATAACCTGAAGATATGGATGAAAATAACACTATTCAAATGACTCACTCGGCAAATTATAATCTTAGAAAATCACGATCTATAATATATGTAGCGTTTTATCTCTTAGGAGTAGCACCAGAAGCATTGCCTACCTTTCCCTTGACTTTGACGGGACTCTTTCAGTGATAGCTTGTTAATTACATAGGCCTAACTGTGTTTTAGTGGTCTTCAAATTTTAATCTTCTGTTTTTCCAGGTAGAGCTTTCCTGTTCCTTACCTTAGGATGTGTACAGGATTTTTATAGATGCTGATCGTGCTACAATTTTTTCGTAACTAGCCAGAGCATCTCTTTTGTGCCTCAATCACAAGAGGTGGCGATGGCTGGTTTCTTGCCTGGTGACTCCTCACAGCTTGGAGTATATGAAGCTGACTACACAGCTTCTCAGGACAAGCTAGAGGAAGGTGGCGGCAGATGGTATTTTTCTAGGAAGGAAATTGAGGAAAACTCCCCATCAAGACTAGACGGTATTGATTTGAAGAAAGAAACTTATCTACGGAAGTCATATTGCACATTCTTACAGGATTTGGGCATGAGGCTTAAAGTGTAAGCTGTTGTTTTTTTGTATCAGCTTTTCCAATGCTTACTGCTTCCTCTTTACTCTTAAGCACATGCTTAGATGATTATAAGACATATATGTCTCTGTATGATGACTTATTCAGTATATCCAGCTCCATATGAAAAGAGTTATAAAAATAAAGAATTCTTGGCAGCTCTCTTTCTTCGAACGAGGAAAGTTAGATTGTTTTTTCCTTCCTTTTTGTTTCTGGGCTCGGGACAAACTGGATTTGTTAAAAGATATTATGGAACATACAACAGATAATTTTATTGAAACAATACACACACACACCACCACATCATCTCTGCATGGGGGCTAGCAAGGAGCTTTTTTACAATTGATGCTCTTTTTTGCCATTGGCGTGTACAGTACACTTGCATGTGTCTGTATGTATTTTTTGATGAGCATTTATCGTCTAACCAGCTGCTCCCTAGACTTCATTTTGTGGCTTCTATTACCTGATCTGTTGGGGGTATGTCTTGCACCTTGAGGTAGACATTTATGTGATGATGGGGTTTTTATTTGCAGTCCTCAAGTAACAATTGCAACAGCGATAATATTTTGTCATCGCTTATTTCTCCGGCAGTCACATGCAAAGAATGACAGGAGGGTGAGTTTTCTATCTCTCTGCCACCATTTGTGTAGTTTATTATTTCGGCAATGTTCAGATAGCATAATCTTCGAACTGTTCATGTGATAAATGGTGGTTTTATTGATTACTTGGGTGCATATGTTTATTCTTAGAGTAATTTGCACTAAATGACCACTAACAATTATCACATTTCGGGGTTTGGCCATAAACAATTATTTTGACTACTTTTAGCCAAAAATATTTTATGGATCACACCTTTTGGCACATGCGACGGATTCCAGCTAAAAATGCCCCAAGTGCCCACCACGTGAGAGGCATTGCTGTCCTCTTTTCTTCTTTCTTATTTCTCAAAAATCCAAGACCACCACCGCCTCCCTTGACCTCTTCCATTCCATCTTTGGGGACCCGCCACCACCAAACTTCATCCTTCTTCCACCCGATTTAACACAATTACAAAATCAAACACCACCATAGCCTCCGTCACCATCCACCCCACAAAAATAAATGATTTGTTTTTAAATACAT
This sequence comes from Vinca minor, assembly GCA_026122235.1. Classification (NCBI taxonomy): domain Eukaryota; kingdom Viridiplantae; phylum Streptophyta; class Magnoliopsida; order Gentianales; family Apocynaceae; genus Vinca; species Vinca minor. Next base: position 5,395,557 of record JAOCZM010000284.1, on the reverse strand, counting down.
ATCCCAATATCTTGTGCTAAATACAACATCATAATCTGGTGGTTGTTAAGGGCGGCTGGTGTGGTGGTATGACATAAGAGAAGGGGAGCACCATCATCTCTTTGAACCACATCCCAAAACCAACTGAATTTGACCCATGCTCCCTTGCCTCCTCCATCTTTCCCCTTCTCCCTCACAGAAACAAGAAAAAGAAAAGAAAACAGAATCAGGCAGAAACAGAGGAAGCCGAAAACAAAGATGAGCCACCTTCACAGTTTTTTATTTTTTAATTTCCTAACCATCATTCAATCCTTTAACCATATAATTTACCCAATCAAATAGAAAACAACAATTTAAATATGAATTTCAAATAATATTAGAAAACTCAAATAAAATTAATAACTCTTACTTACCGAAAATTAAATTCTAGAACTTTGAAGACTATGTAAAAGTGAAGTATTTGATTTTTTTGGAATAAGATTGATGGAAGAATTGAGAGAAAGATGAAGGAGGAAGAAGAATCCGAGAGAGAAAGAAGGCAGAAGAAAAGTTATAGAAAAAAGAAATTTTTTGAAGAAGATGACGGGTTGAAGGGTGGGAAGCAGGAAGTGGAGCAAAATACCCCAAATTTTTGTTACAAGTGTTATTATGACTCACCCATATAGTACTATTTCCTATTTCCATCCCTCAACTCTTAAAGTTTATAATACAAGTCCTCATATTTCTTTGTTTATTTATTTATTATTATTATTTTTCTTCTAATAATATTATTATTATTATAAAAGCTTAAATGTGGTTCTCACAATTATCCTCCCCTAAAAGAAATTTCGTCCTCGAAATTAATTGTTAATACCTTGTTGTAATTCAGGGTACTTTTGTTGGATGTACTCTTCAGTTTCCCAAGTGGCTTCTTCAATTCCATGGTGCTTCCATAGGACTTTAACCATCGGTATCCTTTTATTTCTCAACTCCTTTACACTCCTCTCTAAAATCTTTATCGGATTCTCTTCATAAGTCAAGTTCTGGCGTAAGTGTAAAGATTCCTCATTAAGAACATGATCAGGTGCTGGATGATACTTCTTGAGTTGAGAAACATGGAACACGTCGTGCAATCCACCAAGTTCCACTGGTAATTCTAACTGGTATGCCACCTTTCCAACTTTCCGAATTATTTTAAAGGGTCCAATAAATCTTGGACTGAATTTTCCCCGTCGATTATGTTTAAACTTTTCCCTATGAGGCGTTAACTTTAAAAATACGGCATCGCCTTCCTCAAACTCAATATCCCGTCGGCGATTATCAGCATAACTTTTCTGACGACTTTGTGTTGCAAGTCGCAGAAGCACCCCCACAATCACTACACTCATTAGACGAGGAAAGCGCAAAGACAGATTGGCTTCACGAGCCCTTCCCGCGTGCCGAACCCGCGCATGGAAGGCCAACATCCTTTTGTCGCCCGTTTAAGCAGATATTAAGGATTCCAAGGGCCTGCTTTTTCGATCTGATCCATTACATTGTTCTTGAATAAGCTTAACCTTACCATTCATTTCCTCCATTTCAGGTAAAATATGTTCTTCTTTCAAGGTTTGTCGTTCCCCAACTTCTCCCCAGTATAATGGTGTCCTGCATTTCCGTCCATGTAATGCCTCATACGGTGGCATTCCGATTGAAGACTAATAACTATTATTATATGCGAATTCCGCAAATGCCACATTATCCACTGATACGCAAAATCTATACTAGCAAGTATACTAGGTCGATGTTGGAGTAGTCAAGGTCGATCCCACATAGAATAATGATTAATTAATTCCTAAGTAAATAATTCTACAATGATCAAAAGCAAGTAAAATAAATCCGATGGTTGATGATGATTTAATTAAACTAAATTAATTAACTAACATAAAACAAATAACTTAAACAAGAAGTTTGATAAGAGAAAGATCTAAGGCACATGAATTCACTAAATTAGTCAATATATTATCCTAACGATATGTTATTCTAAAGTGACTGATACGCAAAATCTATACTAGCAAGTATAATAGGTCGATTTTGGAGTAGTCAAGGTCGATCCCACATAGAATAATGATTAATTAATTCCTAAGTAAATAATTCTACAATGATCAAAAGCAAGTAAAATAAATCCGATGGTTGATGATGATTTAATTAAACTAAATTAATTAACTAACATAAAACAAATAACTTAAACAAGAAGTTTGATAAGAGAAAGATCTAAGACACATGAATTCACTAAATTAACCAATATATTATCCTAACGATATGTTATTCTAAAGTGAGTTTCATTAATCGATTGATTTCCAATTATATCTAATAACCTCTTTCAAGACTTATTAAACATATTCTCATGAATAAATCAACTATATTTCTATGTTGATTTTAACCCATAAAAACGCATTAAATATATGAAATCATAAAGATCGCACAAACCATACAAGTATATGTCTATCTTGCATGCAATTTATGTTCAGATTATTTAACCTAAGGGAAATCAGCCTATTTAGTCCTCCAGGAATTTTCGTTTAGCCTGTAAAGTCCCCAATGTTTAATTTCAGCTTGTAAAGTCCCCCAGGAATTTTCGGTCAGCCTAAAAAGTCCCTTACCTATTTAATTTCAGCCTGTAAAGTCCCTTATCTATTTACAGGTTGCATATAGAGGTTCCACCGCCTTTTCTGCGGCGGAATCAGGGCAACCCCAAATTCATATCATCCCCGTGCTTAATGAGCGGGGGAATAATGGTCAATTTCAATCTATAAAATTTACAAAATACAAAATTCTTGGGGGACTTTACAAGCTGAACGAAAATTCTTGGGGACTTTACAGGCTGACCTAAAATTCCTGGGGGACTTTACAGGCTAAACGAAAATTCTTGGGGCACTAACTAGGCTGAAATTAAACATTGGGGACTCTACAGGCTAATCGAAAATTCCTGGGGGACTAAACAGGCGAATTTCCCTTAACCTAATTAACAAGGTCAACTGTCGCAAATCTTCCAAGTTAATGTAAAGACAATTTGGGGGTAGCTAATCACACAAAAGCATTAAGAACAATAATAAGAAATTAATTCCACAACACTCATCGAATAACAAAATCACAAGAGTAATATATAAAATTAATCTAGCTACATCATGGCCTTAGAATAAATGTTTAGCTCATACTAGAGAAAAATTCAATAACAAATCAATACCTAAAATAATCTAATATTGACAGAATGAATTCCTAAGACCATTAAAGAGTATTTATAGAAATAGAAACCTGCTAGCTTAAGGTAACTGACAAAGATTAAAACTCTCCACACTCCTTTAAAGTAGTTGACATAAAATACAACTCTTCAAGATTATTTAAAGTAGTTGAAGTACACCATAACTCTTCTAGTCCGTAAATGTCATATCTTCAATTCCAGCAGTTTCTTTCTTATTCTGCAAGTCGGTTCACTTTTATCATTCAAAAGACTATTTTGCCCCTACAAATGCAAACACAAAGAAGTGAGGATTATACCATTCTAAGCTCAAAACTCGATATGTAAATACTTTTTGAAGCTCAAAATTACTATTAAAGTAGAAGAAAATATAGATAAATTTACGAGTTATCATCCACTCATTTATTTCCAATTTCCAATACACAGGCTCGCAACATATCTTCTAATATCTGAATGGTTCGTTATGATTGCCCATCAGTATGTGGGTGAGCTGCAGTACTAAAACTCAACGAAGTACCAAGAGCTTCTTGAAACTTGGGCCAAAACCGTGATGTGAATTTAGCATCTCTATCCGAAATAATGGTCAAAGGTACACCATGTAATCGTACAATCTCCTCGATGTAGAGTTGAACCAATTTATCTAATGAGTAGGTCATGCTCACCGGAATGAAATGTGCTGACTTAGTTAATCTGTCAACGACAACCCAAATTGCATCTTTATTACCTTTATATCGAGGTAGTCCACACACAAAGTCCATAGTCACCCATTCCCATTTCCACTTTGGAATCGGCAATGGCTGCAGTAATCCACCTGGTTTCTGATGTTCAGCTTTTACTCGTTGACACGTGAGACATTTGGATACATACTGAGCAATATCTCTCTTCATTCCATTCCACCAGTAAGTTTTCTTAAGGTCCTGATACATTTTGGTTCCACCAGGATGAATAGTATATCGACTTCGATGTGCCTCGTCCAGAATAATTTTTCTCAATTTCTCATCATCAGGAATGCAAATTCGATCTCGAAAACATATAATTCCATCACTTTCTCGCGAGTAGAATCCATGCATCCCTTCGTTTAATATATTTTCTTTGAATTGCTGAAATTGTTTTTCGTTCATTTGGGCTTCTCTTATACATTCCTGCAGATCAGGTGTGACCGTGATATTTGTAAACATAAGCCTTCCTTCTTTTACTGTTACATCTGCTCCAACCAACTCCTCTAATGGCTTTACCTCCAAATTTCTCAATTCAGCCATTCGTACATTTCGACTCAATGCATCAGCCACCATATTTGCCTTACCTGGATGATAATTTATAGGGCACTTATATTCTTCAAAAATTCCATCCATCTCCTTTGTCGCATATTAAGATCTTTCTGAGTAAACAAATATTTCAGACTCTTGTGGTCGGTGAAAATTCAAATGTAGCACCATACAGATAGTGTCTCCATTTCTTTAAAGCAAACACAATAGCAGCCAGTTCAAGATCATGGGTAGGGTAATTCTGCTCATGTGTTTCTAATTTCCTCGAAACATAAGCTACTACTCTCCTGTCTTGCATCAAAACACCATCTAAACCTTCTTTACACTTACGCCAGAACTTGACTTATGAAGAGAATCCGATAAAGATTTTAGAAAGGAGTGTAAAGGAGTTGAGAAATAAAAGGATACAAATGGTTAAAGTCCTATGGAAGCACCATGGAATTGAAGAAGCCACTTGGGAAACTGAAGAGTACATCCAACAAAAGTACCCTGAATTACAACAAGGTATTAACAATTAATTTCGAGGAAGAAATTTCTTTTAGGGGAGGATAATTGTGAGACCCACATTTAAGCTTTTATAATAATAATATTATTATTAGAAAAAAAAATAAATAAATAAACAAAGAAATATGAGGACTTGTATTATAAACTTTAAGAGTTGAGGGATGGAAATAGGAAATAGTACTATATGGGTGAGCCATAATAACACTTGTAACAAAAATTTGGGGTGTTTTGCTCCACCTCCTGCTTCCCACCCTTCAACCTGTCATCTTCAAAAAAAAATTTATTTTTTCTGTAACTTTTCTTCTGCCTTCTTTCTCTCTCGGATTCTTCTTCCTCCATCTTTTTCTCTCAATTCTTCCATCAATCTTATTCCATACTTCACTTTTACAAAATCTTCAAAGTTCTAGAATTTAATTTTCGGTAAGTAAGAGTTATTAATTTTATTTGAAATTCATATTTAAATTGTTGTTTTCTATTTGTTTGGGTAAATTATAAGGATTGAATGGTGGTTAGGAAATAAAAAAAAATTGTGAAGGTGGCTCATCTCTGTTTTCGGCTTCCTCTGTTTCTGCCTGATTCTGTTTTCTTTTCTTTTGCTTGTTTCTGTTTTCTTTTCTTTTTCGTGCATCTGTTCGTTGATTAGCATTTTTTTTGGAAAGAAGAATTTTAATAGGAATGTATTTCTGTTTCTGAATGTGAATTGTGGTTTTGGGCAGTTATCATTGATGGAACTTTTAGAGTTTGATTTGGATTTTAGAATAAAATGGTTGAAATTGCTTTTATGTATGTTCTGTATTGTGATTGGTAATACTGAAGCAAAGCGTTCTGGTGCAAAATTTAGGAGTGATCGATGTGATTCATGTTATATAAAGTTGCATTCTTATTCGTGTTGGAAATCTCGAGTAGAAGTTAAATATTCGAATCCCTTAGATTTCTTGTAGTTGAGGTTGCCAGAATCCCTACCATGTGTATTATGGTATATGTTTGTTTTTCCTAGGGCTTGCTCGGTAGAAGTTCTATTTTTCTACTTTTCTCTGCTTCTGAATTGGTAAAGGGTATAAATTGGTTTTTTTTTCCCCTAGGCTTTGCTTAGTGGAAGGGGTCTTGTAAACAAAACATTTTTAGCACCAAACCTTACAAGACACTTTAAGTATAAGGAAGAGTTAGGTTGTAACATTGATAGTAACAAGAATGGTTAAGGCCAAGGTGATAAATTCTTTACTGCTTGTAAACTAATGCTTATTATTATTTAGTCTCCAATAACTCTCGGAAAAAACGATGTTGAATATGTAGTATGGTTCTTGTTCTATGTATTGTTTTGGAAAGAACATAAAAAGGGAAATCTTATAGCTAAAGGTTAGATTATTGGTTCATGGTTGAGGATTATGTATTTATTAATTCCAAATTTTATATATATGCTGATTTTTTTTCATTTTAGACTTGGTTTTAGGGATGGTTAAGCTGTGTTGCTGGGAAAAATGATTGGAATTTCCTAATTAATGAATATATTGAAAGGAAAGAATATTTTCTTAGACCATAAGAATATGTTTCCATTTAGAGATTAGAATTTGAAACTTACATTGCCTTTTACTTTGAGGAGTAATGTTGATCATGTTGCCTATTCTATGAGAAAGGAATTGACCATGTTAACACATTGAGATGGTATATCATATGTTGAATTTTGTACGTCAATTGACTAGTTAATTGATTCACTAATTGTATGAGTACATAAGTGGGATTGTGTGTAAGATAGAATGATAGTGAAATGCTTGACATATTCGTTGGTCGACATCAAAGTAATTTTGTTTGGTGGATTTTATTCTGTGATAGGAGCCGGATCAGAATATCCCGATAATTCTTAAGGCGTTCGGAGTTTTAAACCTCGTAAGGTGAGTTCCTATTTTTTTTAAACTTTTTAATTTGGTATTTAGGAGCCTGTGAGTTCCTACTTCTCTTAAACTGTTTGAATTGGCATTTAGGAGCTTGTGAGTTCCAAATATATTTCTGTATTGAATTTAGAATTGCTTTCGTATGGCCATATACAGACATTGATCATTCTTGCATATTTTTATAAAGTTGCATACATTCTGTATAGGCCCAGGCCGGGTGTTGATTTAATATTGAGAAATATCATTACAAATAAAACCCCGAGCTGGCCAGTTGTTACTAATGGAATTAACGGATCTGGTTGCTATTCTGAAATACTCTAAAACACACAATTCTTGTGGGCCCCAAGGCTGTGGATGTCTTACGCCATTGTCGGGAAAGCAAGGGCTGACGACCTTTGGCGTATAGCTCTGCAGTACTAATTGAGGTTGGCCAATTCTGGGTTAGGAGGTTTAACTCGGGATGGTCAGATCTAGGTGAATACAGGTCAACCTTACCCTGTGATTCACCCGCTGGATTTCTGGTGGATAAGGTAGTAAATCGCGCGTATCTGGTGTTCGGTTGGTATATGGTTTTCTTGTACCTGGCTTTCTTAACATCTGGTTTTCTATTAGCTGAATCAATTACTATTATTTCATATACATAAAAGAGAGAAAATACATGATTTACAAACATTGCATGAGTATTTTGTATGTTAGAACTTTTACATTGCATATACACTTTTGCACACACCCAGGAATTCACTAAGCATTAGCTTACATATTTTCTTTCAAACTGCATCTTAAATGCAGGTATGGAGTGCACTAGAAAGCTCGAATGAAATTTGTTTTGTCGAACCTAGAGTACATGTTTTGATCCCTAGTGGTTATGGATTTGCCGTTTGTTTTGGTTTAATGTAAATTATGTATTTTGGTAGTTCTGCTGTCTTGTATCAACTATTACTGTTAAACAGGTTTTATTAAATATATTTTGAGGATGTATAGTTTATAGATGTGGATATTATGTTTATAAACGGTCTAGTCTTTTAAGCATTTTATACAGAAAAATTACTTTATGTTTACTGCCGAGAGGTAGGTAGATACCCTATTCAGCCCCAGTTGTACCTAGGGGTGGAATTGGGGGCGTCACACAAGCCATTTATAATTCCTATATGCATTAATAAGAATCCAAAAATTCATTATGCATATTTTTTATGTAAGCCTTTTAGAATTCATACCTATATACATGTTATTTTCTTAGAATATTAAATATACTTTATGATGGAAGACTTTTAGAATTCCTATATACATTAAATCTACTTCATTAAAAAAGAAAACTATTGAACTTCTTCATTAAAAAAACCCCATTGAACTTCTTTATATAAAAAAATTCATTCAACTTCTTCATTTAAAGAGAACCATTGGACTTCTTCATTAACGAAGAAAGAAAACCATTCAACTTATTCATTGAAAAAAACTATTGAACTTCTTCATTTAAATTCAATTCATTTATGTTACCTAGTCTTTTAGAATTCCTATATACATGTTATTTTCTTAGAATATTAAATATACTTTATGATGGAAAACTTTTAGAATTCATATATAAATTAAATCTACTTCATTTAAAAAAGAACCAATGAAGTTCCTCATTAAAAAATAAAATCATTCAACTTATTCATTGAAAAAACCCATTGAATTTATTCATTTAAATTCAACTCATTTAAGTTACATAGCTTTTTAGAATTCCCATATACATATTATTTTCTTAGAATATTAATCTACTTTATGATGGAAGACTTTTAGAATTCATATATACATTAAATCTACTTCATTAAAAAAGAAAACTATTGAACTTTTTCATTTTAAAAAAAAACGTTTGAACTTCTTTATTTAAAACAATCCAATCAACTTCTTCATTTAAAAAGAATCAATGAACTTCTTCATTAAAAAAGAAAATCATTGAACTTCTTCATTAAAAAACCCATTGAACTTCTTCATTTAAATTCAATTCATTTATGTTAAATAACATTTTAGAATTCCTATATATATGTTATTTTCTTAGAATATTACATCTACTTTACGATGGAAGACTTTTAGAAATCATATATACATTAAATCTACTCAACTTCTTCATTAAAAAAAAACCCTTTGAACTCCTTTATTTAAGAAAAACCCATTCAACTTCATCATTTAAAAAGAACCAATGAACTTCTTCATTAAAAAAGAAAATCATTCAACTTCTTCATTAAAAAAAATCATTGAACTTCTTCATTTAAATTCAATTCATTTATGTTACATAATCTGTTAGAATTCCTATATACATGTTATTTTCTCAGAATATTAAATCTACTTTACGATGGAAGATGGAAGACTTTTAGAATTTATATATACATTAAATCTACTTCAATAAAAAAGAAAACTATTGAACTTCTTCATTTTAAAAAAACCTTTGAACTTCTTTATTTAAAACAACCCAATGAACTTCTTCATTTAAAAAGAACCAATGAACTTCTTCATTAAAAAAGAAAACCATTCATCTTCTTCATTTAAAAAAGTGAAGAAAAAAACCCTTTGAACTTCTTTATTTAGGAAAAACCCATTCAACTTCGTCATTTAAAAAGAACCAATGAACTTCTTCATTAAAAAAGAAAAACCATTCAACTTCTTCATTAAAAAAAACCATTGAACTTTTCATTTAAATTCAATTCATTTATGTTACATACTTTTTCTATAATCTACAAATAAGTAACTTTATAATGAAGATAAAGATTAGAGCTAAACTATTCATCTTCATAGTAACTTTAGAATAATATATAAACTTAGGCCAAGTTGAGGTAGAAGCTTCATGATGTGACATGTGACATATTATGAGATGTTTTCCAATCATAAGCTTCCATGTGGCAACTTTGTCATTAATTTTCTTTTAAAAATAGTGCCTCATGAGCTATAAATAAGTAACTTTATAATGAAGATGAAGATTATAGCTAAACTATTCATCTTCATAGTAACTTATGAAGCTTCTACCTCAACTTGACATAACTTTATATATTATATATTATAGATTTGTGGAAATTATCCAAAATCTTTCTCCCCTTCCAACTTCATCTCGAGAATAATAAAACCCAAAAGTTCAGATTCCATTTTTCGTGTCAGTGTCTCTTTTGAAGATCATACAGGAGAACCTATCAGTCTATGTTGCATGCAGTCTAACTGAAATGCAATCACTATCCCCAGTTTGATAAGGAAGGAGAGGAGTGTGGGAAGTAAAGCTTTAATGCTTCATGTCTTACCCGGTTTTTTTGAAGATTTTGGAAGGTCTTCTAAGAAAATATCAATATCAAGGTATAGTTTTTTCTTTGTTTTTTTAGTTTTCTTACTTTCTGTTAATGATAAAAGTTTCAATCTTGATTTATTTTCTCGATATGTTTAGATTTTGGTATGGGAGAGTTGGATTTAATTTCTACTGCATGTGATCTTAAATTTGTGTTTTATTTCATGCAAAATTCCTTATTCATGGTTAACTTTAGTGTGTTTGCTGGTTTGTTTCAATTTTTAGATTTTATTTGTATGAGATTTTATTTTATTTTATTTTAAAAAAAATGTATCTTTATTCATCATTTTGGTCCTGTAATCAGAATTCTAGGTGGCTCATTTTTTCTTTTCATTTTAGAAATTGGATTTGGAATCAATTCCTGATAGAAACATTCTTAGATTGTGGCTTTATATGTGTTTTAGGTGATTTCTTGATTCCTTTGTTTTCCAATAAAATTGACCAAAATGAATGATTTGTTTCCCTAACAATGGTCTAATGTTGTTCTTCAGTCAAGACGACGAGTCAAGCTATAATGGCTTTGAAGATGTTGAGGGAAAATAGAAATAGATTTGACTTGGTAATTAGCGATGTTCATATACCGGACATGGATGGTTTTAAGCTTCTGGAGCTTGTAGGACTTGAGAGAGATGGACATACCTGTCATCAGTAAGCCCACATACCATTATGAGAATACAATAAAATATCGTCAATATATACTACACAATTGTCTAAATCCTTAAACATTTTATCCATAAATGCCTGGAATCTTCCTGGTGCATTCTTATATCCAAAAGGTAAAACATTCCATTCATAGAATCCATTAGGTACACTAAATGTCTGTTAAAGCCTTTGATTCTTCTATTAACTTTAAATGATAAAATCCTGATTTACAATCAAACTTACTAAACCAATTATATCCTGATATTTGTTTTAACTTAATTACTTTATTAGGTAATGGGTAATTATAAGTCTGTGTTTTAGCATTAAGGTTTCTATAATCTATAACCATTCTAGTTTTTCCTCTTTTTTGTTCTGAATGTTTATTTACAATAAATGCTGGAATACTATGTTTTGAATTGGATTCTCTAATATAATCATTTTCTAATAGCTCAAGAATATGTTTCTTAAATTCCTCTACATCACTGGGTATATGTTTTAATGGTTTTTGGTATACTATAGTGTTTTCTTCTTTTAGCTTTATCTCTACATAAGTACTATGCTTTTCCCATTTTCTTAAAGGATATTCTGAATATAATTCTTCTAACTTTTCTTTTATAGGGGTTAATTTATCTATACTATAAATATTATAAAAAATAATATTATCTATAGTAGTTTTAGTATCCATATGCTGGGTTATCTTACTATCTCCTTTTTGCCATTCTTTCTTTATTTTTTACTCTTAACGCTGGTATATTATGTTTACAATGTGTTGTTATTACTAAATTTTTCCTTTCTATTCTTATTGGTAAATAATCATGTAACCAATTTATTCCTAATATTATATCTTTTCTTCTAATTCAAAAGCATATATTTCCTTTATCTTGAGTATCTTTCCCCAAAGTTGTATATCTATATTTTTAGCTTTATATTGTATTTCATTAACTCTTTGAGGGCTATTATTCTTTGAACCACCTCTGCATATGAAACCTTGCGCCTTAGCGTCCAAGATTTCTTTGCATGGCCAGTAAAGTAGTGGCCTTCCTGATCTCGTTGAATTTAACTATCCCAGTACAGAAATAGTTTAATGGGATGTTGACAATGGCATTTACTATTTCGAATCTGGGTTGGAAGAGTTTGTGCTTGAAAACTATCTTGGTCTAGAGGATATTATACATTTTCAACCGTCACCCAATAACATAATAGATGTATATTTTAAGTCTGAGAGACGTGTGGCAGCGTGTTTGCCCGGAATCAGCCATTTGAAGGGTGAAAGATCATATCCATCATATGGAGCTTTTTATCGCCATTGTTTTAGTATATATGTGAACCATAACCCAAAAATGTAGAAACTGGTATGCCGGGTTGTCTATATCTATTTTCAAAAATTATGTCATGCCTTAAATTTATTTTATTTAATTTTATTCGTTCATGTCTACAGACAGGTCGTAGGTACATAAAATGACGTGTTGATATGAGGTTTGGAATACCGCGGGTATATCTACAGGTATATCTACTTCCTTTATTAGATTTAGATCTTCTCTTACGATTTCTCCTATAACTGAAGGTAATCTTTCTATGGCTAATAATATATTTTTCTCTTGGTTGCTTTCTATAGCTTCTTTTATTTCTTCATATAAACTTTCATTTTTTCCTAACTTATCATATAAAAATAAGTTTGTCCAATTTAACTGCTTATGTTCCTGTAATCCTCCATATCCTGCTAATATAAAAGGTATAGCTTCTCCAAAATCTATTGTTTCTATAGGAAATCCTCTAGTACTATCTAATTCTAAATTTTCTTTTCTTAAGGTATATCTTTTTTGTAACACGGGTGTATTTTTCTAATCATTTATCTATGTACTGAATAACTAAATTGCCAAATAGCTCTGATACCATTATGGGGGGCACAGCGTAATCCATAATCATCATACGTATTTGATTCATACATAAGATCGCATATGAACTTCACATATAGTCCATGGTCTATATTTATCTAATCCATTAGTTCCTAAAATAATATCATTTGTTTGTCCTTCTCTTTCTATTTGTATTTCGAATTCTATTTCTAATAATTTTCCTCCTAATTCTACTTTCTTAATTATCTTACCTTTACTATTATATATTTTTCCTTGTAAATCTAAATATTTATGATTACTTTCTATTACTAATGCTCTTCCTATAAGATCTTGTGATATATAATTAGGTCCTGCCGTTGTATCTATAATTATTGGTCTTATTCTTTCTTCTATTTTTCCTAATATACATACTTGAGATACTGGTTCTAATTCTTTAATTTCTATTCTATTGGATGTTGATAATTTTAAATTCTCCATTTTCCTACTAGTTTCACCTATTCTATCTTGTACTATAGTTAATTCTTCATCTGGTATTTCAGTATATGTATTTTCTATATTATTTACTATACTTAATATATTCTTAAAAGGGTTATCTATATGCACTGTTTCTATTTTCCGTTTTCCTAATATTTTATGTTTATTACTTACTACATATAAGTTGTTACATTTAACTGTCATTACTTTACTGTTTTTCAACATTTCTATTCCTGATAATTTACAATATAATACAAATGCTTTATCTATATTTTGATCTACTAAACTTATTGCATAATTTCCACTAATTATAAATTTTAATTTCTGATATATTAAATTTCCTTTCATTTTAGTTATTATACTTTTTTCTATCGGATAAGTAATTCTATCATCTGCTATATAAATTTCTAATGGTGTATCTATGCCTTCCTGAATACAAGCTTTTATAATTATCTCTGTACCTCCAAAATAAGCATATCTCATTGAGTCTTTAGTTCTAATTTTGTTTATTTCATTCATAATTCCTTGTTTAGATATTAATGGTATTTTAATATTACCTTGAGTCATTCTAATATCTATAGCATGTTCTCTTTTACTGACTATATAATATTCTTCGGTTTCCTTAGATAATAATTTTCTTAATATTGGTATACTAAATACTTTCTCTTTAGTTATACTAAAATCTTGTTTTTCTATTTGTTGAAATATTTTTTTATCAAATATTATTCTTAAATTACTACTTTCATTATTTGTTTCTTCTTCTGTATCAATTTCTTTATTAATATATTCCTTAGGCCTTTCTATTTCACTCATCTTCTGAACTTGTTTCATATGCTTCATTTTCATTCTCACTATTACTATCACTTTCATATATAGTATCATTATCACTTAATTGTATATTTTCTAAATTTAATATTTCTATGTCTATAAATTCTTCTTCTTCGAAATAATTTACTTCTTTCTTTTTAGGTAATTTGCAATCTTTTGCTATATGTCCTATTTTTCCACAATTATAACATCTACACTTAGATGGATTCTTCTTATATTTATCTAATCTTTTCTTTCTAGTTACATAAGATTTCTTTTTATAATTTCTAGATTTATATGGTTTTCTTTTATATCTTTTTTGGTATGGTTTTCTCTTCTTTTTATACTTTGGTTTTAATTTTCTTCTTTTAGGATATTGTTTACTACATCCTAGTTTAGGTACATCATATTGTGTACAGCATCTCACATTATCTGCTAATGATTTCTTTACTCTCTTAAATTTTTTATAATCATCACATTGTTTTCCAAACTAATCTCTTAAATATTCTATTCTAACTCCTAAAGTATCTGTTCTAGGTTTCTTTTCAAATTCTAATAATATTTCTTCACTAAATGGATAAGGTAATTTATTATAAAACAAATTATTAAACTGTTTCTTTTCTACATCTATTAATTTAGCTTTATAATAATAATCCTTATATGCACATATATATTCTTCTAAATAACACTTATCACATATAACTTTTTCTACTAAACTCATTTTTTATTTTTATTTTTGTTTATTTATTAACCCTGTTTCACTATTTAAATTACTAAATTCTCCTCTTATTCCCATTTCATATTTTTCTAGTATTTATGTATTTCTTCCAATAGGATGTCCCAATCTATCTGTAGCTTTTCTGAATGTACTCTTTGTATCATCTTCTAAATTTTCAAACCATAATTTTACTACTCCCATAAAACTTCTTTCTATATAACCTGCTATTTCTATTAAACTTATCTTGTTATCTATTAACTGTTTCGCAATTGTTCCAACCCATTTTTCTACTTCTTTAGTTACATCTAATGTACAATCTAAATTTAGCATTCCTGTATAATCTATTTTACTTTCAGTTATTTTTCTGATATCCTATGTTCTCATAGTTTTTTGTTCCTTCTAGGTTTTTCATATGTATATCTAGTATATTCAGGTCTTCTATTAGATTCATATTCTGTTTTAGTTCCTGAGGTTGATGGTTTAGAAGTTGATGTCTCATTTTTTACTTCTGTTGGCTCATTCATATTTATATTTGTAATTTCTTCCATTAATTCTGTATATGTTACACTCTGAGTATCACTAAGCTCTTCTTCGTCATTATCTTCTATCATATTTATTTCTGCAGTTTCAAGTTTCTTAATTATAATATTTTCTCCTATGTTTCTTAATTCTTTATTTATATTTTTTATTTCATCTAATAATTCATTTAATAAAGCTTTCTTATCTTTATTTTATGGTTTTATAGGTTTAAAATATTTTTGATTTTCTTGTTCTAACCTTACTATCTGTTCTGTTTCGTTTTCTAAGGTAAAAGTTTCTTTGTCTTTTATTAATCTTAACTGGTTTTTCCCCATCTTACAAAATTCTCTATCTTGGTTTGTTTTATAAACTTTTAATTTAGTATTATAATATCCATCTATTTTGTAACTACTTATCTTCTTTTCGTCTTTATTCATAAAATTCTTTTCTCATTTTACCTATTTTCATTTCTGGTAATATGTGACTATATAAATCATATTCCTCTGATCTTTTTATCCTTTTTCCTTCTTCATGTACTAATTTTGGTTCTTCATTATTATTATTTCTTTTTCTTTCCCTTTTTCTATTTTGCTTAATATTTCTTTTATTTGTTTTATTTCAGTGTATACTTCTTCTAAGTTTTCTATAATTATTTGTATATTTATTTTCATATCTTCTACTGGTTCTTTCATGGTTGTACTATTGTTTCTGGTTTATAAGTATGTATTCCTAAATAATTTATTATTGAATCTATCTTAGTTTCTAGTCTATCCTGTTTTTTCTTTAATTATTCCTAATTGTATTTCTATTGGTATATCTACTTCCTTTATTAGATTTAGATCTTCTCTTACGATTTCTCCTATAACTGAAGGTAATCTTTCTATGGCTAATAATATATTTTCCTCTTGGTTGCTTTCTATAGCTTCTTTTATTTCTTCATATAAATTTTCATTTTTCCCTAGCTTATCATATAAAAATAAGTTTGTCCAATTTAACTGCTTATGTTCCTGTAATCCTCCATATCCTGCTAATATAAAAGGTATTGCTTCTCCAAAATCTATTGTTTCTATAGGAAATCCTCTAGTACTATCTAATTCTAAATTTTCTTTTCTTAAGGTATATTTTTTTTGTAACACTGGGTGTATTTTTCTAATCATTTATCTATGTACTGAATAACTAAATTGCCAAATAGCTCTGATAGCATTATGGGGGGCACATCGTAATCCTTAATCATCATACGTATTTGATTCATACATAAGATCGTAAATTTGATCGTAAAAATCTTGCAAGATTTTAGCTTCTTCTTCTTGACTTCACTTTCTATATCTTATTAATTCTTGTAGGTATTCTTCCTCATACATTTTGTCTAATTTTTCCTTTATTATTGTATATAAATCTTCTCCTATCAAGTCTATAATCATTTTTACCATTCTTTTTTTCTATTATACATATTTTATATAATCCTTTATTACTTCTTCCTGATTCTTTACTCCTGTCCATATCCTATTCAAATAATCTTCTTTACTATCTCGAATATTCATCCTTGATATTTTCCTATGATATTTTTATATATCCTATTAATATTGTAATAATCTAGATAAGTACTATCTTCTTTTATCAGTTTTATTAATTGGGTTTCTTTATTAAATTCATATATCTGTCTTAGTATTTCCCTTACTATTTCTTCTGGTAGATTTTCTCCTAAAATTTCTAATAATCTTTTCTTAGTTATATAACTTTCTATTTTTTCATCATAACCTTTCGTTTTAAACTCCTTTCTATATTTATAAACTAAATCTATATCTAAGAAATGATAAGAATTCATAATCAGATAAAATTATCAAATAAGATTGAAATATTTATGAACTTTTATTATCATACTACTACCATCATCCAACAATCATATACCAAATTATAACATAACCCACTGCTCCTCTTTTTCTAAATATAACAATTCTTTATACAAAATACTTCCTTCATAACATATGGTCATTCATTCAAGTTGGTTTGCCAAAAATTCCCTTCACAGCCCACCTGGCTTAACACGGGAAAAACAGTGGCTACCATGCTGACCTTTTATAACCTTATGTTATTTAGTTGGTATTTCAATTATAAGAATTATTACATAGAAATAAATTAGCAAAGTAATATTATAGTTTAGATATAATACTGGATCATAACAGTAGTATGAATATTAATTTAGTTCATAATAAACAAACATACCTTATCTGAGTTCTTGCTGCCATCCATAGCTTAAAAATAAGAAATATCTTGAATCTGGAAATTTTATAAATATTCTGAAATTTTTACAATGCTGGTGTGGCTGGGGTTTTTTTAGAGAGGATTTGTCAAGAAGGATTCGTGTCCTTCATTCTATCTTACATCTTCCTTATATAATCTTTCTAAGGATAAGGAAGAATCTACTTTATTTCTAACTATCCAATTACATTTTATTAACTGGGGTCAATCCCTTACATTATTGGATTTTACTATTTACTTTTCTAAAGTTTACATTATTAAGAATCTTTACTATTTGCTTTTCTTATCTTTTGCATTATTGTAGTACTCACTCAAGCTTTATCTCAGGTACTTCATTGTCCTATCCTCCACAACGTCGACACTTATGCTCAGGTACATTATTAAATTTCTGCATAGCTGTCTCTTAGCTTCTTCTGTTAACCACTCCTTTTTCATTGCTCTAGTCTTTGGTACTTCATCTGGTAGTACAATAGCCTCTAACCATTTCTGTATCTCCTCCTCTGCATCTGGTATTGTTACCTTACTCATAGAATAGATTAACTTCTGATCTCTGCTATAATACATCCAAATAGGGTTTCTGGCTTCATAAGTGTTTCTTAACTCTTGGAAAATTACCTTTAAATTTACTATCCTTTTCTGCTGTAAAATTTTTTGGAATATCTTGAGCTTCAATAATATCTTGTTGTTCTGGTATCTCCTCTGGTATGATCATATCTCTTGTAATACCCAACTTTATCACATGGATTGGGGGCTTTATATGATCATAATATATCTCTGCTGGTGCTGAATAAAATCTTACATAAATCATGTCAGCTTTTGTAATTCCCAAATATGTTTTTGCTGCTGCTTTAACTTCTGGAATTCCTTCTAACTCTTGTCCATTAATGGTATATACAACATTTAATAGGCCATAGGCATATGCTGAAGCAATTATATTTGAATTGGTTCCTGGCATGGCTATTAACTTATTTAATCCTACTAATTTTTGAGTCGTATAACCTAATCCTTTGGAATAAAATTGTTCTGTTGGTAACTGGGTTGGCTTTGAGTTTAGAAAATCAATAACTGTTTTGGCATTTTGGATATATCTCATGGCTATATGGTTGAAATTTTGTTTTTCGGCTAATAAACTCTGAGAATAAGTATTTATCTGGGGTGGTATAAACATGGATGGTTTTACAAGTATGGGTTTATTTTCTGGGTATATATTATTTATATTATAGGCTTTATTTCTGCTTGTACCTGCAATACTCTTACTTGTACCTGCAACATTAAAATTTTTGTTAATTGTCCCACTCTTCTGAGAATATATTTTTTCTTTTATCTCAGTGTCATTATGGGCTATCTTTGAATTTGCATCCCTGCTTATCTCTGGATCATCATCCTTGGTTAACTCTGGATTAACATCCATGTTTAGCTCTGCAACTGGCTCTTTTCTCTTGGTCATTAGCTCAGATATTTTTTCGATCTTGTATAACTATTTTTTGATCTTGTAATGAAACTTGTATCTCTATTTTTTCTACTTTTTGTAATATCTTTTTCAATAGTTCTGTAATATCTGTATCTTCTTTCTCAAGGATTTCTAGAGAGATAATCTGCAAAGACATTTTTGTTAGTTCTGATTACTTCACAATCATAATCAAATTCATTTATCTTTATCACTAGCCTTCTTATTTCTTTTTGAGTTACTGAATCATTTAATTTACTTTGTAACCAATATTTTACTTGTGTATTATCGGTTCTTAATATAAATCTAGTATGAATAACATATATCTCAAAATGTAAAATTTCTTTTAATACAGCTAATAATTCCTTTCTATTTATTTCCCATTTTTGCTCATTTTCCTTAAATGTTCCAGAATAATATCTACATATATGTTCTAATTTTTCTCCTTCATATTTATATTTTAATATTCCTCCATAACGTTTTTCACTAGCATCAGATTCTATTATATATCTAAATTTTTTATTTTCATCCGGAAATTCTAGCTTTGGTAAATTTCTACATAATTCTTTAATTTTCTTGAGTTTCTCTTTATCTAGGTTAGTCCATGTAAATTCTACATCTTTTTTCAATTTCTTTTGATATGATACTAGATATGTAGACAAACTGAGGTATATATTCTCTAACTTGATTAATAAGTCCTAAAAATTATTGTAATTTTTTCTTAGTGTCTATTTCCTTTGTTAGTTCTAATATTTTACTTACTATATGATTTTGCATCTTAATTCCACTTTTATCTATTTCTATTCCTAAAAATTCTATTTGTTTTTTCATAATTTCTGCTTTCTTTTTGCTTAAACTTATACCGGAATTTTCTACCATTATTATAAATCTTTCTAGTAATGCAATATGTTCTTCATAAGTATGAGAATACAATAAAATATCGTCAATATATACTACACAATTGTCTAAATCCTTAAACATTTTATCTATAAATGCTTGGAATCTTCTTGGTGCATTCTTATATCCAAAAGGTAAAACATTCCATTCATATAATCCATTAGGTACACTAAATGTTGTTGTTCTGGTATCTCCTCTGGTATGACCATATCTCTTGTAATACCCAACTTTATCACATGGATTGGGGGCTTTATATGATCATAATATATCTCTGCTGGTGCTGAATAAAATCTTACATAAATCATGTCAGCTTTTGTAATTCCCAAATATGTTTTTGCTGCTGCTTTAACTTCTGGAATTCCTTCTAACTCTTGTCCATTAATGGTATATACAACATTTAATAGGCCATAGGCATATGCTGAAGCAATTAGATTTGAATTGGTTCCTGGCATGGCTATTAACTTATTTAATCATACTAATTTCTGAGTCGTATAACCTAGTCGAGTTTAGGGTGACTAGGAGCAATACAACGGTGTGGTTTGCCAAGTGTGCAAATTCAACCCCGACTAATAAGTGTCCTTGGCACATAAACATAAGGAAAAAATCCACACATGGCAAATGGCAGGCAACTATTTACAATTCAACGCACACTTGCATTGTTACAAGAGCTAACAACTATCACCGTAACCTCTCATCCAAAATTATTGCCGAACATGTCACCCATATTGTGCAGGTAGATCCAGAGTCGCCGGTCAAACTCATTGTAGATGAGGTTTTGGAAATATTTGCAGTCGGTTGCTCTTACAAGAAAGGGTGGTATGCTAGGAAAGGTGCCATTGAGTTGTTATTTGGTAATTGGGAATCCACATTTACCCTACTTCCTCAATACACTCGGGCAATAGAGCATGCAAATAACGGAACAATTGTTCGGTGGATGCATCATGATACTAGCTCCCGAGCTGTAAAAGTCTTCAATTTTTTGTTTTGGACTTTTCAACCTTCTATAACCGGTTTTACAAACTGTCGTCCCGTTATATCAATTAACGGGACTCACTTACGCGGTGTTTACAAGGGAGTGCTATTGATTGCTAGCACATGGGATGCAAACAACCACGTTTTCCCACTAAGATTTGCCATTGTTGACAAAGAGTCATCAGAGAGTTGGAATTGGTTTCTTCAA
The DNA here is from genome assembly GCA_026122235.1 of Vinca minor. Lineage (NCBI taxonomy): Eukaryota > Viridiplantae > Streptophyta > Magnoliopsida > Gentianales > Apocynaceae > Vinca > Vinca minor. Next base: position 5,374,600 of record JAOCZM010000284.1, on the reverse strand, counting down.
AACCTACAAGAACATGTTGTTAAACAAAGGCCCGTTTGTGTAATGTCCGATCGTCACAACGGAATCCTCAATGGAGTCACTGAACAAGTACTCTGGCAGCCACCATATGCCCATCATAGATTCTGTCTAAGACACATAAGAGCAAATTTCAACAAAAGGTTAAAAAATAAAGAGTTGAAATCTTTAATGTGGCTAGCGGGAACCACAACAAAAATGCATAAGTTCAACTGGTTTATGCAAGAAATTCAAACCAGAAATGTCGAAGCTTACAATTGGCTAAACCAAATAAGGTATGACCAATGGACACTTGTGCAAGATGGTGGTTACAGACATGGAATAATGACGACAAACCTCTCCGAGTCACTAAATAGTGTGTTGAAGAAAGCAAGGGCTCTTCCCTTAAAGGCTCTTTTGGAGATGGTTTTTAGTAAGATGATCCAGTATTTTGATGAACATCGGCAAGAGGCAACCAACAACATTCACCCATTACCTGCGAGAATTTGGGATAACTTCATTCAAAACCAACAGAAGTGTCGACGTCACCGGGTTGTCCAATTCAATAATCAGACGGGATTATACACTGTCAAATCTCGTGCGCGTGGAAATGGGAGAGGAAATACAACGTATACACTACATATGGCCGACAATTCCTGCACTTGTGGGAAATGGATCATTTATGGTTATCCATGCTCTCATGCAATGGCAGTTTGTAATAATAAGGGATGGAACCCGGTGGAAATGGTATTGGATATTTACACCAACGTAAATTACCAAAAAACATTTGAGGCTTCTTTTAATCCTATCGCAAACCAGAGTTTATGGCGGGATGCACCCTTTTATATGACGTATTACGGTCCAAATATGAAAAACAAATCGAGGTCGCGTTCAAACCACTAGGATACGTAGCGATATGGATTATCGTGAACCGGGAACTATTCACCTTTGTAGCAATTGTAATATGCCTGGTCATAACTCAAGAAATTGCCAAAACCATGTCGGACCAAGTCACTCTTAGATTTTATTAAGTATTATTAACTTGTAAGATTTTTGTAAAGATTTACGTAATTCTAAATTATTGCATTTATATTAACATTTTTATTTTAACAAATTTAATCTTTTCTCTAATATTTTTATTCTCAATATAAATATATTACACAAAATAATAGACTAAAAAATTGTAGTATTTTAACTTTATTGCAACTTCTAGGTTTAGGGTTTTAAAATGGAAGAAGGGATGAATTTCTATGGCAAAATAATTTTTTTTTTTAAACAACCTAACTTAAAATAAAAAGGGATGGAAGAGTTTTTTTTTGGCTTTGTAAAGAAATGGATGAAAACTTTGATTATTTTTTGGCAATTCAAAATGGATGGATGAAAGAGAGCCATCTTTCATCCATGTCTGGCACGTTAATGGGGAGGCAACAACGCATTCTTGTTATGCGTTCTTTTGGCAACAACTCATTATCAAACTTTGATTATCTGTCCACATTTCCTTTTTAATCTGTCCCAAATTATTTGTCAACTTTCTAATTAAAGGGTTCATTAATGGTGATTTTTCCAATACTACCCCTTACATTAAATGTTGGAGAGAGAAGAATATAAAGAGAAGAGAGGTAAAATTAAATTGTGACTATCATTAAATAAGGTTATGTTTGACATTTTACCATATTTCACTATAGAATTTGATGAAACCTTAATCTCCGTGCAAAACACAAAGTGGACAGATAATTTGGGACGGAGGGAGTACTACCTAATGGAAAATAAAAATTTCGGGAAAAAAATTAGATACAAACATAATGATAGCTCTTCAAACTGATATGACATTGAGGGACCTGAAATTTATTTTTTTAAGTGAGACTTGAAATGTTAGTATTTAACTTTTGTAATTATTTTCCCCTTAAAAGTACCTTTTTTTAAAAGCCATCTTCTGTAAAAAATACTTAATAAACTTTATCAACCAGATGGCAAAGATGTGAAAAATCACAAAGAAAATGGAAAAAATGCTATGCATAAAAAAGACTGATTTTTTATCCCATAATCAGTTTTTTAAGGGTCAAACCACGTTTTTTTTTGTTTTTTCTAAAATACCCTCGAGTTTGGTCATATTATATTATTCCGTCCAGATTTAACATGAAAATTTGATGGAAGGAACAACATTAATACTTTAAAAAAGTTGAGGGTTAAGAATTTTTCATTTTTTAATTGCAAATCAAAACCAAAATAAAAGAATTTAAAGAGCGTTGAAACATTTTACCCTTAATTTTAAGAGTTTTGGAGTAAAAGTCTATATCAAAAGTTCCTATTCGTGGTCCTATACAACTGGGCGAGGGGATTCCTATTCCAATTTGGACAAAAATACCTTTGGTGTTTTGAGTGGGAATTTTTTAAAAACAATTGACTGACTGTTGACTCACATTGTTTTTTAACGGAAATACTAAATTCACCAACACGCAAATAGTTCAAGTACCTAAAAATTTTAAAAAATTATATTTAGGGACCTAAGGAATAAATAGTCATTTTGTCCCTAAGTTATTTACGATTAGCCATTTTGTCCTTTTTAGATATTTTTACTTATTTTTGTCTTAAATTAATTTACGGACAACCATTCTTTTCCTTTTGTCAAAAAGTTTGCTTAATTCCGTTAACTGGCATGACGTGACCTAACCTTTCAAAATAAATTATCTCTCTTCATGGGGTAAAATGAAAATAAAAAAAATATAAAACCCATATCTTCTTACTCCTCCTCCCAAACCCTCTCTGCAATTGTCCTCATCGGCCCATTTCCGTCGGCCGAGTAGTCGATCGACCTCTTCTTCTCAACCCGCCTCATCTCCATCGACCCATTGACCTTCAATTCTTGTACTGGATAGCCCTAAAATTTTAATAACTTTAGTTTGATGTATGCAATTTGGTATTAGCACTAGAAACTTCAATTTCATCTTCTGGGTTTCAGAACCGTGAGAGATCGATGTTTGAATTTGAACAAGAATTGTTCTTAATTCAGGAAATTGTCTGAATTTGATAGTGTTAATGTTGTTGGTTTAAAAAATTGTCTTTCAGATTGTTTGAATTTAATCTAGAATTGTTATTGGTTCAAGAAATTGTCTTATGGGTTGTTTAAATTTGATGAAATTCTTTATAGTTGTTTGAATTTAATGAAATTCTTATTGATTCATGTATGTTTTTTTTCTAGCTTTGGAATCTTCAAGGTTATGGTAATTGGAGAATTTTAGTGAAATCTTCATGCTTTTGGAATTCTTCATTTTGCTCTCTGGTGGAATCTTCAAGCTTTTGGAATTCTTCATTTTGCTTTCTAGCAGCAACGATGATAATGTTTGCCTATTTGAAAGAATTATAGCAAAATGTCTCCTGTAATCAATTCCGCAACATTTAAAGTTTCATTTTTTTGAATCATTAATTTTGTACCCAGAACAATAGACATAAACTCCATATGAATCGTTGCTTTTGTGGAAAAGATGGATATGGTGGTGATGGTTTAAATGATTGAGAGGATATTATGCATTGTATATTTGTCGTCGACGCCGATGATGGATGGAGTATATGTCAGTCTCCTAGAGAAGAAATTGGTGAAGGGCATCGGCGGGTAGAGGTATAACGGTACGGTGTGGTGGGGCTGATGATTTTGGAGATTTTTTTTCTTTCAATTATACCCTTCGAAGAGAGATGGAGTATATTCCGACGTTGTGCCACATCATGCCATTTAACGGAATTAAGTAAACTTTTCGACAGAAGGACAAAAATGGCTGTCCTTAAATTAATTGAGGCCAAAAATAAGTAAAAATATTTAAAAGGAATAGATGTGGCTAAGCGTAAATAACTTAGAGAAAAAAATAAGTATTTATTCAGGACTTTAATCTCAAATCATAAATTGTTATGGGATTGATTTCACCAATTTGCCTAAAATTTATTCCAAACGTTACTGTCGGTGTGCCGTATAGAACCGGGCAAGGGGATTCTCATTCCAATTTGAACATGCTACAGTGCGAGTAGGCAAGGGTGCCGAAACAGAAGCCCAAACTGGAGAATGTCCACCAAAAATGCCAACGACCATCTGATCATTAAATGAGACAACCGAACTTATAAAGAGAAAGACTAATAATAATATGTTATGAATATTGTGGATGTCCCTTTGTATTTCCATAAGGTTCATATAATCCCCATTAATGTATTGAATGTCTAAAGACTCTTGGCTTTTCAAGTGGCATAACATTCATTGTATGTTATTTATCTCCTAGCCTATAAATAGGCATGTATATTTGTTGAGAAAGAAAATAAGAAGAAATACAATTCTCCTCCTTCTCTTGATCTCTTGAGTTTTAGTTCAATCATAATATATATTAGTAATTTATACTTGAAGTTTCAAAACACGTTATCAGCACGAGACTCTACCCAGGTAATCAAATCCATTCACAACTACACTGTTCCAATTTACCAAAGGATTAAGGTACAATTTATATTAACATTTTTTTTTTTATATATGTTAATTTTGAGTGGTCTTCAAGAGATATGCATGGCAGGCTTGGTGAATATGTTTTTTTCAGGAATTAAAAGTAAAAGGAACAGTTCAAGTAAAATCTAATGTGATTTTTATATCTTTTCTGATATTAGCTTCATATGTGAAACCGTATGTCCCTCCATGTGCTATTTTCCCTTCTGCTTCCGCTATGCTAAAGTCGATCAGCTTTGGATTGAAATCATGATATTAAGCACTTGACAAAATTGAATCTGAAAAGAAAAAAAAAATTCGTAGGCAGTAGTAAAGAAGGGTAACTAAACTTATGCATCAGAGAATCACAATCAACGATAATACCTTATCAAGGACTATGTTTGTTGCTTTGAAATCTAAAATTAACAGTTGTTATTTATTGAGTTAATCAGTTATTATATATTGAATTAACAGTTGTTAATTATGAAACATACAGTTGTTATATATTGAAATAACAATTGTTCAATCTGAAACTTACAGTTGTTATATTTTTTTTAGCTTTGCATATTTTAAATTGATGCATATATTTCGCACCATGTATATGTATCTCGGTATTTATATCATATATTCTCATTAACATATTGAAAGATCGAAAACAATATATATAAATAATATATGGCAACCAAATATAAATTTGTAACTTTTCTTATAATTTGATATATTCCTTTGAATATTTAATAGCGACGAAATTTGCAAAACTTGAATTTTTTATGTGGTTAGTTCTTGTTGTAAAATATCTTTTGCTTAATTTCTTTGACGTATTAATGGGAAAGCATGTCAGATATAGTTTTATATGCCCTCCAATTGCTAGCATAGCTATTTTGGTATTTGAACAATTTTTCTAGTATACATCTGGGCATGATGCTTCTGTAATCTATTAATTTTGGCACTTGAGGTCAATAAGCGACTAAGATAAAAAGGAACTTTGTGGATAGATAATGGTTGGAGCAAGATGAGAAAAAGGAAAATCTCATGTTTATTCATGTTTTTGTTATATACTAAATTAACAGCTGTTAAATTTGAAACTAACAGTTGTTAAATGTGAAACTTATAGTTGTTATATATTAAAGTAACAGTTGTTAAATCTGAAAACTTTATTTTCTCTAAGGTTGTTGACCCCTCATTGTATCAACTCTTAATATGGAAAACAACTTGTTTCTAAAATGCTAGTGTGAATTTCTATTTGTAAAAATGTTTCATGTTTTTACATAATTCTTTTCATGGCTGAGTTGTAAGTTGAAAGATTATGAAGCTTTCTTGTAAATAGCTATTATCTAATATGTTCTTGACAAAGAAAAGAAAATAAATTAAAAGTCAAACATGTCAGAAAAGCAGAGTTTGGACTATTTAATGCTTAGTCCGCTAGAAATGTTCTTTATAATCTATCAGATATATGATAAGCGCTGTATAAAATGATGGAATATGTTTTAGACTCATACATGAGGAGTTTTCTTAGTGAATCTATTCATCTTAAAGAGCAAGACAAATACATAGTTTTATCATTGACTGAATAAATGTTGATATAACAGAAATAAGCATAATTCTGAAAAGTGTTACATATGTGTCTTCATATTTCATAAGCATAAAAGGTGCCTGGTAATAAAATGCTTGATATCCACTAAATTTTGACACTATATATATTGTGACTCAACTGTATATGTCATAGTTTTATATTCTTAACTTTATGGTCGTACTATGCAATATTATATAATTTATGAGACCTTTTTAATATTTCTTGTGACATTTATTTGTGAAGAATATGAATATCTCTTCAGTTCAGTTAACAATAAATGGTGAAGATTTATGTCTGGCAGATAATGAAACTACTCATACAATACTTAAGGATAAGAAATATTTTCTCGATTGATAATAAAAATGATTAGCGTGAGTACGATCCCGGGGTAATAAAAAATTATAGAAGGCTCCAGAAGAGCACATATATTATTAATTCAATTGAGACATATACTATAGTAAACCAGAAGTTTACTGATAACTTCATAGTTTGGCATGACCGGTTGGGCCATCCCGGTTATATAATGATGCGAAAAATATTTGAAAATTCATGTGGACATTCATTTAAGAGCCAACAGATTCTTTCTAAGAAATTTTCATGTGTCGCTAGCTCGCAAGGCAAGTTGATTATTTGGCCATCACCAGTCAAAAATAAAATTTTAATCTATCAATTTTCTAGAACATATACAAGGAGATATATATATGTGGGTCAATACATTCCCATATGGACCATTCAGATATTTTATAGTTTTAATTGATGAATCGACTAAATGGTCACATGTATCTTTGTTATCAACTCGCAACCTGGAGTTTGCGAGGTTACTTGCTCAGTTGATAAGATTGCGAGCACATTTTCAAGATTTTCATATCTAGAATATTCGTTTGGATAATGCTGGTGAATTTATTTCTGAGGCCTTCAATGATTATTACATGTCCATTGGAATAAGTGTTGAACATCCTGTAGCACATGTTCATACACAAAACGGACTTGCAGAATCACTAATTCGCATCAGGCCAACAAGTTATCATAAGTTCTCCCCGTCACAAATGGTTTTTGGTCAGGAACCAAATATTTCCCATATAAAAGTTTTTGGATGTGCAGTATATGTGCCGATTGCTCCACCACAGCGATCTAAGATGGGTCCTCAAAGGAGGTTGGGAATATATGTTGGATATGAGTCCCCGTTAATAATTAAATATTTAGAACCATCTACGGGGGATTTGTTTACGACTCGTTTTGCTGATTGTCATTTTAACGAGTCAGTTTTTCCAACATTAGGGGGAGAAAATAAAGAGCTGGGAAAAGAAATTACTTGGAATGAATTATCATTGCCTCAGTTTGATCCTCGTACTAAATAATGTGAACTAGAAGTTCAAAATATAATTCATTTACAAAGTTTAGCAAATCAATTGCCAGAAGCATTTACTGACCCGAAAAGCGTGACTAAGTCACATATCCCAGCTATAAATGCTCCAATTAAAATTGATGTCCCAGAAGGACAAACTCAAGCTGCTAGTAAGTCTAAAACACGATTGCAACGTGGTAGACCAATATGTTCCAAAGATAAGAATCCTCGAAAAAGAAAAGGAGCAATAATTGGTAATGGCCAAATCGAGGAAGCAATAACTTCTGAAAGATCTCCAGAAGAGATTTTTGAAGGATCTCCAAAAGAGACCTTAAACATGACAAAAGAAAATATTCAGGTACCTGAGAATGATGAGATCTCAACAAATTATGTCATGTCTGGAATAAAATGGAACAGAAAGAAAATCGACGTCGATGATATTTTTGCATGCAAAGTAGCGCTTGATATTATGAATGATAATGAGGATCATGAACCAAATCTATTGAGAAATGTCGACAAAGAACTGATTAGCCTAAATAAAATGAGGTAATTGAGGCAGAATTGAAATCTCTTACAAAGAGAGAAGTATTTGGACTTGTAGTCCACACACCTGAAGTTGTAAAACCAGTGGGTTTTTGTGCGAAAGCAAAACGAAAAGAGATAATTTTTTTAGATATAAATCACAATTATTTGCACAAGGGTTCTCACAGAGACCTGTTATTGATTATGAAGAGACATATTCTCCTGTGGTAGATGCAACTACTTTTAGATTTTTAATCAGTCTGGCGATAAGATAATGACTTGACTTACGTCTAATGAAATTAGTCACAGCCTATTTGTATGACCCACTTGACAGCAAATTTATGTGAAACTCCCAGAAGGATCTAAACTGCCCAGAAGCAGCAAATTTATATGAAACTCCCAGAAGGATTTAAACTGCCAGAAGCAGCAAATTTATATGAAACTCCCAAAAAGATCTACACTGCCAGAAGCAGCAAATTCATATGAAACTCCCAGAAAGATTTAAAACTGCCAGGAGCAGCAGAATATGGTTCTCGAGAACATTACTCCATTAAGTTAAATAGATCTATTTATGCATTGAATGAATATGGGCGCATATGGTAAGTGAGTACTTATCAAGAGAAGATTATAAGAATGATCCAATTTGCCCATGCATTTTTATAAAGAGATTTGGGTAAGGATTTGTCATCATTGCAGTGTATGTTGATGATTTAAATATCATTGGAACTCCTAAAGAGATTTTAATAGCAATGGCATACTTGAAGAAAGATATTGGAAAGACAAAATTTTGTCTAGGGTTGCAAATTGAGTACAAAAGAATGGGATACACTTACATCAAGAAACATACACAGAAAAGGTACTTAAAAGATTTTACATGGACAAAGCACATCCATTGAGCACCCCAATGGTTGTAAGGTCACTTGATGTGAACAAAGACCCTTTCCGTCCTCGGGGAAAATGATGAAGAAATTCTTGGTCCTGAAGTGCCATACTTGAGTGCAATTGGAGCACTAATGTATCTTGCTAGTCATACACAACCCGACATATCATTTTCTGTCAACCTATTAGCAAGGTTTAGTTTATATCCTACCGAACGCATTGGGGCGGGATTAAGCATGTACTACGCTACATACAAGAAAGTTTAATTGGTTTTGCAAATGCAGGGTACTTATCTGATCCTCATAATGCTTGATCACAATATGGATATGTATTCACATATGGTGGAACGTCTATTTCTTGGCGTTTTACGAAACAAACTATTGTAGCGACTTTTTCTAACCATGCTGAAATTATGGCAATCCACGAGACTAGTCGTGCATGCGTATGGCTAAAATATGTAATTCACCACATGCGAGATGATTGTGGTCTATCCTCTGGAAAATAAGCTCTAATATTTTTGTATGAGGATAATGCAGCATGCGTTGCACAACTCAAAGATGGATACATCAAAGGTGATAGAACAAAGCATATCTCACCAAAGTTTTTCTTCACTCATGAACTTCAGAGAAATGGCGATATAAGTGTTCTACACTGGTTTTTCCCACTGGGTTTTCCTGGTAAGGTTTTTAATGAGGCAGCATCTCATGCGCATTATGGAAATTGTTCCAAATAATGGACATCCAAGGGGGAGTGTTATGAATATTGTGGATGTCCCTTTGTATTTCCATAAGGTTCATATAATCCCCATTAATGTATTGAATGTCTAAAGACTCTTGGCTTTTCAAGTGGCATAACATTCATTGTATGTTATTTATCTCCTAGCCTATAAATAGGCATGTATATTTGTTGAGAAAGAAAATAAGAAGAAATACAATTCTCCTCCTTCTCTTGATCTCTTGAGTTTTAGTTCAATCATAATATATATTAGTAATTTATACTTGAAGTTTCAAAACATAATAAAGTTTTTCAAAAAAAAAAAAAAAAGAGAATAATAATAAGGAAGGTGCTAGGAAGCTAACCGGCTAAAACTTAACCAATTGATTGGCTAAAAATCCAAATTAAAAAGTTAAAAAATCTAATATACCCCTCTCTCCATATATGAATATATTTGTTTTATTTATATTTTTAAATGTCTAAATGTCTATTATACCCCTATACCTATAGCCTAATTAGCACCATAGTACCCTACACCCAAATCATCATCATCATTGCTTCTATACTTTACATATGTAATTGTATTTAAATGCTGAATAATTTGTTTGTGTTTAATGTTGTTCACTTCCTACATTATTTGGAATGATCACATCCATGAACAAGATTAACACTTCATAAAATTGAGCTAAAACCAAACCTATGAACACATTAAAAAACTCTTAAAATGAGAATGAAACTATGGCTAAGAAACATCATATCTTTAAGATTAGCAAGACTTTATGAGTTAAAATCACCAAGAACTCAGAAAATATCACCAAAAAATAACACATTTTTTCTAGAAATGAACTCTTAAAACGAGAATGAAATCATGGCTAAGAAACATCACATCTTTAAGATTAGCAAGTCTTTATGAGTTAATATAATTAAGAACTCAGAAAATAAGATAAAAAAACAACACATTTGTTTGCATAATAAGTATTCTTTTTGGAATTTAAAAGCAGAATATGCATTTTCTGGAACACTCTTGCAGATTAAGTTAATTTATATTTCTGAAAACTTTTGCAAAAATAAGTTCAATATTTATTCTGAATTTTTTTTGCAAAATATGTTGAATATAAACATTAAGACTTTTCTGGGAAACATTTCAGATTGTGCCTTGTTATTATTACATTACCAAAAATTGTAGGAATAAAAAAAAAAGGAAAATGCATTTAAATGATTACACAAAGATATTAACAAGAGAGAATACTTAAATTAATAATTTCATTGATCATCATTCATACATATTACATGGTAAATGGAGATGGAAAATCCATTTAAACATCAAACAAAGTACCAACTGCCTGAATTAATTAAACAACCAAGCCGAAAGAAGCAAAAACAAAACGAAAAGCTACTTACCTAAAAGGACACAAAATTACATAGTTTCAGAAAAACATAAAAAAGGAGATACAACTTCACTAGAACAACGGGCTAGAAGCCCCAAAACTTCAAACCTTCAAACTATAACATTGAAACTTCAAACTAAATTTCAAACTTCACACTTCAGACTTTGTTTTACAACAGTCTCAGGAAGAAACCACAACCTAAAGGCCACCACCACCACCTGCACCACCACAAAAATCACCACCCAAACAAAAACCAACTACCATCCCCACCACAAAAATTATGCATTAAAGTCCAACATCCCTTAACCATGCCGGTACCCCTCTCTTAACAAGTAGCCTCGTCCCCTGTCTCATAACTAGAGGTTGCAGAAGAGAGGCTAAGTGTTAAAATAGGTGTGGCGACCTACCTAAATCAGACCCGGAATCAATGTTAATAGGTTTTCAGGGGTCCCTTGAAAATTCAGAGTGGGGGATGGAGGTAGGGGCAGAGGACATGGTTGGGGGACACCAAGGATCACAAGTGGTGGTGTGACCAGACCTGCTGGTGTACCAAACAAAACCTGAGTGGGGTTGGTTGATGCGGTGGTAAAGCAGCTTGTCCAAAGTCTGTTGTGCGTTGGGATTGAAGGAGGGGCACTCCAAGAATGGTTTTGCTGCTCATTCCTCTCAAGGCCTTCCAAGATTCTGTTTGCATTGACTATGAGTGGGTTTCTCCTCACACAAGCTCTCAATCTCCTTGCACCAAAGGTTTCCGTCAACATTTTCAGAGTTGCCCTGAGCTCAACTCTATCCATGGTAACGGAAGACTGTTCTAGACCGAAATTTGGGGAAGGTGAAACCTTTGATCTTTTTGCATAAGCCATTTATATTTCTTTGAGGTTGTTGAATTTTGCTAAGTACGGAACATCTTAGCCAATTTCGTATTTATAATAAACAAAATCAACCAACTTCATACCAGCTAAATTAAATGGAGTAAATACTTGAAATATTGATTTGATTTGCCGGAGTAGTGGAAGTAGGTGGCGGAGCGGTGGTCTTTGGTCTGTTGGAGAGAGATGTAATATTTAAGAAGGAAGAAGTAGAGTATTAGTGTATCCGAATTGTAGGGATGTGGCTCAGAATAGAAATGATTACTTTTGACAATGGAGAATAGTAATGATTATATGTTCATCTTCTCCACTCTCCCATACCCACTATTCCGGTCAAAATTCTCCATTTTACAACATATGTTTTCCCAATACACGCCACCTTTCTTGTCGGTGTTGCTGACCCAATGCACTCCATTACCGAGAAGAAAAACCAGGGTGTTAAGATTTTTATCTCAGGAAGGAAAATCAGTTTTGAAATTTCATACACAAAAAAAAATGAGCTAGTAAATTTCTCTTCGAATTATTAATATTTTTTAAAAAATATTATGTTTTAATTATTAATTATTTACAAAATTAAATTGAATAGTAATTTTACTCACTTTTAAAAAAAATAAAAAGTAATTTTACTCAATTAAATATAATTTATATATAACTAATTTTATTTACAAAACGGAAATCTGCGATATTAATGTAGACCGTTTGATTAAAACATGTAGGGCTGCGATTATTTAGATTATATTGGGTAATAATATTTGTTGATTTATTTTATCAATGAAACAATCTAAGCCGTCTGATATATCAATCCAACGGTCACAATTGAATAAGATAATACATTAAATATAGTATTTGCAATTGGAGTGGTCAAACTACCTAATAAATTTGTTTTTCCAATACACGCCACCTTTCTTTGCTCTGGGTGTTCTTTGTCCCCCAATGCTCGCTCCATTACCGAGAAGAAAAGTTTTCTCAGTCAACTAATATTAAATGCTTATCAGGGTGTTAAGATTTTTCAGTCCGGGTCCTATGCGGAACAGGACATATTTCGCTGGTTTCGGAACAACAGGGTCCATCCGATGATACTATTAACAGCCCAGATTTGGAGACAAAAAATTTTTGGCGCACTTTTGTATCAAAATTTGAACCGTTCAAAGATATCATCCAACGGCCAGCATTTAATAAGGATGGTGCATTAAAAATAGTCTTGTACACCACACCAGTATCTCGGCAAGCAGAGCTGTCAACGTCAATTACTTTTTGCTCTCCCAATACACGTTTTCTTAATGGAATCAGTCAACCAGTATTAATTATTCTTGGAAGTGTAGTGAATAGTTTATACTGCTTTTACATAAAATATTTAACTCTATTTTACTCAGCAAAAGTAGTAGTTTGTTCAATTGGATTGGACATTGTCCTCTAGATATTTGTTTGTTCATTTATCCTTGGTTCGAATCTCTTCACGAACAAATTTATTTTGTTTTTTTTTCTAAATTTTATTTAATTGATACTTTTTTTATTTTAATTTTAATGACAATTTTTATTTTTTTAATAAAATTGAGATTGAATGATTCGTTTCAAATAAATTAAATAAACTCGAGATAAAGAAAGTGTATTAGTTATACGAATGTTTAATATAAGGTTTTCATCGTCGACTTGGTGTAATAATAATATAAGTATAATAGTACACCATTATGAATCGTAAAATTACTATCAATATAGTATTAGTTATGTTATATGAATGTATAACATATCGTTTCGATCGTCGACTTAGTATAATAGTCAAACAAAAATAGTACTCCATTATGAATCTTATAATTACGATCAACATATTATTAGTTATATGAATGTTTAATTTAACGTTTCCATCGTCGACTTAGTGTAAAATAATCTAAGTATAATAGTAGAAATTATGAATCGTATAATTACTATCAACATATTATTAGTTATATGAACGTTTAACGTAACGTTTCCATTGTCGACTTAGTGTAATAATCTAAGTATAATAGTAGACGATTATGAATCGTATAATTACTATCAATATTGTATTGGTTATGTGAATGTGTAACATAACGTTTCGATCGTTGAGTTAGTGTAACAGTCAAACAACACCATTATGAATCTTATAATTACTATCAACATAGTATTAGTTATATGAATGTGTAACGTAGCATTTCGATCGTTGAGTTAGTGTAACAGTCAAACAACATCATTATGAATCTTATAATTAGTATCAACATAGTATTAGTTATATGAATGTGTAACGTAGCGTTTCGATCGTTGAGTTAGTGTAACAATCAAGCAAAGATAGTACACCATTACGATTCTTATAATTACTATCAACATAGTATTAGTTATGTGAATGTGTAACGTAGCATTTCGATCGTCGAGTTAGTGTAATAGTCAAACAAAGAACATATAATTAATTAGCTAGGAAAATGATCTAATTTTCCTTTGCAATAAAAGTCAAATTAATGTTTAATTGAAGAAGTTATAGTGCAATCAAACTATACTATAATGTATAGGGGTTTGATTGTAATAAAAACAATTAAATCAAAAGTGTTAAAAATCTACATTTTGTAACATTTGGACATAGTTGTAATTAAGTTTAGGACTAAAGGGTTTCAATTCAGATATTGTAATGGACATAGGGTTGCAATTTTGTAAAATTAATAATAGCCATGTCATCGATCCGGATTTACCTTAGAGGTTAATCCGGACCGTTGATATGTACAACATCCAACGGCCATTAAGTGTTACTCCAAAACAAAACCAAGTATCTTTCTTTCTCTATTCTGTATTCCGATCAGGCTTCATTGCAGAACAAATGTTAGTCTTAGGATTATTAAATTAACTGCTGAGATCAATTACATTATAACTGTTTAATAATTTATATTAAAATCCAAACGATCGTGGTTGTCCGATTCCTGATCCGACGGATAATGTTTTAATTGCACTTTGCTTATGAACATGAAATGGGCACTGTATTCAACCCGTATTCGATTCTATACTTGCTATATTCCATTCCATATTGTTGTTTCTTCCCCACTTGTCTCACATGGGTTGAAATCTTATTTCCTTTCATTTTCATTCAATTGAAATGTCATCTTCATCTTTGAACAACAGTCAATTTAGGAATCGCGGACAATCAAACGTTATGCTGTGTCATTGTGATTATCCTGCACTTCTTATAACTGCCCAAATAGAAAGGAATAGGGGTAAAAAATTCTTTGATTGTCACTTTTTCAAGGTAAAGATTTAGTGCTTGTATAACATCAGTACCCTCTAGTTCCTTGATATTTTTAATTTTTTTGAGCAGTTTGTTTATACACTTGGTAGGACATGAATGCAAGATGCAATTTTTTTAGGTGGCTTGAGGATGATTATGAAAGATCCATACTTGCAACTGGAGGAGGAATGATATTGTTACAAACAGAATTTGAATCCTTGAAGGAGGAAGTGATTAAACTACAACAACTTGTTCTAGAAAAGAATAAGCGTTCACACCTTGTTCCTTTTTTCTTCTTAATTTTAATGTTGTTGTGTATTGTAATTCTACTTAAATGATTTTACTTGCATTTTTCTTTTCTTTTATGCGTTTTGGTATGTTGTAAAATATTTATTGGACATTTCAGGGTTTCTGTAGTTTGCCACTGTTTAAATGGAAAATGGGAATTAGGAGCATTTTTTAGCCAAACACGCACGCAAAAACCGTCAGATATTAATGATGGATAATTTTTGTCAAACGTCATCTTGTAAGCCCACTTTTATTTCCGCCTCTTCATATTCTCGTTAACCCCCCCCCCCCTCTTTTTTATCTTCTATTTAAGTGAATCAATATCTTGAACTTTCAATTCATTACCTCAACGTTAAGTCAAATCTTAAACTAAACAATGGCAGTCGAAGCACCACTTCCATTGTTCAAGAAAGGTGACATGGTGGAAATCATTGTCTATCAGTCTGACTATTTAGTATCTTACTATCTTGCCCAAATTCTTGCTCCAATGGAAGATAATACGTTTTTAGTGCAGTACGAAACCATATTTACTGACTCAAAGGTTCTAATGTTCTTCCGTACCCTAAATTAAGTTTTTTTGTTGTTCATGTTTTTCTTTAAGGATGTTAATCAAAGAACTGGTGTTTATCTTTACTTTTTCTTTGTTTATGTTTATCGTTTACTAATTTTTCTTTCTTTATGTTTACCATCTTAGATAAATTTTTTTTGTATTTTTTAAGTTATTTTTTTTACACCTTAAACTTTCAAGAACTTTTTGTTTGTTTTTTGTTTGACTTTTTATATCCAAACCAAAACCATAGGAATTTATTTAACTGGAATTTCCTTTCAAGAATAAAACTCTTCGACATAATGGATCGAATGGGGTGAATAAATATTAAATAGTAAAAAAAAATTAAATAGACAAATCTGTTCGAATAATTAAAATTTTACAGTCGTTCCACAATTTCGAAGGTCCAATCTCCGTCTACATTCATAAACTCTTGGTGAACTCTTAACCGAGAGATATGATAATCATCAGTCTCATCTGGATAAAGGAGGAAGGAAACCGTATACATGTCTTCGGATTTACACCTCCTAATATATCCAGTCCACCAACCCTCCCTGGTGTGGGCATCTACTGCTTGAAGTCTTCTGAAATGGGCGACTGGAGCGGATCCAGTTGAATGCTATAACTTTTTTCACATGCCTTGTACTGTCCTCGTATAATAGAGTTTTGTAACAGACAAACCCAGTGATTTTTCCTAGGTAAAAGGTGTCGTACATGCCCGGTTCATGTCCGATGATTTCAATTTTGTCACGAATGTCATAATCTGGATAAGTGTATCCAAAACTACTACTGCTAGAACTTGACATGTTATCTGAAAAAATCCAAAAATATTTACCAGTTAAATGGGGTATAATTGCACAGTAATTAAACTTAACTTAACCGGAGATGGAGGTTACCAAAGAGGATGGAGTTTACTGGGAGATGATTATTGCCCACTGTTGTATGTGTTAATTTTGCAGAGTTAACGTGTTACCCCACACCTATATATAACCCCTTGCCCCTGTCAACCAAACTACACGTATCCCAAGATCTCAACAGTCCCACTCCCTCAGTCAAAACCTTGAGAAACGAAAAGGTACATCGTCTGAAAACCAATTTATTGTCTCTCATTAATTTTTTTTGAAACTTTTTTGACTTATCACTTTCCAGCTTCCATCAAATGCTATGAATGTCATCTGTGTTTTTTACTACAACAGTCCCAATACGAACATACAACAGTCTCAGAACACAAATTATAATGAAAATGAAAATTTAAACTAATTTTTCATTCATCATAACCAAGATCAAACAACCAATTTCCGTTTACACAACAAAAAGTATGGTGAACTCTGAGACCAAAGCTTACCTATCAGATGAGGAAGAAATCAAGTTTCCAAACATCACGTGGTCTCGAAACCACAAATAATTTAATGTCAAACTTGAACTAAAGTAAGATGAGAAAAATTGTCCAACAATCCATTACAGTTGAAAAACATAAGAATTTATGAAATGAAAATGCAGTTTAGTAGAAAAAAAAGTCCAGTAGAAAAAAACAAAATAAAAAATGCTTCACCACTATGATGTTCTTTATGATTGAGATTCCTACAATTAAATACACAAATTATGTTAGTATGTGGTTTACAATTGAAAATTATTATTAAGAAAACAAAGAAATAATTATTGTAAGTGTAATACCTGTGTTGTTGGTACGGCCACCATGGGTTCTTCTGAATTTTCTAAAGTTTCTTCACCGCCTAATCCTTACCGACCACCACTTTGACCACCTCTTTGACTGCGGTTCCCACAAACGCCTCGGCCTCGTCCTAGTCCACGACCCCTACCCCGATTAAAATTTTCTATTCGTCCCCTTACTCTGTTTGTCCGAGGACGCCTGCGTGTACGCGTTACTCTAGGATTTTACACTATAACTTGTAAAGAATCCCGAGGGAGAATTTGAAATGTCTTCAAGAAAAGGATTTTCAACAACTTCACTGGATTTCCTTAGCTCTTCATAAGTGTACTCTAAGAACACTTTCATCATTTCAGATCTTGATGCACAAGATATAGCTAATTCGACATTCTTATTAAAAAGCGACTCCAAATTCTTGAATCTCTTGTACTCCGGTGTTACTTTGTGGGTATCCATCATCGTTAAACATTAAAATATGCCTTCGAAACACATCTTTTCTCCACCTCTTGAAAAAATATCTTTCTGGGACAATATCAATTTTCTTCAGACGCAAAACTGTGAGTATGTGTGCACACAACAAACCTTTGGACTCAAATTTCTTGCAATTGCAATTCAATATACATCCTTCTGGCCTATACATCACTGTGAAAATAAATTCTTTAATATAATGAAAAAATTTCAACGACGTCTCAATTATTAGACATTTTTCATATCCACCCTCACTTAAATCGAAATCTTGATCATCCTCCTCCTGTGGTTGATTTCTCTCCGTGATCAATTGACAATACAACATTCTCTTAATCTCCGACTGAAACTCTTCAAACAAATCATTGGTATATACTTTTTGAAATTGCATCTCCCACCTATACCTTGTAATGCAATTTACCACAATATTCTTGAACTTGAACTCTGCTGCAGCTTCCTTCTCAATCTTATTTTTTTTATCACAATTTCAAATTGCTCCACAAATTGCTTCAGAGTACTTGATGAGTGCACGTAACCATCGAAGAAAGCGTGCACACCCTCGCTTCTTTGAGTTGAATACATTCCAGCCCAAAAAATATGATTCAGGTAGACAGGAACCCACATTTCTTTTTCGGCAAACAATTTTAACAACCACGGATTACCGTGCAAATTATATTTTTCAACAAACGATTCCCAATTCCTAACAAAAATGATTTTACTAACACTATCGTATACAACACTTTTAAACTCTTTTTTGACAAGTCCATGGTGTTCAATCCCCTTGAACTTTTTTGGCAATTTTGATAGTATATGCCAGATGCAATACATATGAATTGTTGTAGGCAACTTAGCAGCAATGACATTCCCAATGCTATCACACTGATCACTCATGACAGCAACGGGTGGCCTCCCCCCATAGCATCCAACCATATCCTAAAAAACCACCTATATGTAGTAGTATCTTCTTGAGATATAAGTGTCCAACCCAACAAAATGGATTGTCCATGATGATTAATTCCGACAATACAAACAAACGACATCTTATATCGGTTAACTAAATAAGTTGAATTTACACTAACTACATCAGAAAATTGCTCATACGCTGCCCTACTATGTGGGTGCAGCACCCAAAATACACTGTCAAGTCTGCTCTCCTCGTCGATTTTTACAGAGTGAAAAAAATTCTATTTTTTTCCCTTTGCATTCTCGTAAACATTTGGTAAATACAATCTGCATCCCCTTACCTAATCATTCTCTCCGATTTCTCTCAATATAGTTCCGGACATCCTTGTACTGAAAAGTTAAATTTTTTGGACCCCCCGCATCAACTTCTAACATCCTCGCACTTTTACAAGGTATAATTCCAGCCTTATCATTAGATTTCAATTTCCATTTAACTTCCGACGGAATTTTTCGGTGAGCCCTCATGAATCTAAACATTGTGGGATTTAGATCGTGATTGTGAGTATCAATTAATTTTGAAACTTCCCACATTCCATTAAAGCGTAAAATTGCACTCACCTGTGCAGGACAGTCAATTCTCTTGGTATGATTGAGCTCATGTCCATTCCGACCTCTATCACAACATATTGTGGTATACTTTCTAACATCATAATTTTTTCCTTTAGATCCACATTTGTGAACAACACTAAAACCCTTTTTTTTTGGCGTAGTCAAGATAACTTTGAAATAAATCATGGAGGTTAGGATAAAATGAACCAATTCTTATTTTTTCAGCAGAATCTGTAGTTTCATCAAGTAGTTGTTCACCACCGACTTCATCTTCTCCGGTGGTGGTATGCACATCAAAATTTTCATAGCTTCCGGAAGCATCCATAGCTAGAGGAATTGTTGCATGCTCACCCCAAATAATTAAATCCTCGCTCCTTTTGCCATTAGATGTTGAACTCATATTTATAAAAAAATATGAATATTTTCGGTTAATTTTTTTATAGCGATAAATTTTTTAAGAAAATTGAAAGGAGAGGAACCCAAATATTTGCAGTGTAAACAAATTGAAAGGAATAAGAATGAAACCCAAAGAAATCTTATACAATGTGCAAATAATTAAAGTAAGAAGAAATAAAAGAGGAGTAAAATTTTGGCAAAGGATGGAGAAAAGCTTTGCTGTGTAATGAAAGTAATGAGTGGAGTGTTGACTTTGAGAATGTTATAGGAACCCAAAACTTTAATTACCACATTTTGCTTCTTTTTTTTTCCGAATTAAATAGGCTGACACGTCAGGGACATTATTGTCCTTTTGACCCAATAGTTTCTTCTTCTTTTTTTAAAACTGAAAAGGCATTACAGGGGAAATTTTGTCCAGTTGACCAAAATTTGACCAACTTAACCGATTTTTAGTTAATTGAGGTTAGCCAAAAATCATTTTTCTAATAATAATAACAATATTACCCACCAATCCTTGCTGACGGGAAGTGGTCACGATTTCTGGGACCCGGGAAGATGCAACTTCAACTTTTATATTTTTCTTTTCAATCTTGCATAAAAAATAATACTAAATGCTTCAAAAAATATTTCAGACAATGCTTCAAATATTGCTAATGAATTTTATATAAATAATTTTGCTATATTTGAATAATAAGCTCTTTCTATTTGTTTGAAACGATTATCGTCTATGATATAAAATTGCAATAGTTAAAAATTTTCTTTTTAATAGTTAAATGATGCTCGACTTAAATTATTTATCATTTTCTTTTGTTCGATGGTAATATTTCACCTTATCTTTTAGTTGGCATTACGATGCATTTGTTTAAGCCTGGTTTTTTAGACAAATTGATGAAATCAGTCTCATAACATTTTATGATTCGTGACTTAGGTCTCCAAACATTATTTTTTAAGTTTTAGGTACCTGAACAATTTGCGTGTTGGTTGATTTGGTCCTTCCGTTCAAAAAAAAATGTGAGTCAACAGTTAGTCAACTTTTTTTTAACAAATCCCACTCAAAACTCTAGGGGTATTTTTATCATTTCTTAGACTAACCCACCCAAACCCGTTTCCTAACCCATTTCCAATAAAACTGTAGAATTTTTTTTTAATCAATGCGAAAGCACATATATATTGAATAAATAATTTGTGTGGTGAGTGAGTCGAGTACAAACACAGAGATCAAATCTCACAACAATACTATTGAGAGGAACAAACAATATTCTATGCATCAACTCTCAAATTCATACGGATCTATAATCCTAACCACGCCACAATTCTACCGCAGCCCACACAAAGTCACACAGAATACGTAGACAACTCTCCTATTTATATAGGAGTCGACCTACTAGAATCTCGAAGATATCTAGGAAATATAAATTGACTAGGAAACTACCAAAGCAAACATAATACAATAAAACTAGTAATTGCCAAAATTAAATATTCTAATAATTAATAAACTTGATTTAATAAATCCAACAAAAACAAAGCTTGCCCAATCCTCTTCCCTCTTCTTCAACCTCCTTCAACCTCCATTCTTCAACAAATATGACAACTAAATGTACATGGGAACATTTCATTTCATCCAGGGAGTATTTCATTGTTCTATGAATATGTCACACCCCGTAACCAGGGTCGATGACATGGCAGTGCCTCATTGGTCGATGAGACACCAAAGCCTACGATACAGAATCTCTAAAAGAAAATTCATTATGCATTAGATCCAAAGTAACGGTTTAACACTTGAAAACTGAATACTTAACTGAAATGAAACTACTTATTACATTATTAAATTAAGTTTAAGCATTCTAAAATGAATAACCGAAATGAAACTAAATGTTTCAAATGAAATACTAAAAGAAATAAAATAATCTAGCAGCTACGTAGATTATGATCACTCATCCAATTGCCCATCCCAAGTATCATCATTGCGAACAACTTTAACATCTACATCACCTGCACAGTAAAAGCGGATGGACTGAGCTCTGGTGCTCAGTAGGGACCAAAAAAAACAGTAACAACAATAGCAATATATATAGACATAACAGAACAGATACAACAGAATCAGATACAGATAATGCAGATGCCCGTTTCCCAAAATACCCCTATGGAAGTATATGCACACGACTCAATCCAAGTCTCACAAGACTCAGAACTCAGTGCAGTGCAGTACAGATCCGCACAGAACAGGTGGTTCAGAACAGAACAGTGGACTGCACTATTACGATTTCTAGAAAAATGAGATGCAACCTTATGCAAAAATGCACTAAACAATACCCACCATCCCCAACTCATATGATACCAAATAGACTCCAAGCAAACAGCAATTAAAGACCAAAAACAAATGTTCGATTATACTTATCAAATCTGACATCCCAGATCGGAATTCATGACATGAGCATCCCATACTACTCATGCACTACAACCAATAGTTATGTCAGACAATCGAGTAATAAACGAACAAAGACCAAACAAGTGAAAAACAACAAATAGGCTAAACAACTATACTCTTCACGTCTAAGCATTTCACACAACCGAATCCACATCAAGCACGTCTGCCTTACAGTATTCTCGTTTACACAATTTACTTAGACGTTACAACATATAGTTATCGCTATGACACTACAATCCACAGTCAAGCTCAATTGTCTAATCAGACCCATAATCACTGCTAACAGCCCCCATGTATTAACCCACTGAGGAAGGGCCACACAGAATCCACACGTAAACCCAGCCTAAACTATCCCCCGGTTGGAGGCCAAAAATAAAGAATACATCCATTGCGTCATTGCCCACACAAGAGCTCCACAATTTACTGTTAGCAGCCCCAACTTGTTTCTCCCCGCTAGGGTCCGAGTCCACATATCCACACAGAAGTCCACACAGAAATATCGCGAACACCGGGTTCTAGCGATATATAAATGGGATGTATCCTGCTACAGACCTTTCATAAACAAGAGCTCGAATGAGGCGACGACTCGGTCGACCAAACCAAATAGGACAACAGAAAAGACTCCAAATAGATGACTCCAAATAAGACTCAAAATAATTAATCAAAAAGGCAAATACAGAACAGCTACAAAACGGTACATAATAGTTTATGTAAATTTATCAAACCCAAAGTAAATAAACATGCCATAACAGTAACACAACAGTATCAGAATTACCGGACATAAATCAATATAGGCCCAATTAATCAAAGATTCACAAATATCAGTTAATTATGACAATTTAAATACGGTAATAACAAAAACACAATAAACAATTTACGAATTAGATTATAATGAATTTAAATCAATCCCAAAACAGTTTATACAATATCGAAACAAACAAACACAATTCGTGCAATTATTTCGTAAATTAATAATTTATTCGCTTTTACTGTGCAGTATATGCGATAATTAAATAAAGTAGGGGGTCCCTACCGTTACGATGATAATACGAGGAAAAATAAATAGCTTTGCGGTGACGAAAATCCGGATAGAAAATTGGTCAGAAAACCCCTATTTTTCTCCTGGCAGCCTACTCTGATATGCACAATTCAAGAGAAAAAGGCAAGGACGTGTCTCCTTGCTGCCAGCCGAGAGAGAGGAAGAAGAGAGTCGCACCAATCCCGACGAGAGAGAGAGAGAGAGACGCCGCCGTCACTTTCACTTTGGCTTTTTCTCTCCACGGTTCCCGAGGTAAGTCTAGGTATTTTATATATATTTGTTTTTCCTTTTCCTTTCCCCCAAACCCCAGCGTCCTAAATGCCTTTCTTTTTCTTTTTCTTTTTTTTTTTACTCAATTCATTTAATTCTTATTCTAATTATTCATCTAATTATATTAATCATCAAAGTAAATTACAATTAGGTCCCTCAAATACGATACACGTACGAAACGCCCCACAACGAAATGTATCAAAAATGTAACACGCAACATGTTATAAAAATTAATTAGGCACGTAGTCACGTAATGACATGAAATAAAATACGCCTACGAAATAAATCACATGAAAATAAATAACACGTATGCGAAAAGTTACAGGTATTACATTCTTCCCCCCTTATAAAAGTTTCGGTCCTCAAACTTGCACTCCCTATAACATGCATACTAACACTCCCCAACAGATATATATATATATATATATATATATATATATATATATATATATATATATATATATATATATATATAATGACAGATAAGCAAGATAAGCGATGAAGCACTTAATAACAAAACGTGTGAGGTAAAGGCAATTAGAGAATAACATGGTATAATACAAGGCGATGAAACATTTAACATGTATACATATAGATTACTATAACATAATATATAGCAAACAAATAAGATAAGCGATAGAACAATTAACAAGGTAAACATACAAAGCATGAACCTGTAGAGTATGGTATCACAAAATACAATATATCGTACCACAATCAGGATAAGTGATAAAACATAACAAATTAATATGTAAGACATGAATATGTAGAGAATAGTATAAATCACATAATCACATAATTTACCTGTTACCGTACCCGATGTTCCAGTTTCTTGTTGCGTGAGAACAGGAGCTTCAAAATTATGCCCCAATTCTTGATTTCCCATACTAGGAGTACCCAAAACAATCTGATCCCTTTTAGGACCCGCCATAGAGCACTCACGAACCTGGTGTCCTAAACTTCCGCACCTGAAACAGGCACCGGTACTCCAACGACATTCTCCTAGATGCTTTCCTCCACATCTATTGCACTTTCTCTCTGTAGAAGTCTCTCTTGTCTGAACTGCTTCAGGAAGAAGTTCCAGACAAGGAGGTCCTCTTGTCTGAACTCCTTCAGGAAATATCTCCAAGCATTGATTAATGCGGTGGTCAGTTTTTCCACATCTAAAACATGCGCCTGTCTCCCAATGGCACCTTCCCCGATGTATCTTCCCACACCTTTTGCATATCTTCACTACTGAATGTCCCTCAAGCACAATGATTGGTTCTCTCCCTTTGCGAGTTGTGAAAGACCTGAAGCTCTGTTCCCGAGTCAACTTCCTTATCTTTTTCCCTTGCTTATTTTTACCTTGTCGTCCCATCTTGATCCAGGTGACAATTTATTAAAACACATATATCAACAAGAATGAACTAGCATGCTCGTGCAATCTCATATAAAATTTATATCAATTAGCACGTAGTACAAGGTAAATATACAAGCACATAAAGAAAATAAAATCATGTCATCATGCTTATGAAGGTACAGTTACAGAATAAACTTATCATGGCAATTGAATTGAAGTAATATCACCAATTTAGCATGCTAATACCATTAAACAATCCAAACGTCAAACACGTTAATACAATTTATACGTAATATCTCGATCTTTCAATAAATATAATAAGTAATATACATAAATACGTAATTCACATAACATGTTCACCTTTTAAGTTAACAAAGCAAAACATATTAACAATAACATATAACGCGATAAGTAAACACATATGTCCTATCCCATCCCTTCTACTAGATTATCACATCTTAAGTTATTTAACACGTCATTCATATGTTCAATTGTGTATTTAAGTTATGGTCCTGCGCCACTCTGATAACTCCGTAATTACCGTCAAGCGTACTAATACAGTTATAAATACATTAAAGAAACAATAAAACATAATATGTATAGTTTACAAGAATATCATAGAAGTTAATGATATCAAAAAAAAAAAAAAAATAACCTGAACAATAATATACAGACGGTAAATAAACAGAGGTGAGCAAAGCATAATATAATGATCACAGAGAATATTACATATAAGAAAGAGTCACAATATATAATGTAACAGTAAGATATAAAGTTTAAGTAACAAATAAATCTTAGTCCATGGTCTCTACCCATCACACAACTCACATTAAGTGTTCTTATTATCTTATTGTTCATTCCAAATTTTATCCCTAAGGTTCGACCTGCTCTGATACCACTTCTGTCACACCCCGTAACCAGGGTCGATGACATGGCAGTGCCTCATTGGTCGATGAGACACCAAAGCCTACGATACAGAATCTCTAAAAGAAAATTCATTATGCATTAGATTCAAAGTAACGGTTTAACACTTGAAAACTGAATACTTAACTGAAATGAAACTACTTATTACATTATTAAATTAAGTTTAAGCATTCTAAAATGAATAACCGAAATGAAACTAAATGTTTCAAATGAAATACTAAAAGAAATAAAATAATCTAGCAGCTACGTAGATTATGATCACTCATCCAATTGCCCATCCCAAGTATCATCATTGCGAACAACTTTAACATCTACATCACCTGCACAGTAAAAGCGGATGGACTGAGCTCTGGTGCTCAGTAGGGACCAAAAAAAACAGTAACAACAATAGCAATATATATAGACATAACAGAACAGATACAACAGAATCAGATACAGATAATGCAGATGCCCGTTTCCCAAAATACCCCTATGGAAGTATATGCACACGACTCAATCCAAGTCTCACAAGACTCGGGAACTTCAGGGTGCAAGTGCAGAGATGCATCCGCACAGCAATGTGGTTCGTAATGCAATGTTGGGACCGCACTATTACGATTTCTAGAAAAAATGAGATGCAACCTTATGCAAAAAATGCACTAAACAATACCCACCATCCCCAACTCATATGATACCAAATAGACTCCAAGCAAACAGCAATTAAAGACCAAAAACAAATGTTCGATTATACTTATCAAATCTGACATCCCAGATCGGAATTCATGACATGAGCATCCCATACTACTCATGCACTACAACCAATAGTTATGTCAGACAATCGAGTAATAAACGAACAAAGACCAAACAAGTGAAAAAACAACAAATAAAGCTAAACAACTATACTCTTCACGCCTAAGCATTTCACACAACCGAATCCACATCAAGCACGTCTCGCCTTTACAAGTATTCTCGCTTTACACAATTTACTTAGACGTTACAACATATAGTTATCGCTATGACACTACAATCCACAGTCAAGCTCAATTGTCTAATCAGACCCATAATCACTGCTAACAGCCCCCATGTATTAACCCACTGAGGAAGGGCCACACAGAATCCACACAGAAACCGGCCTAAACTATCCCCCGGTTGGAGGCCAAAAATAAAGAATACATCCATTGCGTCATTGCCCACACAAGAGCTCCACAATTTACTGTTAGCAGCCCCAACTTGTTTCTCCCCGCTAGGGTCCGAGTCCACATATCCACACAGAAGTCCACACAGAAATATCGCGAACACCGGGTTCTAGCGATATATAAATGGGATGTATCCTGCTACAGACCTTTCATAAACAAGAGCTCGAATGAGGCGACGACTCGGTCGACCAAACCAAATAGGACAACAGAAAAGACTCCAAATAGATGACTCCAAATAAGACTCAAAATAATTAATCAAAAAGGCAAATACAGAACAGCTACAAAACGGTACATAATAGTTTATGTAAATTTATCAAACCCAAAGTAAATAAACATGCCATAACAAGAACACTAACAATGATCGTAATTACTCTGACATAAATCAATATAGGCCCAATTAATCAAAGATTCACAAATATCGCTTAATTATGACAATTTAAATACTGGTAATAACAAAAACACAATAAACAATTTACGAATTAGATTATAATGAATTTAAATCAATCCCAAAACAGTTTATACAATATCGAAACAAACAAACACAATTCGTGCAATTATTTCGTAAATTAATAATTTATTCGCTTATCGCTAAAGATACGCGATAATTAAATAAAGAGAGCCCCTACCGATTACGATGATAATACGAGGAAAAATAAATAGCTTTGCGGTGACGAAAATCCGGATAGAAAATTGGTCAGAAAACCCCCTATTTTTTCTCCTGGCAGCCTACTCTGATATGCACAATTCAAGAGAAAAAAGGCAAGGACGTGTCTCCTTGCTGCCAGCCGAGAGAGAGGAAGAAGAGAGTCGCACCAATCCCGACGAGAGAGAGAGAGAGACGCCGCCGTCACTTTCACTTTGGCTTTTTCTCTCCACGGTTCCCGAGGTAAGTCTAGGTATTTTATATATATTTGTTTTTCCTTTTCCTTTCCCCCCCAAACCCCCAGCGTCCTAAATGCCTTTCTTTTTCTTTTTCTTTTTTTTTTACTCAATTCATTTAATTCTTATTCTAATTATTCATCTAATTATATTAATCATCAAAGTAAATTACAATTAGGTCCCTCAAATACGATACACGTACGAAACGCCCCACAACGAAATGTATCAAAAATGTAACACGCAACATGTTATAAAAATTAATTAGGCACGTAGTCACGTAATGACATGAAATAAAATACGCCTACGAAATAAATCACATGAAAATAAATAACACGTATGCGAAAAGTTACAGGTATTACAGAATAATCATGGAACTTGATGAGCAATTTCAAACCCCCCCGTTTTAATTAGTTTGTCTTGTTTTCTATTTTATTGTTATTTGGGGGTTGAAATTGCTAATCAAGTCCCATGGTTATGTATAGAACAATGAAATACTCCCACAACAGTTGGGATGGAATGAAATTCTCCCATTTACAATGTTTTTTTTATTGTTCCATGAAATGCTTCCATGTACATTTAGTTGTCATATTTGTTTTAAAATGGAGGTTGAAGAAGAGGGAAGAGGGAAGAGGGTTGGGCGGGTTTTGTTTTTTGGAAATGGGTTAGGAAATGGATTTGCGTGGGTTAGTATAATAAATGATAAAAATACCTTTGGAGTTTTTAGTGGATTTGTTAAAAAAAAAGTTGACTAACTGTTGACTTACTTTTTTTAACGGAATGACCAAACTCACAAATACGCAAATTGTTCAAATACCTAAAAATTAAAATAATATTTTGAGACCTAACTCACCAATCGTAAAATGTTGTAGAACTGATTTTACCAATTTGCCTATTTTTTATAAGTGATTCTCCTTATGATGTAATGATTGTTGTTATTGCTAAATAAGAATTTACCCATTAATAATAAAATAGCTAAGGCCATTACAATAAAAAAATAAAATGAAAATACAAGAAAAATAAAAGTTATACAATGGTGTAAACACCATGATAACAGATAAAAGTCCACACCCCGGATTAGGTAAACAACACAAAAAATAAATACATGATAAAATTCTTCGCAGCAGTTTCTCTGAGATCTTGGAACAACAGTAGCAAGCTCAGTTTCAACACCTTTCTTAGAAATCAACAATCTACGAGATCATGGGCGTATCAACGTAACCGTCCAATAGATTGTCTCGAAAAGATGAAGAAAACTGAGAAAGGTCCAGAACAACTCCGGGTTTAGAGAGAAACTTCATATCGGGAAGGATCTGAAAGTAGTCTTGCTTCCGAGTCTTTGAATCTTGTATAATAATGCTTTGAAAAAATTTCGTCATGATTTACGGCAAAAAATGGGGACGAGGAAACAAAAAGTGGAAGAATGATGGCTAGATCCAATCAATATCCGATTGAAAGTCGGAGCTTTTGATTGGATCTAACCATGGAAGTTAAAAAATGAAGAAAACTTCAAGAGGAAGAAAAAGAGAGAGAAAACTGTGTGGGGTGCTTGATTTCGCTAACTCTTAAAGATTGCTGTTAGAACATATAACAGATGTTACTATCTAATACTCCCTCCATTCCCATTTAATTGTCGTTTAGGAGATTTATAGGTATCCAAATTAATTGTCGTTTAAGGTTGTTTTATTAGTTGTCAACAATTTATTCCATTTATACCCTCGACATTTCTTTTATTTGCGGCCTCTGCATCCATATTTTTTCTTTTCTTTTTTTTTTTATGCTATAGAAGTGAGAGATGGGTAATATTGGAACTTTCGGTAAAAATGACAAATTTTTTAATTTTATAAAATTGTGTAACGAGTCTAATATTTAGGAATGGAGGGAGTATAGTTCTTCAAATTGATATGAAATTGGCGGACTTGAATTTTTTTTTAAAGGATAATTGAAATGTTAGTATTTAACTTTTGTAGTTACTTTTCTCCCTTAAATGATTTTTAAAAAATAAATAAAAAGCCTTCTTCTGTAATACTTTATCAACATAATTATTGACTTAAGATGGAATTTTACATTCAGCTCACAAGAACGGGAATTGCCTTAGTATGACATTTGTTTAGTATAATGGTCATGATATGGCAATGGAAAAAGTGGGAGAAACATTTTTGTCCAGGACGGAAATGGGACTTCCGTCCTGGCTGATGTGGACAACTCCCAGACGCGCCTTGCCACGTCAGCCAGAACGGAAGTGGGACTTCCGTCTTGACCCCAGACTTCCGTCCTCACCCTCTAGATTTTAGTCCCAAACTCTCTTCTTCTCCCACCCACCCGCGAACCCTTCAGCCAAAAAAAAAAAAAAAAACCCAAGCCCTTCCCTTCCCTCCCGTCACCACCCCACCACTCCGGTTCGCCGCCTGCTGCCGCCGCCGCCATCATTTGCCGCCAACAATCCACCACCATCTTCTCTCTCATCTCTCAATCTATGAGGTATAAAACCTTAATTTTTTTTTATAGAAATTCAACATGTATGTTATTATTTGAAGTTTTAATTGTTGTGATTTTAGTTTTTTAGAGTAATTTGTTCCCTACTTGAAGTTGTATGTGTTTGAATTTGGTTTTGATTTTGTGAATTTAGGTCAATTAACAAATTAGGGCATTTTTCAATTTAGGGCAATTTTTAAATTTGGGATTTGTCAATTTAGGTTTTTCGTGACTTCAATATTTGTGTTATTGCGGATTATGGTGAATTGTGAATTGTGAATTGATTTTGTGAAGTTTCTGATGAATTGTATGTTATTTTTTTTTTTAGATGTCTGTTCCTGCACACCTTCTACCCGGTCCTTATGATCCAGTGTTTTAAAAAAACACACATCCCATAGAGCTCTTAGAATATGGGGTGGGGACGTAGAGTTAAACAATAGTTTAAAAATAATTAGCAACTACGGGAATTTCTTCGATGCCTACCAAAATGAAGGCAACGCAAGGGTTTTTGAGCTGATTGACCTTTTGGGATTCGGGGGTTGCTGTAGGATAGGCAAGATCAAGGTAGACCACGCCTTGGTCACCGCATTAGTAGAGCGGTGGCGCCCAGAGACACATACTTTTCACCTCCAATACGGTGAGGTCACCATTACTCTGGAAGACGTAGGTTGCCTTCTAAGACTGCCTACTAGGGGCGACGTGGTGTCGTGGCACGAGGACTACAACCTTAGCAGGACTCAGTGGATTGAGCGTGTGCATGACATACTAGGTTTTCGACCCCCAACTGAGTCTATTAGAGGTAACACCATCGCCCTTGTAGAGGTGTATGCCTACATTAGTGAGACCCTAGGCGAGGATGCCACTGAGTTGGTCGTAGACCAACGGGCCCGGGCACTTATTATCCTGTTGATGACCACCTTCCTTTTTCCAAACAAATCCGGGTCGCGGGAGAACATGTGGTATCTCCTTACCATCAGCGACGGGGTCCTGGCAGAGGACCAGTATTCATGGGCTAGCGTCGTCCTTCCACATCTGTACCGACAGATGTGCACCTCTGCTTAGGACGTTTCTAAAGACATAGCTGGATCTTTCCTTCTAATCCAGGCTTGTTTACTTTTTTTATATGGTTTTATTGCTTCCATGTATTTTGAATATTTGTTGTTAACTCCGTGTTTTTTCTGTACTAGTTGTGGGCGTGGGAGCGCATCTCATGGCTCCGGCCCCAGAACCGCGGCCCGACTCTGCACGATATTCCCGCGGACGGGAGAGCTTACTGGTCACGATGGAATACATGTTGGAGTTTCCGTAACGCACCGAAAGCGCAGCTTGCGGTGTTTAGAGATCAGCTGGATCAGCTGACGGACGCCCAGGGGGGTAATTATTTTCTTTAATTTCGTATTTTATTTTCAAATTAAAGCAATTGATTTATGCTAATTACACTTTTTATTGGCAGTTCATGTGGAGGCCGTACATTGACTGGGTTGTTGCCGAGAGGGCTGCTCGGGATGAGGGCTTCCAGGCCACCTGCCGAGCCCGTACGCCGCTCGTTTGTTTCGAGGTGGTTGAGTACCGCATGCCAGACCGGGTTGCTAGGAAATTCGGATTCCAGCAGGTGATACCAATCCCACCTGTGGCGGAGGGTACCAAAGAGGGCGTCGATGTCCATTCGTTTAAGGCTAGAATGGCTCGGGACTGGGAAAAGGAACATGCCACGTACATAGCTCTGTGGGTTGAACACGTGGATGCGCTGGTGGACGCTATCCCGGTACCCGGTAATGTGATCCTACCTACCCGTGAGTACATAGAATGGTACAATCGCATTACCGTTCACCTCTTGACAAACCCCCGAAATAAGGATGTCGGGCCACTATTTTTGTAGGTTTTTTGTTTGCGTTGTCTAGAATATTTTTTCTGGTTTACAATATACTGACACGGGTATTGACGTTGCCGAGGAATCCAACAGACTGATGCTCGAGGAATTCGAGAGGCCGGGCTCTCGCACAAACAGTCAATACAAGTCCCTCATCTCCTGGGTTGCAAAGACAATTAAAGATGCATTCGTAGCGGCCGGGAGGACGGTATCGTGCAGATCGCGCCCTGCGAATGTAGCAGAAGCTGCAGTTCTGCTACCGGTGATGCAGCCAAGGGAACATGTTTCGGTCAGGTCTGTGGTGGGGAGGCAAGGTACTCAGAGAAACCGGCAGGCCACTCAAGAGGACTTGGCAGCTAGGAGACTTCGGCAACGGGGCGGGCCACCGGAGGCAGCACAACCTGAGGCTGATCCAACAGGGTCTCTGGTGCCCACACAGTTTCCCAGTGCGGCTGAAATCGGCACCCACTATGAGTACCAATTCCCGAGCATCGGTACTTACTATTCCAGTTTTCAGCCGGGGGGAGATCCGGGAGCCAGGCCATCTACTTCGGCACAACCGGGTGCATATTCTGGCGGATCGCCTTCGTACAGCCTCCACCTCACTCAGACGCAGCACAATACTCCAACTTTTCAACCTGGGTTCCCCGATGAGCCGATATTTATCGACACCGAAGGGGCGGAGTTCATTGCAACGGAGCGTGGTAGCGGGGTGTGAATGAGAACGGGCCACACGTACTATTTGCGCAAAGACAGGAAAAGCCCCGACCGTTACACTTTTTCCACTGCCATGTCATGACCATTATATTAAAAATGACCATACTAAGGCACTTCCCCCACAAGAACTGCAATCCGATTCCTCAAACTAAGGGGATACCTAGCGTGATTTGTCACTCAAGATTCTCAGTAATATTTTTGCATAATACTTATATATAGTCATAGATGCTTTAAAATTTAACTTCTTGAGCTTAGGACTTACTCCATCCACTCCCATTTAATTGTTATTTAGGAGATTTATAGGTATCCAAATTAATTATCGTTTAAGTTTCTTTTATTAGTTGTCGGTAATTTATTCCAATTATGCCCTCGACATTTCTTTTATTTGTCGCGTTTGCCATCCCTATTTTCTCCTTTCTTTCTTTATGCTATAAAAGTGAGAGAGGGATAATATTGAAACTTTCGGTGAAAATGATAAGTTCATTAATTTTCTAAAATTGTCTAAGGGGGTCTTATATTTAGAAATGGAGAGAGTATTTTTTTACAATTTTTTATTTAGATATTAAAATACCGTAGAATAATATTACACAAAATATTATGGATAATCCAAATCAGTTATCTACGCTCCGGTCTAGCTATGCGATCACTAATTCAAATTTTAATGGCGCCATGCTTTTTTACTTTTATATTTGAGGAGATGGCAGCATGTCATGTTTAATGCTCTGAATTTAAAATTTGGCTAAAAGTTACGTGGAATCTGCTTTAAGCATGCCGACCTTCTACTATAGATGATCTGTCCCTGAATTTTTCTTTTTTTTTCGGAGGGAGAAAAAATAAAAGAGTCTGATATTTACGGATCACCAAAATTTAATTACTAGCTTCCGAAAAATTTATTATTGTGCCGTTTATCAATCGTTAAGTGAATCTTTTTAATGATTTTTAGAAGCAAGAAAATTAGAGGATTCGGTTGTTTTTTTAACACGAAAATATTTATAATGATTTCATTCCAGTTTTTTTGTCTGAAGGTAAAAAATCAACAAAAATTATATAGATCCAGTGGCGGAGTTTCATGGAGGCAGGAAATTTTTAGAAAAACGACGAATTTTTTATAAGAAAAAATTATTTTTCTGATATTTTTTTATAAATGTTGTACTTCGTCCCCTAAAAAATTTCAATAAAAAATTAACCCCCCATTACAAATTTCTAACCCTGACACTGAATAAATCACAACATAATGACTAGATATAAGGAGTGTAAGACACGTTAATCTCTTTTATTATTTTGTTTATTTTGTTATCATAAAATTTACTTTAAAAAAAAAAAGCATGCAGACACAGCAAACGACGGATCACATTCAACAACATCATTAGAAGACGGGAGAAACTAAATTGTATATAAACGACTTTGACTGAGTAAACTTGCTGATTATTTATAGGGAAATTGTCATGTTTGATCCTCAAACTATTTCTCAAATAATCAAGCGATCCTCATTCTTTTTGTACTTTCCATTTGGTCATGAATATTATTTCACGCTTCCTAACCGATCTCAACACCACCACTCACGATGGTTTCCGGCCAAATCCCTTTATATACAACATTTATACTTCTTGGATGATCCTAGAAGTATATTCGAGCTTCCAAAATGATCCTATCATCATCTTATTCATCCTCCAAGATCCATCAACGATCACCAATAATTTCTCTCCCAAATTCAACAACCAATGTCGCCCACCCGCCATATCTCTCTCAAATTCGACCACCAAGCCGTCACCTACCACTTTTGGCCAACTCAAAATTCGAATCACATGAAACTCCATACCAAGAACAGTGATTAGACCTCAAATCCAAGTTGGAAATCAATCCTGAATGGTCCACGTGGGAGGCGTTGGTGGTCGAATTTGGGAAATAAATGGTGGGTGGGAGGCGTTCGTAGTTAGATTTGGGCGACAATGGATTTGGAGGATGAAAAATATGATACTAGAACCATTTTGGAAGCTCGCAAATACTTCTGGGATCATCCATGAAGTATAAATACTATAGAGGGGGATTTGACTAGAAACCACCGGTGTGAGTGGTGCTGGGACCGGTTAGGAAGCACGAAATAACATCCAAAACCAATTGAGAAATAAAAAAAAATAAGAACCACTCGATTATTTGAAAAATAGTTTGAGGACCAAACAAGTCAATTTCCTTATTTATAATTATTTCAATTTGTAAAAGTAAACATTTTATGGCAACTAACTCTTAATAGAGTAATAGATTTGGTATTAACATGTCAACTAGTCTATCACTTCTTGATCCATATTGATGTGCCCCTTTGGGAAAACAATTCTACTTAATATTATCCTTAGATTAATATTTTCTTCAGTATTTGTTTTTAATATTTTTACTAATAACATATAATAATTTTCCAAGATTAATAGTGTGTTTGAAGTGGGGAGTCTTTAGTAATAAATATATCAGTCCAATAGGGATTATTTTATGCCAAACCTAACAGAGTACCTGGCATATGATTTGATATACCTACTCGTCATTGTGGGTTCGAACCCCTCCCCAAAAAAAAAAATGATGTATTAACTCATTTCGTCATGAATTCAAATCTTCTCACCATAGGCATTTTTATACATTGTATTATTTGTGCCACGTCTTGCACCACTCACAGTTACAACGTCTTTAATTATATTTTTTTTCGCATCCTAATTATATTATTTTATCTCTAGAGTTTAACTTGTTTAATTTATGATATATAGATGAAAATTATACAATTAGAATGTCA
Source organism: Vinca minor (assembly GCA_026122235.1). Classification (NCBI taxonomy): domain Eukaryota; kingdom Viridiplantae; phylum Streptophyta; class Magnoliopsida; order Gentianales; family Apocynaceae; genus Vinca; species Vinca minor. The sequence continues at coordinate 5,338,871 of JAOCZM010000284.1, read as the reverse complement.
GAGTATTACAGAAATAGCACAGAAAATCCAAACAGTGATCTTTATCAGTGGCTTTAGTCTACCCGTATAAATATAGCCTAAATATTTATTTTTATTATAAAGAGAAATAGGAATTAATATTTAAAAATAAATTTTATCAATTAAGAGTATAATAATAAAAATTATTTTTTATCTCTTCATACCTTAATCTATTTAGAAAGACATCTATTTCTAAATGAATGAGTATAAATTTACAGAAACCCTAACAGTGGATTTGAATCCAACATTACATTGTAAAGGGATCTAAAATGGCATCTCAAATTCCTGTGTAGTGGGTTTCCTTTCTCATGAAATAAAATCATGAGCTTTGCCAGCTGGAAACCATTGCCAACGGTAGGAAAGACGTCCCTTTTCACTATTATTTCTAGTGAACAAATTATCATTTTGCATAAACAATCTTTATAATTCATTTAATGGCGCACCATATGTTTTTGGAGGAGGGGATCACTCCTGAAATTGAACAACCTAACCATTAAGCCATTCAGGATTCCTGTGCGCACTATATGTTTTTTTTTTTAGCGCCCGAAGGCGATTGTCCCCGAAGGAGAAAAGCGAAGAGTACCCTAAATAAGGAAGATTGAAGCATGCCCCATGCCTGGAGAGGGAAGATAAGCCTCATAAGGAGGAGAAATATTATTTGCCCCATTGCGGGGAGAAGGTGTCGAACTTGGGGACCTTCAAATCCCAAGCCAGAGGCTGCCCCACTGGGCCAAACCCCTTGTTGACGTGCGCACTATATGTTTGAATCATCCATTTGGGTTCAAAACATTTTAGTATGTTACTAATATTATATGATTTCTTATTAAAAAATATTTATCAATTTTCAAATTAATATACATAGTTTGATTAAACAACTTTTAAAACATACATAGTTCAATTAAATGGATGTAAAAACTAATTAGTCAAATTGAAAGAAGAAGAAGAAGAAGAATAAAAAAAAAGCATATACGAAGGAGAGAATAGTCTTCTGATATGTTATGGTCTTGACAATTCATAAAGTACCATACTACTAATTTCAAATTTAAAAGCATTATGTTATGTTATGGAATAGAAAAAGAGATCATTATCATGATGAAAATTACAATTTTCAGATGCAGTGTTTCTTCACGCGGATATGATTGGTTGAATCTGTGAATGAGATTCTTATTCTTAATCTAAATAAATTCTTTATGATTTAGTATTTAAAGTTTAATTCACAAACCCAATTTAAAAAAAAATTGAATCTCGTATTTAATTTCAAACACAAACTAGCTACAATCCAAACACATTCTAAGTTTACAAACTTTTGATTCCACCAGACTTTGTTTAAAGTATACTCCATTACAATGAACACTAATTCAAGATGATTAAAAAAATTGCACAATGAAAATCATCCAAATTAAGTGTGTTTCCCCCCTTTAATCATGATTATCTTACAGTAGATGCAACAGAATGAGCCCAGCACTTGAGATGATCTTTAAGCTCCAATTCATTACCAAAATCTGGAATTCTCCAATTCATCAATGGTTTCTTCTTCTCCATAACATCCCAAGCTTCAGATAGATATGGCCTCGAAACTTCAGACCCTTCAAAATTAATAATTTGATCTTCTTTTCTTCTTAATCTTTGCAACCCAGGAATTATAGTAACCAAATTCGAAGATTTATCTTCATCGGAAAACACAAATCCAAGATCTATAAACCCTTTTACCTCCTCGTACTCCAGTTCCGACATACTTTTACTGTTACCTTTTCTCCTCCTCCTCCTAATCCTCGGCCTTCTACTATCATTATTCTCCTTATCTTCTTCTCCAGATTTTCCGACTTCTTTACCGGAAACAATCGTCTGAAGCTTCGGAATCGATAGAACCGATTTCGGAGAGGAAGAATCTGAGATGGACTCATCTTTCAAGCTCAAAGCCTGGTCACTGAAAGATCTGAAAATCGTTGGTGTCGGTTTAATAACATCTTTACCCACATCGAGAATTGGGTTTATTACGGCGGCAGTTGACGGCGGAGATTTTGTGCTAAAAACGCCGTGCTCGAACCAGAGGAAATCGAAGAGTTTTAGAATTAATTCTTCAGAAGACATTGTTGTTGAGGAAAGGCTCTGTTTCTATCGCTGTGGAACTTTTAATGAAGAGGATGATATTTGTGGTGTTATATATATATGAGGGCCTGCTTATATTTACCCTATTGACCTTGAGTTTGAGTTTTGTTTAATTATTTTTTGGGAGGTAAAATTAGTTTTTTGCACACATTTTTTCCTTTATTTTACTAATAAAAATATTTTAATACGCAAAATCAATAAATTCAATTCAAAGCTTACACTATTGTTAAAAGTATGGATAACGTTGTTTGACTAAACAAAATTGCTTAAAATTGCCTAAAATTTAAAAGTAAACATTATTCAACACTGTTAGTATAATGAATTTTAAATTTTACGATTTTTAGAACTACACTAAAAGTATTAAAATATTTTTATTTATAAAATAAAATAAGATCAGTATAATAAGTTAAATTGTGAATGAAAACATCATTTTCCTATTTTTAAATTACACAAAGTTACCGTAGAATTAGTATAGAGTTTTTACATCCGCAAGGGTAGTCCAATTAGTTCGAGGGTGGTAGAATTGTGTATAAGGGCGCAAGTTCAAATCTTGGCAGACGCACTGTGGAAGTTTCAACCCTCCAATGTGGGGGTGGCTTCTTGCGGTGGGCTAAGACAAGGCCTCCCACCAATCGAACCGCTGAGTCACCTTGATTTACATTCTCAACAATGTCTGTTGAATCGGGTGGTGGGGGCTATATGGACGTGTATATCGCCTTTTTGTGTATAAGTATAGAGTTTTTTTATTTTCCACGCTATTTTTTTGGCTTTTTGTTTAGTACTGGTAAAAGCGTAACCATACGGCTTTGACTTCCCTTTCCTTGTGGGTTTCAAAAGATGGTCATATGTACCGTGTTTGCGTGCGAGTCTCTACTTAGATAACAATTAACAAGACCTTTCTTCTAATTTTTTCTTGTAGTTTTTGTTTTCTGAAAAATTCTCTAGTCGGATCTCGTGTTGAAAATTTTGCATCTAAGGTATCTTTTGAGTCAATGAATTCCCATATTAATGTTTAATATTGTTAGAAAGTTATATAGTTCGATATTGAGCTTATTTATATTTACACTCCAAATGTTTTGACCTAGTGTGAGGGCTGTTGGGAAACATTGATAAGATAGTGAACAAATTTGTTTTTTTTTTTTTATAATGATTGTGTAATCATATCCTCTTGAGATACCTTTTGATAAATTGAGGGATTCTCAAATCTTTTTTAACACGTATTGTTTTAAATTTTATTATATCAAAATAAAAATATATAAAACCCTAAATTTATAATTGTGAGTCGAAAATACTAAATAAACTATACTAGCATTTCTTGACAATCTCGTTCTTTATTTTATAACAATTCCTTTCATACATTATCAAAAATAAAAATCAATACATAAACCACACACATACGGATTTGAAAGGATAGGTACTCTACTATGGAGGAATATAGATTCAAAGTTTTTATATATATATATATATATATATATATATATATATATATATATATATATATAGAGAGAGAGAGAGAGAGAGAGAGAGAGAGCTACTAGAAGAAATTGTTATAATTTTAAAAATAGATTTAGAAGGCCAAATGTGAATTTAAGGGATTGCTATTTTATTTTAAACTTTATAGTTTTACTATTGATTTATAATACTATGAGTAACTCCCTCTCCTTCTCATCTCCCTCTATTCGTTTTGGAATTTTTTATTAGCTTATTTTTTGTTGTTGTCTAGAATGAATCATGTAATTGAGAAATATGAATTAAATGATTACCAATTATTTTCATATTTTGAATTTTGATTACAAACAAAAATTTTAACGGATTTTAGTCATTAACAATTTACGAATCACGAATTCTAGCATAGATACTAGATTCCGATCACTTTCTTCTTATATTTGGCCTGGAAATATAAAAGATCAATCTATCTCTAGTTTAAACTATCCTACCCCAAATGACCCCAACCGAACCATCCCAAATGAAACCTACCCGACCAGCTCAACCACCACCCTTCAGTTCCTCCCTATCTGGCGAACATCGCCACCAAACACCTCCCATTTCCATTTCCATTTGATGAAAATTTGATGAAACCCATCTACATTATCATGATATAGAATTCGTAAATTGTCCATAACTAAAATCGGTAAAAAAGTTTATTTGTAGCCCAAGCTCGAAATATAAAAACAGTTGGTGGTCATTGCATATTACTAATTATTATAACAATAAACATTACAGCATTTAGTTTTCTTTAACTTTACTTAATAGAATGTAACATTTGTAGTTCAAGAAGTTTAGAACAATAATGCATTGATGTACTTCTCCTCAGCTAAATTTTAAACCTTCAATACTTCATTTTACTTGTATTGCTGGACTATCTGAATTTGAATACTCGTGTTTTAGTTTCAAAACAAACTCAAATTCAAATTAAATTTTAAATTATTTAATATTTTTATTTTCAAACTAAATTAAAAAAGAGTTTGGACCTTATTATCAAACCCAATCAAAGTTCATATCCAACCATAATAGTTTTGATTTAAATATTCAAGAGCATTTGATTATCCACATTATCTATAAGTAATGATATTAGTTCATACAAAAAAATAATAGTTTCCAATATGATAATAATAATAGGCTAATTGGCAAATTTCATCCCCAAAGTTTGGCACATTCGCGGCGAAGGTCCCCGTTGTATATTTCTTTATATTACCGTCCCCAAACAATTTGCGGTTAGTGAAATTGGTCCTTCCATCCAATTCTTCAGTGGAAGCTGTTATAGAGTAAAAAGAAAAAAGAAAAATTCAATAATGGGAAGGGTATAATGTATTTTGCACCACACTTCTTCTTCAATCTCCATCCCTACCCACCCATTTCTTCCCCAAGGCATCCCCACTCCACCCACTCACCTACCCCATTCTTCCCGATCTTTGCTGCTCCAACAGACTTGAAATAATCAAAATAATTCAAATTAAAAATCTTTAACAAAATCTTTATGAAGCTGATGACAATATCTTTAACAAAATCTTCATCGAAGTGGCCGAAATTCAAGAGGAATAGGTAAAGCGAATCTCTCACTACTGATTCGAGTAGCTTCTTCAAAAGCACTAGCAAATTGGGCTTACAACTTCTTTAGCAGAAGTTAAAACATCAAAAGTATAGAAATTTCAATTCTTGATGCAAAAAAATCAAGAATTTCAAAAGTAATGAAATTGGGTGATGAAATTTATAATATAATTTATGTTAAAAATTGGGTAATGAAATTGTTGAAATTGAAAGAATTTAGGTATTGAAATTGTTGAAATTGAAGGAAAATTGAAATTGAAGAAAATTAGGTATTGAAATGGGTTGTGGGCTGATTTAGGGACAGTGGCGATTGGGAGGATTTTGGGTTCTTCAAGAAGATGGGCGGTGATGAGGCGGCGACAGTGACTGCCGGTGGACCTTTGCTACCGCCGTGAACCTTCTATCACCGACACATGTTAAACTTTTATGTCCACTCACTTTGCGGTTTCACCGGTTCTGTTCTTCCGCCGCGGTGCTCGCTTCAAATTCTACTTCTATTAAAGATGACAATTTATCTTTCGGGCTTAGTTAGATTTTAGCTCATTTTTATCAAAGTTTGAGACTTGGAATTCATAATTTATAAATTGAATTTGAATTATTTTGATGGTTGTAGAGAGAGACGATACTCCGGACAATCAATTAATCTGTAAATTCAAGGCTCAAAGGTATTTCGGATTTTCCAATATTTAGAAAATTTATATCTGGATTTTTTGAAAATTTCTTGAGATTTAGAAAAAAAATTCAATCCTTGTTTCTTGGAAGAAACCGACGCGGCGGCAGAAGGGGATGACGGAAATGTCTGGGCTGATTTGGGATTTAGTGGTGGTGGGATTGGGTTGAGGTGGAGGAGAGGGAGGGTGGGGAATGAGGAAAGGGGTAAAATGGTCATTTTACAACAATTTTAAAAAAATAAATCAAAATTCGATTTTTTTTGTGACAGAATTGGACGGAAGGACCAATTTCACTAATCGCAAATTGTTTGGGGACGGTAATACAAAGAAATATACAACGAGGACCTTCGCCGCGAACGTGCCAAACTTTGGGGATGAAATTTGCCAATTAGCCATAATAATAATAGTAATCACCAATATGGATTTATATTTTAGTAATTCTATCTTGAAGGTTTGCTGTGAATACCTAAATAAAAACACATGTTAAGTTTAAAAAATAAATTGTATGTGGTCATCCGGCACCTAAAAAGATAATAAAATTGTATGTCGTGGGAGAATGTATAAATTAAATTCTGACCAAAGAATTACCATGTAACTTTCTTCTTCGAACGTGTGAAATCCGACACTGCCTTTTAGCATGCTATCTATAGTGAGCAGTGCAATGATCACGTGTGGCATTTAGTATTGATTAGAATGTTCGCTTTAATTTTTAATTTGAAACTATTATCCTGATTTTTTTATAAATAGATTGTTTTAGAGAATATGTAAATTTAAAGCCGTATAACTTTGACATTTGCGGCAGTTGATTTCAGGTTGTTAATATTTTACCATTAACAAGGTTTTGAATATTTTTAGTAGAATTTCGACTTTTATTATCTAATAAGTTAAAGTGTTATGTAAAAAATATTTATAGATTAATTTTTTTTTCAAATAAAAATCAAAATTTACTGGTGTTATCGTAAATTGAGTCTCGAGTCCCGATTAGTCTGCGAAATGAAAGACACCGAACTAAAGTGTAGATTCAATTCAAACTACTCTTTATGTTGAAGAATGCGATAAAAGAATTTTAATCAACCAATCTACTTGCTTTGATCAATATGGAAGTGTTTACATGGGCTAATCTAAAAGTGGTATTAGAAAATTATTCACGTGTAACATGGGCTAGGTAAGTGAAGTGTGTATATGTGCTAATCTAAATGTCAACTCAAGATTAGCATAAGTGTTTACATGGATCTATTTCAGATTTTTTTTTTCTTTCTTTCTTTTCTTTAAACAGACATATTTCAGATTTATGATAGTTACACAGAGATTTTTTTTTATTTTTTATAATTTAATTAAAGGGTTAGTTCCACAATGGTCCTATTCATTTTTTTTTTTTTTGACGTCACGATGGGCGATTGTCCCACATTGGGGAGAGAGAACAGCTCCACATTGGGGAGAGAAAACACCCTAAATAAGGAAGAATAAAACTTACCGCACGCAGGCGGAGGGTATCAAACCCGGAACCTCTAAGTCACGGATCGGCCAATGCCCCACTGAACTATTGGCCTCGATATGGTCCTATTCATTAGAATAGAGTACATTCATAGTCAACCGTTTATTTTTGAGAAATTATGCGGCAAAAAAATTGATTCAATTTTATCAAAATTAAGAAAGCCTCACAATTTGTACTTGCGCAGAATACTTCAGGATAATCTTTTTTTTTTTTTTTGGTGAATAAACTTCAGGATAATCTTGAAATACATCAATTGACGCTCACCATGAAAACTCCTAGTTTATATTATTATAATAATAATAATAATAATAATAATCTTGACGCTCCAACAAAAGGGTGTTTTTTTGGTAGGTGTAGTAATTAATAAGCGGGTGTATGCTTTTCATTCACACGAGACAAATGGGTCCTAATGTCGGGTCCAATTTGAAGCATAAGGTAGAATAATCAATTTTTTGGTAATTTTTCTTGTGATCCACGGGTGTGGTGAGACTTTTCCATCCCAACATAAACTGTCCCACTTCTTACGAACAGCAAGTTTTTTTTCCTTAAAAAAGATTAATAAAATAAATAATGCCAAACTATGTATGAAAAATAATATCCACTAGTAGTTAGCATTTATTGATCAAAGTAGACTAGTTAGGTATTTTTTTTTATTAATAAAAATACTGGTTCGGTAATGAATTAGTTTAAATATCAGCTTCAATATATATATATATATATACACACACACACACACACAATAGCAAAAACCGTGTTATGCACGGCAAAAAAAGAAACAAAAAAATTTGAACATTTCGAATTGGTTTCCTGAAAAAAATGAATTGAGTTTATATTTAATATGTTGTCTTGAATTTTATAAAGGTAAATTATATGCGAAAAGAGATATAGGATTTAAGAAAAAAAATAAAATGTTCCAAAGGAAACAAAATATATCACATTTTATATATACTTTCATATACAATATCAATCCACACGCTCCTTCTCTTGATCCTAAAAGAAAAAAGAAAAAGACCTTACATTTGAAGTATACTTTGAATAAAATAAATTATCTCTCCCCGTTGAAAACTACAATAATAAAACATGATAACAAAAAACTCCTCTTAAAAAAGAAAAGGAAAACGTATTAGAGATGTGGTATCAAATTTTATTAAAAAAATCAAAACCAAAAACATTAAAATTAGATTGTGCCAGTAGAAGTGCACTCATTTGTTTATATTGGAAAAAAAAACATTTGTTTCTCATTAACACTCATAGTCGATCTGCAAGAATATAAAAAATGAATAAAATTGATAAAATCCTAAAAAGTGAAGGAAATAAAAGAAGAATTAAAAATTAGAAAATAAAAATATAAAAATATAGATAATATGTTAGATAGTATTATACAATAAAACTAATGCGTATTTTAATTAAATAATTAATAGAATAAACATTTATGCCATGATCAATAATTGTAAAACATGAGTTATTAAACATTTAGTTAATAATTGTTTTCAATTTATTTCTTATTATCAATTGGAAGATATTTCAAGATTTGGAGAGATTATTGGGGAAGTGGTTTAATATTCAAAATTTATTAAGATAAAAATTAGTTTCTAATTAATTTATTTGATCAAACTCCTCTAAACCAATCAAGTTTTTATAAACCATTAAACCGCAATAAATTCTAGAAAATTCCACGTTGGATTGAAAACATGTTCTGTAATATAAAGATAGATAGATTGTTAGAAAGTATGATTGCAAAAAATGGAATTGGTATTTTTAATTAATTAATTAATTAATAGAATAAAAAATTATTATATGAACAATAATTCTAAAAATTATATAATAATAAAGAAATCTAAAAAATAAAACAATGTTTATTTAACTTTTAGATGATAATTATTTTCTATTTATTTCTTATTATCAATTGGAAGATATTTTAAATTTTTTGTGAAAGTGGTTTAATATTTAAATTTTATAAAGATAAAAATTAGTTTATAATTAATTTAATTGATCTAAACTCTTCTAAAACAATCAAGTTTTTGAAAAATCATTAAACCACAAAAAATTCTGGAAAATTCCACGTTGGATTTCCAAGTTTTTTATTGATTTAACTTTTAGATGATAATTATTTTCTATTTATTTCTTATTATCAAGTGGAAGATATTTTAAATTTTTTGGGAAAGTGGTTTAATATTTAAATTTTATAAAGATAAAAATTAGTTTATAATTAATTTAATTGATCTAAACTCTTCTAAAACAATCAAGTTTTTGAAAAATCATTAAACCACAAAAAATTCTGGAAAATTCCACGTTGGATTTCCAAGTTTTTTATTGATTGAAACTGAAAATAGGTTTTGTAATATATATATATATATATATATATATATATATATATATATATATATATATATATATATATATATACTATGCACGGAAATACTGAACTTCAAATTACTAATTTAATGGTTATACAATTGTGTTTAGGAAAAAAAACTCATTTAATTTAATTTTTTTGTAAAGCAATTAAAAACATTGAACATTAGTAGGTAATATGAATTTTGAGTAACTCCTAAATGTAGTGTTTTTAGGGTATGGCAATGAATGATCACGATTTGCAAATGGCTAATGAAAATATATTCCGAATAATGATAAATATTTAATTAACAGAAAAAAATAACTTGGGAAAAATTTAGTCCAACCAGATTGACCGTGCATATAGTTTAGTATATAGTCCACGAGATTATTACTATTATCCAAGTCCGTTATTTAAATTAGTTCATGATATTATCATTTTAATTATTGTGAAAACATTCATAAAAAGTACAAATAAATATATGAATACAATTAAACCATAAATAAAATATACAAATGATAACTCCATTTAAATCTTATACCATGGAACCAACTTGTGAAATTACTACTGCTCCAAACGGTTGAGCCTTAGTTCACTACTGGAACCGAAATTGAGGTCTTTAATAAAAAATTAGTAAATAGTGAAGGTTCTTGAGAACAAAAAAAAACAAAAAGAAAAAAAGAGAACGACATGAAGTCAATAAAAGAAAAATACTCCTTTATTTTTTGGATAATTAAATGAATATAAATATAATATAAAAATAAAAATAAAAATTTAATATAAAAAACCAAAAAAATATAAAGATCAAGATGATACCTTTTAGATGAATCCGGTAAGTACACTTATAGGGCGATTGGTACATGTTTGACTGTAGTATGTCAATGATCCACTACACATCAATTAAACAAATAAAAAAAGGAAAACAAACATGATCAAAATTAATGATAATATTAATTTGATTAGTAGTATGATTGATATTTTTATTAAAAAAGGTAATAACAATTAATAAATAAATTAATGAAGATAGAGATTCCTGGGATGAAGATAAATCTTGGTATCCTGGAAAAAAAAATAGGGAAAAAATATGTATACCGACCATTTGCTAATAGAAGACAATAAAAGGAAATAATGATGAGGAAAAATATTTTGCACAAAAAAAATGATAAGAAATTCTTTCATGTGCGAAGTAATTCTAAAAACAAAAAATGATACACTCAAAAGGCGGATATGATGTTCGCAATTTGTATTTTTTCCCTGCTAAAATAAAATTCGACTAACAAAACTGAAGAAAGTAATTACAAGAAGTTGGAGATACGAAGCAGTTTGTGAAGAAAAAAGTCATGAATTATTTTGAAGAATAAAGATTGCTAAAAAAGAAAATTGAAGGAAGATGAAGTTCTTCTAATTGTTACTGTAGGTTCTAATGGCGATGATAGAGATGTTAAACATGATGTGGTTAATGAGGGAGGTTATTATAAAGTAGTAGGAGTTAAGAAAATGTTATTCTTTTCTTCTAAAGTTCCAGATGTTTACTTTAGAGAGATGATGGAAGAAAAAATAGAGGAGGTTGGAAAAAAGGGAGAAAATTGGCGATAATGTAGGAGTTGGAGGGATAATGGGTTAGTTTATGATAATTAATTAATTTGATATATTAAAAAAAAATTAGCCAATCAAAAGATATCGATTTTATCTCATAATCAACCAAAACAATCAAAATCAATTACATTTTTATTAATATCTTAATTAAAATAATATTGATATTAAAAGATAATTATTTTATCTCTTAACCAATCAAAATCAATTTCCTTTTAATTAATATCTAAATTAAAGTTGCAATATTTTTGAATAAAAAAATAGAAAGAGGAAAGAGCTTGATCTTTAACCACATGATACATGAACCAAATCTCTAAAATGAAGCAAAAAATAAAATAAAATAAAAGAACATTATATGGATAATAAAAATTATATGAGACTTCTCTTTAGTTTTTCATATTTGGAATGTTTCTACTAAATTGGAAACGAAAAAAATGAAAGTGGTCAATACAAATATTTATAAATAATAAAAAAGATCTCTTTGGTAAAGAAGAGAAATATTATTGTCCGAGAAACGAAAATTAAAAGATTGCCTACTTTCTTATAAATTGAAAGCAAAAATGAAATTAACTAACACAATCAATAAATAAAAAAAATATTTTTTGATAAAGAATAAAACTTAAAACAATTCTCACCTTCAAAATAAGAAATTGAAGGAATTTTATTCCGTAATTTTCGAATTTTTTATATCTGAAATTTTGTACTTGTTAATCAAATGAACAAAAAACCAAATTAACAAATCAAAATATTAAATAATTATAAGAAAGATAATATATTTTAAAAAGATTAGATCAGTGAAATTATGAGCTTCGCATAAAAAATTAAAAAAAAATATTTCTTAAAAAAAAATTAGAGAAATTCATACCTTAATTATCCAATGAAATTAATAAATCAAACAATGAAATTATCCAAGAAAAACAATAGATTAGATTAAAAAAAAAAATCTTTCATTATAGAGAAAATAAGAGAGTTTCTCACCTTTGAAAATCTTGAACCATTTGTAGATGGAAGTATGGAGTTGTATTGAAGCATATATAATTGAATAACCATAATAAGATAAATTTTTTATCTTATCAATTAGTTTTAGGAATGGTAGTATATTAAGTTATGTCTAGCCTAACATATGTAGTCTAATCAAATTAAAATGGTAAATTGAAGGATTTAGTGGAGGATTAGTAGCCGAAATGGTGGTAAGAATTTTGAATTTTGAATTACAGATAAAGATAATATATATTATAAATTATTTTATATTAAAAAAACTACTATAACCAATGAGATTTAAAAAAAAGAAGAAGAGAGAATTAAAAGTCTCAACAATCTAGAAAATTAGGATGATAGTTTCAAAAGGCTAAGAGTTATTCATGTTAGTAGTGCCCTAGGACCATTAGCACATGTTGTGCGTCTTTATTATCTTTTGAGCATGTAATTGAATAGTTAATTTTGCTTTTGATTATCAAATGTGTGATTTGATAGTAAAACTCATTAGCTTATGTAATTACTATTCTAGAAGTCCCTAGTTTTATGTAATGCTTATTTACTATGAAATAAAACTAGTATGATTGTTGATTGATGATCTTGTTTTACTGATCATGTGTAATGGATACAAATCACATCATAGATGCAATATATGGGGATACATTGTATTGGACGTGATCCGTTTGAGAAGTAATACTTCATGGTCTTAAGTCATAATTATTACTTCGTCAATACTATTTTAGAATCCTTAGACCTTATGTCTTCATTGATTCTAGTATGAATGGAGCCACGTTTTGACTCAGTCGGACGTTACTTGTAACAGAGTAATCAATACGACTGATGATCGAATGTAGTGTCCTATCATAGCTTGAACGTGAGAGACATTGTAAGGAATTTGTCCCTCTCTATTATTAGAGAGAGATATCCATGGGCCCCTCGATAGGGAAAGACTGTTTAAATGCATGGCCGTTCTCAAATGTATTTGATAAAGTGGTTATCAAATGCTATTTGTCGAAACAGTCTACCTGGAGATCGAGCATAAATACAATTAAGCTTAATAAGGGTGACGACCACCATGCCTTATGCTGAATTAGGATATCGCGAGACAAAGGGATTAAATAGTAGATTGATATTAGGTTCCGTTGTATATTCATTCACTTTGGGTAGTCACAATGTCCTGCTAGGGACCGCTTGTGATTTATGAACACATACTACTACTAAGTGTGTTTTCATTGCCATTGTGAGATGAACCTACAGGGTCACACGCATAGACGAGCTAACGAGCTTTATGTCCAGATTCAATGAATCTAGAATGTGTCTAGGTTCATTGTATCTGACATTTGTCTTTCTGAAAATAATAATAAAGTGTTTATTATTCGAATTAGAGATATGGACAATTTCGGTATTTTACCTATAACTGGGATTACGTGGGAGTTATTATCCGATAAGGACTCCCACTACCAGCAGAAGTCTAAGGGACGTGGGAGTTAAGGACTCACATTGCCGAGAGGAGTTGAGGACGTGAGAGTTAGTTCTGGGAACAAACTCTCACACCCTATATAATAAACTCTTGGCCGAAACCCTAGACATCAATGCTTTTCAGCCGAAATACCAAAGAAGCCGAAATAGTTTCAGCCTCTCCCTTTCTCTCTAATTCCAGAAAAAACAGAAAAGACGAAGAGCTAGCAATCGCTGCCCGTTTCGTCGCGTGGATACCGGTAGAGGGACTTTCCGCAAGGGAGATCAATTGGTGGCAGATTGAATCCAAGAAACGTCATCCTCCATTCAAGAAGCAGCTTCTTGAATCCGTAAAAATGTAAGTTTTTACCGCTATTTTCGATTCGTTTCATATGAGCGGATCCTTCAGGGGAGGATCCATGGGTGTTTGGAACGAGTTTCCGCCCATGAATCCCTTCAATTCAACTATGGTCATATTTATAGCGGCTTAGTGGAGTTATTCAGGGAGCTTGGTTGCTTGTGGGGGATTTTAATCAGGTTCTACAGCCTGCGGATAAACAGGGTGGGAGTTCCTTTAATTGGGCAAAGGCGGACTCGTTGCAGAATATGGTAGACAGGTGTGAGCTTCTTGACTTGGGCTTTACAGGTAGTCGATTTACGTGGCAAGGGAATCGGCATGGTACTACCGTTTTTGAGAGATTGGATCGGGCATGGGTTAATGAGAGTTGGCGGCATCGGTTTCCTAATGCCGTGGTTCGCCATCTCCCCCGCACGCATCCGGATCATAGCCCACTTCTACTGGACCTTGTTGGGGTACGGCCGGGTGGGCATAGGCAATGCCCGTTTCGCATGGAGGCAGCCTGGTTCCGTCACCCTGAGTTCGAAAAGTTTGTACGGGATACTTGGGATCCTTCAGCTAGCTCGCTCATTTATGTTATTGAGACTTTTTCGGTGAAAGTGCAGGAGTGGAATGCAGAGGTGTTTGGTAATATATTCTTTAGAAAAAAGCGATGTGTGGCGAAATTGGCAGGGATTCAAAGGTGTTTGGAAAACAGGTGGTCGGACCGGTTGGAGCACTTGGGCCGTGAGCTTTTAGCGGAATACCATGAGATTCTTAGACAGGAGGAAGTCTTTTGGTTTCAGAAATCACGGGCACAATGGCTGGTTGACGGAGAGAGTAATTCTCGTTATTTTCATACAAAGACTTTGATACGCAGGGCGAAAACCAAATTGATAGGTCTTCGGAATGAGGAGGGGGAATGGTGTGATGACCAAGAGCAGATTAAGGAGATGATCCAAAAAAATTTACACAAAATTGTATACGGCTGAGCCTTGCAGTGCATGCCCGGGTGAGATGTTGGATATTCCTCGGCTGAAACCGGCAAGTTACCTGGATCTGAATAGACAAGCCTCGGCTCAGGAGGTGAAGGAGGCGATCTTTCATATGGGGGCATATAAGGCCCCTGGTCCGGATGGTATATTACCTCTGTTTTACCAAAAATATTGGTCTATAGTGGGGGAATCAATTACGCGTTTTGTCCAGTAGATCTTTGAGACTGGCCAGGTTCCACCATTATTAAACTCCACATTGATAGCATTAATTCCAAAGAAGGAACAAATAGAGCTAATTACACAATTCCGCCTGATTTCGTTGTGTAATGTGCTTATGAAAATAGTTACCAAGGTTCTTGCAAATCGCCTTAAACCAGTTATGGCTGACCTTACAGGGACTCATCAGAGTAGTTTCATACAGGGACGGCAGGCGGCGGATAATATTGTTGTGGCTCAGGAGATAATGCATACAATGAGAACGAAACGAGGAAGTCGGGGGTACATGGCTGTTAAAGTTGATTTGGAGAAAGCATATGATCGTATTGACTGGGGGTTTCTTCGACAAGTAGTGTGTAATGTGGGATTCAGTGGAAAAATGTGCGATCTAATTATGCAATGTGTTACATCGGCTTCTTTATTGGTCTTATGGAATGGTGAGGAAACTGCTAGTTTTCAACCGACTCGGGGTGTCCGTCAAGGCGACCCGTTATCACCCTATTTATTTGTCTTGTGCATAGAGACTCTTGCGCATGAGATTGAGAGATTGGTAGATCAGGGACGTTGGAAGGCGGTGAAGGTGGCCCGTGGTATCACATTTATTTTTTGCAGACGATTTACTTCTGTTTGGCGAGGCCACCATGGACCAGGCTCAGGTGATGGAGGAAGCGCTGCGGAATTTCTGTTCCTGGTCGGGGGAGAAGGTTAGCCGTGAGAAGTCCTCTTTATGTTGCTCAAGGAATATCGTTGATGATCGGGCTCAATTCATATCTACGGCCTTTGGTACTTCGCTCGTTGCTGATCTTGGGACATATTTGGGGGTACCACTGTTACATCGGCGAGTCAGTACAACGACTTATAGCTTTGTTGTGGGGAAGGTGCGTAAGAAGGTGGGAGGGTGGAAGCACCGTCATTTTTCTATGGCAGCTCGGGTCATTCTACTTAAATCACTGATATCGGCCATTCCACGATATGTAATGCAGACGACTAAGTTACCTGTGGCGGTAATGGAGCAATTGGAGAAGGTAAGTAGGCAGTTCTTTTGGGGGGTTTCGGAAGAGAAAGCGAGGATACATTCTGTTGCATGGGCCGACATTTGTAGGCCAAAGGCAGAAGGGGGATTGGGTCTTCGGGCGGTTAGACAGGAGAATATGGTGAATGTCTGTAAGCTAGCATGGAGATTTATAACGGAGCCGGCTGCGTTATGGTGTAGGGTGTTGACATCCAAATATGGAGGATTATGGGGAGGTCGTTCTGTGAGGGCTATGTCGAATACATGGCGGAGCATGCTATGGGGTACACAGTTGTTACGGGCCGGTCTTTCATGGCGCATTGGAAATGGGCGAACAACTTTCTTTTGGACGGAAAATTGGAGGATCACTGTGTGGCTGTGATTCCTGAGGTATTGCGCGATGTTCGGGTTTGTGATTTTTGGATATGTCACACAGGATGGGATTTGACCTTATTATCATCATGGTTAGCTCCTGCGGAGCTGCAGATCTTGAGCCTGGTGGTTCTAGTCGAGATTGATGATGAGCCGGACGAACCGGTATGGGGGAGCAGCCTCTCTGGTAGCTTTACAGCGGCGTCAGCTTATCACTTGCTGCGGGAGGTGACTGAGCCTAGTCAAGCGGTAGCATGGGATCAACTTTGGCATAGCAAAGGCCGGCCATGACAGTCCTTGCTATTATGGATGGTCCGGTTGGACAGTTTAAAGACCAATGAATTGTTATATGGGAGACGGGTGGTGGATGACCCGGTTTGTGATATTTGTCGAAGGCAACCTGAGGATACATTACATGCGGTAAGAGATTGTCCGTGAGTTTGTGCAACGTGGAAAGCATTAGGGGAGCAGGGGAATCACCAGACATTTCTTTGCTTCTTCATTGGCGGCAGAATGGGTATTGGTCAAAGGTTCCGGTCGGCACTGGGGGCCCAACAGGAATGGGAGATGATTTTTCGGGCAGCAGATTTTCAGCTTCCCCCTGTGTATGAGCGGGTACGGATTATTTGTGAGATAGTTAGGGAGATGAGAGTGGCTCCTGAAACTCTTAAAGGAGTGCTTACTCTTACTGTGTAGTCATTGTTTGATTCGTAATATACGTCCATTTTAACCACCAAAAAAAAGAGGAAAGATTTAGTAATATTTCTGTAATATCTATCTATATATATTGATGATTTACATTGATAGATAAAAAGAAGAATGATAAGAACGAAATAGCATAGGAAATTTTGAAAAATAAGTATATATAAAAGATATTGAGAGTGAATAAAATTCAATTTATATGATTTAAGTAATTGAATTAAAATATCTTACGATAACCGAATATCCAACTATACCTCAATTTAATTGGTAAATATTTTTAATTTTGAATTAAGATAATGTGTTTGTCAATTATATTGTGATATAAAAAATTATCCTAACCAATTAAACTTTCTAAAAGGCTTAAAAAAAAAAATTTACGACTACAAAATCTTAGAAAATTATATTAAAGTCTAAAAAGATAAAGATTAGTTGTAACAAAAAACACCTTTTATAATTCATGAAGTTAAGATTTTTAAATTTTAAAAATCAACACTAATATAATTAAGAATATGCAATTCTGGAAAAATATGATTGAAAGAATATATAGATATAGATATATGTACGTGCCAAGAATTTTATTTAAAATTAACAATACTATCTTTTTGAAGGAAAATAATAAATATCAAAAAAACTTGATCATTTTTTTAAAAGGAAAATAGTAACTCTCTTAATCATCCTTCAACTTAAAACATACAAAAAAAAATTACAAAATGAAGAAAAAATAAGAGCATGCCACGTGACGCCAGGTGAAGAGTAAAACTGAAAACAGTCTCTGTAGTATAAATATACTAGCCTAATAACCCGTGATATGCACGGGATTCCATTTTACTATATAATTAAGAGTATATGAAAATCAAATGGCTCTGTGAGATAATTTTATTTTATTTTTTTTAAAAATGACTATTGGAATGAAAAAGTTGAAAAACAAATTGAGTTTGCCACTGAATTTAATGACTAAAAACCAACCCACCAATTCATTCAATTGAAAAGTATGCTCAACCCCTCTATTTATAATCTTTTCAAACTCCAAAAATTTCGTACATTTTCATTGTGGGATCTTGAATAATATTGAAAAAGAAAAAGAAAAATCTTGAAAATTAGAATAGAAGAAAAGAAAAACCATAAAAATATTAAATTGTACAATTTAATTTGAATAAGTTAAAGATGTCAATCAATACTTTTAAAATAATTATAAAAAAAATCAAAATTTTGGAAATTAGATTGAGGACCCGAAAACTCTATAGTGCTGAAAAACTGGAAATGTCTTTGCTGATATCATATATAAATTTTATACACATTAATTTTCTTTTATAGTCTTGTCATTTGTCAAGTTTTAAAAATAATAACTATTTTTTTATGTGGGAGTCTTTATTATTGTTAATTCTCTTATGTGACTTTAGATTAATTTTTTTTTACTTTTTTATTTTATTAAAACTTAAAATTTCTTCAAATTAATACTTTAATTTTAGAGAGTTTAGAAGAAGATTCAATTGATTTTTGCAGTATAAACGAAACAAATTTAATTTTTTCATTTTTAAATATCCATATTCATTTATTTTTCAAAAGATATTATGAAAATAAAAATGCTGTATAAGAATAAAAAAAAGCAAAAAAATGAACATTGCATAAGTCTAAGCTAAATCGAATTTCATTGTAAGTTCAATCGGAATTCAGAGGAGCCGCTTATCCGATTTACCCGTTACGTGTTAAAATTTTAACCATTTATATTTATATAAATAAAAAATATAAGAAGCAAATAAGTGTATTTTCCTAATTTGATGGGCTGAAATGTCAAACCAATTTCCCACTCAAAACAACATGTGAAAGTAGTATTTTTATAGTGTTGTCAAACTCAACAAACAATCTAACTTTTCAATGTGGGATGCATTTACTCCTTTTATAAGAGTTCTTAGTTTTCTCCTTTTATTTTATTAAAAAAAATACAGAACTCTCGAAAATTACACGTAGAATTCTAGAGAATGTGATTGGTTAAAAACAAAAACACCTTATGCAAACAATGGCTCTTTAAGTTTTTTTTTTTAAGTTTTGACTCTTTAAATGAAAAACAAAATAATAAGCAGGTTTTCTCGCAGGTTCTACCAAAAATCAAATGACTATGTGAGCTAATTTTTTGTTTTAATTTTATTTTTTTTTACTATTGGAATGAAAAAGTTGAAAAGCAAATTGAGTTTGTCACTGAATTTAATTGGCTAAATATCAACCCACCAATTCATTCAATTGAAAAATATTCTCAACCCCTTTATTTATAATGTTGTCAAACTCCAAAAATTTCGTACACTTTCAACGTGGGATCTTGAATAATATTGAAAAAAAAAAAAAATAGAAAAAAGGCAAATTGGTGAATTTTGTCCTTGAACAATTTCGACATTGATATAAGGTCCCTAAACAATGTTTTTTTTAATTATTTTATCCTGAAACAATTTACGTTTTGTGCATAAGGTCCTTCCGTCCAAAAAATGGTTAGTCAATTGTGAATTGAAAATTTTGATCGGGTCAAACTAAAAATTGAAGGGGCATTTTCGGTAGTTTAGTAGAGTAATAACCCATCCCTGGACTTACCTAGCCCTGTATCCCTTACCGCCCCACCCCATCTTCATCCTCCACGAACAACCACCATCATCACCATCATCATAATCTTCTGACCAGAATCACCATAACCCAGCAGCTATGGATCATTCCAAACAATCAAAAATCTCATATAAAACAAAAACCCCTACAAAAAAAGAATGTATTATGGTTAACAATTAACCATTTGTGGGTTGCTAATTTTGTTGCTCATTGTTTAGTTTAGCAGAGATTAGTGGTGTTCACTATTTGGTATAACCGAAATTCCGAACCGATCCGATCCGAAATTTGTTATTCGATTCGGTATTTTGGTTTACTTGGGTTAATCGGTTCGGTTTATAATTTTTTTGAAAATTTCGGTTTGGTATTCGGTTTTTTATTTTTAAAAACCGAATTATAAATATAATTATTTCAGAATATATTTTATTTATAAAATAAATTACTATTCACTAGGTTTTTATCTTTGGTCGCCATTTCCTATTCTCTAACAACATTACAGGGCCTCCTCTACGTCTCTACCTCCATTCCACTCCATGTCTCCACTTCTCTACCTCTCTCAGCCTCAAGCCTCATATACTTTCACAATTATTATAAATTCAAGAACCCTTGCCATCTTCTCCTCCATTGCTTCTCTGAAAAAGGTGTGAAATACTTCGAATCAGAACTGCGAAATTCAATTTTAGGGCTCCAACAACTGAATTAACCGGTGCTTCTCAATTCCTCTGTAAGTCTCCCACACATAGGGGTATTATTATTTGAGCTCTTGAATTCATAAAGTGCTAGAATTATCTATGCTCAATTATCCATGTTCTTTTTTCTTTTTGTGTGAATTTGATAATGTTTCCTTAGAATAGTTTCTTATCTTTTTAGTATAGACATGCAGTTTATATAATTTGGAAGTTACAACATGTGTGATTGTCATCTCATTTTTGTCAAACTTAAAGGTTCTCTTATTTCTCCTTCCAATAACCCCAAAATTCTTTAAGCTCCACGTTTTTCTCCTTCACCTGATGTGGCTTGGAAGATATTCGTTGATGTTTGCTTTCTACAACAATCCTTACAACATATGAGAACACTATTGTGTTTCCATAAATGAAGCTTGAAGGGACTTTACCGTATCCAATTTACATTCATCCTAATGTTTTATGCTTCACCCTTGCAAACTCTGGATTTGTCTGTTTTGATAAAGTAAATGAAGGAATTTATGCACTCTTTGAGGAATATAAAAAACTAAGTGATGTCTCAAAACTCAATATCTCATCTCCAAGTGCATCATCTTCTAATTCAGTTTCAAGTCACAATACCCAAGATTATCATGGAGCATCAACGAAGAGACGACATTTGGATGTGGATACTAGAAACGAGTATGATATGTTCCTCAACGAGAGCGGAGGAGTTCAAAACAAGAATGAATTGGACAAGTACTTGGGGGAGGAAAGGGAAAAGAATGAAAATGAATTTGACGTTTTGAAGTGGTGGAAGTTGAATGCTCATAGATTTCCCGTACTTGCCCATATGGCGCGTGATATACTAGATGTACCTGTTTCTACAGTTGCCTCAGAATCAGCTTTTAGTATGGGTGGTTGTGTTCTTGACAGTTTTCGGAGCTCTTTAACTCCTAAAATGGTGCAATGCCTCATGTGTTCCAAAGATTGGTTGCGGAATCAATCTAATCCAATAGGTGTCGAAGAAGACGTTGCAAATCTTGAAAAACTAGAAGATGGTAATTAATTTTCAGCATTATCTCCATTGTTTTCAGAATTTGCAATTGCTGCTAATGAATTAGCCATTATGGATCTTTGAAGATTGACTTGTGAGGTAACGGTTTTCTAAATCAGCCATGATGTTTACATTATAAAATTGTGAGTGTAATATGAGCAACATATGACGTAATTTATGATGTTTCCGTTTCTCCTATTCTTCCTTATTCTCTATTCATATTTATCTCCTTTTCTTAAGCTTTCAGTTATGGTAGCTAGTTAAGTTTTCAATTTATCCAATGATCATTGCTAAAAGACTTCTTTGGTTTTCCCTTTGTGCATGTAGGAAGAATTCAAAGTGCAGAAAGTACAAGATTTGTGATTGCTTCAAGTTCTTTCTATGTAATAGATATTATCTTAAGATTTATTTTTTTAATGTATGTATTAGAGTTTTGGCAGATTAAGTAGATATATTAGCTTTCTTTTTGTTTATGTTTTTTTGAAAATGACAGGATTTTTTTTTACTAAAATATGAATTTGTTATTTCTATTTTTACCGAAAACGTACCGAACCGAACCGAACCGAAATTATTTTGGTTTGGTAATTTCGGTATTCATGCTAATATGGTTCGGTTCGGTTTGATAAAAAAATTACCAAACCGAATTTTGTCCCGAAATTTTGTGCCGAATACCGAACCGTATACTGAATGCACACCCCTAGCTAGGGGTGTTCAAGAAAAATCGAAACCGACCAATCCAAACCAAATTTTCGGTTTGAGCGGTGCATTGGACTGGTTTCGGTTTGAGCTAAATTAAAACCGAATTTTTGGTTTGGTTTTAAAAAAATTATAAACCAAACCGAATATATATATATAATATAATATAATATAATATATATTAAAGGACTTTTTTGCAATAAAATATATTTTTCCTTAAAATGATTTGTAGTATAATTGCTAACTTTTGTATCTCATTCTAAAATTTTCAAGTGCAAGTTCTTCAAGTGTTAAAACAAGAGATTAAAAAGTCATCATTTTGTATGCGAATTTAGATTTACCAAAAGATTTTATTGTATTTCACTATTTTGAACTAATAATTATGTAATATTTGTGTTTTTATTTTTTCTTGTAGGATGATTTTGAAGTAATTTGTTTGAAGTGTAAGGATCAAGACCACGAATTTATATTTTATTATTTTGTTTTCTTTATTGTGTTTACCTTGAGAAAATAATAGGCATATTTTTTTTAAAATTTTTTTAGCAACTAACTAATTAAATAAAGTTTCTTTTAAACTTTATAATCAATATTTTTGTATGCCATGGCAAAATCGAAAGAACCAAACCGATCGCATCGGTTTGAGATTTTAAATGGTTTGGATTGGTTTCAAAATTTCCAAACCGAATATTTCGGTTTGGTTTGAAAAATGTATAAAACCAAACCAAACCGAACCATGAACACCCCTACCCCTAGCAGAGATAGCAATATACCCAGTTCAAGAATGGTATATACCAAGGTAATTTTTTTTTGTTAAAGCTAATGCGTTTCATTTGAGTCTTGTTCATAACCCATATACCTGATTTGGGGAAAATACACGAAGGGAGTTGGGAGTGAATGCGGAATTCACTTAGGGTGGATATGAGTTTTGTTCGGTGGTGCCGGAAACGGAAGTCAGGTGATGATGCAGGCAATTTTCGGTGGTGGATGATGAAGATGGACGGAGGGGTGTTGTGTTGATGGACGGTGGGGGTGGTGTGGGCTGTTGGTGGTGGGGATGAGAGGAAGAGGTAAGGGGGTATGTTTGTGGTGGATATTTTTAATGTAAGATACCACAAATACCCCTAAAGTTATTTGAGTTGACTCGATATTTTTTCTCAATCTCAGTTGACCCGTCAATTTTTGGACGGAGGGACCTTATGAACAAAACGTAAATTGTTTCAGGATAAAATAATTAAAAAATAATGTTTAGGGACCTTATATCAATGTCGAAATTGTTTAGGGACAAAAATCACCAATTTGCCAAAATAAAATAGAAGAAAAGAAAAACAATAAATATGTTAAAAATCATAACTTTAGATTAATATTTTTTTCTTATTTTTATTTTATTAAAAATTAAAAATTCTACAAATTAATACTTTAGTTTTAGAGAGTTTAGAAAGATATTCACTTGTTTGCAGTATAAATAAGCGAATTGATTTTTCTTCATTTTTAAATATCTATATTTATTTATTTTTCAAAAAATATTATGAAAATAAAAATGTTGCATAAGAATGAAAAAAACAAAAAATGAATATTGCATAAGTCTAAGCTAAATCGAACTTAATTGTAAGCTCAATCGGAATTCAGAGACTCGGTCATCTGAATTACCCGTTATTTGTTAAAACTTTAACTATTTAAACTAAACATATTGATACAGTAACTCAAGAAATAATCAAAGAATCCACTTTGAAAAACTTCGATTCTCGAATGAACCATAAAAGGTAAAAAACCTCACATGATATTTCCAAAAATATATTTTATATAACTTAAATAATAAGGTGGCTGAATTCCCCTTTATATAGAGGTGGAATTCAGCTCAAAGAACCCACAAAGGAAGAGTCATATTCTAGTTAGGGCTCTTCAATAACAAACTGACTAAAAACGAAACACTATCTAAGATAATGGACAGTATGTCCTATTATCTAGCAACCACTAATATTATGCGCCTAAAAACACTTAATAATAATAATAATAATAATAATAAAAGCTGAAATCTAATTAATAAATAAACTTGGAAGAACAAGATTAATTCTCATCCAAAATCTGGACAGCTTGTTGTATTAACTTGCATGACGTTTTCGGACACCAAGATGGAAGAATTTGATTATGTGATCTCATAAAAGTTGTAGATCTGCCTCTTATCTTTCATATGCAACTTGAATCAGCTCCATTGGACAACTGGATCTAAAGTTATAACCATTCTACCAAACTGTTGCAAAGCTGTCCAATACCTCATCAATTTATATAAATAAAAATATAAGAAGCAAATAAGTGTGCTTGCCTAATTTGATTCAGCTCAATTTCTCACTTAAAACATGTGAAAGTACTATTTTTTATAGTATTATCAAACTCAACAAACAATCTAACTTTTCAATGTGGGATAGTCTTATGAGCCAATCAAAAGTTTACCAAAAAAGTAAAATTTAACCAACCAATCAAAATTTTATAAAATAATTAATTGAACAAAAATTCATTGAAATTACACGTATGATTTAGAAGAATGTGATTGGCTGAATCTGAAAATAGGATTTTGTAATATATATATACTAGCAAAAATACCCGTGCTATGCACGGAAACGTAATGTTTAATGAAAGAAAAAATGTCAAAGTAATTTTGTATCTCAAAACATGTCAAAGTACACCATTTTATAGTATTGTCAAACTCAAAAAACAATGTAACTTTTCAATGTGGGATACTCTAATAAGCAAATTAAGAATTTACAACCAAAGTAAAATTTATAAATTTTATGCACATTAATTTTCTTTTATAGTTTTGTCATTTGTCAAATTTTAAAAATAATAACAATTTTTTTATGTGGGAGTTTTTATTGTTGTTAATTCTCTTGTTTGACTTTAGATTAATATTTTTAACTTTGATTATAAGTTCAATCGGAATTCAGAGGACCCGGCCATCTGAATTACCCGTTATTTGTTAAAACTTTAACTATTTATATTTGTATAAATAAAAAATATAAGAAGCAAATAACCGGGCTTCCTTAATTTGATGGGCTAAAATGTCAGCCCAATTTTGTAACTCAAAACATGTCAAAGTACCATCTTTTATAGTATTGTCAAACTCAAAAAATAATGTAACTTTTCGATGTGGGATACTCTTATAAGCCAATTAAGAGTTTACAACCAAAATAAAATTTAAATTAACATTCCATTAAAAGAATTAGAGAAAACTGTAGTCAAATACTTGCTAGAGTAGTTGGCAATGCAGCGCAGCATTTGACCTGCAGGTTCGCGGGGGATCGAATCCTCCCTCTCCCGGTTTGAATAAAATAGTTTCACGTTTTTGCACCTACAAAAGTTGATATTTAATTTTTATTAAGATAAGTTATTTTTCAATTAATTTAATTAACCTAAATATTCTCAACCAATTAAAAATTAGTAAATTAATTAAAAAAGTGAAAATCTAAGAAAAAAGATGGAAGAAATATATAGATACAATTATCTGTATGTATAAGTGCTCTGTAATATATATATATATACTAGCCTAATGACCCGTGCTATGCACGGGATTTCATTTTACTATACACTTAAGAGTATAAGAAAATCAAATAGCTTTGTAAGCTATTTTTAAAGATGACTCTTTAAATGAAAAAATAATAATAATAAGTAGGTTTCCTCGCAGGTTCTACCAAAAATCAAATGAATATGTGAGATTTTTTTTTTTAAAAAAAAAAAAGACTATTGAAATTAAAAAGTTAAAAAATAAATTTAGTTTGTCACTGAATTTAATTAGCTAAATATCAACCCACCAATTCATTCAATTGAAAAACTTGCTCAAACCCCTTTATTTGTAATGTTGTCAAACTCCAAAAATTTCTCGTACACTTTCAATGTGGGATCTTGAATAATATTGAAAAGGAAAAAAGAAAAAATCTAAAAAATTAGAATAGACCATTTATTAAAACCCATAACTTTTAATTAATATTTTTTACTTATTTTTATTCTATTAAATATTAAAAAAATTACAAATTTTTTAAACTCTCCAAATCGAACTTGATTGTAAGTTCAATCGAATTCGGAGGACTCGAGTCATCCGAATAACCCGTTATTTGTTAAAACTTTAACTATTTATATTTATACAAATAAAAAATGTAAGAAGCAAATAAGTTTGCTTCCCTCACTTTGATGGGTCGAATTGCCACCCAATTTCTTACTCAAAGCATGTGATAGTACTCTTTTTTTTTTTTATAGTATTGTCAAACTAAACAAAAAATGTAACTTTTCAATGTGGGATAGTTTTATGAACCAATTAAGAGGTTACAACAAAAGTAAAATTTAACCAACCAATCAAAATTTTATAAAATAATTAATTGATAAAACATTCATGGAAATTACACGTAGGATTTAGAAGAATGTGATTGGCTGAAATTGAAAACAAACTCTGTAATATAAATATAGATAGATAGTTAGATTAGATTGTTTAATAACATGTGCTATGCTCAGTATTCCATTTATCATATAATTAAGAGTATAAGAAAACAAATGGCTCAGTAAACTATATTTGTTTTGAAGTTTTGACTCTTTAAATGAAAAAAAAATAATAAGTAGGTTTTTCTCGCAGGTTGTACCAAAAATCAAATGTCTCTGTGAGCTATTTTTTTTTAAAAAAAAATTGACTATTGGAATTAAAAAGTTGAAAAGCAAATTGAGTTTGTCACAGAATTTAATGAGCTAAATATCAACTACCAATTCATTCAATTGAAAAACATGCTCAAACCCTTTATTTACAATGTTGTCAAACTCCAAAAATTTCGTACACTTTCAATGTGGGATCTTCAATAATATTGAAAAAAAAAGAAAAATCTAAAAATTAGAATAGAAGAAAAGAAAACCATAAATATATTAAAACCCATAACTTTTAATTAATACTTTTTAGTTATTTTTATTCTATTAAATATTAAAAAATAAAAAAAAATTCTAAATTCTCAAAATCGAACTTGATTTTAAGCTCAATCGGAATTCAGAGGACTCGGTCATTTGAATAACCTGTTATTTGTTAAAACTTTAACTATTTATATTTATATAAATAAAAAATGTAAGAAGCAAATAAATTTGCTTCCCCACTCTGATGGCTGAAATGCCAACCCAATTTCTCACTCAAAATATGTGATAATACTCTTTTTTTATAGTATTGTCAAACTAAACAAACAATGTAACTTTTCAATGTTACGAAGCGAATTGATATTTCTTCAAATTAATATTTTAGTTTTAGAGAGTTTAGAAAAAGATTCACTTGCTTTTTGCAGTATAAACGAAGCGAATTGATTTTTTTTTTAAATATCCATATTTATTTATTTTTAAAAATATATTATGAAAATAAAAATTCTCAATTAGAATAAAAAAAATGAACATTACATAGGTCTGAGCTAAATCGAACTTGATTATAAGCTCAATCGGAATTCAGAGGACCCGATCATCTGAATTACTCGTCATTTTTAAAACTTTAACTATTTATATTTATATAAATAAAAAAATATAAGAAGCAAATAACCGGACTTCCTTAATTTGATAGGCTAAAATGTCAGCCCAATTTTGCAACTCAAAACATGTCAAAGTACCATCTTTTATAGTATTGTCAAACTCAAAAAACAATGTAATTTTTCAATGTGGGATACTCTTATAAGCCAATTAAGAGTTTACAACCAAAATAAAATTTAAATTAGCATTCCATTAAAAGAATTAAAGAAATAGTTGTCAAATACCTGTCAGAGTAGATGGCAATGTGGCGTAGCATCCGGCTTGCAAGTCGGGGGGATCGAATCCCCCCTCTCCCAATTTTAAATAAAATAGTTTAACATTTTTGCACCAATAAAAGTTGATATTTAATTTTTATTAAGATAAGTTAATTTTCAATTAATTTAATTAACCTAAATATTCTCAACCAATCAAAATTAGTAAATTAATTAAAAATGTGAAAATCTAAGAAAATTGTATTGAAAAAATATATAGATACAATATATGTATGTATAAGGCTTCTGTAATATATATATATATATACTAGCAAAAATACCCGTGCTATGCACGGAAACGTAATATTTAATGAAAGAAAAAATGTCAAAGTAATTTTGTATCTCAAAACATGTCAAAGTACACCATTTTATAGTATTGTCAAACTCAAAAAACAATGTAACTTTTCAATGTGAGATACTCTAATAAGCAAATTAAGAATTTACAACCAAAGTAAAATTTAACCAACCAATCAAAATTTTATAAAATAATTAATTGAACAAAAATTCATGGAAATTACACGTAGGATTTAGAAGGATGTGATTGGTAAACCGAAAAATGAGACTTTGTAATATAAATATAGATAGACACTCATTCCGATTCAAAATATTAGTCTTTTTAGGAGTTTTCACACAAATTAAGATACTAATCAAAATGACTAAAATACCCCTAATTAATACTCCAAAAGAAAAAATAAATTAATGAAGAGTTGCATGAAAACTATACATTTTGACAAATATGAATATATGGAGAAAATAATGTAAGGGTAAATTAGCCAATAAATTCACCATTCTTGTAAAAAGACCTATGTTTTCCAACAAAAAATAACTCTTAAAAAAACTTCTATTTTGAACCGGAGGAAGTATAAATTTTATGCACATTAATTTTCTTTTATAGTTTTGTCATTCGTCAAATTTTAAAAATAATAATAATTTTTTTATGTGGGAGTTTTTATTGTTGTTAATTCTCTTGTTTGACTTTAGATTAATATTTTTAACTTTGATTATAAGTTCAATCGGAATTCAGAGGACCCGGCCATCTGAATTACCCGTTATTTGTTAAAACTTTAACAATTTATATTTATATAAATAAAAAAATATAAGAAGCAAATAACCGGGCTTCCTTAATTTGATGGGCTAAAATGTCAGCCCAATTTTGCAACTCAAAACATGTCAAAGTACCATCTTTTATAGTATTGTCAAACTCAAAAAATAATGTAACTTTTCGATGTGGGATACTCTTATAAGCCAATTAAGAGTTTACAACCAAAATAAAATTTAAATTAACATTCCATTAAAAGAATTAGAGAAAACGTTGTCAAATACTTGCTAGAGTAGTTGGCAATGCAATAGCAAAGATTCGACTCGCAGTGCCGGGGGATCGAATCCTCCCTCTCCCTGTTTGAATAAAATAGTTTAACGTTTTTGCACCTATAAAAGTTGATATTTAATTTTTTATTAAGATAAGTTATTTTTTAATTAATTTAATTAACCTAAATATTCTCAACCAATTAAAAAATTAGTAAATTAATTAAAAAAAGTGAAAATCTAAGAAAAAAAGATGGAAGAAATATATAGATACAATTATCTGTATGTATAAGTGCTTTGTAATATATAGATAGATAATATTGAAAAAGAAAAATCTAAAAATTAGAAAAGAATAAAAGAAAAATCATAAATATATTAAAACTCATAACTTTTAATTAATATTTTTTATTATTTTTATTCTATTAAATATTAAAAAAATTACAAATTTCTAAACTCTCCAAATCGAACTTGATTTTAAGCTCAATCGAATTCAGAGGACTCGGACATCCGAATAACCCCCTTATTTGTTAAAACTTTAACTATTTAAATTTATATAAATAAAAAATTTTAAGAAGCAAATAAATTTGCTTCCCCACTCGATGGGCTAAAAATGCCAACCCAATTTCTCACTCAAAACATATGATTATAAGTTCAATCGAATTCGGAGGAACCGACTATCCGAATTACCCGTTATTTGTTAAAACTTTAACTATTTATATTTATATAAATAAAAAATATAAGAAGCAAATAACCTAGGGCTTCCTTAATTTGATGGGCTAAAATGTCACCCCAATTTTTGTAACTCAAAACATGTCAAAGTACCATCTTTTATAGTATTGTCAAACTCAAAAAAATAATGTAACTTTTTCGATGTGGGATACTCTTATAAGCCAATTAAGAGTTTACAACCAAAATAAAATTTAAATTAACATTCCATTAAAAGAATTAGAGAAAACAGCTTGTCAAATACTTGCTAGAGTAGTTGGCAATGCAATAGCAAAGATTCGACTCTGCAGGTCGGGGGATCGAATCCTCCCTCTCCCGGTTTGAATAAAATAGTTTAACGCTTTTTGCACCTACAAAAGTTGATATTTAATTTTTATTAAGATAAGTTATTTTTTCAATTAATTTAATTAACCTAAATATTCTCAACCAATTAAAAAATTAGTAAATTAATTAAAAAAAGTGAAAATCTAAGAAAAAAGATGGAAGAAATATATAGATACAATTATCTGTATGTCTAAGTGCTCTGTAATATATATATACTAGAAAATGACCCGTGCTATGCACGGGAAATTCTATATAACTTTTAAAAAATATCAAGAAAATAGAAAAAAAAATTAATACTTTATATAAGCTAACAAAATCTCTCGCTAAATCCAAATATTAACAGTGAAAAAAAAAACTTAACGAACTGAATCTTTCATCAACCATGCGTATCACCTCATGTTTTTTCCCATGAAGCATTACGATTATTCTCCAAATAATATCCTTGTAGAGCAAAATAAAGATTTGTGCAATTGTGCATCAGAAGTTGGACTTGAAGTTATATGCAATGCATATTCGTATTAGGAGAGGCCAAAAGCACTATTTTGTTTCCTAAAAAAAACTCACCTCCTTCATCACCTGAAAGAGGAAAAGAGCTTATGAATTCAACAATAAAAGAGAGAGAAATATGAAGTCCAATGCCAAAAAAAGAAAAAAGAAATAGTGAGTTCTAAGTTTGAGAAACAAAATATAATAATGACTATTAAATTATATTTAATGGAAATAATATGAGTTTTTAATGTTTTTCATGTATCACTCTTATTAATGTAGATTTACGATCAAAAAAATAATATTTGCAACCCATTTTTTGAAAAAGAATATCATAATGGATCTTCAAATATTAAAAAAAAAAAATAGTAAACCACCTGAGTGAAAAGTGCCCCATTCTTCACATAGGATCTTTTGTGCCACTCCCTACAACATTAATTTATAATTATATCTTGTTCATATTCTATTTATATACTTTCATTCTTGGGGTTCTAATTATATATTTTCACCAAAGGGCGTATCTTTTATAGTTTAGGATATACAAATCATCTTTACAATTAGAGTGTTGCAAAAAGTGACATAAAAGATTCAAACCGTAAGAAAAATGCAAAAAGAAAAAGAAAAAATTAAAACAGCGAACCAAATATTACGGCAACTTCGCATCCTTTACACCACCCTGTGCAAGACTCCTTACAACAATCTAATTGAAGAAAGTTTTAATTTATATATCCTCAAATGAAAAGGATGAATCATAAACATTAAAAGATAAAGCTCAAGCATCAATCCTGCTATAATTTTGTGAGGTATTGTAAAGGGAGTTGCACGGAGTGTTATAGAGGATCTAGACCCCCTTACCCCAAAAAAGGTGTTATAAATTTAAGGCTCCCACTATAAATGATAACTCAAATATGAAGTCATTAACTCATAGATAAGTTGATTATCAAGACATTAACAGATAAAAAATGTAATAGAAAATATTAAGATTACTATTTCTAGATTTGAGAAATTAGGACTCCTGCACATATTAAACAAAAGAAAATCGCAAAAAAGAAAAAGAAAAAAAGAATATCAAATTCGCATGATAATCAATCACATAAAACAAAATTGAATTAAGAAAAAAAGAGTCAAGAAACATACTTTCAACTTCGACTTCATTACACAAGAAATGCATAATGTACCTATACGTTTAGACTATTAGTGCAATTAGTAGCTCAAATAAAAAGAAAGAAGAAAAAATATATTACCGTGCGTATTTTTTTTTTTTTGTAAATGAACTATGCAATATTTTAAGAACATAAAAAAGAATGAAATGGTATATTCTAACATCTTGTTCTCGTTAATTCCATTGAAGTAGCTTACTAACCAAAATACACAACAAAGTTTTCGTAATAGCGTCCTCAATATCAACAAAATCAGGGAACTACTGAAAAAATAAAATAAACAGAACCCTGAAACACAAAGAAAAACTGAAATATGGGGAAATTATAACAATAAAAAGAGCATTTTGGATGATTAATTCACATTAAAGAAAGGAATCACTGTCAACATCCATATTGGATCTACCAGGCACCTCGGGGCTAAAAAATGCATGAATTTTTTCAGGCTCCTAGGCAAGAAAATAGTGTTCACAACAGCGTAATTTCCGAAAAATTCTATTATGGGTAAGTCGTTGTGGGACTGGCCATCTCTCTCACATGAATTGAGGCAGGGCCTACTTTGCAGGTGGGCTCCACCTCAATTCATGTGAGAGGGATGTGGGGCCAGTCCCACAACGACCGGGCCATGCCAGACTTACCCGTAATTTCCGCTTACAAATAGTTGGTTCTCATCATGCCTCCATTCCCCCATCAACAAAGAATTTATACTGCATAACAGTAAATATAAAGTAGAATAGCACCAAATTTTAGGGAAGTCAAATCTTGTTGACTTGGTTTTCTAAGTTATATTGCATTGCTCTACAACTGGATCATATGTATACTCAATTAGTCATCAAACTTTCTGAGCAGTCCTTAAGATTATAAATGAAGAAGAGAGTCAGAAGCATAAATCTTTTAATATACAAAGAAACTCCTAAAATTGATCTGATGCAATGTTTACAATCGAAGGTCATAAGACAAAATATTCCCCCTCACTCTTTACCTTTTAGCAAGATCTTGTTAGGAACATCAGGAATCCTAAAAGACATTATATACCTACCCAAAATTTTCAGAGGCTAAATCTAATAATGTTTCGAAATTCTGAGAGCCGCAAGGCACATGTTTCCACACACATGCTATTCTAACACATTTGGCATCCCCTGTGAGAATGAATAAGCATTTAGGATAACAAAAAAATATGCTTCTCCTTTTCTTCTAAATCACAATGTCAATGCTTTAGGGAAAATAAATCTAAGAATTGGAAATTTCCTTTTAACATCCTATATAGTCAAGAGTCTCGGATCTTACTACTAATCCGTCAATACTTATAAAAAGTAAGATAGTAGTTGAATGCCTACCCGGTGATATCCCTGAGTCAAGTTATAAATAACCTCGAAAAAGCTGGGGGCAACCTCGCCATAGGTGACATGAGTATGGGATCGATCCCATCTGCGATACAAAAATCCCACACAAAATTACTAAACAAAAACCAAGATAACCCAAAAATGCCAATTACAACACAACAATAACATAACTCATTAACTCCCCAATAATTGAGGTATGTGCTTTGGGTATTTGGGCTGATTAATTCTCATTAAAAAAAATTAAATTGTACCTTTGGTTGCCAAAATTCGGATATCGGTTTGCGCTACATCCCTTAACCTCGCTAAAGAGAATGAAGGAAAAAAAAACCAACTTGAATTTGAAGTTTACATGAATTTCTTGATCAAATAAAATTGAAACACAAATTTTTTGAGAGGGCTTGGCTTTAGTTCTTTATATGATTAAAAAAGATGAAAAATAAAAGAAAAAAAACAAATCTGAAGATTTGACTGAGAAAATAGTAGGGAGGAAGATGAAGTTGGATATACCGAGAGAGTCAATTAATTTAAACATTACTAAAAAGTAATACTAACAACAATTGCAATTAGAAAATAGGTTTTCGAAAATCATCTTGATGAAGAAAGAGCCGTTCAGCAGCACATCAATTAAAAGTGTTAAGACCTCGTAATTTTAACTAAGTACTACCAAAAGTTTATAGTATTCTAAAGAACTAAATCAAGAACACTAAACCAATATAATTAATTACAGTTGGATAAAAAATACAAAAAATATAAACATTAGTAAAATTTGCTATTCTCATATATTTTGGGCAGCAAAAAATAAAAAAAAAATAAAATGGAAAAATTGTACTCTAATCACTGCACATAAAAACTATTTGATTAGGATATGAACTCTAATCACTGCACAGAGATAAGCCAACCTGAATGAAATGAACTATTTGATTAGGATATGAACTCTAATCACTGCACAGAGATAAACCAACCTGAATGAAATGAATTATTTGATTAGCCATATTCAATCCCTGCACATAAAAACTATTCATTAGTATGGATCCAAAAAAATCAAGATTATTAATACAGAAACAAAATAAGGGCAAGCGGGGATGAAGTGAGGAAAAATAATTATACTGACTGAAACCCTAAAACCCAAATCAAAAAAGATTTCAATTTTTAAATAGCAAAGATTCTACACTTACCACCACTGTAGATTTCTTGAAACTCCATACAAAAAATTCAATTTTTTTTTTACAAAATTGTGCACAAATTTTCTTAAAAAAACCCATTCTAGAATAAAAAAATCCAAATTGAATTTGATGTTTCCATGAATTTCTTGATCAAATAAAATTCAAACACAAATTTTTGGGAGGGATTGGCTTTAGTTCGTAATATGATTAAAAAATGATGAAAACGAAAAGGAATGAGAAACAGTTAGAAAACTCCAATATGCAGGAGAAAACTAAAACTATTATTATATGAGAAGTTGGAAAGATAGTGGGAGAGTGGGGAGATAATGGGGTGAAAGTTGGTTAGTGATTTAGCAACCAAAAAAAAAATCACAAAATGTAGAAAAATTATGTGCCTGCCACGTGGCGGCAAGGGAAGAGTAAAAATGAAAAAGGCTTCTGTAATATATATATACTAGCCTAATGACCCGTGCTATGCACGGGATTTCATTTTACTATACACTTAAGAGTATAAGAAAATCAAATAGCTTTGTAAGCTTTTTAAAGATGACTCTTTAAATGAAAAAATAATAATAATAAGTAGGTTTCCTCGCAGGTTCTACCAAAAATCAAATGAATATGTGAGATTTTTAAAAAAAAAAAAAAAAAAGACTATTGAAATTAAAAAGTTAAAAAATAAATTTAGTTTGTCACTGAATTTAATTAGCTAAATATCAACCCACCAATTCATTCAATTTGAAAAACTTGCTCAAACCCCTTTATTTGTAATGTTGTCAAACTCCAAAAATTTCTCGTACACTTTCAATGTGGGATCTTGAATAATATTGAAAAGGAAAAAAGAAAAAATCTAAAAAATTAGAATAGACCATTTATTAAAACCCATAACTTTTAATTAATATTTTTTACTTATTTTTATTCTATTAAATATTAAAAAAATTACAAATTTTTAAACTCTCCAAATCGAACTTGATTGTAAGTTCAATCGGAATTCAGAGGACTCAGTCATCTGAATAACCCGTTATTTGTTAAAACTTTAACTATTTATATTTATACAAATAAAAAATGTAAGAAGCAAATAAGTTTGCTTCCCCACTTTGATGGGCTGAATTGCCAGCCCAATTTCTTACTCAAAGCATGTGATAGTACTCTTTTTTTTTTTATAGTATTGTCAAACTAAACAAAAAATGTAACTTTTCAATGTGGGATAGTTTTATGAACCAATTAAGAGGTTACAACAAAAGTAAAATTTAACCAACCAATCAAAATTTTATAAAATAATTAATTGATAAAACATTCATGGAAATTACACGTAGGATTTAGAAGAATGTGATTGGCTGAAATTGAAAACAAACTCTGTAATATAAATATAGATAGATAGTTAGATTAGATTGTTTAATAACATGTGCTATGCTCAGTATTCCATTTATCATATAATTAAGAGTATAAGAAAACAAATGGCTCAGTAAACTATATTTGTTTTGAAGTTTTGACTCTTTAAATGAAAAAAAAATAATAAGTAGGTTTTTCTCGCAGGTTGTACCAAAAATCAAATGTCTCGGTGAGCTATTTTTTTTT
Organism: Vinca minor; assembly: GCA_026122235.1. Classification (NCBI taxonomy): domain Eukaryota; kingdom Viridiplantae; phylum Streptophyta; class Magnoliopsida; order Gentianales; family Apocynaceae; genus Vinca; species Vinca minor. The sequence goes on along the minus strand of JAOCZM010000284.1, from coordinate 5,302,672 downwards.
AAAAAAAAATTGACTATTGGAATTAAAAAGTTGAAAAGCAAATTGAGTTTGTCACAGAATTTAATGAGCTAAATATCAACTACCAATTCATTCAATTGAAAAACATGCTCAAACCCTTTATTTACAATGTTGTCAAACTCCAAAAATTTCGTACACTTTCAATGTGGGATCTTCAATAATATTGAAAAAAAAAGAAAAATCTAAAAATTAGAATAGAAGAAAAGAAAAACCATAAATATATTAAAACCCATAACTTTTAATTAATACTTTTTAGTTATTTTTATTCTATTAAATATTAAAAAAAATAAAAAATTTCTAAATTCTCAAAATCGAACTTGATTTTAAGCTCAATCGGAATTCAGAGGACTCGGTCATTTGAATAACCTGTTATTTGTTAAAACTTTAACTATTTATATTTATATAAATAAAAAATGTAAGAAGCAAATAAATTTGCTTCCCACTCTGATGGCTGAAATGCCAACCCAATTTCTCACTCAAAATATGTGATAATACTCTTTTTTATAGTATTGTCAAACTAAACAAACAATGTAACTTTTCAATGTTACGAAGCGAATTGATATTTCTTCAAATTAATATTTTAGTTTTAGAGAGTTTAGAAAAAGATTCACTTGATTTTTGCAGTATAAACGAAGCGAATTGATTTTTTTTTAAATATCCATATTTATTTATTTTTAAAAATATATTATGAAAATAAAAATTCTCAATTAGAATAAAAAAAATGAACATTACATAGGTCTGAGCTAAATCGAACTTGATTATAAGCTCAATCGGAATTCAGAGGACCCGGTCATCTGAATTACTCGTCATTTTTAAAACTTTAACTATTTATATTTATATAAATAAAAAAATATAAGAAGCAAATAACCGGACTTCCTTAATTTGATAGGCTAAAATGTCAGCCCAATTTTGCAACTCAAAACATGTCAAAGTACCATCTTTTATAGTATTGTCAAACTCAAAAAACAATGTAATTTTTCAATGTGGGATACTCTTATAAGCCAATTAAGAGTTTACAACCAAAATAAAATTTAAATTAGCATTCCATTAAAAGAATTAAAGAAATAGTTGTCAAATACCTGTCAGAGTAGATGGCAATGTGGCGTAGCATCCAGGCTTAGCAAGTCGGGGGATCGAATCCCCCTCTCCCAATTTTAAATAAAATAGTTTAACATTTTTGCACCAATAAAAGTTGATATTTAATTTTTATTAAGATAAGTTAATTTTCAATTAATTTAATTAACCTAAATATTCTCAACCAATCAAAATTAGTAAATTAATTAAAAATGTGAAAATCTAAGAAAATTGTATTGAAAAAATATATAGATACAATATATGTATGTATAAGGCTTCTGTAATATATATATATATAATTGGTGGGCCAGAGGCCGAGTGGCAATTGCTTATTAATTATTATACATCGGCTCCCATTATGTATGACACTCTGTAACATATTAATCACAATAACTTTTATTCATATAATGTAAGTTAAAATAAATAAACACAAAGGCATTATCATTAATTAGATATATCTCCAGCAACTGGAATTATTACATCAATAAGTGCATCTCCAAACCAAGCAAAGATAACAGTGAGTGCATACATCGGTTTGCAAGTAAGTGGGCAACGACATTCCTTTCACACCTCACAAAAGAAAACCGCATACAATGCACAGAGTAGAGAACTTTAATCTATGAAGCCAGATGTAATATAGAGATTATCATCGTTACTTTGTAACCGTTGAACCACGGTTAAGCAATTATTTTTCACATCAAGTGGAGTAAATCAATCACTACAAGAAAAATCGGTCAATAATGATCGAAATTGGCGACCACATTAAATTGGTAGCTAATATTTGTGACCGACTGCAAAAACGGTCACTAATTGGTCCTAATAAATCAATGTGACCGAGTTAAACTGAAAACTTGGTCGCTAAAGTAGTTCGGTCGCAGCTGATCGCCTTTCGGTCGCGTGACTAAAGGGATAAAACTCGGCGACAAATTTGCGACGAAAGTGCCACCAACTTGCGGCTGAATATTGATAGATGTGCGTCGGTCGCAACTTCGGTTGCAAAACTCTAAACTTTGCAACACTAGATCCCTAAAAACCAAATGTCTTTGGACCCGAAAGTTGTGAAAATTATAAATTTATCACGTAATAACTTGTTTAATAATTACTAACCGAGACAACAAGTTTGTAACTCAACCACAAAATGTTTACAATAGTTATAAGTTTTTTCTCCGCAAACCGTTATACATAATTGAGAACGTATTTCAATAGAATTCGAGGAAAGATGTGAAAAGAATTGATGAATCACCCATTCATGCACTATATCATGATTATAATTTTATTTTGAATGGTGGAGATCGGATTCCAACGGTGGAGTTATGATATATTTCTTCGGGAAGTATAGATTGGAAATCTGGAATTTCTGGTTTTAATCCTTATTTGAAGATTTGTTTAAGTATCTTAGTTAAAATTCTTATACTCTAGTTTTTTCTATTAAAAAAGAATGAAAATATATTTATTAAATTTATGAAAATTATTTCTTCATATGTTTTATTGAATCAAAATCGGATGAAGTATTGTAATATTTTGTTTGTGTGGATCGTTTGTTTGTCTTTGAATTCACTATATATATATATATATATATATATATATATATATATATATATATAAGTTCTTGTTCGGTTTTATTGTAAGTATGAAAGTTGTTCAATCCTCTTGTCTATGATTGAAACTAAAGCATGATATGTATATGTTAGTATAAGCATGTATAAGAACCGTTTGTTGAGTATAAACGAGGTAACTAATGTGTAGAACCATTTGTCGTGTACAAGTGATGTTACTAATGTGTATAATAACCCTTTTTCGTGTATAAACGAGGTCACTAATGTGTAGAACCGTTAGTCGTGTGAAAGTGAGGCCACTAACGTGTAGTAACATTTTTCTAATACAAGTGAGGTTACTAATATGTATAAGAACCATTTGTCGTGTACAAGTGAGATTACTAATGTGTATAAGAACCGTTTGTCGTGTGCAAGCGAGGCCACTAATATTTATAACCATTTGTCTAATACAAGTGAGGTTACTAAATGTGTATAAGAACCATTTGTCGTGTACAAGTGAGGTCACTAATGTGTATAATAACCGTTTCTCTAATACAATTGAGGTTACTAATGTGTATAATAACCATTTGTTGCTTACAAGTGAGGTTACTAATGTGTAAAAGGTTTAACGATATGTGTGGCCATTTTCTAAGTTTATTTTAGAGTCTGATGTATAATTGAACTTTTGTTATGTGTATGATGTGTTACGTATGTGTGTGTAAGTCTGAAAGGTAAGGTACTCGGAGTACCAGATTTGAAAGTATGAAGTGTTTTGAAAGTGAAAGTATGCAAAGTTCAAAAGCTTTTTGAAAGTGTGATGAGTTTCAATAGGAAGTGTTTGATGTATAACATTTTGAAAGAAAGAAGCATGCTACTTTTTGTAGGTATTTTGATGTAGTAAGGACGTGAAGTAATTTTTATATGTTTAAAGGTTATTTGTATGTGTTTAAGTGCCTAAATGAGTTGTCATGTTAGTATTTTGGGTTGGGACCTTTTGGTATTTCAGAAAATGTTTTTCCTTTGTTAAAATGCATTAAAATGATCTCGGAAGGGGTTCGGTCGACTTGTCCTAGGTTCGGATGACCTCCACAACATGTTTGACATAACTCTATTTTGATCCGTTTTGACTTCCATTTTTGCCCATTTTCAAAATTAAGTCTTTATAAGTTGTGTAAAGTGTTTTAGAAGTGTATTTCAAGTATTTTAAAGAGTATTTCAAGTAAAGTTATGCATTGTCTTCACAATATTTTGGGTTTAACGGAAAAATGTTTCTCTAGTCTAACGATGCTTCATCCCAAGGGTGTTTGAATCTTACTGGGTTAGTTTAGTGGCTATTCCCTTACTCTTTATGTTTTGTAGATGATGTTGATGTTAATATTACTTAAGATGATGCTTGGGATGAGGATTCAAGGAATGAATCGTATGAACTTAATGATGGAAAAGAATGTTATAGTTTGACTGTATTTCTAGTTAAACGTTGTTAGACTCCTTATGTAAGACGAGTTTACTTATTTTGAAGCTTTTAATTATGTTGTAAGATATTAATATTCCCTTAGTTTTATTTAAAGTATTTCGGATTTAGTCATTTTGTTTATGGGTTCGGTGTCTCATTGGTAGATGAGGCGCTGCCGGGTCACCTTCTAGTTACGGGGTATGACATAAGTGGTATCAGAGCAGGTCGAACCTTAGACTTGAACATGTGGTTAGAAGTTAAGTATGGAATGAACATAAGAAGGATTTAACATATGACTTAAGATGTGATCCTTGAGTAGAGACTCTGAAAATAGGACATATGTGTTATTTATCAATTTATATGTCATTATTGATATGATATGCCATGTTTACATCATATGTCATAACATGTTAACTAGCTATGTGTATTATGAACTTTACTAACATGTTAGTTATGTTTTAATTGCTTTAAATGTCATACCAACTTAATTAGTTTTGCAGCTTTAATTAAGTTAGTTGATGACATGACTCTTATACTTTATGTGCTACATGTTTTAATTGAGATGTAGCATGTTTAAGATTGTGATATCATGCAAGTTATGTTTTATTATGATGATTAAGGTACCATGTTAGTTCGTTTGTAGATTTACTTATATAAGTTTGATGGCATGATCTTTTACTTTTTTGTGTTTACATGTATCTACGTCTTGTGCTATGTGTGTAACTGAGATAAGATGCTAGTTAGTATTCAATTAGAATGCTAGTTAGTTTTCATTGCTATGAGTGTTCATGTTGCTTTGTCACCTGGGTTAATATGGATCATCAAAGAAACAACAATGAGAATAACGACTCTGATATACCGATAATCACCTATGCACGCCGAGGTCCCGTGAATGACCTGGAACAGAATACTACTGCGGCGGATAGAGATCAACCGGAATCATCGTACCGCCGACAAGTATCACCACCACCAGTAGCTAAAGGAATTCAAACATAGTTAACATCAACACTTACCATGATAGCTCAAGTGTTGCAAAATTAGCAAACATAGATCAACCAAAATGTAGGGGCTGAAAGGGAGTCAATGTAAGACAGGGATCCAGGGACATACTATGAGAGACTTAAGAAGAAGAGAATGATTTCATTTATTTAGAGCTTGAGTCCTGACCAAGCAGAGGTATGTTTAGAGGAAAATAGAGCAACACTTTGAGATTATGAGGGTTCCCGAAGATGCCAAGATTGTAGTTCTAGTAGCCTCGTTGACTGCCGAAGCTTCCGAGTGGTGAAAGGGCGTCGCCCCAATCTACCTACAAAGGGGACAACCCATTACATTTGACCAGTTCAAGGAGACATTTCTGGAACAATATTTCCCTGAAACTTATCGGTTGGAGAGATAGAATCCATTCTCCGAGCTCAAGTAAACAGAAAGGATGACAATGGCAGAATATGCCGGGAAATTCAATGCATTGGGCAAATACGTTTCAGCAATCATACAAGACCCTACCATGAGAACTCAAATATTTGTTCTAGGTTTGTTGAGAAGAATCTGGGGAAGAGTGTCAAGCAACCGACCTATTACCTATCAGGAGGTTTATCAACGAAGTTTGTATATCGAGGTAGAATTTATAAGGGCCGACACAGAAAAGACAAGAAAGAGATCCGCCACAAGATGACATCACTACAAAGTGATAATTCTAAAACCTTATCATCTTTTGCAGCTTGTAAAAAAATGGTTTTATCAGCTAGACCAACATTTGGACTTGGAAGAGTAGTGAGGACAGGGGTTAACCCGAATGGATTTGGAGGATTGGCAGCAATGCCAAGTTCGTATCCGGTTTCAAAGGATTTTGTTACATGTGGACATAGACACCTAGGGGAGTGTCGTAGGGATTCATGGGCATGTTTCAAGTGTGGGGACATGAACCACTGCATTAATCGGTGCTCAATGATGGGTCGAGGAAATGTTCGAAGTGGTTCAACTACACTTAATGTGGGAAATCAGAGACCTAACGCATGCGTATTTGCACTGAGCTAACAGAGAGATAGGAAAGCAACAGATGTAGTGAAAGGTACATTTGAGTTTGTATGAATATTCATTTATGTGTTATTTGAATGTGGTATCATATTTTCTTTGTACATCATAGGTTGCTATACAGTACCATATATGTTTTTGTATACCTATAGAGCCACTGTATCTAGAGGGAGGGTTTTAGATTTTATTTTCTTTAGAATGTGCAAGTTTCGAGAACGAAACTATTGTAAGGAGGGGAATATGTGAAACCTGGGACTTTTCGATTGCTTGACATTTAATCAATGTATTTGGACTTGTGTACAACTTGTGTAATTTATTATAGTTTTGTAAATATTTTCTGATAAAAACATTTTGGTTCTTTTTCTTATTTGATAATTCCAACCGTTTTTGTTTTATTTAGGCGATTTTATAACATTTGTTGGTGGGTTTACAATAATTTGAATATTTTTGTAAAAACTCTTAAAATAAAAGTGAATAGTTCACGACCGAAAGTTGGTCACCAATAAAAGAGAACTACCAAATGGCTCATATTTTAGGTCGTATGTGAAAGATCGAATTTATAGTTCAATCGTAAATATAAGCGACTGAATGGAAGCCCTCGGTCGCAAAAATACCGATTGATTATCTAGTTCGATCGCAAAGATTGACAAAATCGGCCGCAAACGGTATTTACGATAAAAATTGGGCGACCGAATGTTTCGATCGTTGTGACCCGATTTTCTTTTAACGCGTGTTTTGCCATGTTCAAACCCTCCAAAATAGTAATTGCCTCATAGTGTTCTGGAGTCACCACAAATTCAAAGTGAACATGTGAACATTATATAACCGTCATGATTTCTCACAACAACTCTTATTCCAATAGATAAAGAAATCAAAGCCTTATCACAATACAATTTGTAGACACCAATCCTCGAGACAATACACTTACTTTCCAACTGCTTTGCTACTTTAGAGCATCAGGTGAGAGCCTTAGACTTGAGCTCAAAATATTCATGAGCCAGAGAAGAGCTTGAATGAAACTCTTGGGCTTCACTATATTCCTTTCCTTCAAATAGAGTACAATTCCCCTCTTGTAGAGGGAAATCCTTCGCACTGCGAAACACTTTTCGGTATCCATCCGACGATCCACATAAAATAAATATTTTGAGTTCAAAATAACCGTTTTGTACTCAAAATAACAATTTTGTACAAGACATCAGATGTATCCATCCGATGGTTCAAAAAGCGTTCCGCGGTGTGGAGGATTCCATCCCCTATGCAACTTAACGAAAATCGTCAATGATAGTTAAGATTTTAAGATTTTTTTTTTTTGAAGCCCAATTAGGGCGTATACGTCAAGAGGGAAAAGAGTAGCACCTCAAAAGAGGAGGAAGAGATAACCATAGAAAATGAGACAATTTAAAGCATACTCCATGCGTGGGGAGGGTATCGAGCCCACGACCTCAAGATCTTGGGTAGACCGTCACCCCACTGGGCTAAGGACCTTGTGATAGTTAGATTTTAGGGAATTTCCTTAGTATGGCATTTGTTTAGTATAATGGTCATGACATGGCAGTAGAAAAAGTGGGAGAAACATTTATGTCTAGGACGGAAGTGGGGCTGACGTGGCAGTCTCCCAGACGCGCCTTGCCATGTCTACTCGGGACGTACTTTCGTCCTGCCCTGGCAGTGACTTGTGCAAAAAAAAATTTATGGGACTTCCGTCCTACCCTGGCAAGTGTATTGTGCCAAGAACACTCAGTTTTTTTTTTTGGTTGCATTTATTTGAACTGGTATTTTTACAACATAAATAAATCAACGATAAACATTACTTAACAAATTCGGAGTAAGAGAAATAACACAGTGTTATACCATAAAAGTCTAACAACGTTCCAAAACAAAATAAAATATGTTATAATGTACAATAATTGTTAGAAACAACAATGAAATGAAAGATATGATTACATATTAATTTAAAAGCTATCTACGACTTTTAAATTAACGACTGGGGCTTCTCCTGTCTTCGCGCAAATAGTACGTGTGGCCCGTTCTCGTTCGCACCCCGCTACCACGCTCCGTTGCAATGAACTCCGCCCCTTCGGTGTCGATAAATATCGGCTCCTAGGGGTACCCAGGTTGGCAAGTTGGAGTGTGGTGCTGCGTCTGAGTGAGGTGGAGGCAGTACGAAGGCGACCCGCAAGAATATACACCCGGCTGTGCCGAAGTAGATGGCCCTGCTCCCGGATCTCCCCCCGACTGAATACTGGAATAGTAAGTACCGATGCTCGGGAATTGGTACTCATAGTGGGTGCCGATTTCAGCCAGCACTGGGGAAACGTGTGGGCACCGAAGACCCTCGTTGGATCAGCCTCGAGTTGTGCTGGGCTCCGGTGGCTGACCCGTTGCGAAGTCCCCTAGCCGCCAAGTCCTCTCGATTGCGTAACTGCGCAGACTCGCAGCTCTCGCTACATCCGCAGCGCGCGATCTGCAGCTTCTGCTACATCCGCAGCGCGCGATCTGCACGATATCGTCCTCCCGGCCGCTACGAATGCATCTTTAATTGTCTTTGCAGCCTAGGATATGAGGGACTTGTATTGACTGTTTGTACGAGAGCCCAGCCTCTCGAATTCCTCGAGCATCAGTCTGTTGGATTCCTCCTGCAACATCAATACTCGTGTCAGTATATTGTAAACCAGAAGAAATATTCTAGACAACGCAAACAAAAAACTTACAAAAATAGCCTCGGAAGTTAAGATGGGTTGAATGCCCATCGGGAGTGGTCCGACATCCTTGTTTCGGGAGTTTGTCAGGAGGTGAACGGTAATACGATTGTACCATTCCATGTACTCACGGGTAGGTAGGATCTCATTACCGGGTACCGGGATAGCGTTCGCAAGCGCATCCACGCGTTAACCCCACAGAGCAATGTACGTGGCATGTACCTTTTCCTAGTCCCGAGCCGCACCAGCCTTAAACGAGTGGACGTCGACGCCCTCTTTGGTACCCTCCGCCATAGGTGGGATTGATATCACCTGCTGGAATTTGAATTGCCTAGCAACCCGGTCCGGCATGTGGTACTCAACCACCTCGAAACAAACGAGCGGCGTAAGGCTCGGCAGGTGGCCTGGAAGCCCTCATCCCGAGCAGCCCTCTCGGCAATAACCCAGTCAGGGTATGGCCTGCACATGAACTGCCAATAAAAAGTGTAATTAGCATAAATCAATTGCTTTAATTTAAACATAAAATACGAAATTAAAGAAAATACTTACCCCCGGGCGTCCGTCAGTTGATCCAACTGATCTCTAAACACCGTAAGCTGCGCTTCGGGTGCGTTACGGAAACTCTGACCCGTATTCCATCGCGACCCGTAAGCTCTCTCGTCCGCGGGAATATCGTGCAGAGTCGGGCCGCGGTTCTGGGGCCGGAGACATGAGATACGCTCCCACGCCCACAACTAGTACAGAAAAAACACGGAGTTAACAACAAATATTCAAAATACATGGAAGCAATAAAACAATATAAAAAAAGTAAACAAACCTGGATTAGAAGGCAACATCCATCTATGTCCTTAGAAACGGCCTGAGCAGAGGTGCACATCTGTCGGTATAGATGTACAAGGATGGCGCTAGCCCATGAATGCTGGTCTTCTGCCAGGATCCCGTCGCTGATGGTGAGGAGATACCGCATGTTCCCCTGTGACCCGAATATGTTTGGAAAAAGGAAGGTGGACATCAGGAGGAAAATAAGTGACCGGGCCCGCTGGTCTACGACCAACTCAGTGGCATCCTCGCCTAGGGGCTCACTAATGTGGGCATACACCTCTACAAGGGCGATGGTTTTACCCCTAATGGACTCGGGTAGGGGGTCGAAAACCTACGTTTTCACCCCTAGTAGGCAGTCCTAGAAGGCAACCTACGTTTTACAGTGTAATGGTGGCCTCACCGCATCGGAGGTGAAAAGTATGTGTCTCTGGGCGCCACCGCTCTACTAATGCGGTGACCTAGGCGTGGTCTACCTTGATCTTGCCTATCCTACAGCAACCCACGAATCCCAAAAGGTCAATCAGCTCAAGAACCCTTGCGTTGCCTTCGTTTTGGTAGGCATCAAAGAAATTCTCGTAGTTGCTAATTATTTTTAAACTAGTGTTTAACTCTGTCCCCGCCCAATATTCTAAGAGCTCTACGGGATGTGTGTTTGTTTAAAACACTGAGATCATAAGGACCGGGCAGAAGGTGTGCAGGAACAGACATCTAAAAAAAAAAATAACATACAATGCATTAGAAACTACACAAAATCAATTCACAATTCACCATTCACTGTAATAACAATTCACAATTCAAAAAATGACAATGCACAATTCACCATAATCCGCAATTAACACAACCATTGAAGTCACGAAAAACCTAAATTGACAAATCCCCTAATTTAAAAATTGCCCTAAATTGGAAAATGCCCTAATTTGTTAATTGACCTAAATTCACAAAATCAAAACCAAATTCAAACACATACAACTTCAAATAGGGAACAAATTACTCTAAAGAATTAAAATCACAACAATTAAAACTTCAAATAATAACATACATGTTGAATTTCTATAAAAAAAAATCCAAAAAATTTAAGGTTTTATACCTCCTAGATTGAGAGATGAGAGAAAAGATGGTGGTGGATTGTTGGCGGTGGCAGGCAGGCGGCGGCAGGCGGGGTGGTGGCGGGGCTACACTTGGGGATTTTTTGGTTTTTTGCTGAAAGGGGTCGCGGGTGGGTGGGAGAAGAAGATATTTGAGATTTTAATCTGGGAGGCCAGGAAGTGGGACTTCCGTCCTGAGGCCAAGACGGAAGTCCCACTTCCATCTTGGCTGACGTGGCAAGGCGCGTCTGGGAGACTGCTACGTCAGCCCAGACGGAAGTGGGACTTCCGTCTTGGCCTCAGACGGAAGTCCTTGACAGAAATGTTTCTCCCACTTTTTCCACTGCCATGTCATGACCATTATACTAAACAAATGCCATACTAAGGCAATTCCCTAGATTTTAAGACTTGAGTCACCGAAGATATAGGATATTGAAAAATTCTCCAATCCTATTTAGCCAACACAATAATTAAAAGCACCCATATCAAAATTATTTTGTCATCAAAGAAAAAAATTAGACAAATACTCAAAGCTCAGGATGCATCACATAATACTAACTCTGATACTACTTTGAAGAAATTTTCAAATAGCTCGCTGATTCCAATTCGAAGAAATTTTTAATACGCGACAACATATATATTTAATAAATATTTTGGTGGTTGATGGTGAAGTGCAAACACAAATATCAATCTCACAATTAATACTACGGAGATGAGCAGACAATATCCTATGAATCAACTTTCAAATTCGTGAGGATCAGTAATCCTAACTACACCATAATTCTATTCCATACTACACCCAAAGTCAAACAGGATATATAGACAATTCTCGTATTTATGTAAAAGTCAAACCCTCGTAGAATCTCTAAAATCTATGAAATATAAACTTATTAGGAAACTAATTACAAAATCTAAATTGATTAGGATTAGTAATGATCAAAATTAAATTATTCTTTAAATAATTAACTTGATTTAATAATTCTAACACTTCATTTATTGAACTCAGAAAATATTTCTTTATTTGAAGTCTATACTCAACTCTATTAACAGTTATTGTTTCTTAACTAATAAAATCATTTTCAAATTAGATAAGACTCCTTCCTGTCCTTTCAAGGTGCACTCTTGCAGCCTGAAAAAAGATATACTAGATTGGATTTTGTGTGGCTTAAAAGATATTCCAACCATCTTAAATACTAATGTAAGAAATACTCAAAGAATCCTTGAATCCAGGTAACATACTAATCAGCTGAAAACTTGAATCAAACAAAAATCAAATAACTACGTATTAGTTTAATTCAGGAGATGCAATTGAATTTGCGTTCTACTTGAATTTTGTCTTTCAAAATTGACACTTGTGCTATTATCTTGTAACTGTCAAAGGTGTCCTAATTCAGTGGGGTGGGCACCTACTCACGACCTTGAGGTCGTGGTTCGATACCCTCCGCCTGCGTGCGTTAAGCTTTAATCTCCATTTCTAAGGTTATCTTCTCCTCGTCTGAGGCAGTTCTCTCTCCCCTATATGCGGCAACCGCCCAATCGGACTTCAAAAAAAATAGGAACCAGCAAAAGATTACTAAGTAAAGAGTAATATGCATTAAATGGTTTCTAAATATTTCATTATTTCAGGTTTTGACTGTAAACAAAGTTTTTAGTGATTTTTTGCCATGGACATTTTATGGGCCGCAGGTTTTAGAATTCGGCCAAACTTCCGACCATATTTTTATAATAAAAAAAATCCTCACGTGCTAGCGACGTGAAGGGCATTTTGGTCCTTAAAATTTTGGGTCCATTTCTGTCTTCCTCAGTTATAGTTCATATTCTTAAACAAAAAAATCATAAATCCAGAATTTTTCAATACCATTCCATAAACTAGTCCATCTTCTCCGACCATTAATCTAGTCCAACTTTCGATCCATCTTCTCCGACCAATCCAGTCCATAAACCAGTCAATTTTTGGAGATTTAAAAATTGGTTCTTGAAATTTTGCAGGGGAATTTCATGGGCAACTAAAGATAAAGTGAAAGGGTCAATTACTTTGGTTCCCTGACTAATGAAATGGGTTTAATCTATGTGATTTTTTTTAATCTTTATGCAACATTAAAATGGGCTTCTACTTGAAAATGGGTTTTGGAAAGTTCAATAATGGGAAGGCAAAAACGCCAATTTCGGCCTAAATGTTTTTTCTAATGGAGTCTAAGTTCATGTTCGATTAATTTTCATCATTTTCGTTTTTACGAACTGTCATTAAAGTACTTTCGTCTAATTTTCTATCAAGATACCGTCAAGTCAGTCATGTAACTCACATGTGAGAACATTTTAAAAGTATTTCGGACATTTCAACATATTTCTCTCAAAAAACTTGGGTACTCAATTTTTAAACAAAATAAATATGAATACTCAATTTAAATTAATTAAAAAAATATCTCTAAACCCTTCATCTCCACCGTCACCACCTGCAACAACCACCATTTCCTATAGCTACTTTCACCTACAAAAATTGAAATTTATGAATTCTCCTAACCCATTAATTATACTTGAAGAAGAAACAAAAATCTTGAACATTGAGAAATAAGAACACAATTCGAAATTAAACAAATCCCAATCAAACTTTTGGAAGACTATATCATAAAAGAAACTGAAATTCATCTATTTGTTCAAGAACTTGTATAAAAAAATCTTGGGCATTGAAGAAACAAGAAGAAAAAAAAACAAATTTAGAAAGTGGATAGGCTTTTAAATGTGGCTAAGGAGTTTTTTTTTAATCTTGATTATGTAAATATTCTATTTTTGAGTAAGAGAAAGCTCCAATTGGCGTTTCACTGCAATTTTAGTTCGGATTATTTTGTCCTTTTTTGGGTTTTTATTGAGCTTTTGCTTTCATTAGCTGTCAAAAAGATAAAATTTCCACCCGAAACAACCAATCTTGCCTTTCACGAGACTATTTGTTTTAGTAGGCTAAATTGTTAGACTCTTGATTGATTGTTTGTTTTTTTATATAAATATTCAGTGGATTAACGTTAACAAAACAAATTTAAAAAATAGTTTAATGTTGTTGTTGGTGAGATTTTTTGTAAATTTGGTGATGCTTAAATTATGTTGGAGTAGTGTATTGGTAATGGAGGAAACAGGCAAAATGGGTTTCTTCTTCTTCCCAATCATAAAAAATCACCATAAAATTTTGTTATTAAAGGTTGAGTGTGTATTGGTGATGGAAGGTTGTCAAGTTAGTGAAGAAGATGATGATTTAGTGAAGAAGATGATGTTAACGGGTTTGGCCGAGTGGAGAGGGTTCTGGTCGGGCTGGTTGGAGTAAATCGGTCTTTTTAAATTTTCGAGCAAAAATTAAGGAAATTTGGCCAGAATTTCGGCCGGATGCTAAAACCCTCTGCTCTTAAATGTTTTATGGCAAAAACCCACTAAAAACTTTGTTTATTGTCAAAACACGAAATAGTGAAATACTTGGTGGCCATTTAGTGCATATTACTCTTGAGTAAATAACTATTAATGATGACCTTCGAAGTATTTTTAGACTTGCAAGTTATACACAAAAACTATTATGGGAGCCATTTCTACCCTTTATTATTTGGGATGTGCTAAAAACGCTCATACAGGATGGAAGGAGGTTGAGCTGGCGTGGTGCTAAGGTGGAGTTAAGGAATTAAATAGGTAAAAGTTAAATTTAATTCAAAATAACCCTAATTCATTTTCGATGCTCAATTGAGTATCTAATATATTTTATGTTACAATTGACCTCTCATTATTAAAAATTGTCAAAACTCTAATCTCCTCCCACCCCACAATTTTCTTCTTCATCTCCTCCCCTTTCAGTCACCGTCACCACTTAACGACATCCGACGCACCGCTGCTACGATATTTCTTTCTCCATCTATCGCCGCTACTACTTTTAATTGATCTACTTGAACACAATAGAGGGCTTGCCCATCTATATTACTCATCTCATAATAATTCAAATAACATGGTTTTATTTCTAGTTTTTGTGTGTACTATGTGCATGATCGTTTTGTGTGTGAGTGTTGATGACTTTGTGTAGATGTATGAATGGATTTTCAAGTGGGTTTGTGTGTGTAAAAGAGGTGTGTGAAAATCAGTTAGGAAGAGTAGAGATAGAGAGAGAGATAGAGATAGAGAGAAAGAGACGGTAAACGGAAAAAGGCCAAGAAAGGAGAGGTGTGGCGATGTAGCTCTCCTGCCCCCCAAATTTTCAGAAACGACGAATTTTCTACAGGAAAAAATTATTTTTGTGATATTTTTTTATAAATGTTGTATTTTCCCCCTAAAAAATTTCAGTAAGAAATTTGCCCCCAAATTCCTGGCTCTGCCACTGCGGTGAATGTGACGAAAAACAAATAAGGAAGTCTGAGAAGGAAGATCAAGGGAGTGAGGTGAGAGGAGATCGGTCAAAACCAACCGGAACCATCAATCGAGCCTTCGTCCCTATCTCTTTCTTTTCTAGAATGTGTTTCTTCATCCTGGTGCTTTATTGGTTATTGAATGCCCTCTCTCCTACCTATCCAACCTAGATCGGATTTCTTTCTTCACTCTTTCACTATCATGTTCCTCGCTAACCCGAAAGATTTTCTTTCAACCATACTTAGAAGATATTTAAACACTCATTTTTTTTCCTTTTTTATTTACATAGAAATAACACTAGAGAGAGAGAGAGAGAGAGAGAGAGAGAGAGAGAGAAAGATGTTGAAATTATGAGTGTGATTATGCAGCTACACATCAAAGAAGCAGCAATATGCTTCATGCAACACAATAGAATGCACAAGACATACAAGGCCTTATGAAGTGCAGGAAACCTGCCAAAAGAAGCTTCTGCAACTTACCTTGATTAGCCAGCTCAACAAGCAACTTGCAGCATTCAGTTGTAACTGAATCTTCCTCCAGAAGCTTCTATCCGAGGAGCTGCTAATCACACAGCAAGATGCATCAAAGCCATGTGTCACATGTAGCTTTTAATTCTTCATGTACATAGAATAGATAGAAGTTAGATTATAGAATAGATAGAAGTTAGATTCTACTTGCTGTCAAAGCAGCATAAAGGTAGTTAGATATTTTACTTATCTGTCTATAAATAGACTTCTCTTGTACATATGTAATTATCAGAAAAATATCTCAATGAAGAAAGCTCTCTTCTTCCCCAATTCTTCTTTGTTCAATTTTGCCTTTTGATCAGAATTCCAAAGGTTCCAAGAAGGTTGCAACCTTTGGTATTCTTCTCTTCAGTTTTAGAATTGCAATATGGTATCAGAGTTGTATTTAGTTCTATATACCCACTTGTTGCCTATAGCAACCTTACCAGTAGGAAGATCAATAATTATCCATGTTTTATTATGCTCTAAGGCCCTTATTTCAGCTTCCATAGCTTTTTGCCAATGTGAAAACTTCACAGCTTCTTTATAAGAATAGGGTCAGAATTTGCAGTTATAGACATTAAGAAATGCTTGCAATTATGAGATAAAAGATCATAAGTAACAACATTGTTAATGGAATGTGGTGAAGTTTTAAGGACTTGATTACAAGTGTAATCTTTTAAGTAAGAAGTCGGTTTTGAAGATCAATTCTGTCATGGACCAGGCCTACAAGTGGGGACATAGACCACTTGGTTCACATTCAGCCACATCACAGTTTTGATTAAAATAATAAAAATATTCCCCCACTTGGTGCATTGTTTGAGGCGTTTTTATTGTTTTTTAATTAAAAGAGGGGATGTGGGTGATTGTGGACCAAGTGGTCTATGTCCCCACTTGTAGGCCAGGTCTATATCAGAATTTTTCGGTTTTGAAGGTCTAGAAAATTTCCTAACAAAAGGATATTGAGGACTAGAAGAAACATCAACATGATCAGGAATAGAATTAGGTATAGAAGCAACATCCTGATCATTCTGATTAGGAGAATCAGTATGATCATTTTGAACTATCACAGTAGGAGGATTAATAGCAAGAAGATCATTAGTAGACAAATCAGCAATAATGTCATAAGTAGTGTCATTAGCAGGAATTAAAGGAAAACAAGTTTCATGAAACACAACATGTCTAGATGTGAATAATTTCCAAGATGAATGATCTAACAGAATATATCATTTGCTTTGAGCAGAGATACCAAGATAAATGCATTTTTTACCCCTAACATCAAATTTAGTCCTTCCTTGTTCAAGAGTAGTGCTAAAAGCTAGGCACCCAAAAACTTTAACCAAGTCAAAAGAGGGAACAATATTGTGTAACCTCTCAAAAAGGTGTTTGATTGTGAATAACAGGTGAGAGTGAAATGTTAATAAGGAAGGTAGCATGTTGAACACAATAGGTCCAATAAGAAATAGGTAAATGGATTTGAATTCTTAAAGTTCTAGCCACATTCAACAAGTGTTGATGTTTTCTTTCTACTATCCCATTTTGTTCAGTGGTTTTAACACAACTTCTTTGATGAATTATGCCTTTAGAAGTGAAAAAATCAGGCAAAATGAACTCAAATCCATGGATCTGTCAAATTGAGTTTTAGCAAAGGCAACAAACATTTCTATTAATGATCTGACTTTAGACTTATGTTTCATGAAAAATAGCCAAGTATACCTGCTAAAATCATCTACTACTGTAAAAAAAATATTGTTGATTGTGCACAAATTTGTGCTTAAAAAGACCCCATATGTCCATGTGAATGAGGTCAAAAGATTTTTTGGATATAGAACTTCTTAAGGGAAAAGATAACTTTCTCATTTTTGCTATAGGACAAACATTGCATACATGTTTATTAGGTAAGGTGATATACTGATGCTTGGTTTGGAGCAATTTCATTCTTGGAATAGACATATGTCCAAGTCTGAAATGCCACAACCAACTGTTATCTATAGTAGAATGAGTAGTACAAGATACACAAAAATTTCCTTGTTGGCAAAATCACAAGCAATGACAGAATTAACAGGAATAGAATGAACTTTATTAAGAAACCTAGAAGGCAAACGGTCTAAAACATAGAGGCCCTTGCACTTTTTAGCTTTGCCAATCATCTTCACAAGTGCAAGATCCTGGAAATAGCATAGATCATTATGAAAAGAGATTAAGCTGTTAGGATTAGTGGTTACTTTACTAAGAGATAACAAGTTAAACTTGAAATCAGGAACATATAAGACATCCTTGAGAATGAGATTGGAATTAAGAGTGATAATTCCTTTATATAATGCTTGTAAGCATTGACCATTAGGGAGAAATATGAAAGCATTTTGAATAGAATAATAGGAATCAAACCAAGACAAAGTGGCACATATCTGTTTTGAAGCTCACTGCCTACAGTGATTCTAGCTGGGTAGGATGTGAAGAAACCAGAAGATCCATCTCAGGATATTGTGTATTCCTGGGAGAATCTATGATTTCTTGGAAAGCTAAGAAGCAAACTACTGTTGCAAGGACTAGCTCTGAAGTAGAGTATAGAGATATGGATGTGTGTGTTAGTGAACTACAATGGCTATTATACTTGTTAAAGGATTTTGGAATTTCACATCCTTGTCCCATTCTTCTCTTCTATGACAACCAGTCTGCCATATACTTGGTGGAAAATCCTGTTTTTCATGAGAGCACCAAGCATATTGAGATAGATTGTCACTTCATCAGAGAAAATTATCAAGATGGTGTGATTAAACTATTGCCTATGTCTACCAAGCAACAGTTAGCAGATATCCTAACTAAGCCATTACCCTCAACACAGTTTCATGTGTTACTAGATGGTTTAGGAGTTAAGTCATTATTTTCAACCACCTCCAACTTCATGGGGCTATTGAAATTATGAGTATGATTATGCAGCTACACATCAAAGAAGCAGCAATATGCTTCATACAACACTGCATAATGCACAAGACATACAAGGCCTTATGAAGTACAGGAAACTTACTAGAAGAAGCTTCTGCAACTTACCTTGATCAGCCAGGTCAGCAAGCAACTTGCAGCCATCAGTTGTAACTGAATCTTCCTCCAGGAGCTGCTAATCACACAGCAAGATGCATCAAAGCCATGTGTCACCTATAGCTTTTAATTCTTCCTGTACATAGAATAGATAGAAGTTAGATTCTACTTGCTGTCAAAGTAGCATAAAGGTAGTTAGATATTTTACTTATCTTTGTCTATAAATAGATTTCTCTTGTACATATGTAATTATCAGAAAAATATCTCAATGAAGAAAGCTCTCTTCTTCCCCAATTCTTCTTTGTTCAATTTTGTCTTTTGATCAGAATTCCAAAGGTTGCAACCTTTGGTATTCTTCTCTTCAGTTTTAGAATTGCAATGAGAGAGAGAGAGAGAGAGAGAGAGAGAGAGATCATTCTCCTCATTCTAACACTGATAATCACAGAGAACATCCTAAACTGGCAGATCCCATAATCAAAGGAGAAACCAAAAATAAGCAGCAACGTTAAGTTTAACAAAGATGACTAATATGATGCAGAGTTTGAAATACGTTCAATTCCAAGAAAGCCAACTATTATAGCAATCTATGTACTTTTATTACATTCTCCTAACTGAAGCAAATAATGGTTTAATTTAAAACAATTCTAGACATAAGCTAAAAATGATGGCAATAAAAAAGGGGAATACCCACAAAAAAAGAGGGTTTGCATTAGAATGGCATTGGCATATATTTTGTTTGGTCCAACATTTTTAGCAAGGACCAAATCCGTCCTACGATGACGTGGTAATAAAATGAGGCGGCATGACACATCAGCATAGGACGGATTTGAGAAATCTGTCCCGGATTGAGGAAGGATTTGCCAAATCCGTCCGCAAAAAGCCCTAAAGTCCCCGCAGCCCCTCCTTGCCTGTTTCAGA
Source organism: Vinca minor (assembly GCA_026122235.1). NCBI lineage: Eukaryota > Viridiplantae > Streptophyta > Magnoliopsida > Gentianales > Apocynaceae > Vinca > Vinca minor. The sequence continues at coordinate 5,283,121 of JAOCZM010000284.1, read as the reverse complement.
ACTTCCCACAGCGGTGGAAAAAAAATTAACCTCCCCCTTACCGAGCGGTCAAAACCACGAACGAGCAACTCCATCTCTGTCTCCATCAGCTATATCTCCATCCAAACACCCACGATCAACTCCATCTCTATACAATTTCGGGCAAGGGAAGGTATAATCCCAATTATATATTTTTTTGAATTTTTTAAATTTTCGAATTTAGAGAATATTAATATATGTGTATTGTGTAATTCCATTTTGGGGTTATTGGTTATTGATTTTGGTTGTGTGCTATGCATGCTTTTGAAAGTTTATATTCAAATATATTTTACAAATTCTCCAATTCACACTAAAGGCTCAAATTTACTGGAATTCCCAACTTAATAAACTAATATTCCTCAATAAAGACTTATAAACTAGACTATATAATAAAGACTTATTGAAATGATGTCAATTTTTTAACATTGTGAATTTTTTGAATATTCGAATATTGAGAAATTGTTGTGAAATTTGTATTATTGTGAATTATTGAACATTATGAATTACGAATTTCTGAAAATGTCACTAATTTCCTAATAATGTCATTGGTTTTTTTTTTTTTTTATGTTTAGATGTCTGATGTACCTGCTACACCGGCTTCCCTCCATCCTGGACCTTTAGATTATAGTGTTTTATACAAACAACGGGATCACCGATCTTTAAGTATATGACGAGGAAATGATAAGGATAAGTTAGATAACCCACTAACTTTTATTCGAAGTGATAGTCATTTTTGGACTGCCTACGAGCGAGAAACAAATAAGGATTTGATTAACCTTATTGATAGAGTAGGTTTTGGGGGGTTGTGTCGCATATGTTATATTAAAGTAGACCATGCCTTAATCATCGCTCTAGTAGAGAGATGGCGACCCGAGACACACACATTTCACTTGCTTGGCAGGGAGGCAACCATCACTTTAGAGGACGTTGGAGTCCTCCTTGGTCTACGGGTCAACGACAATGAGGTGACTATGAATGAAAAAGTAAATTATACTGTCTCTAAATGGATAGGTTTAATTAATGAGTATTTGGGATTTCGAACATCAGAGAATGCTTTTAAGGGAAATGCAATTAATCTGCATGAAATACTAGCACATATTTCAGACCCATTGCCTAATGATGCTAGTATGGTTGACGTTTTCCAGAGGGCTAGGCTTTACTTTTTATTCTCATGGGAACTTTACTGTTCTCGGACAAATCAACTTCCTGAATTCATTTGCGATACTTGTTTCTATTCCTAGACTTAGAGTCTGGTACTTCTACCTATTCCTGGGCAAGTGCTGTACTCGCCTATCTTTACCGTCAGATGTGCATATCATCAAAGCCCGATTCACAAGACATCAATGGTTGTTGTTTACTCATTCAGGTAAAGTATTAAATTACACTTTAAATTTATTTAAGTGGAGTACATTATTGTGTTTTGCTAATTTAGTATATTTTATTCAACAGTTGTGGGCATGGGAGCGTCTGTCGATTTTTCGACCTCAAAATTGGAATGTTCCAAGGCCGATTATACCAGAGGGTGTTGCTTTCGGGGCAAGATGGAAGTTCCCTAAGAGTTTTCGAGCAACTCCAAGCCATCAATTATTAGTATGTCGGGATCAACATCATGGAATGAATGAGAGACAAGGGATAAGTTGATATTTTTGTAATTTTATAATTTTTTAATAATTAATTTTGTGAAAGTTGATATATTTATTTGTTTGTGTAGTTTATGTGGGTACCATACTATACCCAAGTGATAGATGCATGTGTTGCCCGAGAGCCAAACTTTCGGGAAGTGGTGCGTGCTCGAGTACCATTGATTTGCTTTGACATTGTGGAATATCATCTACCTGATCGAGACTTGAGGCAGTTTGGATATGAGCAGACTATACCAGAAGTGGTTAGAACTACCGAACTTGTTGACGATGGTGATCTTCACAAGGTTAAACTAGTGGTGAGTAAGAACTGGTATGAGCTGCACAAGTATTACATCGCCCTGTGGTAGAGAAGAACAGACTTTGTTGTGGAGGTTGTTCAGTCGGGTAATGTTTTCGTGCCACGCGATGATTACATGGACTGGTACAAAAAGATTACAGTCCGTCTATTAAATAACCCCCAAATAAGGGATCATACAAACCTTCCCCAAGGCTTTCAACCAAACGCGACTATCACCGGAGGATCAGGTTTTTATCGACACTGAAAGGGTTCAATTAGAGAACACCGCCCATGGTACGGTCGTCCGTGATAACAAGGGACGAAGATACTGGCTTAGGTCGAATCACAAATTAAAATTTCCGTATACGCCTTCATGAATGTTTGACAGTTGTATTACATGAACCTTATGGCTATTGAATTTGAATTTAATCAATTGAACCTTTTGTTTATTTTTTATTCACTTTGAGTTTGATTTATTATCGGTGTATTGAATATATTTTGGTGAATTAAACATATATCAGGCATGCAAAAATTGAACATGTTTGGTAATTTTTTTAAAAATGTCACTGCCAGGTGAGGACAGAAGTGGGAAATCCGTGATTGAGGACGGATTCCCCAAATCCTTCCTCTGCTGATGTGTCATGCCGAATCAATTATTTTCCACGTCATCTGAGGACGGATAAAAATGTTGGGTCCAAAACAAACAATGTCATGTTTTGTGCTTTCTGCAAATTTAATGTCAGTCTAATGCAAACCCCAAGAAAGAACTATTATTAAAATTATTATTAGGACAAGAGGATTAGCCTTTTTTTTCCATCACACTATTTATGAAATTCTGATGTTGCCCAAATTTATTTTTGGATCGCATTTTTCGCACGCTCTAATTACGAATGTCAAATATGTCCAAAATTGGCGTATTCCAACAATTATACGATGGTGTTGAGGGGAGAGAGAGAGAGAGAGAGAGAGAGAGAGAGAGGTGGCGACATATATGGTGAAATTTCGACGGCATCCGACGGTGGTGGTAGTGAGTGGAATGAGAAAGGAAGAAAGTAGGTATTATGTGTGAATTAGTATGTTCACCAGAGGAGGAGATTATTTCCCCAATAAAGGGGAGATATGTGAATCAGGTAGCTTTACCACTTGGGCTACCCGATTCCCATGTGTGATATGAAGACTAATAATGAAGAGTAAGAAAAAATGAATGAAAAGATAAAATCGGGAAGGGGGTCAATTATAATTTAGGAAAAAAAATGTAACTTTAAAGGTTCAATTGTAATTTATTTTTTTTAAAGAAGAGAATAACTCTACGAGTTTATTTGTAACTAATCTTAATATTTAGAGGTATCCTCATGTATTCCCATGAACTATTTCGGCTTTACCCATTTATCTCAATTGATTTTTCTTATCTTTTTGTAGGAAAATTTTCGCCCCGGGTCCAAAAACAATTTACCTTTTGGACGTTAGGTCCAAAAACAATGTTTTTACACTGGTCAATCCAAAAACAATTTATAATTGGTGGTGTCCATCCTTCCGTCAAAAAGTGGCCTAGTCAACTGTCAATTTAAATTTTGAAGTTAGTCAACTATGGTTGTCTGATGGGTATTTTTGGAATTTTACAATGATAGACCCGGACCCATTTTAAACTCAACACCACCCGACCCATTTTGACCTGACCCGAACTCAAATGGTATTTACCAACTGAAATTCACTTATTTATTCCAAAGGCAACTACATTCATTGAAATTACATGAATCTCAATTGATCAGCCACATACATCTTAACCAAATTATAACAAAAAAAATCCAAAAAACAACCAAAGCTATCAAAAGGTTCTTGATTTTCCTTTTGTATACAATTGCCTGGGCATCCATTTTCTTCATCCTTTGGATTACTCCTGGCAGAAATTCCTTTCCTCTATCACATAATAGAACATCAACCCACCAAAAAAACTTGCATTTTTTCCCACCAAATACACTTACATTCCTCTTACAGCTCATAAATCTCCTACCTGGGTTTAGGACAGTCCAAGAAGTGCGAATTTGAGTAGGAATTAGCTCGGGACAGTTGCAAAAATGAGGCATGTTTCCGCGGCTGTTTTCCACTCCAAATATGGCTCTTGAGCCGCTATCGTCTTCAGCTAGATGCTCTTCATGACGATTTCTTCTATAACTCCTTCGAGGTGAATGAAGTCATTTGTGAACTTTTTTTTTTGACAGTTTCAGAGTTTGAGAGCTATGAAAGATGAAGGAGACAACCAATTGCTAATGGGTTAGGGCATTTGGGAGGGACTGGTGAAAATATGAGGTTTTTTAATAGAGACCCGCAATGGGTCGCAGGTATTGAGTTCGTGTAGGGTCAAAATGGATCGGGTGGTGTTGGGTTTAAAATGGGTACGGGTCTATCATTGCAAAATTCCAAAAATACCCATCAGACAACCATAGTTGACTAACTTCAAAATTTAAATTGACAGTTGACCATGCAACTTTTTGACTGAAGGATGGACACCACCAATTATAAATTGTTTTTGGATTGACCAGTGTAAAAACATTATTTTTGGACCTAACGTCAAAAAGGCAAATTATTTTTGGACCTGGGGCGCAAATTTCCCTCTTTTTGTACCCATTACTATTTTACGGGTATCTATTTTTTAAAGAAAAAAAATTGTTTTTTCACGGTAGGATCTAGAACCACATTAATCTCCAACACCAAGTAAAACTCTTCCCAATATTTTTCAAATTTATCCTGCATATGACCCACTCATCAAGATTCGGAGTACCTTACTAACCTCAATTCCTAGATTTATTGGAAAGTTGTAATATTTGATTGTAAAAAGGCCCGACATCTTCGAAGTAATATAACAACTCAATCAGTTACTAGACTAGATGTACTTACTGTGATGCATTAAAAGTTGTACATAGAGATTGAAGATATTAAAAGGTGCACCTGGACAAATGTTTTATCCATTAAAAAACAAAATGACGTTAAAAGCATTCACTGACGGCGATTGACCTACACTATGGTAAAATTGGGCTTTGATGACATTTAGATTGTGACTCTTATAATATATGTCATTTATTTATGACATTTATGTGAAGTGCCACAAAAATATGGCAATTTGAGAAAATGTAACATTTTCGTGGCACTTGTTAAACTGTGGCATTTATTCAATTGCCACATAAAGTGCCACAAAATTTATGACAATATATTTTAAACTAGTACCTTAACATTTGTGGCATGTACGGTAAAAGTGTCATATAATGTTTCATTATATATTTAACCAGTTAATTTAATAAATGTAATGAAATATTATAAAATTAGTTTATATTAAAATTAATTTAAATAAAAATACTGATATTACTACTTGACTGTTTCAATTTTCAAAGCTAATAAGATATATGTTTATTAATGATAATAAATAATTATAATCAATTGACTATGAAACTAATTAAAATTTTCCATTTTAAAATTATTAAACAAAATATTTTAGATAAAATACAAAAAAAAACTCACATTACGCTAAATTTCATATATTCTATATTATACGTTTCGTGTACCAATTTTATAACATTTTCAAGTTTGACAAAAGAAATGGAAAATAATAAGTTAATAATTTCATGTAATCAAATTTAAAAAAATATTATATTGACAATAATGAGAAATCAACCTATTTAGTCCCCCAGAAATTTTCGTTTCGATTCCGTATAGTCCCCAATGTTTATTTTTAGCCTATTTAGTCCCCCAACATTTTTTGTTTCGCCTGTATGGTCCCCGATATTTAATTTCAGCCTGTAGAGTCTCTTATCTATTTACGGGATGCATATAGAGGTTCCACCACCTCTTATGCGGCGAACTTAGGGCAAATGGGTTCCTCCAAATTAAGGCAATAGAATTTGGGGTTTCCTTTTTATAACCATTTTTTATACTGATTTTTTTTGTATTTTGTAAATTTTATAGATTGAAATTGACCATTATGCCCCCGCTCATTAAGCACGTGGATGACATGAATTTGGGGCTGCCCTGATTCCGCCGCAAAAGAAGTGGTGGAACCTCTATATGCAACCCGTAAATAGATAAGGGACTTTACATGCTGAAATTAAACATTGGGGACTATATGGGCTAAACAAAAAAATTTTGGGGACTAAATATGTTGAAATTAAACATTAGGGACTATACGGGCTAAACAAAAAATTTTGAGGGACTAAAGAGGCTGATTTTCCAACAATAATATATAATATATATATATATATATATATATAAGAGAGGAGAATTTGGGAGAGAAAATGATATTAGTGTGTATTGAAATGAACCAAAGGTCTCTATTTATAGAGATCAAGACCTTTGGTTCATGGGCCTATGGGCCTCCACTAAATGGGTTGGGCCTGGCTGGTCATTCATTTACAACACTCTCCCTTGAATGACTAATCTATACAACAATTGCCTCATAAAGACTTATTTGGAAAAAATTAAACCAAACTAAGAAAATGAATACAATTGATGTTGAAGTATTTAATTGTCGCCTCGTTAAAAACTTGCCAGGAAAACCCAGTGGGACAAAATCTAAACGAAGGAAAAAGAGTACGACTACTCCCCCTGATCATTGAATGTCTTTAAGATGACGCATTCCAATCTGAATGTTGATGTTGGTAACGCTTTGATAAATAATCTTCTACATTATCACTTGAGTGAATATGTTGATCATCGATGTCGTCACTTTCCCTTGGATATACTTAACATGAAGAATATACCTCGTTAAAACCTTACTAGGAAAAAACCCTGTGGAAAAAAAATGCGCATAGTTAAGGAAAAAGAGTACATTAATCTTATGTCAAATTACTTCCCTTTTTAACATCATTGGACCAATGCATATAGATCTTCAAGACCAACTTTTCAAAATTGAAATTAGTTATATCTTAGTGAATAAGTGTTCAATCACACATCAGGTGTCCCTCGAACTTGTAATCTATAAATTTGCAACTCTTCTGGAGTTAGCAAAATATTAACTAGTTAATTTGCAACTTTTCTTTATTGAACTCCAAGTTCGTTAAATCCACATCATTTATTGCTCTCTCCCTCTTATGTGGATAACTTATTCCATTAGTCTTGATGTTTATATTCTTTAGGAAGAATTACTTATATACTTATGGCATATCAAGTCTTTCGAAAGATTTTCTATAAATGTTGTTACTAAATTGCAACATTGTGTATATATCAAGTGTTTGTGCGCTATTCAAATACACTTGCATCCACCCTCAAAGTAATTTATTTGTTCGTTATTCTAAACGAATATCTTTCTAAGATTACACTTCTGGTGTATAATACATGTAACGAATACATTTGCACTTCAATTGTATTAAAAATTTCGTACATGCTTTTCACAATTTGAGGTGAACTCAATGGTCTATTTTGACCAATCATCTCTACACCTTCAATTTTTCAATTTTTCAGTCTGCAGACTTTATATTAAAGATCCTCATTCTATTGCGCGCATAAATAATGTCGACTTTTGCACAATTTTATGTATATGGTTCCATCAATTCCCAAACATTTGAGATCTCATAATTCTCACAAATTTTCAGGTACCTGAATTTCTTCTAGAAATGATATAATATTCATGTTTGGAAAAATTCTTCTAGAATTTTAATCTTATCGACTTGACCATCTATAAATACTTACTCCATTTGCGAGAAATTTTATTATTGGAACTCATAATGCTACCACATTTCAATGTCTCAAATATTATGGATAGCTTGTCCTTCAGGGACATTAAATATCATGGAGTTTTTTCTAGCCGAATTTTGGTTATAACATATTTCTAAATATTCGTCTTTTGAACTTCTGGTCAAAACTCATTTATTTGAGGATCAACAAGAGACACAAATAGAAATAGTTTGTTCGTCTATATATTTCCCTTTTTTTATGTTGCAACAACATGTATACCAATCAGCAGGATTGATACCCAACATATAATTTATCCACTTTTGAGGACCAATCTCAATACCATGAAATATCGAAATGGTCCACATGGTGGGTGTATTGGCCCACATATATCTCCATGTATTCTTTCTAAAAACTTTGGAGATTCATTATTAACCTTCATTCTGAAAGGTCTAATAACTAATTTGCCTTGTGAACATGCAACACATGAAATATTATTTGGCAAAAGAATCTTCTGGTTCTTTAAAGGATGCCCTTGTGTGTTGTTAATTATTCGACTCATCATTGTTGTTCCAGGATGTCCAAGTCATTCATGCCAAAGTTTAAAACCTTTTGTGTCAACGAACTTCTGGTTCGAGACATTGTTTGATTCAATTGTTTTTATGTATGTATAATACATTCCAGATGGTAATGCTGGCAGTTTTTCTATTATGTTCTTCTTTCCAGATAAAAACGAATTTATGCAAAGATACTCTTTACCATTTTCTTGCATTGTCTCAATATGGTATCCATTGCAGCGGATATCTTTAAAGCTAAGCAAATTTCTTCTGGATTTGCTGGAATAGAGTGCATCACTTATATAAAAAAAATTTATCGTTTAGTAAAATAATACAAGCTCTTCCGGAGCCTTCAATTAACTTTGATGCACCTGATATTGTGTTAACATTATTTTCAGCTAACGTCAACTTTAAAAAATATTTTTGTCTTGAAGAATGGTATGTGTAGTTTCACTATCAATAAGAATACTATCACGGCTCATCAATAAAAATATAATAAAGTGAATTAATTGTTTTGTTTCTAAAAACTCATACTATATAGAATAACATTCAGATAATAATGTTACAAAACAAAAATGCTACCTCAGGAGCATAATAAAAATTCACGAATATAATATTAATTTAAATAATTGTTACTTCAAAAACAATATTTCGATATTTTTGAAGTAATTTTAAATTACAATATACTCTTCAGGAGTAAATATTTAATGAATAATAATATTCTTCAGGAATAATTAATTAATTTATAGTGATAATATTCTTCGGGAATAAATAATATTCTTTTAGCAATAAATAATATTCTTCAGGAATATTAGATGATGTTCTTCAAGAATATTTAATATTATTAATTTATACTAATACTACTCTAGGAGTAATAGTTTAAAATTTTTCGAGAATATTGATACTATAAATACAATTCAATATTATAAATAAAATAGAGTGAAAAAGAAACAAACAAGTTCTATGTTTTTTTCTAAATAACAGAAGCAACAATCTAGTTACCAATATAATAAAAATTACAACTTGAATTGATATGCTGCCATTGTAGTATATATAAATATATAAAGCTAAGAAAACATAAAAGACGGCAATGAACAAGATAATATAAAAATAAAATTCAGGAATAAATAATATTCTTCAGGAATATTAGATGATATTCTTCAAGAACATTTAATGTTGTTAATTTATATTAGTACTACTTTAGGAGTAATCCTTTAAATATTCTTCAGGAATAAATAATATTCTTCAGGAATATTAGATGATGTTCTTCAAGAACATTTAATATTATTAATTTATATATAATTACTACTTCAGGAGTTATCATACAATATTCTTCAGGAATATCATTTTTTTTAAATTCTAGTAATATTCTTCAGGAATAAATAATAATTTTCTTTTAGTAATAAATAATATTCTTCAGGAATATTAAATTATGTTCTTCAAGAACATTTAATATTATTATAGTAACAGTTATAAATTATTTATATATGACAATTAATATGCTATCAACCAATAACAGTTATAAATCAAAAAATGGTGAAAATTACATTTTTCTTTAAATTATTAAAGCAAGATAGCAGATGATGATGATGATTGTGATGACAATCAAATCAAAATAAATATGATAAATATGTATACAATATGCAATATAAATTATAATAAATATAATTGATCATTCAATAATGAGTAATCAAAACAGGGTTCTATTGACTCTGTTAGAAATTGAGAAATTAAATGCTATAAAACAACTTTTTATAGAGATAAAGGTTGGAATTTAGAATATAAAAAAATGTCAAATATGTAATCAATCATGACTGATTCGTTTTTTTTTTTTTTTTTTAAAAAAAAAATTATAAGAATAAGATTGTTATCAAAAGTGAATTGCAATATTTTCAAGAAATATATACAGATCAATCATGGAAAAAAAATATATAAATACTAACAAAGGAATATATGCTGATGTTTATCAAAGGAATAACGTATATCTCATACATATGATTATGCTAGATCTGGAAGAAAAAAATAGTTTTTTTAAAAAAAAAAAAAAAATTGGAATAGAAATGCTAGATCTATTGTATACTTCAATTGATTTGAAGTCACAATATAAAAGTGATCTATGCAAAAATTATAATTAACCTCATTCAATCGAATTTGGCAGAACTTCGTGCTGATAACGTGTTATGAATATATAAGAGAGGGGAGAATTTGGGAGAGAAAATGATATTGGTGTGTATTGAAATGAACCAAAGGTCTCTATTTATAGAGATCAAGACCTTTGGTTCATGGGCCTATGGGACTCCACTAAATGGGTTGGGTATGGCTGGTCATTCATTTACAACATATATATATATATATATATATATATATATATATATATATATATATATATATATTACTAGAAAGGGAAATCGAAGCTTATTTAGTCCCCTAGAAATTTCATTTAGCCAGTATAGTCCTTAATGTTTAATTTCATCATATTTGGTCCCCCAAATTTTTTTGTTTCTCCCGTATAGTCCCTAATGTTTAATTTCAGCCTGTAAAGTCCCTTATCTATTTACGGGCTGCATATAGAGGTTCCACCACCTCTTATCCGGCGGAATCAGGGCAACCCCAAATTCATGTCATCCACGTGCTTAATGAGCGAGGGGGAGGGGAGGGGGCATAATGCCCTAAGTCCGCCGCATAAGAGGTGGTGGAACCTCTATATGCATCCCGTAACTAGATAAGGGACTTTACATGCTGAAATTAAACATTGAAGACTGTACGGGAGAAACGGAAATTTCTGGGGTACTAAATAGGCTGATTTCCCAACTAGAAAATATAAATAAATAAACTTATTAGTTTATAATTTATTATATAATTCATATGATGCTAAGATTAAAATTTGTATCTAGTTTTCATTTAGTGTGATTTCTACTCATTTTTTGTTTTAATAGAGTTTTATTTCTAATTGGTTTTTGTTAAAATACATTAATAAATTTAAATTTAAAAGTAATTAAATAAAATTTATTGTTATGTTATATAAATAAATTTGGTTAATATTAGAACAAAAGTCCTTGTTCTGCATTGGTTAGAGTGTCAGTGTTTATAACAAAATGTCAAGTGTTCAATTCTCACCAAACAACATACATTATCTAAAAGCTTAGTTGAAGACGAGTACAGGGCCATAGAAATAGAAAAATGTGAAGTACAGTTGTTGGTTAATTTTTTGTCTATTTTGGGGATCATACAAGAGAAAGCAGTTCCTTTGTATTGTGATAGTATTAGTGTTATTTACGTAAAAGATAATTATGTATTTCATTGGAGAACAAAACATTTTGAGATTGATTGTCATATTTTAAGGGAAACACTACCTAGCTGAACGGTACCTTCCTGGTGTTATTAAACCTCTGCTGATGAGTTCATTAAACCAGTTAGCAGATTTTTTTACCAAACCTTACACGTAAGTTTAATTTGTTCATTACTAAAGCATTTGGGGATTTATAATTTGTATGAAAGTCAGGCTTGTGGGAGGCTGTTGAATGCAGCTAAAGTTGGTATGATAAAATGTGCAGATCAAGCTGGAAAGGTAAATGCAAAGGAGAATAGTGAAGGATTATTGATTTAAAAAGATGCAGAGGATTGAAGTTGAGCTTGTAACTCAAGTACAGTTGTACATTGCAGTCTAGTTTGCTTAATTAAACAGTGGAATGATTAGTGTTTGTTAGTCTAGCTGGCATTGTACTTAGGCTGTTAATAGGTGATTAGTGGAGCAGTGTATGACTGTCAATTTGATCCACTTGGGTCTAAAATGTTGGGTCTAGACTCAAACCCACCAAATGGAGACTCAAGTTAGGTCCTTATTGCATTAAATTTGAATCTTTTTAATTATATTTCAGACTCAATCATGTTGGGTCTCAAATCTTTTATGAAACAATAAATTTTAATTGGGTCTTTAAGTCTCTTGGGTCAACACAATTATAGTTTAGACTCACTACTTTTAGATCATATAGTTATCTTGATCCGGCCTCATTTGAGTCTCTACCCAATCTTAATCTGAATAAAAAAGTATGTATAGACGCAGATTGAGTTCAGTAAGTATGAATCTGGATTTGGGTTTTTGAGTCCCATTGAGAGCAGTGTATATATACTAGACATGTACATATATATTGTTCTTTAAATTCAATAGTAGTGCTATGGAGCTAAGTACTTAAATTCATTGATTAAATTGGGGTAAAATGGTAAAAACACTGTAAACTTCTTTATATCAATATGATGTTAATAATGTTTATTTTAAATTTTTAACCAATTTTACTTAGACGAAAAGTATAACCTAAATTCAATAGAATGAAATTTCCTCTAGCTACTCTCTCTCTCTCTATATATCTCTCTAAGTTCTTCAAGTTTAACAAATAGTTTAAGGTAGAACGAGACACCCTTTGATCTATATGGGGGGCGATAAAGCCAAGCAAGATCTAGTCCAATTATTAATTAATTTATTTTTCAGGGAACTAGTTTTCTAATTATTGGTCATTATTTTACTGTTGCTGACCAAGAACCCAACCAACTACCTCTTATTTTATTTTAATTACAATTCAAATCCTATCTTATTTCCCATTATTTTAGCATTATCTTAAGTTGCCACAATGAAGAAAAATGATTTTTCTTGTAACATTACTCAATAGAAGTAATTGAACATTATCAAATATATTTTACGTTTTACACTTGAAATATAATTATGTTGAACCAGCTAATTCTTATATTTTCATGAAAACTAAATTACTAACTAATTTAGCAAATGATATTCTCCAATAAACAAAAGGCAGACCTTTTTTTTTTTGTGTGTGACAAAGACATAACATAAATAAAGTCCACCAACTAATCATAGTTGGTTTCAGAAAGAAAAGGCAGCGTCGTTGGGTCATATTAACTTACATTCTACAAATTTTTTATCGGATTGGAGAGTGAGGTCGTGAACGTAGGTAACACCATTTTGTGCACAAGAAAGAAAAGGCAGTACTAGTTCCCTTTTCTTTTCCCCCTTTCCACGTCTGATGAGTTATGCAACTTTATTTTTATTTGTTCTCTCTTCCAACTAATCTGTAAAATTCTGAACCTGATAAAAATAAAAGTAATTTTTTTTAATATTACATATTCAATTTTCTATTCATTCAATTTTTAAAACCCGAAATACTAAAATCACGAATAGACTGAAAATTTATTATTGTTTCTAGAAAATATTTTTATTAATATATATTATTGTTATTAGTATGACTAAAGCTGTATTTTTATTTGTAGTTATTATTATTTATTAATATATTACTGTTACACGTAGTCATTATCTAGTTGAGCTATCATTTATTTTGAATTTACAATTTAACTTGTGTTGGATGATTCTATAAGAAAAGGAAGAAAGTTAAATTTTAGTACAAACTGAACCGTACAAAAATAATTTCGGTATTCGTTATTCGATTTATTTTAAATTTTGGTCCAGTTCAATTTTTTAAAAAAATTGGTAAAATCGAAATTTGTACTGAATATTGATTGCACATCTTTACTTACATGTCTTATTAGCAGTTTCAAATGGGCCGGTCTGGTTCCTTTCGATCTAAGTCCACACGCGACTTGGGCTTAAATAGTCCATAGTCCGCGAATTTAATTATATATTTATTTATATAATTTAGAGCATATAAAAATTAAACAAAATTATAAGACTCATCAAATATAGAATTACGGTTGATATACATATAGGTTCTGCAAAGGCCACGCTCCAAAAAAAATCCCTATCTAAACAAATTTTATTAAAATATAAAGTGAAATTCAATCCATATACACAACAGATCTAGACCAATCCGCGAAACTCAAATCTATTTAAGAGTGCTATGTGTCTATGTCCTACTTTTTATCAAAAAATACAAAACAGAGGGAGAAATTTCCCCCTTATACCATCTTTGACCAAGTAAAAGATGTTGATGAATTGTTGCCAAAAATGTGTCTCAAAAGTCAACTCTTCCAACGTAGTACTATCTCCATCCTAAACTAATTGTCAGGGTGATCTAAATCCCAGAGTGGGGACGAGAGTCTATCCTTCACAAGATCGCGTAGCAAACTTTAATCTCTTTTTTTTAGAACTATCTTCTTTTCGTCTGAGGCAGTTCTCTCTTACCTATATGGGACAACCGTTCAATCGGACTTAAAAAAAAAAAAAAAAAACTAAGTGTCATAATTTTCTTTTTAATTTATTTTAAATTAATTGTTCTATTTTTAAAAAAAATAACTATTTAATTTCGTTCTTTTAATTTAACATTTACCTCAACCAACAATTAATACTTTTAATTAATCAAAACTGACAACTTTCAATACAATTTAAGAGCGAATTGATTGGTTGACAAGATTTTATTAAGGGGCATTATAGACTTTTGATCTTTCGTATAATTTTTCAAAATCTTAATACCATGCATAAGTCAAATAGGACCATTGTCTTGGGACGAGAAAGTATACACATCTTCAATCTAGTTTAGTTCCCATTTTTCTTCGTCCATTCACTTGGGTAATTTTTCTAAAACCATTTCAATGAGTCCTAATCCACATTCTACACTCGTAAATTTACTATTGATTTTACTTATAAAAGCGGATTTTATATCTGTAAATAAAGTCGCAATTGAATTTATAAGTGTATGAGGTAGACTAAGATCCATTCCCCCTTGAATAAGAGTGGGGATATAGCAATATCAAAGTATTCTTTTTAATTAAATTCTGGAAAAAAAAACGTGTTTTCTGGGTTATAATATTCACATCTTGAACAAAAAGTTTTTATAGGAGCTTACTTTTTTGGTATTTTTTTCTTCAAAAGGAAAAAAACTTTTAGCCAAATGGATGCCTATCAAATTCAGGAAAAAATAATATAATATTATTTTATTATAATACATATATCAATTAGTACAATAATATAGATAAGAGGTAAAATAATGAGAAATTTATAGTGTATAAGAATATCTCTTGGAATCAATAAGCTACATTCTTTTTTTTTATGTGGGGGGAGGGGATAACTTGCTTTACTTAGTCGAAAAACACAGAGTGGTCAAAGCTTATGGTACACTTATAAAACATGAATCTTTGCAGCCAAGAAATAAACTCGTTTGGAATTTTCTCCACAACCAAGTATATGTGGAAAATTCAATCGGAATTAGCCTCACAACCTTCTCACATTAATTTAGCGTAATCCACCTCTACAGATATGCATTGTCCAATTAATGTGAGAAGATTGTGGGATCAGTTTAATAAAGAAGGTTGTAGGATTGAATGATCAGCATATGCGAGGGGACGGCTGGGAATTTGGTGTTGAGGGCGAAATCGACAATGATATGTCGAACTACATATAAAAACGACAAAAAAAAAAATTTGGGGGGCAAAACTGATAAAATTTTCCAAACTACATATAAAATTTCTATAATTAGTAGTATTTTAAAAAATGTCGGGGGCGCTCCTGTCTTCATCCCTGAGTATCTGTTATCAAAATTAGAGGCTGCTATTGTATTGATGAGTTGGAATAAATTTGAAAGAGAAATTTTAAAAAAAAATCTAGAAAACAGTCAGGTATAATCATTTAGAGTAACAATTTTTTGTTCATAAAATCAATCAGCATTGGTGTTAGTTTTACTACTATGCCTGACTAATTTAATCTTGCATATAGTAGGACCATTGCATGATTAATTTAATCATTTATAATAATAATAATAATAATAATAATAATAATAAATTGTATTCAGCTCAAATTTAAATTTAGAAATATATATATGAAAAACATCAAACTTCCTTTATTTGAGCTAATTCATCTAGCAAAATGGGCTATATTTTTCTTTTCGTATTTTTACATTATCGTTAAGATTCTCTCCATTTCATTTAATAAGATGATAAGATATTTGGAAGTACAAAACATTATCTCCATAGCTCTCGAAAACAAATCGATTCACGATTTGTTGCTGATTGGGACATGATGTTAGAGTTCTTTTTGTCCCCTTTTCTTTTGTTCTTTCAATTTTTTCTTTTTTATAAAATATTTTTATTATTTGTTTAATTTATCGTTGCTATCCAAAAATATGCATTGACTACTTAGAAAAGAAAATTGATCTCTAAGGGAACATAAATGTTTTACCAATCAAATCAACTCGAGTTAACTGATTTTAGAATACAAAGACAAAAAATAAAGATGTACACGTGTTTAATAAAATTCTACACCATTACAAAAAAAAAAATATAGCATGTGCCTAACTTAGATAAAATGCAAGAGGATTAATCTAATAAAATTCTACACCATTACAAAAAACAAAAAGAAAATAGCATGTGGCTAATTTAGATCAAATGCAAGAGGATTAATCTAAATCAGTCACGGCTATTAGCATGTTCCGGCAGCTCTACGGAAAAGTCCTTCAAAGTTTGTGGGATTTAAATTTTTCCCTTGTTATATATATGCTAGCCTAGTAATTCGTGCTACGCACAGGTGTAAATTTTTTTTAAGAGAAAATAATTGTTGCATTCACAATTATAAAATCTAAATTGTGTAACTGTAAAAAATGACATGTGTTACGGAAGAGTTACATTTTCTTTTAAAAATATCAGTGAAAAGCTTGGACACTAAATGGGAAACCAAAAAAAAACATCTCCTCCTTTTGACAAGGACAATGGATACCCCTACCCAACCACCCCCCATCCGACCCGGCCACCCACCCCTACCTACATCACCCCCATCTCATCGATCACCCGCTCCCCCACATTGTCCAACACTCCGCATCTCCCTTACATCACCAAATTGAACCCCCAATGCCATGCAAATGATGGCGGCTCCTCCTCGCTCATTTCCAACAAGATTTCATTTTCTATTTCCCATATCCATGATCATCTTCCTACAGCACACGACTAGTTCATGCTCCATACAAACACGGAGGTTGATGCAAGTCCACAACCACCAAACACTTCCTTATTCTCCATCATCATAAAAACCAAACCTCTCCACCCATTGCCATCCACTCCATTACTATGCCCACTATCGTCTTCCTCTCCTTCTTTCATTCCCCCTCTTCAAGAAAATATTCCGCCCCACCACCGCGACAGCCGTGTTCACAACTCGACATTTCTAAACCACGCCCTTACCCTCGATTTCCAACTCTCGCCAAGCCGCGAGGATTCAAATAACGGCACACTTGTTCCGTTGCAGGTCGATTTTGTTGGGCAACGGAACACTCCAGACAATAAATTATAAAAGAAACGAAAAGAAGGTAGAAAAACAACACAAGAATTTTAACGTGGTTCAGCCTCAACTCAGACCTACATCCACGACCCCCGAAGGGTAAAAACCATCATTTTGTAATTTTTTAGAACGGACGAAAAATTACACACACTTTTCAAAGAACTACAAGTCTAAACACTCACAACATTCAAAGAGTTGGTAAAAATAAACTCAAAACTACCCTCTAATCAATGTGGGACTTTGAGAATATTACCCAACATATCCTCCCTTTTCTCAAATTTCCAAATTAAAATAGAATCAGAAACCTAACTTTATTCTCAACCTTCGCGGTCTCCTTCTCTGTTCTTTCTTCAGCTTTACTTCATTGTTTCTTCAAGGAATGACCATCAAGGTGGTATAAATTCTTCCTTTTCTTTCTTCCTCGCATAACAAGATGGTTGCCTCTATACAGTTTGCAAAAATTTCCAATTCCAACATACTTGTAACCCTTTAATGCCAATTCATCGAACGAAATTATGTTGGCACTCGAATCAGGTACAAATCTAACATTAGGAAGCACTTTTACCTCATCATTGTGCAGTTTCTGCAAACTCGTCCAACACCCTCAATCTTCACCTTCGAGTTGTAGCCCACTTTGATGTAGCCAAAGTGTCCCACTTGCCAAGTATCAAACGCGTCTCGGTTCTTGCAGATATGCAAGTCAACAACATTATCCATGACCCATTTTTAATGATTCTTAATAGTGTCATCCAAACATCTCATCAAATATAAATCATCATCATCTCTGACCACATTTGTAGAGGAATCATATACCTTTGCCTTACCTTTCATATGTTCACGGAGATTTTTCATGTCCTCCCTCATCTTTGGACAATGGTTTTGGAAATGACCAAGTTCCCCACAATAGAAGTACTTGACCTCGTTGCAATCACCTCCATGTCGAGATTTCCCTCTTCATTGGTCACCTCTACTCCTGCTTCGATTCCTCCCTCTTCGAGAACCCTCTGTAGCTAGTATTCGATCTTCCTCGGGGTAATCCTCATTCATCATCCGTTGGTTCTCCTTTAAGGTCTTTGAAACCTCATTCAATTGCAGTGTATTCTTTCCTGCCAAAAGTGACTGCACCAACAATTTATAGGATTTCGTAATGAAGTCAATAACAGCAACGCGTGTTCTTCATCCTTAATCTTTTCTCGACATTCTCAAATCGAGATACTAACTCATAAAATTTATTAGTGTGATCAATAAGATTACAACTTCCCTCCATTTTGAGTGAGTACATATCCATCTTCATCTTCAATCGGTTAGTCAAAGTCTTCGAGGAATAATTATTTTACAAAGTCTCCCACAACTTCTTTAGTGACGTCTCTCTCAACGCCGTCATCTTGATTTGTGGAGTCAAAGCCAATCGAATTGTACTAACCACTCTCTTCTTAATTGTAGCCCACTCAGAATATTTCATACCTTCTACCTTTTCATCATTCATAGCGGAATCAAGATCTTCTTGCACTAAATAGTCTTGAATCGTGCATTGTCATAAGGTAAAATCAATCTTTCCATCAAAGAGGGGAGATGGAACATCACTCTTCATCAGCACAACAGTGTTTTAAAACTTCATAATTTAAACACTATAACTTTAATTAAAATAACACCAAAATATTAATTAAAGTAGCACCGAAAACTAACCCGCAAACTATTGCAAATTCTCTTGTCTCCTCCCCAAGCCTAAACCTCTTGCTCTGCTACCAGTTATTGGGTAGCGGAACACTCCAAACAACAAATTATAAAAGAAATGAAAACAAAACAAAAATAAACAACACAACAAAAGAATTTTAATATGGTTCAGTCTCAACTCAGACCTACATCCACGACCCCGAAGGGTAAAATTTTTCATTATATAATTTTTTGAACGGAAGAAAAATTACAAACCCTCTTCAAAGAACTCCAAGTCTATACACTCACAAATCTCAAAGAGTTGGTACAAATAAACTCAAAAGTATGTGGGTCTATTTATATGTCCTCCTTCCTTGACCCTTTTTTTTTTTTAGTTGGATATTATTTGTTTTTTTGGTTGGATATTATCTGTTTAGCCGTCCTTGAATAAGAAAAGACATAAATCCAAATTCCAATTAGACCTCGAGGACATATACTCTAATACAATTTGGTATGTCCAAAAATGCTTATTTTAATTTTGTTTGGTTCAATGTACAAAATTTAATGTTGATTTGACATGTAACATAACTTGGCCTACTTCATATCTTTCCCTTAATTTTATTGGTTAATGAAATTATTAGCAAATTTTTCTTTCCCAAATTGAAAAAAAAAAAAAAAAAAGAAGTATTCCAATCATCATGCTGTTATGGGAATCGGGTAGCCCAAGTGGAAAGGCTACCCGAACACGGGGCGAAGGTCCAGCGTTCGATTCCTATATCTCCCCATAATGGGGCAAATAATTTCTCCTCCTTATGAGGCTTATCTTCCCTCCCCAGGCATGGGGCACGCTTCAATATTCCCTATCTAGGGTACTCTCCGCTCTTCCCCTTCGGGGGCAATCGCCTTCGGGCGCTAAAAAAAAAAAAATTATCATGCTGTTAAATAGAAACGTAAAACAGTGATATCTTTTTTTAAATCAAAATGTAAATATATAAATAATCAAAATTATACATAGGGGTGTCAACGGGTTCGGATCGGCCCGAACCCGGTTCACATAGCTCGAAAAATGTGAGCGTGAGCTGAGGTGATGTGAGCGTGAGCTTAATATTCAAGCTCGCTTCTTATGTGAGTTGAGCGTGAGCTTGACCCCGCTCAACCCGAAAAAAGCTCGAACCCGAATAAGATTAATAATATAATTAAAATATTATATATATATATATATAAATATAAATATATAAAATAATAATAATAATAATTTAATATATTAATAAACTCAATACTCAATACCACAGTTTAATTATTCTCTCCTTCACAAAATCCTATTCATTATTCACCGAGACCGACTAATCATCTTCCATCACCATCATCAGTCATCCTTATTCTGTCTTCAACACGTTTACAAGGTAAAATTTGGCTCTTTCTTTCTAATTGTGCTATGCTACTGTATCAATGGACAATTAATCCAAATCCTATTCTATATTTATGTCGTTTTGTCTCTTTTGCTTCTTTTTTTGTATTCTTGTCCAAATTTAATTTTAAGGCCAATTGTATTATACTATTCTTGAGAAAGGATTTTCATTTTTTCGCTGATATAAATGAGCTTGGGAAGCTCGTGAGCTAAGCTCGAGCTTGTGTTAAAATGTGAGCTGAGCGTGAGCTCAAGGCTTATGAGCTTTTCCGGGCTGAGCGTGAGCGTGAACTTTTCAATTTTTATGTGAGCTGAGCGTGAGCTATGTCAAGCTCAGCTCACATAGCTCGATTGACACCCCTAATTATACAGTTTGGATCTGTCGGCCATGCACAAAAATAGCCTAAGCTAATGGTCCGACCAAGTTTCATCGAGTATATTCAAAAAGTTCAAAAAATAAGGATATAAATTGTAAACTACCATGTATATAAGCAGTGACGGATCCAGGACTTGAGATCAGTGGGGTCAGGGACGATTCTAGGGCGTCCGAAATTTTTTAAAATACTACTAGATATGGTAAATTTTAGTAAATTTTATATGTATTTTGGAATATTTTATCAAGTTCGCACCCCACTCCCCAAGTTTTTTTTTTTTTTTTTTGTATTTTATCAAACAATATGCAGCATAAAAAAATGATTGAGAATGAGAATGAGATGTCTCGCGGGAAGGAATTGAGACTTGAGAGCTGAGAGACAAGACTATTTTTTATTGAGAGTAACTTGTTAAGTATCCCGCGAAGCGGAAAGAAATTGAGACTTGAGAGCTGATAGACAAGACTATTTTTATTGAGAGCAACTTGTTAATTATCCCGTGAAGCGGGAAGAAATTGAGACTTGAGAGCTGAGAGACAAGACTATTTTTATTGAGAGGAACTTGTTAAATATCTTCTAGAAACAAAAAGTATTTTTAAATCTTTAAAATATTTAAAGCTGCTTGTTAAATATCTTCTAGAAACAACAAGAATGGTTAACACCACTGCTCCAGTGCGGAACGGAAATTGTTTCGTACGTGCGGAACAGATTTTTATCTGTTTGATCAAAATTTTAAGAATGTTTATTTTATTAGTGGGGTCATTAAATTTTTTGTGTGGGGTCATTTATACATTTATTATCTAAATGGAGTAAAATATATCATATATAATTTAAAAAAAAAAAAAATTCCACTGGGGTCAATTGACCCCCACTGGCCTCACCTACATCCGTCACTGTATATAAGTGTTTTGATCATATCAATTAAAATTTCCGGTGAAATTGTTATAGAATAAAAATCATCTTGTTCCGCTGGGTCTATAAGTGGTAAACCGTGGCAATAAAAGCTGCCTTCCTTGCTTTGTTGAACCATAATGTTCCACGAGCTTCCTTCTTGAGCCATTTGAGTGCACTTGCAATAGTGGCCACGTCCTGTTGTATGCCTAGCCGTTGTTTGTTGTCTCTCCATACTTGCTTGCTACAAAAACATGAGAAGAATAAATGTTCATGAGTTTCGATCTCTTGATCAAATGAGATACACTTCATGTAACTTAAACGGTCCTTGGTTAGTAATATTTCTTTAACAGCCATCCAAATAGTGAAAGTAAGGTTTTCTATCAATTGAGGCATTATCCTAGATATGGCTATCCTGACATATTCTGATTCAGGCAAGAGAGTGAGACATTTGCCTTTAAGTTTTCTAAATCTTTTTAGGAAGTCTTTGACTATTTCTTGTGGTTTCTATTGAGCTGCTCCCAAATCGGTTATGGTGACTTCCACCAATGGTTTGTAGAACCTCACATGAAACAATCTCTCTATTTCGGCACATGTATGCACATAATTGGGAAACAAGTTTGTGTACCATTAGAAGATTGTTTAAGTCAAGGAGAGGAAAAATAGTTGCAACTTGTGCATTTCGCTGCTCCCTAACTCACCACATGATTGGGCAGTAAATTTGCTAATGTGATCCATTGTGGTCTTTTTATCATCCCTTGAGAAGGTAGAGAAATCTAGCACCTTGAATCTTTTTGGAAAATTTGTTACGTAATCTATCCACTCAGGTTATGGCTTCCGAGAAGAGGGTTTCTCTATCCAGCAGTGTTTTTGCCAAACTGTCTTTTCAATGTGTTTGCACCGCTCCAATTTCTACTTGTTGGTAACTATTGTTGTTGGTCGGGAAAGTGTCTGTGCATGTATGGTTGAGATTGTGTCTGGGCCTATACAGGTGGGAAAGTGTTTGGTGGGGACATCTGTTGCCCCCATCTTGCATAGTTGGCTTGAGTGAAGTGGTCGGTTGGCACAACCATTGGTATTTGCCCCCATCTTGAAAGAATGGTTGCCATAAATAGGTTGTTGGTTAGGCCATTTTAGGGGGATTTGTCCCCCAATTCTGAAGGTAAGTTGCCAATAATAAGTCAATTGTCCAGCCATGGTTGGCAGCTGCAGCTGGTCTGGAAAATTGGATGCCAACGATAGGTCATATGTCCTGCTATTGAGGGTATATATCCTCTAACCTGGAAGGTAGATGGTATCGAATCGAATTTGTTTGGCAGATTGTCCTTCTTGCATAATGTTGTGGTTACTTTGAATAACGTTAGACCCTCCATTTCGTAACTTTGATGGTCATGTGGCTATTGTGACATGGTCATAAGTTAAAAGAGGTTGTTTTTGTGTGGGTTACCAATTTTGAGGAATGACCACTCATTCTGGAATCACAACATATACCTCGGAGGCAGAAGGTAATTGAGGGCCTTATATTGACTTAAACTCATTCTGGATCAACGGCTGACCGTTGTTAACAGTTGGGCCAGACTATGGACTTGCTCTACAATACTTTCATTAATCTATTGCCAATGATGTTGGTAAGGCAAGTGAGGTAGAGTTGTTCGACCGTAAATTCGGCTCCATATTATCAATATGATCTAAGTCACATTCATGAAAGACACGCAACGGTGGTGCCCAGCGGGACATGCTAGAAAGTGTTGTCATAAAAAATCTGGCCGAGCATCGAGAAAAATAGCTAAACTCGTTGGACCTCGTATTCATAGTTGGAATTCCTTTTACAAGATAGTTTATACTTGGAAAAATGGGCTTTGCATTGGACTGGCCATGGTTTGGCATAAAGGGCCAGCCATGGCAGACATTTTTTTTGGACCCACATTTATGTCCATAACGGAATTGACACTTCTGTCCTGGGGGAGAACGGAAGTGTCAATTCTGTCCTCATATTAACCCTAATAAATTCCTGAAACCCTAAAAGAGCGGTACAAACTTTAGACTCCCATGGCAGTGGATATATCCTCTGAATATACCTTTAACCCTCTATATATACATACATACTTCTCCTTCTAAAATCATATCAATTTTCATATTTCTCTCCAAATTTCCTTCCAAACTTATGTAGTTACTCTGAAAACTTAGCATTTTGAAAATGAATAGCGAAATGGATCCTGCCCTGGAAGAGTATTTCAAACACCAATTTAAAATTGTTGTCGGAAATCAAACCAATAGAAAAATGGTAATATCTTATTTTTGAATGTGTAATTTTTTTTTTTTTTTGATCAAATGTGTTGAGCTATCTAACACATATTCTATTATGTAGCGTATACCATCAATCTACAAAAATTAGTTGGAGCGAACTAGTCTCGGCGTAGCAAGATGTTTCTATCTGAATGACGTCATTAGGAATCAATAGTGCGTTTATGTAACCAAAATAGATGACAAGTACTACTTAGACAGTGGTTTACAAGAATTTTGCGTGACAACAATCTTCGGCTGACAGATACAGTTCATTTTATCCATTCTCCAATGACTTGAACACCCTATGGCTATTCATAGTAAGTTGTGGATGGTAAAGAAATTTGACTTGTGCACTCGGGTTAGAATCTCTTAGTGCTCGCATATACTGTGGTAGTACTTAGAATGTTGATTTCCAAGTACCAAACAGTGTTTCTATAGCATGTTGGCTGGCATACCAAGATTTTCGATATGTACAAGTCAAACACATTTTATCTTCACATGCAGCCCTAATCAATTTAACAGATATTTCGGGATCAGTCTGAACAAGGTGTAGAATTTTTACCCCAATGTAGCAGGATGACATGTTGCGTTTTTTGTTTTGATCCATTAAGCAGTAGTGGATTTCTTCGAGTTTGGTAACCTTCCACATTCCATCCACTCTGTTATGGTTAACGCGAATATACCAGCTGCATCGGCTTGATTCTGTTGAGTTTCTACACACTCCGCTGAACCATTGTTTGTTGCTCCAGTCTCTTTTCCACTCCCTCAAGGCAACCTGGTCATGCCATATGTTAACTGCTAACATTGCCTCTCGCTTATCCTTAAATTGCATCCCCAAACATAGGAAAGAGAAATCGGGATTCCATCTTTTAATGGGTTTTTCCTGTATGTCCGATCAGCAACAGGTTGCATGATTCCCATATCATTCCAACAAGAAATATTAGTATAATTACCATATTATGACAAATTCCAATGTGGAATAACGGAGGTAGTTGGTGTTGGTTCAGGCTTTTGGACTGTCTCGTCATTACTTGGTTCAGGATTTTCTTGGGGGATTTCAGGGATAACATTTTATTCTTCAGTCTCTAGATCATAATCGACTGTGTCATCCTCGTGGTCTTCAGCACTGTCATATCCCCATCGTCTTCCATTTTCGGAACACCG
This sequence comes from Vinca minor, assembly GCA_026122235.1. NCBI lineage: Eukaryota > Viridiplantae > Streptophyta > Magnoliopsida > Gentianales > Apocynaceae > Vinca > Vinca minor. Next base: position 5,257,969 of record JAOCZM010000284.1, on the reverse strand, counting down.
TCAATGTCCGACGTTGGACCCAAGAAATCCATTACCGAATTATCATTGTCTATTGTAGGTGGATCGGAAAATGCCAAATGTGTAACATTACTTACATGAGAATCATTCGGTACAGTCGGTTCGAAACTGGACGGTGGGGGCATACTTGGTATGGGATTTGACTCCGGAAAATAAACTTCCGGAACAAATTGTGATTGATCAGATAAATAAGTCGTCGGCATTACAAAATTATCTACTTGTCTCTACACAGGTTCTAACAATGCACCAACATGAATCCCTTGTAGTTTGAAATCGGTTTGGATTCCCCACAAATTGTCAAGATCCTCTTCATAGTTGAGATGTACGACATCATACACCACCATGTCGTAGGTCGACATAAAACATGGACGAATCAATATTAGACGAACAGTGACACTGGAAAGATCGACTCCTTTACGCGACATATTCGGTGGCAAAGTTGTCAAAATAAATTTTTTTCTATTAATTCCATACTTCTTTCACTTGGCTCTACGAAAAGCGGAAAACCACCGGCTTCGTACACTAAATTGTGGTCGAAATGTAAATACAATTTCATCGGACATTCAAGTGCCATTTTTCTAAAGAAAAAATATATGAGGGAATATAGAGTTTTTTGTACGAAAATAGTTGAAATTTTTTTATGTGAAAAAATGAAGTGAAAGATAGAAGATTTATAGAGTTTTTGGTGGGCGGTCTTGCCAAGTCAGCCCAGGACAGAAGTGGCAATTCCGTTATGGACATAAATGTTGGTCCAAAAAAATGATTGCCATGTTTGGCCCTTTTATGCTAAACCATGGCCAGTCCAATGCAAAGCCCTGAAAAAAATGTGACTCAGCCAAATATGCGTTATTGAAAAATATCCTCACGCGGGAAGCCTCTCCATAGCCAAACAGACTACCTTAAATCTAAGTATGCGTTATTTGAAAATTCCTTCACACAGAAAGCCTAGTCTAAGAGTTGAATTCTAATCTAATTTGCCTTATTGGATAAATATTCTCACGCAAGAAGCCTAGAAGATTCCAAATATCTAATTTAACTACATGAAATTAAGTGTGAAATGTTGTAAGGAAATCATTGGAACACTGTATAATAAAAGATATAAAGACATTTTGATTGTTGATTGTTGATTGACGATCTTTTGCTCTTCCTTTTGATATTCTATTCATAACTGCTTGTGGTAGTGGCTTCCCGCCTTGAATTATACCCATCTCGGCCATGATTTGGTGAAGTGGACATATTTCTCATGTCATGGCCATGATGGAGGGTTTGAGCAAACTCCACTTACTTCGGACGGGTGGGATTTGAACGTTTTCCCTATTTTTCGGACAGTTCGGCTGTCAATGTGAGCCTAAAACCACTCTAATCCGAATCTCACTATCCCATATGAAGATCATGGTGGCTGAATGATGGATAAGGCCTAAGACTGGGTCAAAGAGACATGAAACCGAATCCCTGAAGTCTATGAGTTTTGCTTGACTTCTTCAAACGTCCGTCATGTTGGTCGTTTCCTTGCTTTCTGGCAGCTTCTGACCATTCTACCTCGGCCTAGACATTTTCTATTGAGATCCCTAGTGAACCTTGACTAGACCGCTCTGCACACTTCTTGAAGGGTCTCGTCCAGATGAGATTTTTTGGTTGTCAACAATAACAAATAAAAAAGTTCAAAACAAAAACAAATTCAGTACACCTCTTCTAAGAGCATTTATAAAATAGGAAAAGTTTTTCATCCCTCTAGGTCCATTTCTTCTACCACAAACAATAAGCATCTATTGTGGAAAAAATCAAGAATTTCAAATCCTAACTCATCCAATCTCATCCTACCGCCATAAAAAAAATGCAAGTGTGAGTGAAGTTCCCATCCACAATAACTAGATGAGCACTAAATAAGCAGAGCAATAGATATATTCAGTTCTTAAACTACCATAACAAAGAAGTTCAAGCTTCTAACCTACAAGGGCGGCTAATATGGAGTGTGAGGTGATCGACCGCACAGGGCCTCCGAAAATTCGTGGCCCTAATTTTTTTTGTTATATATATTCAGTTTTTAAAAAACCTATGTAATACTGGAAAAAGTGTGACTCGACCAAATATGCGTTATTGGAATAATATCCTCATGCATTGGAGTCAATCGGACTACCTTAAAGCTAAGCATATATTATTGAAATATTCCCTCAAATGTCAGTCATGTTGATCATTTCCCTGCTTTCTGACCATTTTACCTCGACCGATTTATAGTTCTCGACTTGGCTGTTTTCTATTGATACTTCTAGTGAATCTCGATTGGGCCTATGCTTAACCTATGGTAAAGTATTTAAAAATACTTCTATTATAAAATGAAAAAAGTATTATTTACCTCAGTTTTGCTATGCAACTCAAAATATGAAAATTTTATAAATCTACCACATCATTTCTTCTGTTTGAAACTTCACACTTTTTTTCCTTTTTCACTTTTTCTATTCTATAAATAATTTATTTTCAATAAATAAAAATAAAAATTTCAAATAAAAACCATATTCAATTTTACTCTTAAAATTCCACCATGCAAAATTCTATCTAAAATATGGCAAAAAATCGCCTGTCCCCTTATGTGTCTCCACGAATAAATAATTGACACGTGTATATTTTTCTGTGGATTCCACTATATATTTCTTTTAGGTTATAATTTTTTAATTAAAAATTTAATACATGTCATTTTCTTATTGATGGGAAAGAGAAGGGAACACCGAATGGAGATAGAGGATTCCTAGCCCTAAAATATATGCCCATATTCCAATTATATAAGATCATCGTAATGCAAACAAGTGAAGGAAGATCCTTTTTCCAAAAATAATAGAGTATCAAAGACATTAAACATCCTATTCACAAAATAACCACTCATGTATAATAGTGTGATGGTATTCACTATTCGGTAAAATCGAATCAAACTGAGTTTGACTATATGATTTGGTTTATTTGGTTCGCTTTTGAAAAATCAAAATAATTCGGTTTGATATTCGATTTTTAATTTTTAAAAACCGAATTACCAAAATACTAGATAGACCAATTTTATTAATTATTCAAAAAAAATTGTATTATACTTATACTTATTATTAATATTACTTAGAATTAGAAACCGAATTACCAAACTAATAGATAGACCAATTTTATTAATTATTCAAAAAAAAAATTGTATTATACTTATACTTATTATTAATATTACTTAGAGTGTCTTCAATCCATCTGTTTCAGTGACATTCTGTGAGCGACCACTTTGTGCATTTATTGTCAAATGTTAGATATGTCTCCTACTCATCCTTCCACAAACCCCGAATTATTCGGGGGCTTAATGAGTTATGTTATTGTTTGTATTTTTATTCTTAATTTTTAGTTTTTTGTTTTTATTTTAATTGGCATTATAACTTTATCTTTTGTCTAATTTTTATTAAGTTGAGCTCAACAAGAAAAAAATGAAATTTCGGTACAAATGGAACCGAATCAAACCAAAATAATTTCGGTATTCAGTGTCACATAAAATATTGGTTCGGTTCAGTTTTCATAAAATGTTACAAAATCGAAACGAATTTCAAATTTTTTTCCCGAATACCAAATGCAAACCTTTAATCGAATATTTGACTCGTAGTTTAAGGGACTCGGCATCAAATCGATCGGCCCAGCTACGGTCTGGACCCTCTGCAGAACAGCGATCCAACCAATGGATAAAAGCGCTTCAGATCCAACGCCCAAGAAAGGCGTGTATTGCAGCCAAAAATAAAAAACGCGACACACCCAATAATCTAACACAGAAACCCCAAACGGCCCTGCTTCTTCTTCCTCCCACGATGACCTTCATCGTTAATGGCTATTAACCACCTTCCCCACGAAAATTAGCCATTAAACTTCATCAATACCTATTAATCGGTGACCTCCCACACGTTCACCCCAATCAATCGACAGCCTACTACTTCGACTTCCTACCCACGATTTTCTTCACCATTAATGGTGATTACCCACCTTCCCACGAAAATCAACCATTAAACTTCATCAATAACTATTAATCGAGGTAACATCCGTACACGTTCACCCAATTAATAGATCAAACACATTTCAAATAGTTTAAATAGAACAGTAAGAACTAATTTGGGTAAAAAATTGCAAAACCCGGAAAAGCTTTCATCAATTTTACAAAATATCGTAATAGTTATTCTTATATTGATACATAATTATGGATCAAAATAAACAAGTTATTCAAGTATCCAGCTGATTTTAAACGTATTGTACATATCAACAGTCAGATTCAGAGGAACAAATCTGCATACAAAAATAAATTAGACAGGATAAAAGTGTCTGTTTTTTTGGATTCACTCATATAGAACTGTCTAAAAATTTTGGGGATGCGTGCAGATTTTTTGCCGAAAACTACGACGCTGGTGAAAAATGTATGCTACTCTCTAGTGGTTGTAAGTTGTACATTACAGCAGCGGATATTGAGAGAGTATATGGTGTGAAAAACAAGGGGGAAACCTTCAATGAAAAACTACTGCCAAAAGCACCATGGGCTAAGATATACTGTACAACTAACTGTCATGTAAAGATCAGCAAAAAAGCTTACATGAAGGAGGAAGTAGTGAAATGACTGCTGGAAGAAGATGAAATAGAAGCTGATGACAAGTGGTGAGTCCTATACATCTTGTTTGTAATGTCTACAACAATGTTGTCAGATACTACCGAAAGCATGAACATGATGTATGCAATGCTGTTGGAGCCGTTGACAGATGCAAATAGATACAATTGGGCAGAGTATTTTGTTGCAGTGATACACGAAAGACTGCTAACAAATAAAATAAAAATGTCTTCAGACCAGACGAACGTAAAGACTGTTGGAAATATGCATTTCATGATGGTATGACATGTTTACAGTTATTACAATTACGAATAAGAGCTATGTGTCACATTCTCAATAACTATAAGAGAAATAATTTATTGTTTTGATCCAGTCTAATGAATGAAACTGTGCAAAATACTTTTATTTATTATGTAAATAACTGTAACATATAATAATAATAATAGCTATAACAGATGTAGATAATAAATATTACAAGTATTGACAAATATAAATGAAAACTACAATGGTAAGTTGCAGAACATATACCTATTATGTTAACAATTACTACATTAAAAGATTCTAACTTTACTGAAAGTAACTGTAACTTCTATATAAAATAGCTATAACAAGGTGAAAATCCTCTGTCCCCGTTTGTGTATGTCCCCGTGTCCCTAACCAATCGGAATTTACTATATAAATATTTGTTTTAATTATATATACACATGGTGAATTGTGATTGGCTGGGGACACGGGGACATACACTGACGGGGACAGAGGATTTTTTGCCGCTATAACATATGTGTTTAATAACTATGTGTGATGTACAAAATAGCTATGTGTATATATTAGACTTTTATATTGCTTTATACTGTTAACCAGTTTAGTATTGTTTCCCCACAACTTAAAACAGATTCATTATCTTGACTACGTGACCGGACAGCACACATCAAGGCTCACAACAACATCAAAATACTGGGACAATCAAAATGTCCCAGTTAAAATGCACAGCATTCGGGAGATTGAATTCACAAATGTGGAGGAAGGAATTTATGAAGGTGAGAAGGAGGAAGATGAAGAAGACATAAGTGAACCCGTTCCAAAAAGAGAGAGGAAAAGATCTTCAACAGGTAACTGTACACTGGAAGATTTATATAACCTTGAAAAAAAAATATGAAATCAAGCTGGAGCGTATAAAATGACAGATTATTTCAAAGAAGGCCGAAGAAGAAATAGAGCCACCACCAGAAACATCCTTTATTGAACCATGAGTGGACACTCCAATAACAATAACATATTCAAGAAGAATGAGAGCGGTGCTAAGAGACGATGAAGATCGAAACAACCCGGCAAATGATGATGAAGAACCTGAGGTATGTGCAACATAGCTATTTATTGTATTCATAATAGATGTATTACATGTGTTTAATAACTATTATTGATTTACAAAATCATTACTTGGGAAAATGTCTTTTCCAAACTGTTTGGTTTGTAAAAATAAATTTGTTTTGTATTATATTAGATTGACCCTGCAATTGAAGAAACTGAAAAAACAGAAAAGGTAAAAACCCCAAAGGGGAAAGGAAAGAAAAAAAAAACTTTGTCAAATAAGAAAAACGAAAAAGTAAAGCAGTCAATGTTGAGGATGCGTTGGTTGAGTTTTCTCGGGGTGATGGACCCAAGAAAGTGGCATTCCTAGGGATGGGCTCCTCACCCTAAACAGGAGAGACGTGAGATAGCTAAAAGTCGGATAAATAATAGAAAGCACGATCATCGATGCTTATGCACACATGTTGAACAGGAAAGAAAGAAAGGGAGCGGCGTTTAGACGCTTCTTCTTCACAACAACACTATCAAGTGTTGCAGCTGGTGCAAACTTGAATAGTGGGGATATAATTGAATTCATGGATGATACATTCTTCAAAACACTACCATACTTGCCTAGGAACAAAGTTGGAGAGCGATGGATACCAACGGAAGTCGAAATAATAAGTTTCCATGACTATTATGATATTAAATTATTATTACAACTATTCAGCATACTACATATAATTATTAATTACAACTGACATATATATTACAAAAATTGAATATTTTTTTAAAATTATTCACTAACATCCGTTCAATGTGTGAAAATATACAGTTTTACATCCTAGTGTGTAGCAATGATCACTACTGGTTGATCACAATCGACATGAAAACAGGCAAACGTTGGTGTCTCAGCAGTCTGAATGTCAAAAGTCATGTTATCGATACCAATTATAAACCAATTCCTGATGTTGTTTTTGCATTTCTTGACCCGTGGATGAAAGATGATTTACCAAGTGAAAAGATATCGACGTTCCTCCCAAATTTTGAGTGGGGAACAGTACCAGAACAACATAGCAGCAGTCCTAACAGTTGTGGTGTCTTCTTACTGAGTATGATGGAACATTGGGAAGGGAGCCTTTCATCCAATTATTTCTTTATATGGCTAACTGCTGAGTGCGATGCAGGAAAGCGGAAAAACATTGCATCGCAACTGATGAATCAGCCAGAGAACACAATTCTAGAATGGAACAAATCACAAGCAAAAGAATTGATAAACATTAGCACAATTTAAATGTAATGCTTTTTAATTACATTCTGGGAATTTGAATGTTTTTTAATATATAAAGTGGGACATTAATAGTTGTAAGCTACCATAATGATAGATATTACAACTGCAAAAAAAATTGTCATTTACAACAATCCTAAAAAAAATTACTGACATAATAGTTATAAACCATCAAACTAATAGCTATTAAAAATTGTAAATGCAGCTTGTCACCATTAAAATTCCTGCAGTTTATTCACCTATAAATAACTCCTAAAATAGTTGTTAATCTACTATTTGAGAAAACCACAAGCCGTTCAGCCCCCAAGCCGGATCTGTCTCTCTCAGCACAGAACACTTCAAAATATGTTCAAAACATGAAAATTAATATATAATCTACTAAAAAACTTATACATAGCTATTATACAAGAATAGAATAGCTATTATACACATACATAATAGCAGTAACAACTGACAGATATCCATAATACACAAAATATACAGTTCATCAAAAAATAACTATATATAATGGAACAAAAATATGAAGTTCTCCATCACTATGTTCTAACCTAATTTACAAGGACAGTGAAATAGAATTCCAAAAACAATAGTTGTTATAAAGTGATAAAATTAACATAATCATTAAATCTTAGATTTGAATCAACATCGCTGTGATTTGTCACGACAAATAAATATAAATCAGAAACAGAACTTATTGCTATAAAGAAATTCTCATAAGGAAATTCCATTGAAGGAATCACAGAAGAAAGAAAAATAGAGAAAGAAAAACGGTGAGGAAGATGAAGTAGGTTTTTCAGCTATATTAACACACAATTATCATGATTATGATGATAAAACAGAGATTTTCCAAATTAATCACATGACCCGTGATTATAGGCAAAAAAAACGCGTGAAGAAATAATGATGAGATCGCTCACAAATCGCGATCTCGCCCAACAGGCGCTGAAAATGCGCGCAACAGCAGCGAAATAACAAAAATATCAACTGTGACACGCAAACTGCACAGTAGAAACAATCCAGACCACAAGATGATGCAAGAGACAATCCAAGGGGTGAGTCGATGTTCTGACTGTGCTAAAAACAGCTCTGCATCAGCACTGTAGCTGCGGGGCAAATTGATGCCCTAACAACGTACAAAAATAAAAATTCTATCCACAAAATAAAATAAAAAGGAAGAAGAAGAAATTAAAAAGGATTGTGTTCACATTATTGCGTGAATTGCTCGCACGTCCCTAATAAATTATAGCAGAGCCAATCTGTCAACGTAACTGCTACCCTTATATTATTTATAAAAGAAAAAAGAACTACTCAACCCCAGACCCCCCACCCCCACCCCTCCCCCTCAAAATCCACTATACTTTCCCCACTTGGTACAAATTATTTCAAGCAAAACTTTCATCTCAATTTCTGCACCTCTAAATTCCCATGTATATATATATTCCACTGTTTTTGTCTTCACTCATATAGTTCTTGTTCTACCTCTGTTCTTGAATTTCTATGTAAATTTCAGTTTGTCTTTTGCTGAAAACCCCGAATCAATTACCCATATTTTTGCTATAATTAATCATTAGTTTAATTTCTGCTGATCTTTCTTTCAAGCTATGCTACACAAGAAGAGTGTTTTTATTCCTGATCAGCAAGAAGACTCCACAACAAGTACTTATCAAGATAGTAATTTAGCTGAATCTCCCTTATCTGTTGATGAAGAAGCTCATGAATTAAACCCCCCTTCTCCCAAAAAAAGGTTCATACCTTATCTGTTTCTGTTAAAGATCTTATATCGATTAGTTTCTGTACATATTTGTCCTTATACAGCTTGAGCAATATTTACCTATTGAGGTACTTTGTGAGGGATTGAGTTATGTCTAAGTTAATTTTAACATGATATCAGTATCATCTAATTTTATGTTAAGTCATATTATTATTCACGGTCAAGATGTTCAGTGTCTTTTAATAGTTTCCTTAATAGTTTGATTTCATTCAAATTCCCTCTAGTTTTTTTTTTTCTTCTTATTTTAATTTCTTGGTGCCAAATTGCTGAGGGTTTCAATTTTGGTAAATAGGAAAGGAAACCAGAAGAGGGTAATAGCAGTGCCAATAGGAGATGGGAATGGATCAAGAAGCAGAACAGAAGTATATCCACCTCCAGATACTTGGTCATGGAGGAAATATGGTCAAAAACCCATCAAAGGTTCACCTTATCCTAGGTAAATTTTCACTTCTTTAACTTCAATTTCAGTTCAAATCTCCCAAAAAAAATTACTTGAGAAAATGTCTTATTGAGCTTATAATTCTGGGTTTTGAATGAACATGGAATTATCAGATTGATTTTTATTTTTATTTTTTAGTTAAGCCCAGTTGGATTACATCATGGAATTTATCATCTTTTCTTTGTTACTACTCCGTCCCAATTTATTTATCAAAGGTAGGTTTTTCATTAAGATTAAGAAAATAATTGTAAAACAATTAATATGACAAAAACGTCTTAAATACCCCTCAATTAATGGCTAAAAAGTTATTATTTAATAGTTAGTTGAATAGCCAATTTAGTCTTTGCGCATAGATCGTGTAATCATAATGCTGATAAATTGGCAAACTATGCAATGAAGCTTAGAGCTTACAATCAATGGTTTGGAGACCCACCGAAATTTCTCCTACCAAATGTACTACATGATATTGGTTAATGATATATTTGACTTTACTGTTCAAAAAGTTAGTTGAATACTCCCTCCGATTTAAAATAAAAATCTTGTTATGAGTAATTTTTTGTTGCAAAATATAAGCATTTATTGACCAATTTACCATTATATCATTTTCTCTCTATATTCATTTTGTCAAAAAATGTAGTTTCCATACAAATCTCTATTAATTTCTTTGTTTTTTGAATTATTAATTAGGAGTACTTTAGTCATTCTATTTAGTATCTTAATTTGTCTGAAATTTTTTAAAAATACTTATATTTTAAATAAAACATTTTGATTAATATCTTAATTTATCTGAAAATTTCTAAAAATACTTATATCTTAAATAAGAGAAAATAATAAATTAAGAGTATAATTAAAAAATAATAATAAAGATACATTAATTTTTTAAATATCACGAATAATTTAGAATTCTCAAAAATAAAAAATTACAAAAAAATTTACGAGGGGAGATAGTAACTACTACTATGAATCAAAATTTGGAATTTTTATTCGTAGTTGGCGCCGGCTGATTTGATGTAATTGTAATCTAGTATTGGTTGTCCAGTAGTAGTACTAAATTGCAGAGGCGGCTGGTCACTAAAATACAAATGGGGGTTGTAGTAGTTGGAATATGACCACATTTCCAGCCCCCACACGCCTATTCAACATGTGTTTCAGACGCTCTTTTAGCCTGTCAGTTCTATTATTTCTTTTATTATTATTATTATTTTCGTGGGCATGCGAGAGGGGTGGGCGTCATAACTACATGCCGTTCTCCACCATCCATGTTATAGTGTTAAACACTTTAAATTCAATACATATGAAATATTTTTTAAGTAAATTTTACATTTTTTTATATACAAATGTTAAATCACATTAACATGTGTTTTCTTTTTATGAACACATGTATTAAAGTTATAACATGTATTTTAACTTATGAACACCTATTTTTAAGTATGTAACTCATATCTTACGATCATGTGTATAAAAATTATAATAAGTGTCCCAGTAAAAAAATTTAAACCGTTTAACGACCTAGAACGATAAAAATTATTCAATATATATTAAATTTTGAAAATTATACATTATAGCGGACTTCGGTTTTCCATAGAGCCGACACCATGTGTTTTTACTGACCGTTGAATATGCTATAAAAAGTTGACGAGATTCTCAAAAAAGAAAAAGCTGTCAAGATTAAATATTTATAACTCTGTTAGTTTTATATATATAAATACTAAACAATTATATATATAGTGGCGAAGTCAAAAATTTATCTTTAGGGGAACAAATTTCTTACTGAAAATTTTTAGGGGCGAAATACAATATTTATAAAGAAATATCACAAAAACTAATTTTTCACTATAGTAAATTTGTCGTTTCTGAAAATGTTCGGGGGCGGAGTTGGCTCCGCCACTACTCATCCATCATAGTAATACTGTTACCTGATATTCAGGAAAAAGATTAATTCAAAAATTAGAAAAAAAATATTGAGAAAAAATAGTAGATATAATGGAGATTCATTAGTGCCATTTTAAAACATCAGTTAATTAATGAAGTAGCAAAGGCAGCTGGTTTCTATGACAATTTCTATGAAACAATAATATACAATTACCTGTAAATGATGTCAAGAGAATTTAAAGTGATACAAATTGGCTTTTTCGAATATATATATATATATATATATATATATATATATATATATATATATATATATATGTGTGTGTGTGTGTGTGTGTGTGTGTGTGTGTGTGTGTGTGTGTGTGTGAGGGGGGGCAGGATGAAATATACAACAAATTTTGATGCTATGGGAAAAACTGTAAGAAAAAACAAAAATAACAGAAAGTGTGTTAATTTATAAAATAATAAAAATATAGAATATTTAAGAAAGAATATGAACTAAATTCAAAGATTAACATATCTCAAGACTTTCAAATCCCTAAGCTTGTTAAAAAATTTAACCAAAATTGTTAAGAAATAAGTGGTGTCATCCAGATAATTCACGAACTAAAAAATTTAATTTTAAATCGTAAAGTGATTCAAAATTCATACAATAAAAATTGTTCACGGGATGAGGTGTTACAAAAACAAAACAAAAACTATAAAAATAAAAATAATAATGTTTTTTTTGAAAAAAACTGCCCCACCGTAAATCCGCCACTATATATATATATATATATATATATATATATATATATATATATATATATATATATATATATATATATATATTTGTATATTTTTTGAATAACGTTTTGTCGAAAGTGTTTCTAGAACTTTAATGAAAAAATATACTGGTGTACACAATGAGACAAAAAATTTCAACCCCTTGGGCAGAAAATATATTTTTGAAACACAATATATGATGCATGAACTTTTTTGTTTTTTGTTTACTTTGAGAAATATGATGCATGCGGTATTAGTGCTTAGAAGCTCATAAAAGCCAAGTCCGCCTAAATATCTTTTCATGGTTTTTTTTTTTAATGTGTCAAACCTTTTTCTATCCATTTATTTCGGGTGAAAATTCTCTTTTTCCATTCCTATCTTCATCCCTGTTCCCAACCAATCAGAAATTATTATATAAATATTTTTTTCAATTATATATACACAGAGTGAATTGTGATTGGCTGGGATAAGAATGGGGACAGAAACGGGAACAGAGGATTTTTTGTCATTTATTTCGAAATATACTGGGTTTGGATTCATCAAAGATATTGAAGTAACCAACGCAAGTTAACTCAGTTGGTAAAAATTTGGCATTTTCTTATAAAGGTCAAGTGCTCAATTTTCGCTGCCGACATAGAGGCTGTGTTAGTGGACGGTCTGTAAGTACCCTTGTAAATGACATATGCTCCCTAGGACCTACCCTAACCCGTAGTATGACCGGAACCGAACTCACTCAAACTTTATCCTACCAAAAAAGAACAAAAGATATTGAAGAATAAAACATTGTGTTGTACTTCCTATTAGTGGACCAAGAATAAAGATTGATCATTTATCGGGGGAAAAAAGACCTACAAAAATTAATAAGAAAAGATTGAATCTCATTTTTCAAAACTTGAAAAATTAATTAGTACAAAAAATATTAATAAGAAAAGTAAATTAAGTAATTCCCCCTCTTGAACCAAACAAAAACAAAGTAAAGTATCCTTCCCCTCCCCTTTTGTGAACCAAAATTAATAAGCCTTAATTAGTACAAGGATATTAGGCGAACAACATAACGGTAGGTAGGGATGCCTTAGAATATTAGGTGGTGGTTATATCGCTAAACACAAAAAATTCAATACGTATTAAATTATTTTTTTACAAGTGTTATAAACTTTTAGACAAGTGTACATCTTATAAAAATAACTACTTTTTCCTAATTATCACATGTTCTAAGACATTTAATAGATGTTAGAAAATTATAATACGTGTTCGTTCCAAAATAATCTGGACCGTCAAATTAGTATTAAGTAAAAGACTAAAAGGCTGCTATGGAGCATTAAGAAGTACCTTTTTTTCTTTTATTCCCCACCATATAAAAGGCTTCATTATCTGCATTATTACTTGCCTAACTTGCCTAACTTTAAGAGTTTGCTCCTCTGAGGCTGTCACACCATCTTTCCATAAGTTTTTTATCAAATTAAAAACAATGATGTTGTTCTTTTATACTTTACCTTTAAACAGGGATGAAGTGAGGAATTGTATTTTTGGGACGAAAAACTACAATAGTATTCCGATCTACCTATAAAAATTGCACACAAAAAAAATTAGAGGCGAATTTAATAAAAAAAAATCGAACTACATATAAAAATTACTATATCTAATAATATTTTTAAAAATGTAAAATCATTCCTACTTTTAAATATTATGATAATTATATTTTATTTGGCTCGTAATATTCTAACCGAATTACATATCATGTATTTCCCGATATTCAGTAACTTGATGATTATTGGAGTTCCAAATTCTTGTTGGCCATGGTGTGAATATGACCTTAAACTAAAAGTTGCATGTTTTGCGATGACAGGGGATATTATAGATGTAGCAGCTCAAAAGGCTGTCCAGCTAGAAAACAAGCAGAGAGGAGCTGCCTTGACCCCACTAAGCTCCTAATTACCTACTCTTGTGAACACAACCACCCTCTTCCACCCACCACCAAACACCACCACATCCCCACCCCTAATACCACCAATGCCGGCACCACCAATGCCGGCACAGCCACCTCGACATCAACTGCCTCCTCTTCATCCACTGCCACTAATGCATCAGCCAAGTTAGAAGAATTCGCAGTTTTTGCCAACCAGCCAGACCTTGAAACCGAAAACAGCAGCAGATGCTTCTTCGAGTTTGCCGGGGAACTGGGTTGGTTTTCTGATGTGGGGTCTACTATGCTCGACAGTCCGATGCTCGTGGGGCCCGCATCATGGGTCGATGCAGATGTAGCTCTAATGTTGCCCATTGGTGAAGAAGATCAGTCTCTGTTTGGTGATCTTGGAGAGTTGCCGGAGTGTTCGGTGGTTTTCAGGAGAGCCAGCAGGGTGGAGAATGCTTCTTGTTATTGAAGTACAGGTTGAGAGAGAATCATGTACAGCTTTCAATTTGATAGATTCAAATAGTGAAATAATTATTGAGTATACAAATAATAGTTTGGATTAAGAATTCCAAAATTGGCTGCTAACTGTCTTCCACACCCAAAATGACAAAAAGAAGAGCAGAAAAAAAACAGTTTTTTGTTTTATTTTGTTATTAATTTTGAGAGGAGGTGCCGAATTTAAAACCTATACAGAAATCCAGCTCAGTACCAACCATGCAATTTTGAAATCATCTAGGGTGCTTTAAAACGGGATAAAGAAGGAAATTCGTCATTTTCAATCATCTCAACAAGATAATGTATGACTTGTTCAGTCTAGAACCGAATGTTCACTTTTCTATTCATTTTATATATAGAGAAATGAGAATTCAATCCTGGACAGAAGAAGCCTTCAAGCTTTCAATCCCCATAAAGCCCTGAAGGAAGAAAAAGCACACTATAATAACAAAAGAAAATCTTTTAGCAAGTTTTAAGCAGGCTAGAACCTTCCCTAAGAAGTTTATAAGCCAATTTCCACTAATCAGTAACTATACCCTATCCCTCGGATCCTATGAATGCGGAACTCCATGAAAATACCACTGAAAGTATTTTTCATGTTTTGTAATCATATATGATCCAAGACATAATAAAGAAACCATAAAATGGAAAAGAAATCAACAACGGGAAGATAATATACAGGGTAGTGCAGCAGGAGCAATTACCCTTGAGAGTTTTATCGGTAAGCCCTAGCTTGAGCAGCATCCGAACCTCTTCCATGCAGATCCCTCATCCTTGATATTAATCGTCTCTCCTTTAGGTGGAACAGACGAACTCGCACCTTCATCGCCAGCCTCAACCGCTTTTTTACTCACAACACGGTAGATCTGCGTGAGAACTTCTGTAAATGCGTTTTCAACATTGGTTGCTTCTAGTGCAGAAGTCTCCATGAAGTATAGATTCTCCCTCTCTGCTAAAGTTTTACCATCCTCGACAGAAACAGCAACAAGATGACGAAGATCTGACTTGTTGCCAATAAGCATTACTACCACGTTAGGGTCGGTATGATCTCTCAACTCCCGCAACCACCTTTCAACATTCTCAAAGGTAGGGCGACGGGTTACATCGTACACAAGCAAAGCACCAACAGCTCCTCGGTAATAAGCACTAGTAATGGCGCGATACCTACAGTGGGCAATGGGTCACATAAACAACAGAATAATAGACAGATTTGATAAATGGATACGCACTTCAAGAATTCATATTGTCATCAGATGAATTGTAGCAAGGATATGACTTTTGCTCTAATAGATGTCACATATAGTACAAGGATTTTCATATTAGCAGGAATATCACTGAATTCAACACATACAACCCCCCCCTTTTTCCTCTAAATAAATAAATAAGTACACAATTTAAAGTAGATCAGAGAAAGCTATATAGAGTTACTACTGTATATTACTTCTTTCTTCGTCAGAAAATTATGAATAGAAAATGGGAGTGGGAGGGAGGGGGGGTACACAATCAAGGGAAACCCCCACACAAGATCCTAACAAAGCAAGGTCTTGGCGAAGGGAGTGAACAGAGAGCCCTTGGAACTCGGAGGCTGTTTCCATGCATGCAAGCATAACATCTAAAGTCCAACAGGGAAAACCTGAAAAACTCGCAAAGGGATATATTTGAAAAAAACATAACAGAACAAATGTGTCTTACATAGTCTGCAAACAACTCACTGACACAAAACTAAAACCTCTATGCAAGCTCAATCTAAACCATTTGGACGCAAGCTATTTAAATTCAAAAATCACATCCTTAGGCAAGGATTTCTTTTTTCTCAAAAACGGGAAATGTCAAAAGAGAGAACCATACCACCTTCATTTTCTTCCCTCAGATTTAGTAAACCACTAATTTCTGAAAGAAGCAATGCTAATTTTCATTCTTAAACATAAAAGGGTGAAATACTAGCAAAGAAGAACAAGGGAAAGGATGATCAATGTTGTCAAAAATATTGAATAATTTTCTCTTTCTTTTTTCTTTCTCTGTCAGAAGAACAAGGGAAAGGATAACAAGTGTATGGATGTTGTAGTAAGATGAAACCTAAACCAAACCCAGAAGCAGATAGTAAGATCATTCATTTCAATTGTATCAAGTAATATCCATACACAAAATATTGCACACTTTTATAGTGTTTCAAAGACTGAGGCGTGTGTTCGAGATAGATCGATCGTGTATCTTTATTATGAGCTCTAGAGGCTTAATTTATACATTTTAAGGGGTGCCGGCAACCAAAGCCCCGGTGAATGGATATCCCCTTAACTCTCTTAAGAAACCTACTCCTCAATGTGGATTAACAACCGGAATCGGACTGCTTTAGTTGTAGAATCATCATTCACTTACGTTAATTTGCAAGAAAGTATTGAAGCTTGTTGTCTTGTCAGAGCAAAAAAAACATGAAGAAAAAGTATTTTAACAAAATTAGTATGGACATGCATAAAAGTACATGCCTATGAAGCATGTCTGCGTGTGTATCTCGCACATAAATCATAAATGAATAGGCAGTCTCTAATAATACTCTGATTCTCGCAATCCAAGTCTCAACCTGCTATACTGGTTACTTAAGTTAGACCTAAATGAATACTAAACCCACCCCCACCCCAAAAAAAACCCAGAAAAACCATGAAATAGTCTTCAGAAATCACCCAACTGGGCCAACTCTTGTTTAAAAATAAAAATGAAACACTGGATGAAAGCCCTTAAGAAAATCCAAAAGCTATAGCTACTAACTTATGTTACCCGGAACGTTAGTTTATGTCTTCCGTATACTTACCGGATTTTGTCAACACCGATCAGACACTTTTTATTAGATTTTTAAGTACCCGACACCTAAATACATACTCGTACCAGAGTCCGGGTAACATATCTACTAACCATGTATTCTTTTAATAAGTACTCCCTCAATTCCTTAATATAAGTCATTTAGAACATGTAGCCAAAATTATGGTAGCAAAAAAAAAAGATTTTTTTGAATTAAATTATCAATATTACTCTCTTAAATAGAATTAGGGGTATACAAGTTCTATTTAAGAGATTAATATTGATATTTTGACTAATAAAATACCTGTTTTTTTGCTTCTTTAATTTTCGCTACACATCTTAAACTACTTATATTATGTAATGGAGGGAGTACCATAAAAATCAGAAAAATCAATTACAGTACTACAACATATATATATATATATATATATATATATATATATATATATATATATATAAGGAAGTCCCATGTGATTGGAAATAATACTAAATTTTGCTTGTTTTTATCACATGAAAAAAAGAAAAAAGGAAAAAAAAGAAAAAGAAGGGATATGAAGTTTTAGGGACCTTTCTTGGCCAGCAGTATCCCAAATCTGAGCTTTGATAACTTTGCCATCAAGGTTGAGACTTCTGGTAGCAAATTCAACTCCAATAGTAGATTTAGATTCAAGATTAAATTCATTCTTAGTGAATCTAGAAAGAAGATTGGATTTGCCAACCCCTGAATCACCTATTAATACCAACTTGAACAAGTACTCATATTCATCTTCTCCTCTATACCCTGCCATCTCTATCTATTTCCTTTTACTATGATAAAAAAGCTCTCTGGGTTTTGAGTGAATGATGGGTTTGTTGTTCAAAGTAGAAGAACGGAGATTGAATTGACAAGGGATGGGAAAATGGTGGAGACTGTTGTCTGGAATGGTCTTTTTATTTCTTTTATCTCTTCATAAACTGATTAAATTAGTGTTTTTAAAATTGTTTTTTCTTGTCCCAACTTAATTATTTCGTATCAAAGGTTCCTTACCCTAGTGGGGTAAGAGTCTGTACACGATCGTGAGGTCGTCGGGTTCGATATCCTCCCCGCGCATTGGGCTTGCTTTAATTTGACTCCCTTTCTAGGGTTACTCTCTCCTCCTCTGGTGAAGCAGTTTTATCTCCCCGCTCATGAGGCATTGCCCAACGAGCGTAAAAAAAAATTTAATTATTTCGTAACAATCCAATTCTATTTTTATTTAATCAGTTCAACCAACATTACATTTATTATAATTAAAAGTTCCTAGATGGTATTTTGGTCATTTGAATAAATAAAAAAACAACTAATTATTTTATTATTATGTGTGTGAATTTTGAATTGGGAAAATTAATAAAAGACAGAGGAAGTATTTTATTTTTCAAATTTTAATGATGTATTTTTAAAATTAATCTCACCATAAAAGGAAATAAGAGATTGGTGTTTGAAAATAATATGAATTATTTAAGAGTATAAAATTAAAATTTTATCTTATCTCTCATTCATTAACTTATACTAAACTATTTAGAATGGTTTATATAATAAAGCGAGGGAATAGATATGGCTAGTGATATTACAAAGTAAGATTTCATCATGACTTCATGAGGTAATTTGCCTTTAAATGATCAAATTATTATTTTGGTCAACATTAATCACTCTCATTTAATTTACCTCTTCTTATTCTATTCACCTCAAACTCTAATTTTTTATTCTCTCTTATCCCTACAATCATCACATTATCTCTTCAATATTTTTTATATGATTTATTCACGCTCAATCTCTAATTTTCTCTCCCTTATCTCAAAATCAACCAACGATCTCGCTCCTCTTTTCATCATTTCATCTCTCCTTTGACGTCACTTTTTTGCAGTAAAAACATCATTGAAGCTCTACAACTTTTGTCCAAGTCTTCAAATTCTACAACTTTCTTTTTAGTGTGAATACATTAAGAAAGAAAATATTGGATAGAACATGGGCTGATTTTGAAAATAAGAAGCAAATTAAAAATTGAGTGTAAATAGATTAAGAAAAAATATTAGAGAGAAATTAAATAGAAGAGATTAATGTTAACCAAAATGGTACCTTGGTAAAATTGGACTTTTTCCATAAACAAAGAATACCTAAAATAGTAATTTTCAAGGAGGATGATTTATATATGGGTAAAATGTGTCCACACCCCCTAAACTATCTTATTTTTTGGTTTTTGACCCTTAATTTAAAAAGGTCAAGTTTTACCCCCTAAACTGTTCAGACGTATCAATCTTGCCCCTTCCGTCAATTTTCTTTGTTACATTGTGACAGAAGGTAAAAAAAATATGATATTTTGGACAAATCATATTAGACATTAAAAAAATCACAAAAATAATGGGAAGAAATTAAAAAAATCCTAAAATTCCCCTCATTCCCTACCGTGTTGATGTTGATTATAAATAACTATTCCGGCGACCGATTCATCATTTGGCAATGACTGTGGTAATTTGACTGTCAACTTCATTGGAACGAGTGGGTCGAAATCGAGAACTCAAAAACGCAAAATCTTTACAAAGAGGAAAATGTAGGTAATATTTCGTTATGTGAAGAATGGGCGGGTATTGGAGTATTTTGTTGCTATCAGTCATGTATCACAAGTACTATCGTGAATGAGGTAATTATAGAATATTATCAAAGTATGAAAATGCGTAAAGAACAATTGTAATGAAATATTTTATATATTTTTAAAAATTTGTTTTGTCAATATTGAATGTATCCTTCCTATCCGTAAAGTTGGTGTACGCCACTTCTTGAATGAGTGTGTGCATAGGGAAGAATATGGATAGTTTTTTGGCTTTGGCAGGATTGGTGAATGGGTAGACTTTAATTTGAACGGGATCATTATCAACCGTAACTGTTTCGAAGGTCTTTGTTCCCGATTTTGAGTTACCTCCACTTTGGTGTAGACTTTAAGAAAAGCAAGATGTTTTTTTTTTTTGCTAAGTTAGTTGTGTTAAATAACTCTATTTACGAAAAGCAAGATGTCTACATTTTTGTTTCCATTAAAATGATTCTTTTTATTTTGTCTACAATCAATATTTGATATGTACTACATACTCACTTTTCATATAAACTAAAGAATTCCTAAAATCTATTAAATTTAAAACAAAATTACTAATTTTTGTAATAATAAATATAGCCTTACATGTCATTAGTGAAATAAGTTTAAATAATTACATGAACTATTAGATAAAGACAATATAAATCTTAAATATGGGAATAAAACTATCTATTATCAGTAATTGAAAAGCTATTATCAATAACTTGAGAAGGGTAAAATTGAAAAAAAATATTAATAATCCCTCTACACAAATTATATGAAGAAGAGTTGCTTGTCGATACTCGATAGGCATACCATTCTTGTGAGAATGAGGCATGATCCTGAAGAGGTCTTTACTTCGGATTGCAAATTTCAAATTTGTTTATGAAGAGAGGATCTAAGTTTTATAGTGTCTTAATTGATTTATAGATTTCTATAACACTCCATACAACATTATTAAGTAATATGATTAATAATATTCCGAATCTTCTATCAAACTATGGTCTTAAATTTGTTTATGTAATTGAGGTCTTACATGGGCTTTGGCAAGCATGTTCTTCAAAATTATTAATAGTTTGTGAGAATAGTTGTGACACAAACTTAAAATTTATCATGATTTCAGATTCTCTATAACATTCATTGCAACATTTTTTATTTATTTTCAATTATATATGTTTCACATTTAGGTTTTCAAGTTAGAGTTTAGGTAATATGAATAAAACAATTGAGTATTAAATTATTATAGAGTGTTACATAACATCTGGAAAAAAATTATGTTCTATTTGAAGTTGCTCGAATCATTCTTTACGACATTATGTTCAACATATTTAATTATAGAAAAATAAAATTTTGTATATCCTAACTAAATAAAATAAAACGCTAAACTCGAAATGATAAGTCGTAATATCATTCTTTAGAATTTGTTCGTTGTAAGTTAGTATTTTTTATTTTTTTCCAGTCAATCGCCAAGGCCTTAGTGGCGGACTTTGTCTTTTTTGGAATGATTCAATAAAGCTGGATATTTTGTCTTACTATATTGGCCATATTGATACTTGTACTATTTCTAGTGAGAATAACTTAAAGTGGTGTTTTACTGGCTTCTATGGAAATCCCAAAACTGAATTAAGGCCACAATCCTAGCAATTGCTAAAGAGGCTAAGCTCTATTAATTTGCTCCCTTGGCTCTATATGGGCGATTTCAATGAAATTATAGGTCAAGAGGAAAAAACTGGTTTCTACCCAAGAAGTCAAAAACAAATGAACCTCTTTAAAGATGCCATAAATGAATGTAATCTATGTGATTTGGGTTTTTTTGGTAGCCCCTATACTTGGTGCAATTTTAGGGAAGGATCTGGTGAAGTCTTTGTTCGCCTTGATAGGGGTTTAGCCACTCCATCTTGGCGGGCCCTCTTCCCTAATTTAACAATTCATCATCTTTCCACTAAGGATGGTGACCATCTCCCAATACTTCTTGGAGTTTCTCCTCGGCGCAAAAGGAAAAAAAGAAGTAATTATAAACCTCGTCCCCCGCGTTTTGAGCCTTTATGGTTCAAAGAGACAGTTTTCCTTGATTTTGCTAGCCAATCATGGTTGCCAACAGGGTCTTCCTAGTTATTCCCTCTCAGAGGAATTAGTAGTATTTAAGGATTTGGAAAAAATCCAGGATTTTAGAGAATGCTACTGGAAGACACGTAGTAGAGCAATTTGGCTATCAGAATGGGATATAAACACTTCCTACTTTCATAACAAAACCTCACAACGGAAGAAAAATAATTCTTTAGAGGAAATATTTGCCTCAGATGGTAGTCTTAAGGTTGATGCTGACGACATTGAAGAAGTAGCGGTGAATTATTTCCAGTCCTTATTTTCAGCTAAGGTAGATGGGCCACGTCATGCCCCTGGTCTACTTACTAATCAATTAGATAGTCGGGAAATTGGGATACTAGAACGACCATTCACAAAAGTGGATGTGATTAAAGAACTAAAACAAATGCATCCACACAAAGCCCTTTGGCCGGATGGTATGCATATTCTATTTCCGCAAAAAAAATTGGCATATTCTGGGCAATTCTATCACTAAGGTTGTTTTACAAGTTTTAAATAACGAGGCTAGTATTACTACAGTCAATTCTACTCACATAGCCCTGATTCCAAAAATAAAGAAACCTATTTCTAGGGTGCATTTTTGGCCAATAAGCATTTGCAATGTCTTATATAAGCTTATCTCGAAAGCCCTCACTAATCGTCTTAAATTGGTAATGAACTCTATTATTGATGAAGTCCAAAGTGCTTTCTTGAAAAATAGGCTAATTACTGACAATGCGAAAGTAGGGTTTGAGGCTTTTCATAGCCTACAAACTGTTCGGTCAAATGGGGCCATCATCTAGCACTTAAACTAGATATGAGCAAGGCTTTTGATAGAGTCGAATGGAATTATCTAGAGTCTGTCATGACCTGCATGAAATTTTCACCAAATTTATTTCTCTCGTGATGAATTGCTTTAGAATAGTTCGCTACTCTATTTTGCTAAATGGAATTTCAACCAAGTCTTTCACGCTTACTCGAGGTATCCGACAAGGTGATCTTCTTTCTCCCTTTCTCTTTCTCATTTGTACGGCGGGGTTGTCCTCCTTAGTTCGTGCATCTGAAGAGCGGGCGTTATCTCTCTGGCTTTCGCTTTGGAAACAGTGCTTCTGTCACACACCTATTGTTTGCTGATGACTCTCTTTCTTCTCACAAGTTAGTGATCCTTGCTTAAGGAGATTAAAAGAGGTTCTCATGACCTACGAGGCTTGTTCTGGACAAATGATTAATTATGAGAAATCCAACTTATTCTATAGTAAAGGGATTCCCACAGAAATAAAAACTCTTGCCTATTCTATCCTCAACATTCCTGAGGGAGATGGGAAGGGGAAATGTCTAAGATTTCCTTATATGATAGGACGATATAAAAAATAGGTGTTTCAATTTGTAGTAGACAAAATTTGGAAGAAACTCAACTGTTGGAAAGAAATTTTTTTATCATTTGCAGCTCGAGTTGTACTCATAAAATCAGTGATTCAGGTTATTCTCACCTACGTTATGTCGTGTTTCGTCCTTCCCCAATATTACATAGATACCATCACGGGTATGACCCGCAACTTTTTGTGGGGAGGTGATGAGAAACATAGGAAGATATGTTGGAGGGCCTGACATGAACTATGTGTGATACCCGGGACTTTTAACTTATGTGTTTTGCATGCTTCACATTTAAATTTGCATGATTAGTATGTTTTAGTAATTTTATCATATGATGTAAGTGTTATTTGTTGCTCTTAAACTATTATGTGCTATTTTTTTGTGTGATTGAGAGTGTGAGGACATAAGTGTTGAAGTTAGAAAGTTTAGGGACTTGATTGCAAAGAATATAGATGGGTTATGGCTGGCTTTTATGAATTTTATGGTAGCTCTTTAGTGGGAGATAATGGGATGGGGGTTACAAGTGTTGGAGTGAATAAAAGAGAGGAAAATGGGTGAGAATAGAAATCTGGCAGAATAGATAGTATGTGGGAGATTCAACTTTTGACATAGTAATCGATGTCAGAATCGAGTGATTCTTATTGGGTTAGAAAGAGGGCTGGAAAGGGCTACGTCTGAGAGTTGACGGATCAGCGTTTGGATTTATGTACCATGAGTAATGTAAGTTTGAAGTTCAGTGTTTTTCTGGGTTGACGGAAATTCTGGGCAGAACTTTGAGAGAGCATTTGGAGGGGTAAAAGTTGTCGGATTTAGGAGTTCAAATAGTGCATTTTGAAGAGAATCGAAAGAGCTACGCGTGGGAGGTGGCGGATTGCAATTCCGAGGTCTGTACAGAAAGTTATTGCCTCCGGAAGGTTGCTGATTTTTCTGGACAGATTTTTCTGCGTTTCTTTTGCTTGCGTAAATTGCTGTTCCATCATGTAAGGAACTTACACCTCTGTTTTTCAGTCCCTAAAATGCATGTTTTCAGTACATAAAGTTATGAAATTGTTATCAAATGTTCATACATGTTTTCCTTGCATAAAATGGATGAAGTGTTGGATTTATACAAATTATATATCAATCTCAAGCTTATATATATGTGTGTGGCAGTCTAACATAATTGCTATTGTGTACATATTGCAAACACCAGTCACATACATATTGAATTAAGTTGTAACCTTAATACATATGCATACAAATGTTCATAATATTAAATTGCATAAACATGTATGCATGATACATTACTGATGCTTGCATAACAACCATTACTGAGATCACTAATTGTTGATATTATCATTTAACTTAAGTATATAATTATACTGAAAGCTAGATGCATCCATTTTGTGTGCTAATTATGACAATAAAAAAAACGTTAAACTCCATCACTAGGCAAATTGTGATTCTATTATTAACCATGTTTTCTGGAATAAACTTAAATATGATAAAGTATTGATATGAATTGTTTATATTATTTTCTTGCGGTTCTTAAATTATATTACACACTAGAGAACAACTCATGGTTTAAATTACAAAGTCTAAAACGATTGAGGGTGAAAGGGGCCATTTATTTATTTTATTTAAAATATTTTGTTGCTAATCAATCTGATCATCACATGTTATAAATTAAATTTGATTTCCTCTCTGATATGGGCTTATGAAGAATCTAAGCAGACTTTAGGATAAATTTTCATATCTGAATCCTTTTTCATCAATATTGTACTGGCAAGCACTTGATCAATATGAGTTATTTCTAAAGAAGACAACTCTGTTTCTTTTGTTTTTATTATGCTCAAAAGTGAAATAGATAGAAGGGTAAATTGGAATTTTCACTAAAAATATATATTCTAACTTTAACATCCTTAATTTTAATAAAACGTTCTGAAACGATTAAAATATAAGAATTGAGGGTGCAGTTGTTATTTTTATGGTTATCTAATTGTTGTCGTTATCATTGTTATCTATTTTGTTGTTGTCGGCCGATGTCGTCGCCTCGGTTTACTTTGTAGCAGGATTCGTTCGATTATTTCTGTCTATTGAACCCGTGAGTTCATGTGATGTGTTAAGAAGTGTTTGGGCCTTCACCTGATGAGGCCATCATTGGGACTGTAATGGTTGTTGTGGAGTTCATGGTGATGAACTATGACACAATAAGAATGGATCCTTAAAAGCTTGGACCCGTTCGTTCAGGGGGTTATACTGAACTCATGTGTTAATATAAGTTTGGGGCTTCCTATCAGGCCCGCTGTTAGGGCCATTACAGTTATTGTTATAGAGTCGTGAATAGATAATTGAGCTCAATCGTGGGATTCGTTTGTCATAGCGATAACCATACTCGTAATGTCTAAAACATGTATTTCCGTCTGTTTTGTATGAGTAGAGCATGGCGCTTGTAGTGCATTCTGATGTATACGTGTTAAGATATGAGGAGTATGGTTATTAGCTTATTTGTTCTTGTTTGAGTATTATTTCCTATATGGTTTGAGTCTAAAATGAGTCATTTTCGGTTGGTAAAAAAAAGGGATTTCAGAAATGCTTTTCTTTGTTATTTTGATGCTATCGATCGAGGCTATCTTGGGTGACCTCAGGACGATCGGTACTTTCTGTTCGGTCACCCGAGTTGTGCCCCGTTTCTGTCTGATGTCAGTTCTGTTATTTGTTAAGGTCTAGTGTTATGTAAGTTCTGAACAATGTATTTAAGTGTTGTGTCAACGTTTTAAATCCGGTTTTGTGTCAAGTGTTTTCAAACGGTTTTGGGAAACGGGGAAGCTTTTGAGTCTTATCTGATGCTTCATCCCAGGGGTTGTTTGATCCTTACTGAGTTTCGCAGCTCATTCATTTACTTTTATTTTCTTGCAGATGTAGATGGAGTTGAGCCTTTCTATGATGATGTTGGTGCTTGGGATGGGTACTATGAAGAGTGACTTCTAATGAACTAGTAATTTACACTTTTTCATGTAATAAGATTTATTTACCGTTAAATACTTATTTAATTAATTGTATAACCGTTGAACCATTTAAGTTTTATAATAAATCATTCCTTTTTTATGTCATATGTTAGTTGGTTCGGTCCTTCATTGACTTGAAGTATTGCCATGTCATCACCCGGGATACGGGGTGTGACACTATGTAAGCCAAAATCTCAAGGGAGCCTTGGACTTTAGGATCTAGCGGTTTTTAATCGAGCCCTAGTGGCTAAACAAGGCTGACGGATTTTACGCCAGCCTCTCTCCCTCTGTGATAGGGTACTGCGGGCAAAATACTTTCCATTAGAAAAGTTTTTAAATGTTCTATTGCAAGGTCGGACTTCTCTTGTTTAGCAAGGTATCTTGAAAGGTCGGGAACTGATTAAGGAAGGTTTGAAATAGCGGATTGGGGATGGCACTCAGGTCAACTTTTGGTATGACAAGTGGCTACCTGCTCCGCATAGTTTCAAGCTCCAAGCTCCGGCCAATATGTCGTTTACAGAAGGAATAATGCTAGTATCATACTTTATTGATAACAGCTGCTCCGGTACTACCTATCTGCGTATGAGGTAGAAGAGGTTTTGAAGGTTCTTTTATGTAGTACTTGGCCAATAGATCGGCTTGTATGGGCCTACATGAACAATGGACATTACACTGTTAAATCCGGGTATCACCTAAAAATGGAAATAGATCAAGGCAAAAGGAATTTGCCTTCAAATTCGATTGGTAACCCGTTGAGGACTTGGGCTAAGATTTGGCAACTACCTGTTGCGCCAAAGCTGCAGGTTTTTCTCTGGAAGATTTTCCAGCGCATTCTCCCCACTAACTTGGCGTTGTCTCGAAGAATTAGCTCTTTTGAGACTCAATGCCAGTTATGCCAGGGTGAACCTGAATCTATCTTACATACGCTATTCACATGCCTATTGCTATGAACGTTTGGGATCAGACTGCCTTCAATATAGCTACTATCACGTCAAATGATACATTTATCTACTGTCTTATCCCTATTTTATGGGAAAAGGAGGAAGTTGTGACCCCTTTCATTTATATTACATAAAACATCTGGTGCGATAGGAATAAATTTATTTTTGAAGTTAAGATGAAACCGCCTGAAGAAATTGCCAATGTTGCGATGGTTTGCGCAAAAGAGTTTAGCAGCGTTTATGCCTCTTCTATCGGCCAAGGCCAATGCCATGCCCGGAAATTCTACCTACTCATGACCAGATTCGGTACATGCTTAAAGGAAAGGCAAAATTATTTGCTATAGACGACCCTAGTTAAGCACCAAGGATTTTGGCTAACATGCCGACCAGACCCAAGATATGGGAACCCCCGAATTACAGTATGTTTAAACTAAATGTTGATGGCTCATGGTTGGGCAGAAAGAGTGGTATCAGAGCAATTATTCAGAACCATGAAGGAGCCTTCATAGCCGGGTTTGCCAATTACCTATCAGAGCAATTATTTGGAACCATGAATGAGCCTTCATAGCCGGGTTTGCCAATTACCTCGGCATTTTTTCCAGTCCCGAACATACAGAAGCTTTTGCACTTCTCGAGGGAATTAAATTTGTTGTTTCCAATGGTTATCAAATAGATCTCGTAGAAAGCAACTGCAAAACACTGGTCACCCGCATACACATCAAAGAAGAAGATTTGTCGTCCATCAGTCTCTTTCGTTAATCTCATTAAGGAAATCCAGGGGGTTAGGTTAGCCGATATATCATATGTTAATAGATTATGTAATTCCTCTGCTGGTGTATTAGCTAAATATACTATGAGGTAAAAAACCTCGTCTCAATGTTTGGAGGTCCTCCAAATTCCTCCTACCACAAGTTTTTGCTAATATTAAATGATATCCATTTTTTCGATTAAAAAAATAATGTTGTACGAAGCAATATGCAACTTGTTGTAGAGGCCCATTACATGACATAACATTATTCCATTACACCATCAATTTGGAGTTTAAATGCATACTCTAAGGGGTGTGCATTCGGTTCTGTTTTTAAAATAAAATTTTGGTATTCGATACAATTTTATAATGTTTTATTAATATTGAATCAAATCGAAATTTTATGAAAATCGAATAATAAATACTTAAATTATTTTGGTGTGGTTTGGATCGATTTGTACCATTCTCGTAAAGGATATAATCTTTGACTCTTTTACCCTTTGGAAATGGCCCTATTTCCAAAGAGTACTTGAAAATATACTTAAAATAGTACTTGAAAATCTGGTTGACTTTTTGGTCAGCATTTTCTACGGTCTAGGAGCGGGTTTCAAGCTGGAATGAGAGGGTGATGTCTGGGAAAAGAAGCCAGCTGTCAAGATGAGTTGGATAGCCAACTGGCAACCTTAATCAGCACTTATTCTAACGGGTTCAAGTTGGCCTGTTCCTACACTCTCGGACCGAGGCTTGACCCATTTAAGTAATATATCCAAATGTGTCATTTTCCCCCAGCAGCAGAAACGTGCCAAGCACATGGTCTTTCACTGCATCTTGCCAGCCTGGCACCAGTAAAAGTCGTCTGGGTAACCTTATCCTTCTTTATCTTTAATCCAATGTTGTTACTACTAATACAGTGCTTACTAGTTACTATCCATCCCCATATCACCCCCTACTTTTCCTTTTTATATTTTACGTCTATTTTGATGAAGAGGCCCCGCCCCGCCCTGCCCCCGCCTCCGCCTCCACCTCCACCTCCACCTCCACCTCCATTTTCGTTTTTGGGAATTTTTTTTATATTCTTATTTTTAAAAAAAAATTGACACTCGTCTTCTAATTTTTAATAATAAAAAATTGAAAATCTGAAATCGTACAACTTGTTTGTGCCCCAGATGATTCGTATGCAATTTGCACACAATTTTTAATTTTTAATTTTTAATGAGCATCGTACAAATTGCCTGCACCTCCCAGATAAGCCTCATGCAATATGTACACATCTAATCTGAGAGGTGCATGCAATTCGCATGCGGCTCCAATTTTCCATTTCTTTTCAAATGAGAGGAGGGAACGTCAAATTAGAAAAATAGAAGTGCCAAATAAATTATATTACTCATATATTTGACTTCACTAATTTGGCTCAAATTTTAATGACACTTTGATTCACCTAACATAATATATTTTGAAAAACATGCGATATATTGTTATTTTTCTATATTTCGTAGTATTCAAATTCACAATTTTTAATTGGGAGATCTTAACCCTTACATCACGTTTGGTACGCTAGAATGGAATGGAATGGAAAGGAATCCCTTTCCAGACAGAATCGCTTTCCACCCAGAATGACTACGGAAACCTTTCCATTCTAGTGTTTGGAAGACAAAGCCAGAATGGAATGTCGATTCCTTTTATGTATTTGGTAAAACTATATTTTTTAATCAGAATGAAATGGAATTAAATAGAATATGATTTAAATGCCCTTTTAGAATATACTAGTGATAAAACCTAATTAAACATTCATTACAAAATCTTACTTGAATAACATTGACATTATATATATATATATATATATATATATATATATAATGTTGAAAAATAATTTTTTATTAAAATGTCAACATAGTAATAAAAATATATTTACCTTTAAAATTAAAAATAGATTAAAACTACTACCAAGAAAAAGAAATCTTTATAAAATTACCATCTATGAAATTATACTAAGTGAAATAGAATATTTATGACTAAATATGAATACGTTGCTATGTAAAATGAACGTAATAATTAATTAAAAGAGGGGTATAAATGTCAGTTACTATTTATTGATGATTCCAGTTTCTCGTGGAAAGGTCATTCCATAGGTTTTGGTGTGGAATGACCTTTCCCACTCCTTGGAATCGTCATTCCCGTGAAATGGTCATTCCCACTTCAAATTGCTCAACCAAACGCCGGAATGGAAAGAGAAGTGGGAAAGACTTTTCCATTCCTTTTCATTCCCGTGTACCAAACACGCACTTAGAACATGTTTGGTACATTGGAATGGAAATGAATGGCCTTTCCAACTTCTCTTTTCATTCTGGTGTTTGGTCGGTTAAATTGAAGCTGGAAAAGCATTTTCCACAAGAATGCTCATTCCAGGAAAAATAGGAAAGACCATTCCACAAAAAAACCTATGGAAAGATCTTTCCAGTAAAAGCTAGTATTGTCAATCAATAGTAAGTAACTATTTTATCCTTCATTTTATTAATTATAATGTTTAAATTATACTGCAATTTATTCGTACTTTGTCGCAAATTTTTTATTTCTCTTGGTAAAATTTCTTAAATATTTTTTTAGGTGGTAATTTTCTATATATTTTTTAATCCAAAAACTTATTTTTATGATAGTGTTGACCTATTCATATAAATTATATTTCAATAATTAAGATATATATTTTTACATATGTTTTATACATAATGTCAACGCTATTTAAGCAGTAATTTTGTAAATGATATATTTAATTACGATTTATCGTCATTATATACTGCTATAATATTTAGGTAACATTGTGTTTAATTTCATTGAATTCCGACATTGAAAAATAGATTCACCAAACATAGAAAATGAATCAATGTTCCATTCTATATTTGTCTTTCAAACACTAGAATGGAAAGAAGATTATGAGTTCATTCTAGGGTGAAAATGATTCCGCCTGTAAAGAGATTTCATTCCAGCGTACCAAACGCGATGTAAGTGTGTTTGGTACGCTAGAATGGAAATGAATGAGAATGATTTTTAAAATTTATCTTTCCATTCCAGTGTTTGGTTAGCCAATTTAAACTCAATCCAGGAAAAAGTGGGAATGTCCATTCCCCTTCAAAACCTATAGAATGACCTTTTCCCAGAGAAACTGGAATCTTCAAATAATGGAAAGTAACCATTATACACTATATTTAATTATTATGGTGTTCAAATTGGACAATAACATGTTCATTTTCTCAAAAAATATTTTATTCTATTGATAGAACTTTATACAATAATGACATAAATAAATATATATATATATATATATATATATATATTTTGTTAATTTTTTCATTTACTTTTAATACAATATATTAATTTTTTTATATTATGTTTGACTTCATATATTAGTTATATTTCAATAATGAATTGTATGTTTGATGCGCTTCAGTGTAAAAACAGCGGTGAAACCAAAATTTTGTCATTACATAGGCAAAGTTTTTACTAATTTTATTTTGGGATACAATATTTATATGAAAATCTCACAAAAAATAATTTTTACTATAAAAAATCCTCATTTTTTAAAATGTTGGGGGTGGTTTTTCCAACTGAATCCGTTACGGTGTACAAATATGATTTTTTAAGTGAAAAATTATAAATTATGCAATTAATTGGTTAATCGTCAACATATTTTAAATGTCATTTATGTCATATCATATTGAATCACATTATATCCCAACATTAAATAATAGTTTTCAAACACATAAAATGAATCGTTATTCCATTATGTCTTTTGTCTTCCAGTCAATAGAATAGGAAGAAGATTTAAAAATTATTTCGGATAGAAAGTCATTTTGAGTGTAAATAAATTTCAATTAATTCCATTTCAGTGTACCAATCGTGATGTAAAAAGAGTGCACCACTCTCTCTTTGCGAGAGAGATATATATTAAAAAATATTTTAATCTTATAAATTCTTAAAGAGACACAAACAAGAATACACTATGGAAGAAAGTAAAAATTGAATGATATAGGAAACAAATCTTATTGTCACACTAAGAATTAAGAATGATACTATTTACATTTGCATAATATAAGTTGCTTAGTACATATAGCGAAAATTAAAAATTAAAATAAAAGGTACTTTATTAGTTAAAATATTAAATATTATTCTCTTAAACATAATTTGTATAACACTTATTCTATTTAAGAAAATAATATCAATATTTTTTACTAAAAATGTATTTAATTTTCGCTATTATTTTAAACGACTTATATTATGGAATGAAGGAGATAGCAAAATGTGTTGCCTTGATGACAAAAAAAAAGGTTTTATAAAAGAGAAGGACAATTCGATATGGGATCGAGTCCCACTTTTAGGGCTATCGCTGGTCTGAGATTTGCCATATCAGCTGCATTTCTTCTCTCTCTCATTCTGCATTGATGTGGCACGAAATCCGAAACCACATTTAGTCGCATGAGCCCTAGTCAATATCGAATTTTCCAAAAGAGAATGGCATAATGAATATTTGTTTTGCATTATGTAAATATACCTATTTGTATAAGTACTATCATTTTTGTCGGTTTTATTTTTAAAACTTTGATCGCACCATTATTATACATTTCCATAAACTGCATATAATAATTATTTTACAAGTAAATGCCAAATTTGACGTCAGCATTGGCACGGAATTAATTAATACATTTGCACTTATTACAGAATAAAATTTCCATTTTTTATTCTTTCCACAATTTTGTTTTTGTATTTCTGGCTGGGGTTTTTCCACATTGTTTTTTGGTTTGACTCCGTGTCAAAAGTATTATTGCCATTGGACTGTGACGTAAAGGTCCACTTACACGAGGAGGTGAGATCCTTTTACTTGTCTCCACGTTTTCAATCCGATTATAATGCTGAACACAAACAATTGGTTACATATTAAACGTTTTTTAATGTTAAATAAAATTTGATGATCTAATTTTTTTTGGAGCGCATAAAAATTCTAATTTTATAATATTTGTTGCGTAAAATATATATTCATTAATTTTAAAACAAATGTTAATTAAGAAAAATTATATACAAAATATGTTGTAAAGTTTGTATAAAATCATACTCGAAAAACGTTGAATATATACTAAATTTTTATTGTCCAACCCAATTTTTTTTTGTTAAAAAAGACAGCGAGGATCATATTATACATAAAACAAAATTAATTTATTATTATAAAAGGAAATACAATTATCTCAAATTTCTGTTCTAAAAAAAAATTATCTCAATTTTTTTATTATATACCAAAAAAGAGAAAATATTTCCTTCCATATACAAATTGAGAGATCTCTATATATCTCCATATTTTTACATTTAGATTTTAGTATATGCGAAGAACTACAAACCCTAAATTCCCCAAAAATTAACCTCAATTTAGTTCCAAAAATCAAAGCTTTGACAGATTCAATCGCTGGGGTAAGCTTCAGTTCTCTGTTGCTTGATTTTTTTTATTTTTTATTTTTCTAGTTTTATCAGATAATAATTGAAGGGATGTTGCAAGTTAGGGTTTTTAGAATTGCTCTTTGGTTCTTTACCGTTTTAATGATTGGTTATTGGTTTAGATCATACATTTTCTTTGTTTAACAGAGATGGGTTTCTGTTTGATGTCTTATTTGATCAGTTTTTACTTGAATTTGTTGTCATTTGCTTCTAATTGGGTGTTTATATCGAATTATTGGCCCCTTTATGTAAAAAAGTATGTTCATGGTTACAGGTGAGGTAAAACGAACTAGTTGTTGAAGAAGAGAAAAATACTTTTTAGGTTGTGGGGTTTGGTTGTGAATAATCAGTGTTGATTTTTTTTTATTTTGTTGTACAGCGATAAAAGGAAATTTTAGTAAAGATGATGTCCAGATCGTATACCAATTTATTGGATTTGGCATCTGGGAATTTCCCAGTAATGGGTAGAGAGAAGGAGAGAAAGCGGTTTCCTAGGGTAATGACGGTGCCAGGGAGCATTTGTGAGCTTGATGATGACCAAGCTCAGAGTGTTGCTTCTGATAATCCATCTTCAATTGCCGGTGATAGGATGATTATTGTGGCTAATCAGCTGCCACTTAAAGCAAAGCGGAGACCAGATAATAAGGGATGGAATTTTAGTTGGAATGAGGATTCATTGCTTTTGAGGCTGAAAGATGGTTTGCCGGACGACATGGATGTTCAATATGTTGGGTCCTTATGTGTTGATGTTGACCCAATTGAACAAGATGACGTTGCCAATTATCTTTTGGAAAAATTTAGATGTGTGGCTACTTTTCTTCCTCCTAACCTCCAGGAGAAGTATTATGATGGTTTCTGCAAGAAGCAGTTATGGCCTCTTTTTCACTACATGCTACCTTTTTCTGCTGAATATGGAGGCCGATTTGATCGCTCTCTATGGGAAGCATATGTGGCTGCCAACAAGATATTTTCTCAAAAAGTTGTTGAGGTGCTGAACCCTGAAGATGATTTTGTTTGGATCCATGATTACCATCTAATGGTATTGCCCACTTTCTTGAGAAGGCGCTTCAACAGATTGAGGATGGGATTTTTTCTTCATAGTCCATTTCCTTCATCTGAGATTTACAGGACTCTTCCTGTTAGAGAAGAAATCCTGAAGGCTTTACTCAACTGTGATCTTATTGGTTTTCACACTTTTGATTATGCCCGACATTTCCTCTCTTGTTGCAGTCGCATGATGGGATTAGAATATCAATCAAAAAGGGGTTATATAGGGTTGGAATATTATGGAAGAACTGTTGGTATTAAGATTATGCCAGTTGGGATACATATGGGCCATGTTGAGGCGGTGATGAAACTTGCTGATAAGGAAATGAGGTTTGAGGAGCTAAAGAAACAATTTGAGGGAAAGATTGTGTTGCTTGGAGTTGATGATATGGATATTTTTAAAGGAATCAATTTGAAACTCCTGGCAATGGAACACATGCTGAAGCAACATCCAAGGTGGCAAGGAAGGGCAGTGCTGGTTCAGATTGCTAATCCAGCAAGAGGAAAAGGGATAGATTTGGAGGAAATACAGGCTGAAATACAGGAAAGTTGCAAGAGGATCAATAAAGAGTTTGGAAATCCGGGATATGAACCTATAGTTTATATCAACAGACCTATGTGTAGCTCTGAAAGAATGGCATATTACAGCTTTGCTGAATGTGTTGTCGTCACGGCAGTAAGGGATGGCATGAATCTTACGCCTTACGAGTACATTGTTTGCAGAGAGGGAATATCTAGTACGGAAGCTACTCCAAACCTGAGTGGGCCCAAGAAAAGTATGCTGGTTGTATCAGAATTTATTGGCTGTTCTCCTTCACTAAGTGGAGCAATACGCGTCAACCCATGGAATGTTGAAGCAACTGCCGAGGCTATGAATGAGGCTATATCAATACCTGATCAAGAGAAAGAAATGCGGCATGAGAAGCATTATCGTTATGTTTCCACCCATAATGTTGCTTATTGGTCAAAAAGTTTCTTGCAAGACATGGAAAGAACCTGTGCTGATCATTTTAGGAAGAGATCGTATGGCATTGGCTTGGGCTTCGGGTTTAGAGTTGTGGCTCTAGATCCAAACTTTAGGAAGCTCTCGATTGATGATATAATGTCAGCTTATATCAAGGCAAAGAAGAGGGCTATATTGTTGGACTATGATGGCACTGTAATGCCGCAAAATTCTATGATCAAATCTCCAAATGCGGAGGTTATCTCAATCTTGAACAGGCTTTCTGCAGATCCAAACAATTTAGTCTTTATAGTAAGCGGAAGAGGAAGGGACAGCTTAACCCAGTGGTTTGCTCCTTGTCGACAGCTGGGACTTGCAGCCGAACATGGCTACTTCTTAAGGTGCACTTTTCTACACTTTTTCTTTTGCCTTTTCCTTGTGGTATTTTGTTTAGGAAGATTGCTTATTTTGATTTGTATGTAAAACTGCTTTATTTTGGGAAATTGTCTGGTGATAGAGAAAGGAGTGGGGGTAGATGTCTGTCATGTTTATACCTTTCTGGCTTCCCTCCTATGTATTGAAAATTCTTGAGATTGAGGTAGGGCAAATGAAACATCTGTTGTAGTTCCATGCTTAAAGAGAGGTACTTATATGAAACTACTTCCTGGCTCCTAAATTTTATGATTTGTTTGTCCAAATAATGGAAGGCTTATGCAAAGCTTGCAGGAGGTACTAAATGGTCACAAACATTTGGTTGTTTCTTTTTCTCTTTTCTAGTTGGCTTATCTTTGGATGTAGGTGGGCGGGAACTTAGGGTGCATTATGATGCTGAATTTTTTTTCCTTTGGCCATATATGCCTGAAAATGCTTTCCTGCACTTATTGATTGGAAGGGTAGGAGATGTGGAAAGGGTGTGGCATGCACAGACATTTTACTTGACTTGGAGACGGGATTACACTTCTTTACTTTATGTTTTATGCTTATTTTTGTACATACTTTATTCCCCTTTAGAAACGGAAATGTGGGGTTGAAATATATGTAAGCTATTTGAGGTACAGAAGTCAAAAAGTAGCAAGCTCTTTTTTTTTGTCTTACTCATTTTGGTTCTCGATCTTTGCATATGATAGGTGGTCACAAGATGAAGAGTGGGAAGTATGTGGTCAGGCTTCTGAATTTGGATGGATGCATATGGCTGAACCTGTGATGAAATCATATACCGAGGCTACAGATGGTTCTTGCATAGAGATGAAAGAAAGTGCTTTGGTTTGGCAATACCGTGATGCAGATCCAAACTTCGGATATGCTCAGGCGAAGGAGATGTTGGATCACCTTGAGAGTGTTTTAGCCAATGAACCAGTGGCTGTCAAGAGTGGTCAGTTTATTGTAGAAGTCAAACCGCAGGCACGTATTTGTTGACTTTATCTACTATAGTTAGTTAATTTAGTTATTTTAAATTCATATTTGTGCTTTGACATGGTCCTATTTACTTGTTTGATATTGTGATGTTATCTTATCCTGAACATTTCCTGCCTATGTTGATCTCAATAGATATCTTAATAGGAGAAATAATTACCTCATTTTTCGCATTTATGAGATCGACTTGGCAATATGACTCGAAACTTCTACTTTATTTGTTTTTCTCGTTTTGTTTTCAAGTCTGGAGCTTTTATTCTATTTTCATTATCTTGGATCTTTTTGGGGCCATATGTATATGATCTTTGGTTCACTACTCTTTAAGTTTACATGTGACTTTTCATATAATTATGATTGATCTTTTGATTCTATCGACATGAAATTTAAATTTCTGATATACTTCTTTCCCCAGGGTGTCAGCAAAGGCTCAGTTGCAGAGAGAATCTTTACATCAATGGCAGAAAAGGGTAAAAAGGCTGATTTTGTGCTTTGCATTGGTGATGACAGATCTGATGAGGATATGTTTGAAACAATTGGCACTGCAATGTCAAGGAATCTTCTTTCTTACAAGTCTGAAGTATTTGCCTGCACAGTGGGACAGAAACCGAGTAAAGCAAAATATTATTTGGATGATCCGTCTGAAGTGATTCTCATGCTTGAATCTCTTGCGGATGAGACTGATACGCCATCGGCCTCTGAAGATGAAGCCGATATTTCGCCCTGACTATATCACAAGGTTTTCACTTTTGCTCAACTTTGGTTCCTTCTACTGTGGAGTTGTGGATTGCATGATGAGATGTACTTGTACATAGGATCTTAGTTTAAGAGTTCGGTTTTCTTCTTCTTTTGCTTTTTCATCATTTTTTTTTGGATTTTTGTCATATTCTTTAGTCCCTGCACTGTACAAAACTTGGAAGTGAGGAAACAGTTGAAATATTTTATTTAGTCATATTCTTCTGAGCTGGAACCTGTAGAAGAATTTGGAACCTGGGGGCACAACTTGTGAGCTTGTATCTAAAAATGCCACCATTTTAAAAAGGGACCTTTAAGGGCTCTGGCCGACGGTGGGCTTAAAATGACTGAAGTTTTCACATGGTTCATCTATATTTGTCGTCTAAAAAGGAAATTTTGAATTCTTAGATTCTTTCTGAACCATGTGCTAGAATTTTGGCTGGGGGGATGCTTTCATGCTCCTACCAGCAAAGGAAGAGTTACATGACATGGATATCGAGACTTATGGACCTTCCTGCGTTGGGGTGGTAGGTATCAGTATGGTGAATTAAGAAGAATTCATTTCCTTTGTGCTGTTGAAAACATAAGGGCTCTCCTAGAAGATGTTTCTGTTTCTCCTGGGATGTTTTCTTTCATTTTCATTGTATGAGAAAAGCGAAAAGGGTGGAGGGTAGGTTGGAGCCTGGAGGGCTATATTTGTCCTAATAATAATTTTAATAACACTTGTTTCTTGCGGATATTCTCCTTTTTATTGCCATCGTTTCTAGCTTCTTTCTAGAATTGTGTTAAATTATTGATTGCTTCAGTTAGGAGAATGCAATAAATGTACATAGATTGCTATAATAGTTGGTTTTGCTTGGAATTGAACAGATTTCAAGCTATTCATCATGTTAGTCATCTTTTTTGCTGCTTATTTTTGGTTTCTCCTTTGATGATGGGATCTGCCGGTCTAGGTGGTTCTCCGTGATTATCATCGTTGTTAGAGTGAGGAGAATGATCTCTCTCTCTCTCTCTCTCTCTCGTTGTTTGAGTGAGGAGAATGATCTCTCTATCTCTCTCTCTAGTAACGGTGTTTTCCTAATCGATTTGTTTTGTTAGTCTCTCTCTCTCTCTAGATGATAATAAGGAAAACTCGTGTGATTTATTTATTACCTACTGGAAATGAGCTCTAACCCTCCATGAGTTTCTGGTCAACTTGTATTTAAAAACATTATATGATATGTATACGTAACATTATCTAAAGAAAACACTCTTAAGGCACTACGAATCATATTCAAAATATGCTTAAAACAAAAAGTTTCTACTTGTTTAGGGCCTACAACAACACCCAAATACTTGGATTCACGAACCATTACTCCACCTGATTCATCATGTAAGATAAAATCAATACTATCTTTTCCATTAAAGGTGAAAGGTGCGAATGGAACAAATGTTATAGGACGAAGGGAGTAACTATCTTTTGCCTTTAAACACATAGCACCTAATTGTTTTTGTAACATTTCATTTTGAACTCATTATTGTTATGATTTAATAACCTAGTCCTCAAATTGTGGACTAAAATAATTGAAATTTTAAGGGTCAAAATAAATATTTGATAGAAATCATGGTATCTTTTTAGAAAATGATTATAAATCCTAAACTATTTTAATTTTTCCCTTTACGTTTAAAACATTTTCATCTTTTTTTTGTGCACAAATTAGTTTTGTTTTATTGAAAGTCTCAATTAGTGATTTAGAAGGTTGTTTTTGGCAACTTAAGGAGAGATGTCGAAATCTCCATGTAATTATGAGAAGAACTCTATAGTTATTCACACAAAAATGTATTTTGAAGGGACTCTTTTAAAGCGATTAAAGTTTTGGGCTATGATATGAGATTTTTGACAATTTTGGGGACCAGGTTGAGATTAATACTTTCTTTAACCCTAACATTCCAAATCCATAATGGATAATTTTGTTATGGACTGAAGCTGCATTGGGTTAGAAAAAGCTAGCGTCGCCCCTCTTCCAAAATTTTTCTCTCAGTCACAGTTAAAATACAAAAAAGATTGTTTCGATATGGGACACGGTTAAAAGTAAAAAAAATTGTACAAATTTGTCACATCACTATAAAATGAGGAGAGAGACAATTTTTTACTTTTAAGCGTATCCATATCGAACAATCTTTTTTGTATTTTAACTGTGACTAAGAGAAAATTTTTTTTTGGAAGAGAGCGGCGTGGCGATTTTTACGACAAGTGGGACAGAGCCCTACCAATGGCTCCCCAGTCCCATATCGAAATTTTCCATCTATAATCCGGTTTTCGGGCTAAAGTCCAAATCCTCAATTCATTATTCGATTCAACCATATAAAAATATTAAATATTAGTTGGAAAATAACATTTTTTTTTGCAAAATAGTTATTATAAAAAGAATTGATTACTACAGTAAAACATCTATAAAGTAATACTCTATATAAGAATAGCCTCTTTATAGTAATAAAACATTATGGTCCCAACTCGGGACCAGTTATAAATAAGAATAAACTCTACATTGTAATATTTCGTGATTTTTTAGGATCATCTTAAGAAATTTACCTTCATATAGTAATAAAATAATATTAAATATTAAATATATTTATATATCTTTATAAAATATTAAGAATTATTAACTATATTACGTTAAACTTAAAATGTTATGAAATATTTATATAAAGTTATAATGTACGTACATTTGTTTTTTTAAAACACATGAATCTTATATATAATTTAAGTTCATGTTTTTTAAATATGAAGAAACACAATTCGAAGTGTCGTATAATATATATTAATTATTTTTTAAAATCATAAAATTTTATATGTATACCTCTATTTAAGAATAACCTCCATATAGTAATATTTTTCTCCGATCCTAAAAGTATTACTGTATAGAGGTTTTACTGTATTTATGCCTCTCAATTAACTATCAAGCAAGTTGTGACCATAAACTATTTTGCGTGCCATTAATACCCAGCACAATTTGCTGGTGCTCAAAATACCCAAAATGGGCAAATTCGTCTACTACAAAAAAACAACTATTTAGCTACCGAAATTTCCAGTCGCCAAAATAGCGACCGAATACACACCAAAATGCGGCATAAAACGTTTCGGTCTCTTTCGTCACTAAATTGTAGCCCATATTGGTACCGTTAACCACCTCAAAACAATAATTCGTTGATAGCTGAATCGTGACCCAATACTAACGAAAAATAAAACGGCCGCTCTTCCATTTCTATTGTAGCGACGGAGTATTAAAACGCCATCAGTTTATTAATTATATCACCTATATTTAACTCAGTAATATATATTAAAAAGAAAACGACGCCGTTTTAACTGTACCAACCGAATAGCACCAAATTCTAAACGGCGTTATTTTGTGCACAATAACTGAATACTGACTGCCAACCAAAACGTCATAGTTTTAAATCGATCGGAACGACGTCGTTTTGAGTAAGTTGCTATTTTCTCAAAACGGCGTCGTGTTACGCGATGTCCCTCTAAAAAAAACCTAGGTTTCTGTCGTTTCCTCCTTCCCGTCACAGAACCCTCTTCTTTGAACTCCCGCAGAGAATCCGTCACCCCTTCTCCTATTCCCTCTTCGAAGTCCAGCCACCACCACGATCGAACTCCGGCAACCACTGCGTTGGTTACCCCCACTCTTTCCTCCTTAGCTAATCTCAAACCCTTGGCTCATCGGCTTCGGAAACAGAACGACTTAATACTCTCTCTTCCTTCTTTAAATTGGATTTTTTACAGTCTCTTACCGGCCGTCGCCGCATGTATTGAGCTGCCGCTTCACGCCTCCGAGCTCTCAAGGCATATCCGTCTGTTTATGTGTTTAATTGATAGTAAATGCTTGTTGATTTTTTTTAAAAATTAGTTCTTAGTTATCGGATCAGATCGTAGCTCATCGATAATCGATATAGATTTATCATCTTAAGCACAAAATAAATTCTCAGCACCATACTATTTCATTCTTTTAACCACTATCATAACTTTAAAAAACAAGGTTGTTATTTTCGTTAAATGTACAATACAACTAGGCTTGAGAATCGGAATTTGCTTTTTAGGTCAAGAAAGTTTTTAATCTAAGCCTTGTATGATGTGGTAGGGACCTGGAGGGATAGCCATCAAGAAAACTGGAGGGATAGCCATCAAGAAAACTGGTTAGGCACTCGGTGTGTTTGGTTAGTTGTTTCAGGAAATTTTCTATTAAGTTTAAAGCATCTCAAATTCCCTCAAATTTATCTTAATCAGGTAAGTTAAAAGCATCTTCTTAATATATTCTCTATTAATTGCTCAATGATTCTGATTGTTGAGCATCAAAGTGTATCTTTTGCAATGGTATCAAGGTTGATTACAAAACTCTAATGATTGTAAATTGAACTTGACAATTATATTTGCAAGATATTTGTTGTTTAGGTAGAAAATTTCTTTCGTTGCTTGACAATTTTAAGGAAGTGCTCATTGCTTGTGTTGGTTCATTATGACAATCTGAGGACCTTTGAGAGAATAAGCACATAGTCCAATCTTATAT
The DNA here is from genome assembly GCA_026122235.1 of Vinca minor. Taxonomy (NCBI): domain Eukaryota; kingdom Viridiplantae; phylum Streptophyta; class Magnoliopsida; order Gentianales; family Apocynaceae; genus Vinca; species Vinca minor. The sequence continues at coordinate 5,215,852 of JAOCZM010000284.1, read as the reverse complement.
CATAATAACAACAATCAAGAAACTAAGCTATTAATAGCTTTGGCTCTACAAAGTTTTACACTTTTGAAGATGTCAAACACTAAAAGAAAATTTTCCCTCATTATCTTACAGGTCAAAAGAAGAGGCAAAAATGGAAATTAAACTAGTACAAGTAAATTTGAATCAAAAGATTTCATAGTTTGCTTTTGTTGGTGGTTCTTTAAAAGACAACAAGCTCAAATTTCATATTTGCTTTTGTTGATAGTACTTTTTTGAATCTACTTTGAATTTTTTGAATTAGAATTCATAGTTTCTAGCAAAGTGTTTTAATGAGAATGTTTCCAGGAGATACAATTAAGATATTATGGAATTCGGAACCAATTCGCCTATGATAAGTGATAACCATTCATCACTGGCATTGCTAAATTTGTTTTGCTTCACTGGGAATTATCATGAAAATGATCTTATAATGAGTTAATAGCTAGTTTAGTCACTAAACTATTTACGCCATGCGGTTTTTGTACTTTAACTATTTATTTGGCTAAATATATCACCATAATATTTGCATTTGACTAAAAATAAATTGCCACCAGTTTTTGCGGTGGTTTCCGACACAGTTATACATGTGCTGAGAATGTGACTAAGAATAGAAAATAGAAAAGTAAAATCACTCTAAACTCATTTAGAGCGATTATACTTTTCTATTCCTATATTTACAATAACATGCTCGACACATGTCTAACTTGACCGGAAACCACCGCGAAAAGTGGCGGCGGTTTATTTGCAGCCAAACGCAAATACTAGGGTTATATATTTAGCCAAATAAATAGTTAAGTGACCAAAATAGCTATTAACTCATCTTATAATTGATTATTAATTTCTAATAGGAATATATTCAATTTCATAATTTCTATTTTCATATTTAATTAATTTATAACTAAAATTAACTGAATACTTGGAGAAAAAACTAACAAACTCACTTTCATTGGCAAAAACACCAATTTCGTCCTAAAAGATGTTTCTAAGAGCCGTTAAAGTCCTAAAGGATTAATTTTTTCTTTTAAAGTCCTATATGTTTTTACGTGCTGTAAATAAGGTCCTTCCGTCCAATTTTTTGTTAAGTCGACGTTAAATCAGAAAAGAGGTCAAACGCACAACTTTTTATCGAGGGCATTTATGTCATTTTATTATCGTCTTCTTCACAACCCCTCCATCTTCCTCCACCCCCACCCTTCTGTAAAACACAAGAGGGGGGGGGGGTGAATTGGGTTTTAACTAATCTTGCTAACTTTTTCGAATACTAATCAATGCAAGTGAGAACTTGAGCAAGATGAATGAAAGCTAAAGCAAAAACCCAATCAACAAGACAAAGGATTTAGAGTGGTTCGATTCACTTAGAATCTACATCCACTACCTTGAGCCGCACCCAAGGATTTCAACAAACTTCACTAAGAAGATGCCCACACAAAGTAGGACTTTTACAATTGCCCACACAAAGTAGGACTTTACAACCAAAGGATGCCCACACAAAGTAGGACTTACAATAATAACCCTATCACTAAGAAAGGGAATGAAAAGGTTTAAGAACAATACAATTAAGTTCACTCTTCTAAGTGAAAGATTAATACCTTTGAAGCACAACAATTTATAGCTCTTTGAACATATGAAGTTCACTCTTTGTCTTGCTTTTGAAAGAATACTCTTGAATGCTTTTAGATCATAAGGATGAAGAGTATTTAGCTTTGAAAGTGTTTTGGCTTGATGAGAGATCAATGAATATTTGATATGCAAGCCTTAGAATGATTCTCTAGCTTTGGAGTATAAATACATTTCAAAATAGGCTGAAAATCGAGTCTCCAACGGTCAAATAACGGCTAGTAAAGCAGAGTTCGGTTGACCGTTCAGAAACTCTCGGATGACCGAACCAAGCTTGGTTGACCGAAGCCATGGTCGGTCGACCGAACCAGGCCAACTTCGGATCCACTAAAGGGAACCTCGGTCGACCGAAGTAGAGAAAGGTCGACCGAACTGAACTTTTCCAAGTCTCAGTTTCTCGACGGTTGAACCGAACTTGAGCTCGGTTGACCGAACTTCCAAAGTGATTTTTCACACGTTTTGAAATCTTTTAAAGTCTTTTAAAGTCTAAAAAGGTTTTCCTAAAAGGTAACAAATAAGAATACTTGGAAAACTTTTCTAAAAGACTTATACTTGAAATCAAAGGCTTTTTGGATAAGAACACATTTGAAACTTTTGCCTTTTGAAAACGTGTTTATGAAATCATGTATGCAAGACTAGAGTGAGAAGCTTATGTTCATAAGAGCTTTGGTTAGAGCTTTAAAGATTACGACTAATGACGACAAAGCTAAACTAACCAAACTAAGTCTTCAATCTTCAATCTTCATAGATGAGCCTTGAATAGTATGACTTTGAATCTTGAACATGGCTTGATTGAAGTACTTAGAGCTTCCTACAAGATTTCCAATATTCTATCACAAAGATTAAGATCATTAGACACAACATCAAATGTTTGTCCAATATCAAAAACAGAGTTCGTTCGCCCTTAGGGCTTACAATCTCCCCCTTTTTGATTATGACAAACTTTGATGTAATAAGATAGAATATGGACAATGTAAGTACATGGAAGCATGGCAAAAGGATCTAAGAACAAATAAGTACAAAGACTAATGCTTAGAAGATACCAATTGTATATGATACCAATTGTAAAGACAAATATATGCAAAGACATAAGCACTAGCATTATAAGTTCTTTTGCCATATAAACTAGGGACTCTTAGAAGAGCCCTATTTCCCAACCATCCTCCTTGCCTCCTTCCTTCCATCTAAAGGCAAGTTTTGAGACATAAGATATATACAAACATATAAAAGCTCCCCCTCAAAACATGCCGGGGTAAAAAGATACAATATAGATAGAAACATGTTAAGAAAGCTCCCTAGATATCTTTTCCCCTTTTCTACATTCAAGCTAGAAGCATGTAAAGATAACTCCCTAAATTTCTCCCCCTTTGGCATAATCAAAAAGATTTTAAACACCAAAGAAAATATGACAGTTAAGAACAAGGGAACATGCTAGTAAACATAGCTTGAATTCATCCAACAACAAGAGTATGTAATATCCATAAAATTCTAGCACATCAACTACCGGCGGCTATTAAGTCCGCTTTGGTGGTGGAAAAGGAATACACATGCTTGTTGTGAAGCTAAAACAAAAGGAGATAAGGAATAAAACTTAAAAAGAACAATCTCCCCTTTGAGATGGAAACAAGTTGAATACCAATTGTAATAGTCATAAACACATTGATACCAATTGTGAAATACATTTGAAAATATAGCTAACAAGAGTTGGAAGCAATACCATAAATACATAAGTAAAGCATATGTATTGCAACCAAAAGATTTAGAGGAAGTATAAGATGACACTTCAAGTACATCCCTCTAATAAGTTAATGGTTAGCTAAATGAGTATTACAACTCTAGAAGCTAGACTAACCAAAAAACTCTAATGAGATCACAAAGGATATGAATACGATTGTAAAGAATATGATCTCATGTTTATTTAAGGAGAACACATGTTAGAATATGAACTTGTATAACATGTGTGACTCCCAAAATAACTCACACATATTGGCTAAATGATATGAAAGATGAAAAACCAAGCCAACAAGTGTTAAAATCTCTAAATGATGCAACATTTTAACATGATGATCAAGGATGATAAAGATCAAGCACATCATGTTAAACATATGTAAATAAGGATCAAGCACCAAAGAGATATGGTATGTGCATTCTTGAAGATATTGAAACCAATTGTGATTGTGTTTGTACTTTAAGCAATTAAGATCTTATAAGTAGAACACAAGACACATTATCAAGATAAAAGAACCATGCTCATAAAAACAGAGAGTTTCAATAATCAAGTTTATGCTTTTAAATCATCATTCTTGTCAAGTTTGGAATGAACAATAAGCATATTGACAAGCAAAATATGATGTACATAAACCAAAAGCAAAAATGCACAAACTCTCTTTGTCTTACAAAGACTAGAAGTATATCCTAAACTACTTGCACTAACAATCCACAAAGTGATCATGCAAGTTGAAAATAGAATGAGCAAATACTTCTTAGCCATTTAACTAAACTCATCATATAGGGAAGTTATAGCTCATAAGGATCAAAAAACAACATAATGATCACTAATCAAAGGATGAGTTAAGCCTTGTACCTCAACGCTCTTTGAGCTTGGACTTCTTACCATTTTGGTAGATCTTATTTATCAACAAGTCCATTGAGGCCTTTTGTGTGATCACTTTCATTGATCATCACAATTTTGTAATCCTTAGCATTTGACTCTTTTCTTGGAGTCTTAGCTCACTTGTGCCATTCCTTGTAGTTCATATCTTCTTTTTGGAAGGATAGAACTCTTTGTTACCTACAAGGAATTCTTGATGACAAATTTGGTACCTTTTTAAAGGTCCTTCATGATTAGCTCAATATCATCAAGTAACACAAATATGCTTAAGGATCATTTTTATCAAAAACCAAAACAACTAGATAGATTCTTAAATGAATATGACATAACAAAACAAGAATCAATCAAGTTGCATATGCTACATCTCATAGATACCTTAGCTCAATAGACATGAATAAACAAGAGCATGCTAAAGGTCATCTATATAATTATTGAATTCAAGCATGTGAGATGCAACATTTATATAAGAGCAAGCATGTATATATATCAAAAACACTTAACTCATTAATCAAAGTGTTATGAGAAGATGATTTTGATACCTTTGCTTTCTTACCAAGTGATGAAGACATTGGATTGACACTTTGGCTCTTGTCATCACTTGATGCTTTGCTCTTTGTATCTAAGCAACTTGGTTCTCCAATTGATCAACATTTGAGCTTTGAGAATCCAAGTGTTAAGGAGTGCTTTTGAATTTCTTCCTTTGGCACATCTCCTTTAACTTCTCCCCAATGCCACTTCTTTTTGAATCAAGTCCATTGAATCTTTGTGGCATTCATCTAACTTATTAGAACCTATAAGATCAAGGGAGGAGTAGCTTTTGGTACCCACTTTTGTTTGGGTCCATGGGGGTTAGTTGAAATACGTTTAACTTTCCAAATAGTTTTTACCCCCTTTTCAATCTTCTTCTTAACATGGCATCTAGCATTGGTATGACCATGTTTACCACAATATGTGCAACAAATGTGTGGCTTAGAAGATTTGTGAACATGCTCATAATATCTATTATGCCTATGTGAGGAACTAGCATGCACAAAGTTATTCTTATGCAACTTAGAAAAGCTAGCATGATCAAAGTGATTAGCATTATAACCAAGACCATGTCTATCATGTGAAGCACGTTGCATAACAAGAATATGATCAAGCTTTTGTGTTCCTTTGGAGAACTTGTCAACTAGTGAAGTAAGCTCAACAACTTTGATTTTCAAACTATCAAATTCAACAAGTTGACATTCAAGAGATGACATTTTATCACATGCTTCTTTGTATTGTAATGAAGATGTTTTGCAAGTAGTAATGAGATTTTCATTTTCACATTTCAAGCATTTAACATCATCACACAATTTTTCATTTTCATAAATCAACTTTGATCTTTCATCAAGCAAGGATTCAATTTTAAGTTTCATCTCTTTGTTTTGCTTTGCACATTTTTTCATTTGCTCATACATATCATATAAAAGCTCATTAGGATCTTCCTCATCATCATCATCATTAGAATATGAAGGGGAGGGAGAAAGATGTACCTCATTACCAAAAGCCATGAAGCAAACATTTGAGTTTTCCTCTCCTTCTTCATTTTCTCTCTCATCTTGATCCCATGTGCATAGCATGCCCTTTGCATTCTTTGATTTGAAGAATTTTTTCTTTTTGTCTTCCTTGAGGCCCTTTGCTTTGGCGGTTGGGCAATTTCCTAAGAGATGTTGATTGCTTCCACACTCATAGCATTCCATCCCATTAGGATTTAATTCTCTTCTATTTTGATGGAATTTTCTTCCTTTCCGGGAAAACATCTTTTTCATTCGTTTTACCATTAAATCCATAGACTCATCATCTAGGTTGATGTCTTCCTCATCACTTGAGCAATTTGATTCCTCTAGATCAAGAAAAGATTTTAGAGCAATACCCATCTTGGACTTGTCAATACGCTCTTCCTTTTTGTGAGTTAGCTCATATGTGAGAAGAGAACCAATGAGCTCCTCCGTTGGATAAGTCTTCAAATCTTTGGCTTCTTCAATGACTAGAGCTTTTCCTTCCCAACTTTTGGGAAGTGAGTTGAGAATCTTCCTATTTATTTCACCCAAAGTGTAATATTTACCATATGACTTCAAACCATTTACCACATTGGTGAATCTTGTATTCATCTCATTGATTGATTCATTTGGCTCCATGGTGAATAGCTCAAACTCTCTAACTAGCAAATTCAACTTTGACTCTTTCACTTGATTTGTGCCTTCATGAGTAACTTCAAGCATTTTCCACATAGCATGAGCCGATTTGCTTCCACGAACACGGTTGTACTCATCCGGATTCAAGGCACAACTTAGAATGTTCATTGCCATATAATTTCGAGTCATTTTCTTGGACTCAACTTCATTTAGCTCATTATCCGGTTTTGACATTAAAGTACCATCAACAATCTTCAATGGAATAAAAGGACCTTCTTCAAATATATGCCATAGAGAATAATCAATGGAGCACACATATATCTTGAATCGGTTTTTCCAAGCATTATAGTTGTTTCCATCAAAGAGAAGTGGTCTATTTGTAGAAGAACCCTCTTGGTAGGCTAAAGCGGAAATACCGGCCATGATCTTTACTTCTAGTGGTTAGACTAAAATTGAAGACGAGGCTCTGATACCAATTGTAAAACACAAGAGGGGGGGGTGAATTGGGTTTTAACTAATCTTGCTAACTTTTTCGAATACTAATCAATGCAAGTGAGAACTTGAGCAAGATGAATGAAAGCTAAAGCAAAAACCCAATCAACAAGACAAAGGATTTAGAGTGGTTCGATTCACTTAGAATCTACATCCACTACCTTGAGCCGCACCCAAGGATTTCAACAAACTTCACTAAGAAGATGCCCACACAAAGTAGGACTTTTACAATTGCCCACACAAAGTAGGACTTTACAACCAAAGGATGCCCACACAAAGTAGGACTTACAATAATAACCCTATCACTAAGAAAGGGAATGAAAAGGTTTAAGAACAATACAATTAAGTTCACTCTTCTAAGTGAAAGATTAATACCTTTGAAGCACAACAATTTATAGCTCTTTGAACATATGAAGTTCACTCTTTGTCTTGCTTTTGAAAGAATACTCTTGAATGCTTTTAGATCATAAGGATGAAGAGTATTTAGCTTTGAAAGTGTTTTGGCTTGATGAGAGATCAATGAATATTTGATATGCAAGCCTTAGAATGATTCTCTAGCTTTGGAGTATAAATACATTTCAAAATAGAGTGAAAATCGAGTCTCCAACGGTCAAATAACGGCTAGTAAAAGCAGAGTTCGGTTGACCAGTTCAGAAACCTCGGATGACCGAACCAAGCTCGGTTGACCGAAGCCATGGTCGGTCGACCGAACCAGGCCAACCGGATCCACTAAAGGGAACCTCGGTCGACCGAAGTAGAAAAGGTCGACCGAGCCCGAACTTTTCCAAGTCTCAGTTTCTCGACGGTTGAACCGAACTTGAGCTCGGTTGACCGAACTTCCAAAGTGATTTTTCACACGTTTTGAAATCTTTTAAAGTCTTTTAAAGTCTAAAAAGGTTTTCCTAAAAGGTAACAAATAAGAATACTTGGAAAACTTTTCTAAAAGACTTATACTTGAAATCAAAGGCTTTTTGGATAAGAACACATTTGAAACTTTTGCCTTTTGAAAACGTGTTTATGAAATCATGTATGCAAGACTAGAGTGAGAAGCTTATGTTCATAAGAGCTTTGGTTAGAGCTTTAAAGATTACGACTAATGACGACAAAGCTAAACTAACCAAACTAAGTCTTCAATCTTCAATCTTCATAGATGAGCCTTGAATAGTATGACTTTGAATCTTGAACATGGCTTGATTGAAGTACTTAGAGCTTCCTACAAGATTTCCAATATTCTATCACAAAGATTAAGATCATTAGACACAACATCAAATGTTTGTCCAATATCAAAAACAGAGTTCGTTCGCCCTTAGGGCTTACACCTTCCCCCCACCACCATTAACCACCACCGTTACCTGCAACAACCACCATTTCTTATGGCTAAAAAAATTGAAGTTCATGAATTTCCTTAACCCATTAATTATGCTTGAAGAAGAAACAAAAATCTTGAACATTGAGAAACAAGAACACAATTCAAAATTAAAACAAAAACCCAACAAACTTTTACAAGATTATACCATAAAAAAAAACTTAAATTCATCTAATTATTCAAGAATTTGTATTAAAAAAAATTGGGCATTGAAGAAAACAATAAAACACATTGTGAGGGTTTCGTTAATAAGCCTCCACCGGAGGCCGCTCCTGCTGGGCCTGGTGGTGCTACAAAGGGAGCAATCAACAAACTTAATGGGTATGGTTATGACAACCTCATTCTGAGAGTTGAATGGTCTGTTCCTAGAGCCAACTAAATTTTCCTTCAAAGATTTATGGGCGATGGTTTCACTTGAACCCTTAAAATTCTATGTATTTGATGGGGATATCAATCTGTTTTTCATTTTGACCCAGGGAATGCTCTTCTACCATTTCTCAGGTTTATTCCGGTTCTATGACTGCAGTAATCTATGTAGAGATCAATTACTACTTTTCCGTTTTGAATTGTATTATATTTGATGCAAACAAAAAAAAAAAATTAGTGAGATTTTTTTGGGTTTGGGTGAGTTTTATTTCTCCATTATCAAGAAACTCATTTGCTTCTTGAACCCCATTGATGAATTTAGTGAGATTTTTCTGGGTTTAGGTTTGAGTTTTTATTTCTCCATTTTCTCTATTATCAAGAAACCCATTTGTTTCTTGAACTCCATTGATGAATTTAGTGAGATTTTGTTGGGTTTGGGTTTGAGTTTTTATTTCTCCATTATCAAGAAGCTCATTTGTTTCTTGAACTCCATTGATGAAATTGGGGAAAGTGATTTTGAGGGTTAATGGTGGTGGGGGAAGGGTGGGGGTGGAGGAAGATGGAGGGATTGTGAAGAAGACGATATTAAAATGACATAAATGCCCCTCGATAAAAAATTGACCTCTTTTCTGATTTAACGTCTGTTAGTAGTGCCCTAGGACCATTAGCATATGTTGTACGTTTTATATCTTTTTGAGCATTTCATGTGAATAGTAAATTTTGCTTATGAACATCAAATGCGTGATTTGAATGTAAAACTCATTTGCTTATGTAATTACTATTCTAGTTGTCCCTAGTTTTATGTAATCTATTTTACAATGAAATAAAACTAGTATGATGTTTGATTGATGATTACGTTTTACTAATCATGTGTAATGAATACAAATCATGTCATAGATACAATGTATTGAGATATATCGTATCGGACGTGATCCGTTAGAGAAGTAATACTTCATGGTCCTTAGTCATAAGTATTACTTCCTCAATACTATTTTTTGAATCCTTAGACCTTATGTCTCCATTTGATTCTAGCATGAATGGAGCCACGTTTTGACTCAGTCGTACGTTGCTTTTAACCGAGTAATCAATACGATCGATGATCGGATGTAGCGTCCTATCATGGCTTGAATGTGAGAGGCATTGTAAGGGAATTTGTCCTCTCTATTATAAGAGAGATATCCATAGGGCCCCTCGATAGGGAAAGATCTGTTTAAATGCGTGGCAGTACTTCAAATGTATTTAATAAAGTGGTTATTAAATATTGTTTGTTGGAGCAGTCTAACTAGAGATCGAGCATAAATACAATTAAGCTTAATAAGGGTGGCGACTACCATGCCTTATGCTTAATTAGGGATATCGTGAGACAAAGGGATTAAATAGTGGATTGATATTAGGTTCAGTTGTATATTCATTCACTTTGGGTAGTCACAATGTCCCTGCTAGGGGACCGCTTGTGATTTATGAACTCACACTACTACTAAGTGTGTTTTCATTGCCATTGTGATATGAACCTACAGGGTCACACACATAGACGAGCCAACGAGCTTCATGTCCAGGATTCAATGAATCTAGAATGTGTCTAGGTTCATTGTATCTGACATTCATTTTTCCAGAGAATAATAAAGCGTTATTATTCGAATTAGAGATAGGGGTAATTTTCGACATTTAACTATAGTCTGAGGGTCACGTGGGAGTTATTATCCGATAAGGACTCCCACTACCAGTGAAGTCTAGGGGACGTGGGAGTCGAGACTCCCACAGTGCAGAAGTTGAGTGGGACGTGGGAGTTGTTCCGGGAACAAACTCTCACACTCTATATAACACCTCTTAGCCGAAACCTAGTGGGTAATGGTTTTTTCTTTTCAGCCGAAATTACAAAAGGAAGTTAGAAAATCGTTTTCTCTTATTCTTCTCCCTTTTCTCTCTAATCCCGAAATTTGGAAAAATGAAGAGCTAGCAATCATTGCTGTTTAGTCAGCGTGGATACTGGGTAGAGGGACATTCCGCAGAGGAATTCCGTTGGTGGCGATTAGCATCCAAGAAACGTCATCCTCCATTCAAGTAGCTTCTTGAATCCAAGAAACGTAAGTTTTTCACTGTTTTGCCGAATCGAATTTGTATGAGCGGATCCTTCGGGGGAGGACTCATGGGTGTTTGGAACGAGTTTCCGCCCATGAATCCCTTCAACGTCGACTTAACAAAAAATTGGACGGAAGGACCTTATTTACAGCACGTAAAAACATATAGGACTTTAAAAGAAAAAAATTAATCCTTTAGGACTTTAACGGCTCTTAGAAACACCTTTTAGGACAAAATTGGTGTTTTTGCACATTTTCATTTCTAATGATATAGCTTTGACTGAAAATTCAATTAACAGACGAAAATAAAAGAAAAAAAAGAAAAAAAATCCAGAGCGCTCTCTAGCAACTCCTCGCCGACGTCCTTTCTCCCAATCAATTCGCCGATCATCGACGGATTATTTCATTTTTTCTCCTTTTATTTCATTTTTCTTGGCTTTTATTCTATTTTTCCTTTCTTTCCCGCTCCAAAGCTCCGTTTACCTACAAATTTCTACTCTTTTGCAGAACCCGATCCAAAACCTATCAAACTAGAAACTCGAATGCAATATCAGCAGCCCTCACCCGTACAGCCACAGACAGCGGCTAATGATCAAACAACAATAGAGGCACCACCAAAGCAGGTGGCACTTGCCATGGACAGGCTAGCTCAGGCTGGCCGCCTAATCGCCGACATCAGAATTGGGGCCGACCGCCTCCTCGAAGCCCTATTTGTCTCTGCTTCTCAGCCACATAATCAGTCCTCCAAATCTTTGCAGTTGATTCTTAAAGAAGATGGTTCAATGCGTCAACACCTCCATGACCTCCGCACCATTGGTAATCTCTTTTTTCTTTTTATATTCTTTCCATTCCTTAATATAAGTCGTAAGACATTTAGCGAAAATTAAGGAAGCAAAAAAATAGGTGTTTTTTTTAATCAAAATATTAATATTACCTTCTTAAATAGAATTAGTTGTATAAAAGTCATATTTGAGAGAATGATATTGATATTTTGACAAACAAAGTACATTGCTTTTTGCTTCTTAATTTTCGCAACATGTCTTAAACAACTTATATTATGGAATGGAGGAAGTACTTCAGTAGATGTAACAAAATCAATATAATGAATTCGGTTAACAGTTGGTTTGTCATTGTTTGATAATTACAAATTTGTGTTTCTTAGGGTTCAAAACTGAGTTTGTTTTTGTGCAATATGTGCTAATTTTGTCAGGACTATGTTTGCCTATGTTAACATTCTTCTTTTTTAGAATTGAATGATATTAAGTTCATGATTGAGGTAGTTTTGTGTAGAATCTGCTCAGATTGAAGATATATGTGAAGGTTCTTTTTTAGCTCCTTAACAACCACCAGTTTATAAAGTCCAACAATTTGGTAACAATTAATCTTGCATTTCTTTGTGGAAAAATTTCTTATTTACACCTTTACAGACTTATAAATTCTTGTGGTTGGTCCAAAGTAAGTATTTTCAAGGGGCCTTTCAAGTAAGATGCATTTCATCTCCAACTGGTAGGTCGGGGTTTCGAATCACGAGGTAGGGGAAGTGAAGAATCACTATTGATCCTCCCATGAGGGCGAGGGATTTATAAAGAAAAAAGAAGTAAGATTAGTTATGCTTTCCAGTGACAAATGGATAGTGGAACAATATGTTTCAGTGACACCTTTTGTCTGAAAAAAAATGTTAGACACACATGCATCATTAATAGCAGATAAGGGCTGAAGTACTATGGTGCTGGATCTGGGAATCTTAGGTCTCCTATATAATGTTTCCTATTATAATGAGGACTGTTGAAAACCATTTACTTTATAGATATAAGCATTAGAATCAAGACCAGGGGGAAGTTAAAATTCATATTCAGAATCCCGCACAAATTATTTCCTTTAAATTCAAGGGTATTCATGAGAAATCATATGATCAGAATTTAGTGGCTATGTGGCACCCAATTGTCACGAGCGAAACAAGGGTACTCAATTGGAAACTCTTGCTTCAGCGCAGTCAAATAAAATCAAGCTCATTTTTCAAAATTGTGACACTAAGCCAGTACTTGGATACTATATTTTGCAAGATCATTAGTATTATGTCATTAACATCATTACTATAATTATGTATGCATATATGTTGCATAAACACATGTTTGAGATACCAGGCAACACTTAACGATTGGGTGAAGTATTATATTATAAGCTTAAAATGGTCAAGATTATTTTGATTTATTCTGAAATTTTTAATTTCAAAGCTTAGCTAGAACAAAATGGAAAAATGTTGTGGATAGAGGATAAATAAGGAAGCGAAAGGAAATTTTACAATAATAGAGAGATTTGAGGAATAATAGGGCTAATCATAAATAGGTTCACTTGGTGAAAGAAATAAGTTGTCTTAGGAGCAGTGATATAATAAGGGATGGTGCCTGTAATAGTTTTCCTGATGTCTATTGATATTATAAGAAGGTAGCAATAATTCCTCTCACATACTGTAATTCTTTGATGGAATATTTGATAAATATCAACATAATTCTTTGATGGATTTGGTTGTATATCTGACATTACTATTTGATGAAGCCTGATTGTCCTCTTCATTTGTTAGGCAGGCAATTAGAAGATTCTGGTGTCCTTAATGATTCTCTTCGATCAAGAAGCAATTCATGGGGCCTTCACATGCCTCTTGTTTGTCCTGATGGTGCTGTTGTTGCTTATGCTTGGAAGCGTCAACTTGCTGGTCAGGCTGGTGCATCTGCTGTTGACAGGACTAGGTATGTTTTAGTCCCTAGCCTTGGGTCTGGTCTTTTTCCCAGAGACTGTCAATTTATTTTTTGTTTAGATAGGTTTGTACCCAAGGTCCAGCACTCCAGCTGCAGTTTCACCAAAACCTGTTCCCATGTCCAAGTTGTGTCTTGCCTTCATATCTTTATTACTCGTGCAATCTGTCAAATTAGTGTCTGATGTGTATCTTAGACGTGGATAATGTTTGTCACTGTCAGAGGCATGACTTATTGCAACTGAAGATTGGAGTAATTTACTCTTAAAATTAATGTTCTGATATTCCTCTATGGTATAATTCATGAGCAAGCTTTTCCAGCATCTTACAAATTTCCGAGCCATACGTGGAGTTTTAGATTCTAAGCTGCTCTAAGGTCCTGGGCTCCAATCGTATCCACGTGTTTGTGTAATGAATGCCCGTTTGGCCCTCTGTTAGGCCAGTTTGTTAGTTATATATATATATATATATATATATATATATATATATATATATATATCAATTTTCTTTTTATTATGTCAATAATTTTTTATTTTAGCTCTTTCTGTCCCTAAACTATTTTCAAGTTGCTGCTTTTGTCAAATCAGTGTACAACTTGTGGTTTCTAGCCACTTTTGATCACGTGTTCTGCACATAGCTCTGTCCTTAAGGACTTAAATTAAGAAATGCCCGTAAGGCCGGCGACATGTGTTGAACACATGACCAAAAGTAGTTGGAAACAACCTGTTTTACAGTGATTTAACAAAAAAAACAACAGCTCGAAAATTGTTGACGGACAAAGAGGTAAAATAAAAGTTTACTGATAGAAAGAGATAGACGAAAATAGGTTATGTTGAGTCTACAGAGCAGTAGCCAATAGACAAATTACATTTTAGCAGGTCAACCTGTAGATGGACGACTATCTTCAGAATATTCAGTAGGTTGACAGAATAAATGGATAACCTCATAATGTTCTTACTTTGTTAAACTACATGCTTTGTGTCTATAAGTTCCCTAATTGCACTTCACAATTCACAAATTTAGGGGGTTCTCTGGGCTCTATCTAGTTAGTTAGGTTTGATGGACAAGTAAGCATCTATAACGTGTTTTGCTGTTATGCAAAATTTAGTCTGTAATCAGTGGATGATCTTCTGCTGAAAATATATTGAACCTCTCCGGAACTAATGACCTTGCTCATGTTTAGATGAGTTAGTACATTTGTTTGTATGATATGTGATCTTCATAGGGATGCTTTCCATGTTTGTATATCTTACTCTCTTGTCACCTTATGAATTCTCATCTTGTCATGTTCGCTATATTGCAGACTTGCTCTTAAGGCGTTCACCAATCAGAAAAGACGCTTTTTTCCACACCTTGACGATAGTTCTAGTGCCGAACCTTCTGAAAAGAAACATTGTGCTCCCCTATTATCAGAGGAACTCAGTGATCAGAATACAGTTTTAGACGTTCTGATGCTTTTGGAGAAAGAAGTTCCAAAGGTTAAGACTTCTACTTACCAGCGGTTGGATTGGTTGAAACGAGCTTCTGTGCTGCCTTCTGAAAGTCCAGTAGAATCGTCAAAGGATCTTGGTTTTGGTAATAAACTAAGACAAAGTTCAGCAAGCAATGTTTCTGCACATAAGGTTTCTGTAATTGAATTACTGGCGCCTTCGATTTTTAGAGCCATAATATCATTGCACCCAGCTGGTTCGACTGATCCTGATGCTGTAGCTTTCTTCTCTCCTGACGAGGTGATCTTATTTCCACATGCAATTTTAAGCTTTATATTTTTACATGTTTTAGGTCGTGTCTTATAAGATTAAGATGTTTCCATCTAGCTGCTTGCTTCCTTGGATTATTTGAAAACATAATATCTTGAGGGATTAAGAGTTCTATCTGTGATCGATCTTGTTTGTCTGCATAGTTATTCCTCCTTATGCAAGTACACGTATATATACTAGAAATCCTCGCCCCCCAGAAAAAGAAAAAGAAAAGAAGTAGACCTGCAATATAATTGTGTGAATATTTGGTTTACTAGTCGGATATAGTAAAGATGTGTTTACATTTGAGAACCCCATGATGGATGCAGGATTACTTGATCTTGTCCTCTCAAGTTGAAATTTTCGTTCAGCTTTCATTATTAATACTCAGATTGGAGGATGAGATAAAAAAACAAAAAAGCTCTGGTATACGAGTAATATTATTATTCTCTATTTGTGTAATTAATATAGGCTTGCTATAGCTTGTGGACTTCACTGGGGTGCACTTCTTGTAGATTGACAGCTGGTGCTCTAGGAACCCTTTATTACTGAAATGTTGCTCTGCCTTCAAGAGGGAAAAGAGAGAAAAAGGATATTTTACCTTTGCATTTGCCGACCAGCAAAAAGGCTGTATCATATCTAGATCAGTCTAGAATCATACTTATTTTTACTTTTGACGATGTTTGTAGAGCATGTCTTTCCATTCAACTTAAATAATTTTGAAATTTGATGAATTAAATGTTCTTATCCATTTTCTCAGAGGTAGTTAATCTTTGATTTTATATTCTACTTAGAAGTTAACAATTTCCCTCCCCCCACCAATGGAAGAAACTCCAGTGTTATGAATTTTGGTATTGTTAAAGCTTTGCATATTATGGTCTTATGCTTCTTGTTAGACTCTTAAGGTGTTAGGGATTCTTGGATATGGAGATATTTCCTAGGTTAGAACTCAAGATGTAAAATTTTTCAGTGGTGAAGCCTCTTATTAAAACCTGATGCTCTCTCAACTTTTTGGGAATGGATTATATTATGGTGTAAAATTTGTGTTGGGGAAACAAAATTCTCTAAGTTGAATGTAATTATATTCTTTTATGGAGTAAAAGGCACGGAACTTAGTAAAAATGTCATTACTGAGTCGGACACTAGGAGTGCTTTCGTGTGGCTGTTGCCAATTCTTTGTGTACGCCCCTTTCTGTTGCACATTATTTTGTTTTACTAAAGTATAGCTTTCATTGTCGATCATTTAGCTTATTTGTCTGGTGGTAATCTAAAATCCTTGTAACAGGGTGGCAGCTATGTACATTCAAGGGGGTTTTCAGTTCATCATGTATTCAAGCACATGACGGTATCAACTCTACTTCCATCTGTTTATTCTCTGTGGTCTTGTTTTCATTTTTCTTTTAACGGACAAGGATTTGTATTGTACTTTATCTTGTCTTAAGCAATTAATCCAAATATTTTATGTTTAACATTGCATCATCACAGGATCATGCTTCTATGGCTCTCCAGTATTTCATTGGTAGAAATGCAGAAACAGCCCTGTATTTACTATTGGTAATTAATTCTTGAAAGTCTTTCTAGATATTCAATTCTTTTACCCATAGTCGAATATAACATGCTTATATATGTTCCTGTAGCATTGGATCTGCAGCTATCAGACTCTGTTCACAAAAGTTTGCAGGTAAAGCTTGTATCCTTATGTTTGAAATCATTACTTATTCTTCGGCTTTTAGATATTTATTGTAAAATGTATTCACATAACAGCAAGTGCGGGCGTCTTCTATCTATGGACAAAGAATCAGGGTTAGTATTACCTCCAGTTAATAGGCCTTACAGAAACTTTGCTGCTGGGAAACTTTTGTCCGATGGTTCCGCGGGAAGGGATCAAAGTGCTGAACAAGCTTTCCATGTTGGCTGCTATTCAGAGGAAGCATAAAGTTGTACTTTATTCCTTTAATTATAAAGGTAGTTTATGTATATACCAATCTAAGAAATAGGTCTAGGCATTGTCTGCTTGGTCCATTGATGCTAGGAAAGAACTATGTGAAATATTGGAGAAACTGCTTTTGTAAGATCTCTCTTTTGTAGTACTCAGTTTTCTCTTTTGCCTGGAAATTTGATACGAGCATTGTTCATTATAACTAATGGTTTTACAAGTGAATGCATCTTTGGTGACTTGGAAAGTTACCATGTAATGGTGATCTTTTGTCAGGTAACAAGTGTAGTTTTTTTTTAGGAGGAAAAGGCAGTAAAATCGTAGAGAATGTGTTGTAGGAGAACCCTGGAGGATCTCGAAACCTTTGAGGTTCTAGTTCTCGTAACATACTTCGTCAGTACATCGGCTGGCGAATTATAAGACCTATGAATGTACGAAATATTGGTATGTATGTTCCCTAGCAAATTTTTAATTAAGCTAACAAAATGTCGTATAAGAAAGTAAAATATTAAAAATGGTTACACCTGAAAATTTATTCTAGAGAAAATAGATTTGTAAAAGCATTATTATTAAGGCAGAAACTTCCATTGTGCAAAATCTTGGCCGGATGACAATCGGATTTGCCATTAATCCTGGCGGGGGAGACTCGGTGAGGAGTTAATACTGCGTTGCAAGAGCCTAATTTCATTCAAGTACACTAATCAAATAATTAAGTAGATATAAACATGTTATGATAGATATAAATATAGATATAGATAAGTTTCTTTTTTCCGTTTGGTATAGAGTAGTATTGAACGAGTTAAACACAAATCTTTGAATTAAAAAAAGGAAAAATGACTAGTAACTCCCAAATGATGAGCCCGTGTTTGCGTTTTGGATTTTTTTTGAAGGGGTGTTTGCGGGACTAACGCACGTGGTGCAGATCAGCAACTGCACGAATACTCTCATCAACCGCGCACATGCGCCATCCTATGTAGACACCCCTTTTCATTTTTTCATTTTAATATTTTCTACATTATAGATTGGAATACCAGACTTTTATATTGACATATTTGGTTGTTCCTTAACTAATTCGGTAAATGCATCTCCGGTTATTTATTCGTAATCTTAATTGAACTAAAAGTGTGAGCGTGTCACCCTATTTTTATATTGAAACAGGAAACCGTTTATAATAAGGATATTGAAATAAATGTAAGTTCTTGATTTGCCTTAATGACGACTCTAGAATTTAAGGAGATAATTTAAGAATAAAAATCTAACACTACGAGTTTGGGAGTTTGGAAGGAATCCAAGATTTATATAAAGTAACAATGAGACACTTTGCCTTGCAACAGAATCGAAATCACCAAACCTTAGCAGGGGTAATGATCTCTGAATTTGAGACACTAAGAACTAGCTAGTACGTAGTCCGGGAAAAACCTAATCTAACCTAACTAAACGGTGAGATTGTACCAGATTGGGTGCCTTTCAGTAAAGAGACAACCTGAGAGATATTGAAGATCAAATTTGTATTATATTGATTGAATTTTGTGGTTGACGCGATAGTTAAGTGTATACTTGCTATCAGCTAGGTCACGGGTTTGACCCCATAAACCGTCTCTTTATGAAAAAATAAGAGTAAAACTGTGTAATTGGGACCTTTCCAAAACCCTACTGATGCGAGAGTCTTGTGCACTGATTTATTGATTGAATTGTGTCTTTGGTTTTTCATCTATGTAAGAGATTTCAGTACTATTAGAAAGGAAAAAAAAAGAGTTAAAACATAGGAATTCCAAAATTGATTTAAGTTAATGAAATTCGAAGTGAAAGAAATGCAGTTTTCCACATTTCCTCACCAATAATCTCCACAAGAACAGTTCCCATCCTTAAAATGATGAAACCTACTGGCATCTCGCACTATAATCTCTCTTTTTCTTATACTTGATATGTATTTGATAGCAACATGACAATCACCACAAACCCTTAAATTCTTCATTATCCTAATAGGGACCCCCTCGACCGTGTTAATCAGAGCAAAAGCAATTGCGAGTTTTTCGCTATGGTGCACCAAGTTGTACTCCTTTTCCTCTGCATCCATATCATGCAAAACCGAACCAGTATCAGGAACATATCCCTTTAATTTCATCTCCTCCATCAATTCTTTTAGATATGCATCAATCTCCTCGGATTGTGGATGAGATTTGTCGCCTATTATGAACTGGTGAACTTGGTTCTTTAACTCGAACCAACTTGTGCCAGGCTCCTTCTTTACATTCCTCTCTTTCATTGCTTTCCTTACCTCTGAAACATCTTTCCATCTTCTTGCAGAGGCTTGGATATTAGAAAGGAGAACATACGAAGCCGAATCCTGAGGATCAATCTTCAATACTTGTTCTGCTATTCTTTTAGCAATATCTGCATTTTTGTACGTTTTACAGGCTGATAGCAAAGTCTTCCATATAATGGCATCGGCTGGCACAGGCATTGATCTGATTAACCGTTCTGCCTCCTCTAACCTGCCTGACCTACCAAGTAGATCAACTACACAGGTGTAATGTTCTATTTTGGGCTGTAATTTATACTTCTCTACCATTAGGTCGAAAAGTTCAAGCCCCTTATCCTTTAAACCACAATGGCTACAAGCATATAGTAAACTCAAGAAAGTGACATCATTTGCCTCCAAGCCTTCCTTCTCCATTATATCAAACAACTCAATAGCTTCCTTTCCTCTCCCATGAAAACCATAGGCTGCAATCATAGCACTCCACAAAACAACATCAACACCCTCTCTCTCCTCAAAAACCTTCAAAGCATCATCCAAACATCCACATCGAGAATACATGCTAACCAATGAACTAATAACTGAAACGACTGAAAGAGCTCCGAATTTTATGACTTCAGCATGAATCTGCTGACCCTGCCCAAGTGTGGCTAGCTCAGAACATGAACTGATCACGCTCACGAAAGTTATCTTATCTGGTCTAAATCCAGCTATTTTCATTATATTATACTGATTCAACACACCCTCAGAGCACCCATTTTGGGCCATGCCAGCGATTAGAGTATTGCAAGCAACCACACTATGAACTGGCATTGATCTAAGCACCTTTTGCCCTTCTCCTAAACTCCCTGATTTCATATACATATGAGCTAAAGAACTCCCAACTATCAAATGCAAATCAAACCCCGATTTCACAGCATAACTATGAACTTGCCTGCCCCTATTCAAGTCCGTCAGCCCAGCACACCCTCTCAGAACACTTCCAAGTGTGAATTCATCAGGCAGAAATCCCAATTCGTGCATTCCAGAAAACAAACTCAACCCCTCTTTATTAAACTCAAACTGAGTCAGCCCAGTAATCATCGCATTCCAAGTAGCTAAATTTCGGTCACCCATTTCATCAAATAGCTTCATTGCACTATCCAAATCCCCACATTGTATAAACCCACCAATCAAGATGTTAAACGACATAACATTTCTCTTGGGCAATTTATCAAACAGTTCAACCGCAGTACCCAAATGCCCTAGCTTGCAGTAGGTATTGAGGAGGTGATTGTTAAGAAACTTGTCTCTGGAACACCCGGAAGTGTTGATTAAAGAATGGACTTGTTTGGTAAGGGAAAGGGAGTGGATTTGGACACATGATTTGAGGAGGAGAGAAAAGAGAGATGGGTCTGACCATATGAGGAAACCGAAGTTGGTGAATGCGTCTTTGAGATGGGCTTTGGAGCAGAGGTCTGTATACTCTGCGGTTAATGTTGCTGTGGAGAAACAGCGAGAAAGACGAGCAAATGCAGTCAGAGAATATACTTTTCCATACATTTGGGTTTACCGTTCATTCCTTCATCAATAGGGTAGTATACTATCAGCGTTCTAGAGGTACGAGGAAGTTTGTTTGTCGTTATTTAGAGGTGAAATCTGATGCAAACGGCTTTATGTGGACCAAGAAGAGAGCAAAAATTTAGGGTTTATGAACGGTTGTGATTGTTTGTATCTGAGAGTGGTTTGGCATTTCTTTTGTAGAAGAAAAGATACTGAAAATTTATTTGTATCAGAAATAATGCACAAAATTACTTTTATATTAGGAAAACATTAAAAATTTATTTGTGGCGAAAATAATAAACGAAAATGAAACTATTTTTATGTCAGAAATAAATATTTGCTATTTCGTTTACGAGGTTTTCAATGTTGTGTGTTATGCCATATGGGTAGGCTTGTCAAATGAGTCTATTGAGCCTAAATTATTGAGCCTGGATCCAAACCCAACAAAAACATGTCTGGGTCCAAATATCTACTTAGTTGGATTTGAGCATTTTTACTCAAGGCCCAGGCCCACCTACATTGGGTATGGATGGATCTGAGTCTACCCATCCCCATAAGCCCACTAGAAAACATCATCAGCCACAACACACAATAAACCACCACCAGCAGCCGTCCACCTCTAGCCGCCGCCGCCGCCCGGTCATCATAACATCAGATACATAGCAACGTCAATAGAAAGAAGCTCAATTAGAATCTGCTATGGCAGATTGTAAAATCATATCTGGTTTCCAATTACCATATGTTGTATTCCACAATTAAACTCTTTTTCTTATGAACTGTGATGCTTTCCAGGACCATGGTTAGTTTCGTATTCAAAGATTTGGCATGTTAATTGAAGAAAATGGAAGAAGAAGAAGGGGTGGAGCGGTGCCGGCGCGTTTTCAACGAGGACAACAGCGCTTGAGATTGGTTCCAGAAGGGGAGGAGTAAGAAGAATGAAAGGGAGAGCTGGTGTTGGGAGTATGAGATACATTGGGCCTTTTTGGATTTCCTTATACTCTTGGGCCCCTTTGGGTCCTTTGGATCCAAATGAGTCTGGGTAGACTCCATAGTATTTACTCTTATTTTGAATATGTCCAGACCCAACTCAGATATGGATATAAATATATTCTCTCAGATTTGAATCGAGTACCTTGGGTCTGAGTATGAGTTTGGGCAATCAGGCCCCATTGACAGGCCTACATATGGCCTTGGTGGTTTCAAGCGCCACGGCTCCAGTGCGGAACAGGGTAAGTTCCGTACGTGCGAAATTTTTTTTGCCCGATTGATTAAAATTTTAATGGTTAAGATTGATTTAAAAAAAAACCTATTATGATACCCAGAATACCTGTTATATTTTTATCGCGTTGAACACCTGTTCTGAATCTCATAACACATGTTTTAAACTCAAAACACTTGTTTTTTAATTTCGGAACACATGTTCTGAGGCGTTCAGTATATACTGAATTTTTTTTACTCCGCATAGGATCCGGACTAGGTTTCAAGAGAGTTGGAGACTGGATTTTAGCTGCAAACATGTCTTCCAAAGTGTGGTTTACACCATTTTGTATTGGCCTAATCAAGTGGTTAATTTTTTATTTTTTTTTTGGGGTGAATAACCTAATCAAGTGGTTCTTTACCTACAAAAATGATTTTCTTTCTCTGGATGTAGTTAGTTGTTGATAGCATTTTAGGGAGACTTGAGGAATTTAATTTAGTGAGTACTTTGACTAGGTCCGTCCTTGTGATGTACCTACCTCCCACTTAGGTTGAAATCATATTGATTGCTACTTCCAACAAGGGTAATGCTTTTAGATTAAATAAAATTAGTTATAATTGACTAAAAATTTAAATTAAAATATCATTCACCCCATGTTAGTATAATAAAAGTTATCATTTTTTTACCATTCTACTCTTAATTTAACCTACCATTTTACTCTTAATTTAACCATTCAATTGGTCAAGTGCTTAACTATCTAGCACTACCTTTCCAACCAAAGGAAAAAAGAATCATTGACATGCACTTGCTTTATTATCAGTGACAAAGTCAGAAATTTTTCAATGGGGACGAATGTTTTACTGAATTTTTTAGGAAGGTGGGATTAGAATATTTATAAGAAAATCTCACAAAAAATAAATTTTTTTATAAACATTTCATCGTTTCTGAAAATGTTGGGAGCGTAGATATGCATATACTACTATATTATTACTAGAAAGCACAAAAAATGGACCGAGGACTTGATCCTTTTATTTTGCATATGAGTTGCCCTTTTTGTAACCTTTCAGTATTGCTAGTACAAAACTTATTAAATTCAACAAAGTTTACATGAACTAAAAATCTTTTTTTTTATTTTTTTTTATTTTTTATTTTTTTAATTTTGAAGAATGAACTAAAATCTTAAGCTAAATAAGTTTCAAAATGCGCGGACTAAAATAATTAGTAGCTTTTTAGGCGAATAACAAGTAGCTTTTTTAAGATGAAAATTAATTAGAAATGTTACAAGAAAGTGTTTTATCACTTGTACTTTTTGTTAGATAAAATGATGGTTTTCTTTTTAATTTTTTAATTTTTAACCCGCAACCGGCTATTTGAAAGTGTGTATAGGATTTATATATCTTAAAATATAATATAGACGCATTGAAGAAATACATTCTTGCATGATGAATGTGCATTACTTAAATGTGTTAAAGCCAGATCCGAACTTGGGACGTCTAATAGAAATCATAGCCATTTGCAAGCTTTTATTTATTTATTTATTTTTTGAGTAGGGGAAGGGGGAAATGCAATGAACAATACACTTGATATTATGTTTCATTTGGCATTAATTACAATAATGTGCACATAAAATTACAAGGTTCATATAGCACAATCAAATTAATTAAAATGACCAAAAACTATGGTATAGTACAATCAAATTAATTAAAACAAGTATAACCAAGTCGAGCTCCAGATTTCTGGTAAGCTTGTGCTATTTATACAGTTACTGGTGATGGTACTGCTGCAGGAGAAACACGATTTTCAGCCGGAATTTCGACAAATTCTGAAAGAATTGCTCGGAACTCGTCCCCACTCAATGTCTCCTTCTCAAGAAGCACTTCCACAATTTTGTCCATTGCCTCGCGGTTCTTCCGGATGTGGCTCAAGGCGATCTCATACGCGTTATCTGAAATTCTCTTAATAGCTGCATCAATGTCTTCAGCAAGCTTCTCAGACATGGAATTTCTTGCCATCATTCTCATTATGACATCGCCACTTTGAGCTGACGAGTCCATTAATGACCACGGGCCAATTTCAGACATGCCAAAGGTGACGACCATCTACAAGATATTGAGGAAAATAACAAATCTCAGTGAAGAATAATGAAACTAACCGGGCAAGTTCATGTTGTACAACAGTAGCAATAACGTGCTACAGAGAGAGGGAATTACCTGTTTTGCTAAACCAGTAATCTGTTGCAAATCACCAGCTGCACCCGTAGTCACTTCAGGTTCACCAAAGATCACTTCCTCAGCAGCTCTTCCTCCAAGTCCACCAACAATTCTTGCAAAGAGTTGCTGTTTGGAAATCAAGGTTGGGTCATCAGTAGGAATGAACCATGTTAGACCTCGAGCTTGACCACGTGGGACTAAGGTGACCTTTTGAACAGCATCATGCCCAGGAGTGAGAGTTCTGGAGGCAAAAATTTCAAAGAGCATGATTAGTATAGTTCAAATTAGCCATCATAAAGCTGAAGTGTCATAGGCTCTGCCTAGGTGTTGCACTTGGATGTGCCTTACTCCGTGCAGGTTCCAGAAGTCTATACATCATAGAAGACGAGAGCAGCCAGAATAAGAAGGAACATCCTGATATAGACCGGTCTACGAGATATCATCCAGATATGCCTTGTACAGGTGCATCAAAAAGCTTATTCACTCCCATATGTTACTTTAAAGCTTAGTTTTCACAAAGCCAATGAAATATTTGAATTTTACCAGCTGCCAGTCATAGAAAGTAAAACATAAAGTTTTAATTTTTTTGTTTCGAGGATAGATCCATTACTTGAACGGAAAGCAGACAAGAAAAGCTGATACATGAAATGTTTGACATCAACTTCTCGAACGAAAACAAGATATGTATGATGCAAGAAAAGCTTCCGTATTTTGGTTCTAATTAGAGGTAACCTTAAGACCATTTTTAGGTCTATAGTGACAAAGACAATGAGGTGGATTTCAAACTTACCCGCATATGGCATGCCCAACCTCGTGGTACGCAACTAGACTTTTGCTCTTGCCATCAGTCATAACTGTCCCTTCCATACCTGCCACAATCCTATCAATTGAGTCATCAATCTCTTTGGATGAAATCGCTGTTTTCCCACGTCGACCAGCCAAAATAGCTGCTTCATTTAAGAGATTTGCAAGATCGGCTCCACTAAAACCCGGTGTCCTCATGGCTATCACTTCAAGAGAAACACCGGAATCAAACTTTTTATTGCTAGCATGAACCTTCAAGATTTCAGTTCTTCCTCGAACATCAGGAACATCAACAGTTACCTGCACCAGATTAAGGATTAAGTAGTTGTCATACACCAGTAATTTGAAGGAATTATTAGGCATTAGCTAATAAAGTAGCTTCACCTGTCTATCAAATCTTCCTGGCCTCAGCAAGGCAGAGTCAAGAATATCGGCACGATTGGTGGCTGCAACTACAATAACGCCAGTGTTTCCTTCAAACCCATCCATTTCTGTCAAGAGCTGGTTGAGAGTTTGCTCCCTTTCATCATTTCCTCCACCAATTCCAGTGCCTCTTTGCCTTCCGACAGCATCAATTTCATCAACAAATACAATGCAGGGAGCGTTCTCCTTGGCCTTCTTGAAAAGATCACGGACACGAGAAGCACCAACACCAACAAACATCTCAACAAACTCTGAGCCAGAAATTGAGAAAAAAGGAACTCCTGCCTCACCGGCAATTGCCTTGGCCAGCAAAGTCTTTCCTGTACCTGGAGGGCCAACAAGAAGCACCCCCTTGGGAATACGAGCACCAACAGCAGTAAACCTCTCAGGCTTTTTCAAGAACTCGACAACCTCCATAAAGTCTTGTTTTGCTTCATCTACCCCAGCAACGTCATCAAAAGTTACACCAGTGTTGGGTTCCATTTGGAACTTAGCTTTTGATTGACCAATGCCTAGCGGGAAGCCAGGCCCACCAGGACCACCCATTCCTCCAGAGGACCTCCTTGAAAGAAGGAACAAACCCCCAATCAAGATTAATGGAAAGGCCAAGTTACCAATCAAATTGAACAGAAGAGACCCTGAATCCTCTTGCGCATTATGGGCAGCAAAGTCAATGTTCTTTTCCCTGAACTTTTGAAGCAGCTCCTGGGGAAGTCCTGGAAGTTGCACGCGAACTCTCTGCACCCTGTTACCCAGTTCTGGAGAGACTGCCTCAACTATAGCTATGGTTCCATTTTCATATAAATCTACTCTCTTAACCCTGTCCTTGTCCAAATACTCCAAAAATCTAGAATAAGACATCCTTGAGTTAGAAACTCCTTGCTCATCGGCATAGGCCTTTCCACTACCAAGTAATGCTGGCAAGCCTAATCCTACATTTCCAAGTAACAATTTCAAAAAACCTCTTCTTGCTTCATGTGAACTTTGCTCCAAAGATCCTTTAACAGCAACTACTTTAGGTGTTCTATTCAATGATGGAAGGTTTGAGGATAAGAAAAGCTTCCTGCCGTTGATTTCTTTGCTAAAACCTGAATGAGTAGATAAGGAGTTTCCTAATATGCATGCTGATGATGCTGCCATCTGTACCATGAACATCAGAAATTAGAACAAACAAGTTTATTTAAATACAGACAATTAATTCATAAACAAGTTGCAAAATAAAAACTTTTTCAATTATGACCTCAGTTATGTTATAGTGCATTTGAGAGAGAAAACATAATTATTACCTAAAATTTAGAGAAACTATTTTCTTTGATCTAAATGTGCTTCATTTTGTAATGGATTCTCACCAGAGTAATGTCTTTGTGACTTTGAAACAAATATTGAACTTCAGTAATACTAGTAAAATTGAAACACTTTATCATTGAATCGACACTATATGGAATTAGGCTGGTAAGTTGGGGGTAGTGCATTTATAAATATACAAATGAGTCATCCAACATAATCCACGGGGGACAAGTTTAGCAATAGTAAAATGAAGGAAACAAAATCTCGTCCTAGGACCTTCATCCATGTTTAACTTCCGACCAAAGTTACAGCCTCTATTCACTACTTGGGTGGATGGGGGAATTAAGTTCTTTAAGCATTGCCAAAAGTAGCTGTATCGGTTTCACTACGTCATGATTTATCCAATTCGCTAGGAAATTCAGGCCAAATAGCTAATACTTCCTAGTGAAGGAGTCAAGATCATCATCCACTTGAACCAAAACTCTAAAAATATATCAATGCTAAAACTACAACAGTTCAAGTTTAGCAAAATCGCCAGAAGCTTTAATTATTTATCGTGTGTGTTTTTTTTTAATTTCCACTGTTCATTTCTCAGGTTGAAAAATATCCCCAAAAAATAAAAAATGAAGAAAACTATGAGAGGACAATATTTCTCTATCCCAATGCCAATTTCTTGAATCATGTAGCATTTCACATGCCAATTTCATTCTGACCTTCCAATCATCAAACGTTTTGGCCAAATCTGTTACTCGTTCCATAATATAAGTCGTTTATGACAAAAAATAAGGTACTTTGTTAGTCAAAATATCAATATTACTCTCTTAACTAAGACTTGTATACCACTAATTCAATTTAATAGAGTAATATTGATATTTTAACTAACAAAGTACCTTATCTTTTTCTTCCTTAATTTTCGCTATATGTCCTAAACGACTTATATTATGGAATGAAGGTAGTATTTCATAACAAAACGCATCTCTTTGTTATATCATTGTAGTTGCACTATTCATACTTAAATCAAATATTACTTTATATTTATATTTATAAATAAGAGGGAAGAAAAGAAGGAAAAAAAGCTTTCCATCATCTCCATTTCCAAATTGACAAGTATGAAAAAGTAAGGCATAAATAGCCACTCAAATTGCATATCAAAATTGCTCCCATAATTCTCTTCTTTATCTTAAAATCTTAAATCCAATTGAAGTGGGCAAAGGGACAATTGCAGCTTCGGTATGCATGGCTATATAACAAAAATCATGTAAATCTGGGCAAAAAAAAAAGTACCAATCAACTAAAAGCACACAACTTTATACTGCTATGGAAAAACCCAGATTATATTTTAAAGCCCATAGAAAATTACATAAATAGATACCATAAAATTCAAATAATCAGCAGAAAATCAGAAATAAAAAGTACCTGAAAGTGGGTTGATACTGGAACTGAGTGGAAGAGGGAAATGGAGCTGAAGGGGGGCGGGAGAGAATGAGAGAAGGAAGGGCTGTTAAAAGGAACTGGATGTGGTTTGAGAAAGGTATACGTGGCTTTCTTTCAGTTCCTATTTTTGCTAGATTTGTTTCCCTCAAGATGGGTTTGGCATTTTGTTCAAGATTAAGCCTCATGAATTTGTAGGATTCTGGATGTGCCAAGGATGTCATAATATTTTGAGGATGGAGGGTCTATTCAAGAAAGTAATGGTTTTGCTCAAACATTCACTTTTAACCTAGTTTAAAAAAAAGGAAAACCACTTTGGAAGAAGATAATAAGTTCACAACGGAACGCAACTCAAACATTAAGACACTTTTCTTCAAATTGGTAGGTAAAATCTTTTACTTAATTGATATTTTGAAAACCGTTACTTTGTACATTTATTATCAAATATTATGTTTGTCTTTTATTAATATTCCTGCTCATACTTCCAATTATTAAGAATTTAATAAGTTTGCTATTGTTGTTAGGGGTGTGTATTCGGTATTCGATTCGATTTTATAACGTTTTATGAAAATCAAACCGAACCGAACCAAACTTTTATGGAAACCAAATACAGAATACCAAAATTATTTTTGTATTGTTCAATTCAGTTCGGTTTGTACCGAAATTTTATTTTTTTTCTCTTGTGGAGCTTAACTTAATAAAAATTAGACAAAATATAAATTATAATGCACAATTAAAATAAAAACAATAAATTAAAACTTAAGAATAAAAATAAAACTCTACTACAATAACATAACTCATTAAGTCTCTAATAATTCGGGGTATGAGCGGGGAATATTAGGAGACGGGCTTAACATTTGAAAATAAATGCACAAAGTGACTGCTCTCAACATGTCACTGAAACAGATGCATGGATGGCAACTCTAAGTAATATTAATAATAATAATAAGTATAATACAAATGTTTTTTAATAATAAAAATAAAAATTGATCTATTGGGTATTTTGGTAATTCAGTTTTTAAAAATTGAAAATTGAATATCAAATCAAATTATTTTGACTTTTTTAAAATCGTACCAAACAAATCGAACCATATAATAAAATTTGATTTGTTGGGTTCGATGTTTCGCTGTTTCGATTTATAGTGAACCCCACTAATTGTTGTAATAGATTTCCTCAATTCGTCATCATTCTCTTCTTCATATCTATATCATGGTCGTAATCGTACCAAGAATTCCAGTCCGGCTCCTGTGCGGAACGGCCTAAATTCCGTATATGCGGGACACAGTCAGGGCCGTTGATTTCATCTTAAAAGAGGATCGACGGTTGAGATTTAAAAGAGAGTTAAAATGATACATATGTAATTTCACAAATAAATAATAATAATAATAACAACAAAAAGTAACACGCATAGCCGTCACATCGATTGGGTTACAGGAGAGAGAAAAGTTGCATGGTGAAAAAGTCGAAGTACATTTCTGAGAACGCATTTTTTAACCGTTAAAAGAACGCGTGTTAGCTATATATTGTGAATACATGTTTTTATTAGAGAGCACATGTTTACTGTCAGTGAACACATGTTCTCTGTCAGAGAACACATGTTTTTTATTAGTGAACACATATTTTTTAAAAATTCGTTTTCCCGCCAAAATTATCTTCTCCCAGCTAAAAGTAAAAAAGAGAAAAAATAGCTCAAAGTTTATCCCTAAAATACTCCCTATTTTTGATACAGATTTGTTGGATCAAAAAAGTACTAAAATCCGATTCTTTGACGAGCATTATCCCGCAGCGTACGGAATTTAAATTGCATTCAACATAGGAGCCGTGGTGCAAGAATTCATAATGCAGAGATCCTCGAATTAGGATTCTGATCCAGATCATTTTTTTTTCTTAGAATGATACTGAATTTTCAATCTATGATTTCCTTTTTTTAACTGAAAATTTAATATCATTAGTCGATATAATTATATAATAATAATCATAATTTTTTAAGCTTAATCTTCGTATCAAAAGGATCTAAAAGTTGATAAAAACATGTTTTAACATTTTAACTTTATTCTCGAATATATGAACATTGGGGTAGAACGGAAGATTTTTGTGCTCCTTCCATTTTATAATAGAGGTATTGTTATCATCTCCATCTCTTTTTAACACATTTCATTTTCGAACTTTTAAAAGGTATTTTTCTAAAATTACCCGTATTATATTATAGAGAGAAAGGGGAAATGTTAATGTTAAAATGAACTAAATTATTTACTGTATAACACAGTTTATCTAAGACTTGTTGCATCATTTGCCAAAGTTGACCAATTGTAACAGTCAAATTAATTTTTGTCAGCCAATTCCTAATCTATGCTAAAATTATATTTGGGAGGAATTTTACTATGAAACAGAGGTAGCAATCTATTTCTAAAACTATATTGCAGGCACAAACAACAAATCCGTTATCGTCCAGCGGTTAGGATATCTGGCTTTCACCCAGGAGACCCGGGTTCGATTCCCGGTAATGGAATGTTTTTTTTCTTTTTCGGGCTCCAAACCATATCCAATAAAAAACTCCCTTCTGTACACATACACTCACCTGAATCTGAGGTTACTTTGGCATGGGATTGGCCTCACGGCTCTGTCACATAAGTTAGAGTAAAACTTACCTGCAAAGTAGGTTCCGCCACGACTCCATGTCCTATGTTAAAAATTTTCCTGAATCCGACTCATAAGAACAGTTCCTTTTCCACTTACAATCACATTTTAAAATTTAAACTTATGCACCGAATCCGACCCAAACAACCCTCCAATATCATCCCCGCCATTTCCCATTGGAATAACATCTATTCTTGAAAGATTTCACTCTGGTAAGTTGTTCAATTGCACTATTTATTTATTTATTTTTGTTTTGTTTTGGGTTACTTAGGAAAAAAATAGTACACGTTTTTTTGCTTTCCAATGTAAAGGTCTTAGCTTTCATAAACTTAGATTTACTGATGGGATTAAGTGCAATATAATTGTATGGCCTGAATAATATATACCTCAAAAAAGTATTTGAGTTAAGTCCACAAAATAGCCATGCAAGCTGATTGGCGGACCAAAGTCAAGTCCTAGGCCGATCTCTTGGAATGACTCATGACATACAAGTTTACTTGGACGATTGAGATTAAACACATAGAAGATACGTGACTTTTTTTTCTCCAAATTTTTTTATTTATTGGGGGAGGAAACTTATCTATTATAAAAAATAGGGATTCAAAAAGTGGGAAGGGGATTCAAATTCATGACCTCTACGTCATGGGGCCTCAACCTTGACCACTAGACCAATGTCTCATTGGCGGAGAACACGTGACTTTACCGAGCTAAATGAATAACATATTCCCTCTCGTGTCTAATAAATACACACTAATTGACTGGTTTTACAATAATACTGAAATAGATAAATTAGAGACTGACATAATCTTTGATAATAAATACGCAAAATGATCCCTCACAAAATACCACTGAAATAATAGTCTCGTCAAATTAATAGCAAGTACAACATCAATAATTTGTCATAACAACTCGGTCATTACTACAGAAATCCGAAATGCTGATTAAAAGACCAAGTAATGAGCATAGCCAATATACCATGTTAAAGAAGAAAAAGAGAATGTGAAAAATAGAACTTGAGCAATGAGTAGCTTAAATTTAGTTTCAGTTCTACTACTTATTAAGAAATCGAGTCAAATACAACTGTCACTGATAACGAAATTTTTCCGAGTTATACCAACACAAGTTGCCTCAGTTGGTAAGAATTTAACACGTCTTTACAAATGTCACGTGTTCAATTTCCGCTGACTACGTGAGGGTTGTGTTGATAGGTGATCTGTAAGTCCCTCGTAAAAGACTTATGGTCCCTAGGGTTTGCCCTGTGGTGGTGATCGGAGTCGAACCCAGTACCAAAAAAAGTTTTCGGAGTTCTTATCATATTCTTACTATTATAAGATAGCTTAAATAAAAAGGTCTTTTTTGTCCATTCATATGAGCATACCAGATCTTCTGCTGTGATTGTTAAACTTCCTAACAGCACCAGAAATTACATCAAAGGCTTTCCAGATCCATTTAAGAGGATATTTGTAAGAAGGTAGAATAAAGAATAGAACAATGACATAGCATCAGATATCTAACAGGATAAACGTATTCGTTCTTTAGCGAATCTTTTACAAGATCAATTTGGATCGACTCTGATTCGTTTAGAAAATGTGGTTCGAGGAATTCTAGGGGAGCAATTAGGCATAAAATGATCCGACCCCTCAAAATTTAGTAGCTTCAACCCACCTTAACAACTACTTATGAATATTTTTTCGGTTTATGCCCATTATCTCAAATTTTGGATCAAACTAATCGGTTGTCACAAATATATAAGTAGTCACCTGGACAGCTTAGGTTAAATCCCTTGCCCATAACTTTTCTACATCCCAACTCAATGTCAATAGATCAAATTTGCATAGCCTACTTTTCACTAAAATTTGGAAACAAAAGAAAATCACCAAACCTACTAATTAATAAGTCCATTCCATAAGCTAAATGAACATAAAGATAATTAGCTAAAATCCCTTGTTTGTAATAAGGCCTTGAAGATTCCCTAAGAATTTGAAACCTTAACAAGAAGAAAACAGAGTCGTTCTTCAACTCGAGCCGACCATACTTGAACCATGTCTGTTTCTTCGAGACAATTTCTGGAGACAATTTTATTCCAAGTCTTAGTCAAGTTATAAATGATGCTCGTCTTTTCTGACTTCTTCTTCGGCATAACCCATCTCCTCAACGACACCTTTTCTGTTTCGAATGAGGGCACAATTATATCTGCTTCAATTGTCTTCACGTTCTTCCCCTCGTGTTTTTCCAGCTCCTTAATTTCTTCATCTTTAAGAAAATTATTCAGAATATTTCTACTTGGGATCGACAATCGGTTGTTGTTTGCGTTAACATCGGAGGGGTAGAGCCGCTTCTGTATTACCAATTTCAGGTCTTCAATACATTTACCTTGAGCAAATTCTTCAAGGGCTTTTCTGAATTCCGAGGGCAATTCCGGCGTAGGACTCGGACCATTATTATCTGATGGTGATTTCTTGATTTTCTTGGCCTTCGTGTTGGAATGTTCTTCATCATCTCCTTCAATGGAGAATCGAGCTTTAGTTTCCAACAATCTTTTTTCTGTCATCGGAAGAAGAAAGTTTTCGCCTTTCGCCTTTTTAAGGCATCCCCTGACTTTTCCTGAAATGGGTTCCTCTGTTTTTTCTTTTGGGACCATTTCAGAAAGTAATCGAGACCAATGAGTCGCAAGAATCGGTCGATTTCTCTTCCCGGTGCGTGATAATTGATGATCAGCAGCAGTGTGGCTCCCATTCTTCCTGTTTTGATGAATATTGAAAGCACGATTAGATAGTGCTACTAAACAATCAATCGGTAACCATTCCGGAGCAACTTTGATACTTTTAAACTCTTCCAAAATTAATTCCGCCATTGGAATCCAAATTCTAATCTCTCTTACTATAAGAATTTAAGAATTGAAATTTGTTCTTCTTTTGCTGCTACTACCATGAAGAAGAATGTGGTTTGGTCTCTTGCAGAAACCCTCTTTTTTATAAGTAATGTTAATTCCTAAACCTAGGAGGAATAGAATTAAAAAAATCAATCTCCTCTATGGATTAGAATCTTAAAACAGAATCCTAAATCCCGCTAATACGCGGAATTAAGACAAACTCTGTCTTTGGTGTTTTGTATTGCGCCAAAAATCCCACTTAATTGCATCAC
Organism: Vinca minor; assembly: GCA_026122235.1. Taxonomy (NCBI): domain Eukaryota; kingdom Viridiplantae; phylum Streptophyta; class Magnoliopsida; order Gentianales; family Apocynaceae; genus Vinca; species Vinca minor. Next base: position 5,181,778 of record JAOCZM010000284.1, on the reverse strand, counting down.
TTTTCCTAAACAGAGTAGGATCCCGGATCACCGCCGCGGGCTCTGGGGTACTACAGATTTCTTCTATGTTCATTTGATTGATTTTCTCTTTGTTATGGAGAATTGAGAGTACTTAAAAGGTGAGAATCAAGTAATAGTTTTATTTTTAATCGGGGGAGGCGGCTGAATCAGGTAATAGTCCGATGCATCAGGTGCATACAATTTTAAATATTTATGTACATATGCACGGGTATTAATGTTAGTATATTTATATTACAGAACATGTTTTTAAGTTTTGACTAATCACAAACCTCTAAAATTTTAATAGAATTTTCTGGGTGTTTTGAGTTTTTTAATTAGTTTATTAATTTTGATTGGTTGAGAAATTTTAGATTAGTTAAATTAATTAGAAAATCATTATTTTGTTTGAGTTTAATATAATAACAAGAAGATTATAACAACTGAGTTGAAATTTAAAATTTAGAAGAAGATTAGTTGGTTAGCAACTGTAATAATTTTGTGTAGTTTTTAAAGTTTTTAATTGTTTGATTTTATTTTTTTTTGATTCGTTGGATACATTTTTAATATATTAAAATACTTTTAGATAATATAAAAGTTTGATTTGAATTTTGAGTTCTTTAGATTGGGTAATTTTATTAAAGATCAAATATTTGGTTTTATCTCATTTATCAATTTTTTTTTTTTTAAAAAAAAAATTGTAATCTCTTAATGAGTTCCAACAAACTCATCGGAAATCTTCAGTCTATATTCCATCTTTCACAGGCTCATAAATTAAAGCCACTTACAACTCAATTATCCCTTCTCAACTTAATCTGCACTTCATCTTCATTTTTAATCTCATAATATATCATAATCTTTTCTTTTTCTTTTTCTTTTTTTAGCCTCACCAGAGGAGGAGGACCGCCCTAGGAAGAGAGTATTTTTATTTGCCCCATGTAGGGAAAATGTGTCAAACCCTCAACCTCACGGTCGTGGGCAGAGCTATGGACCTCTTGACTTTATCTTACACCTAAACACAAGAATTCACATTAACTTTCTCATCTCATTTTTCCTTTTCAAATTTGAGTGGAACCTCTCAAAGTAGAATATTCCCTCCATTCCTCAATATAGGACGTTTATGACACTTTGAAAAAAATTAAGAAACTCAAACAAATAGTAATCTTTCCACCACAATTTCAATAATACCCCTCCCTCCCTCCCTCTCTCTCTTTCACTTTTCCAATAAAAGATATGTTAAGGGTATAATTGGAATAAATTGTTAACACCTACTAAAAGACATGTAAATGACAATTAATTTGGATATATATATCCTAAACGATAATTAAATGGGAATGGAGGGAGTATTATTTTACAATTCCTCCTTTTAGTCGGAGAATTGTGTATGGTGGGTCAAGCAAAACTTCTATTAGAGTGAGAGTGCGGGTCAAAGGAATTATTAGCCATTTTTGTCACCAATTTAGTTTGAAACAGCCACTTTTATCCTTTTTAACTTTTTTCAGTCATTTTTGTCACTAATTTAGTTTGAAACAGCCACTTTTATTCTTTTTTCAAATAAAATTCTAAAAAAACATCAAAATTGATAATGTGGCAAAAAGCTATCATAATACCTCTCTCCTGCAGGGGTAAAACTGGAAACTTATTGTATGAATGGAAGTGATGGATCCAGAACTCGACATCAGTGGGGTCAGGGACAGTTCTAGAAGGGCCCGAAATTTTTAAAAATACTACATATGGTAAATTTTAGTAAATTTTATATGTAGTTTGGAGTATTTTATCAAGTTCGCCCCCCTCTCCATTTTTTTTTTTTGTATTTTGTCAAACAATATACAGCATAAGCTATCATTTGACCCCAGTGACTCTTACCTGCATCCGTCACTGATGAATGGCTATAAGTTTCCAGTTTTACCCCTGCAAGAGAGAGGTATTATGATAGCTTTTTGCCACATTATCAATTTTGATTTTTTTTAGAATTTTATTTGAAAAAAGGATAAAAGTGGCTGATTCAAACTAAATTGGTGACAAAAATGGCTGAAAAAAGTTAAAAAGGATAAAAGTGGCTGTTTCAAACTAAATTGGTGACAAAAATAGCTAATAATTCGCGGGTCAAAGGGTATATTTCAATATTAAATAAATTAAAGTTATTTGAGTTCATGGCTATTCATGTATAGGATTTCACAAGGCTACACAATACAATAGTGGGAGATTGAAATTGAGTTTACTATAATGCTTTGATAACAACAAAGACTTTGCGAAATGAAACCTAACGGAAAAAGAGGGTTGCCAACGGAACCTTCCTAATTGTGAGAGTATTAAAATATTATTCAGTTAAATGTAAATAAATTTCTTTGATAAATCCTTCTTAGAAAATAAAACTCTTTACTGTTTATCTATACTTTTTTTAGGGTTTGGAAAGATTGATAATAAGGTAGTTTACCCGTTTTATTTCCTTAGTCAAGTATTTTTATGTCATTTCTTTATTTTATAAAAAATCAGACAAAGTAGAGTCGAGAAAATGGATGTAATAGACAACACAAAAACTGCCTTTAGTAGAAAGAATTATTATTGAATTATTGACTTACGGTTGGATTTGTTTTTCTAAGTTATCCTCCCTCTTTTATATTTATTTTAAGTGTAAAAGAATTATTACATTAATATACTTCACTACATTATCACTTGCGTTTTTTTTCTTTTGCTTAGAGCACTCATTAACCTTACCTTGAATAAGATTAATCCTAAACACTCAATTTGCGCCCATGGATTCTGAGTCTTATTCGGAGAAATAATTGTCCCTAACTCTTTGAATACGAATACAAACAGAAGTTAAACACTTGATTTCCCTTTGACATAGCAATTCGTTTACTAACATACTCAAACTATTTGATTCTTTAAAACGTTTAAATCATACATAATGTTTGTTTCATCAAATTTTTTAACAATGATTTAATTCCCATGCATAACAAGGATTATTAGGCTAGTGTGTATATATATATATATATATATATACACACACAAGCATTTATTCTGTTTCTTCGCATACTCCCCCTATTTAATGTTTTAGTAACATTACATTGTGTAGTAAAAGGATGATCGAGCCAAAAATTATTTTATGATTTATAACTAGATAAAAAATGTTACAACCATTCTCACTTGATTTATAGTAGACAAAAATATTGGAGAAACTATTGAAGTCAGTATTACTCATAAGCATGATCTCACCACTAATTTTATCTTAATTAATTAAAGTAAAATGGTAACTTATTTAAAGCTCAGTTGTTTACATGATTAGCATGGAACTTGGAATAATAAACAGGTGGGAAACTAATCGTTGGGAGTGCTCATGCAAGCATGAAGGATATACAAGAGATGGTTGATTTTTAGTACTGTGAAACGGGAGCGGGGCGGGCTCAATTTTTGCGGATTCATGAATATTAGGCCCAGATCCGCACCGCATAAGGTCCGCGGCTTGCGGGCGGACCGCGGGCCCATACTCATTTTTCCAATTTTTTTTTTTTTGGTAAAATGGGATATATTAATATAGAAAGTAGGAGCCAGAGAGCTTATAGATTCCGGTATGCTATCGGAGAAATTATTGCCGGAAATATCTAAGCTTTCAAGTAGGCCAAAATTGCCAATGTTGCTTGAAAGAGTTCCTGAGATTTGATTAAAAGAGAAATTAAGGTTCTTGAGAGAACCCAAACTCCAAAAATCAGAAGGTAAATCAGTGATATTATTATTGCTAAGATCCAAAGATTGAAGCTTTATGAGTTTACCAATGGTGGTATCTGGAATTACCCCAGATAATCCCAAACCAGAAGCAACCAATTTAACAACATTTTCTTCTTCGGCATCACAAAACACCCCATCCCAAGAACAAAAATGACCAGAAAAATCATCTTTCAACCCCATTTTTTTGCAAGAAATCAGACAGAAATGACCCATCTGTATTGGGTTGTTGAGAAGAAACAAAACTCCTAAATAACAGGGCTAAAACTAAAATAAAACCCAAAATTCCAAAACCCATTTGGAAGCTCTCAAACTATGAACAAAATCCCTTAAAAGTAACCAAGAAAATGCACAAAAGATTTTCTAATTGCTACTGATTCTAATATTCTTTTCTAATTTCTCCAACATATTTAAACAATTAAACATGATTAACAGGGGTAATTTCAGAGCTCTACTTGTATTATGCCCCAGATACACTCTAGCAAGCAGCAAAGCGGGATTGGAGAAGTCGGATTGCAGCAAAGCCGGATTGGAGAAATCGCCGGACACCAGACTGGAGAAGTCGGCTTCACCGGACTGGAAGTCGGCTGCTAGTGCTGGCTGGCTGCTGCTGCTATATGTTGATGGAATGTAAAATTAGGTTAGGGCTAAACGCCTTTGGCAAAGAGAGTAATATATTTGTATATATTTACATTCTTAGACCCTCAACTCAGCCAATATTATAATTAATATTTTTTTTTTAAAATACCCGCGGGCCTCTTGATCCGCCCCCCACGGGCTGCGGGCCGGGCTTAAAAAGCCCGCATTTTGCGGATTTGCAATTCCTGAGCCCATACCCGGTCCATTCATTTGCGGTGCGGACTCGCACGCGGGCCTCGGCCCACTTTGACAGTACTATTGATTTTGCAGCAAAACACCATATAGTAGCGGACGTTGAGGTTATACCCATCAACTATGTAAACACTAGTGGGTCACTCTGGTCTGTTGTAGAGTCGCCCTGAGCCGCCTTTATGGGACTGTCCTATAATCTTCTTACGTGAGTTGAAGTGGGATCTACTTACAAGGTAGACTACAACCCAACTCATGTGCGAGAGTTGTAGGGTCAGTACCAAAAGAGAGATTCTACCTTGAAATTTTACATGCAATTGAGCGGATTGAGGAATCTGATGTCAACTATCGCTTTGTGATTGATGTAGGAAACACTCTCAAATCTGCATAAGAGATTATTTCGAGAAATCTTTGGTTGGTTGTTTGAATAATGTTGATGTTTCTTTTTTTCCTTTATTTATTTGGTAAAAGTAAAGATTATTCATTGAAATTAGGGAAATTAGCCTATTTAGTTCACCAGTAATTTTTGTTTAGCCTGTATAGTTTCTAATATTTAATTTCAGCTTGTAAAGACTCTCAGAAATTTTCGTTCAGCCTGTAAAGTCCTCCAAAAAAATTTTTAGCCTGTACAGTCCCCAATGTTTAATTTCAGCATGTAAAGTCCCCCAGAAATTTTCGTTTAGCCAGTATAGTCACCAATGTTTAATTTCAACCTGTAAAGTTCTTTATCTATTTACGGGCTGCATATAGAGGTTCCACCACCTCTTCTGCGGGCAGAATCAGGGTAGCCCCAAATTCTTAATGAGCGGGGGAATAATTATCAGTTTCAATCTGTAAAATTTATAAAATATAAAAAATCAGTATAAAAATGGTTATAAAAAGAAAACCCCAAATTTTTTTGCCCTAATTTGGAGGAACCCAAGAATTTGGGGTTGTTTGTTGATTGTAGTGGTATAGCTTGTGGGGGGATATTGAAGTTAAGTGATCCTGTTGTGCAGGGAAGTGAGCAGCAGGATCTGAAGAAGAAACAGGAGCACAACCATTACAAGCAGGATCAGTAGTCTCAGTAGTCTCACAGGACTGAATTGTAAATAGTCAATAGTTTAATCCTTAATTATAAGTACAAGTTTACTTCTAGATATTTTAGTTAGCTGAAGTGGCAGTTGTTAGTTTACTTACTGCATTTAGACTTGTATATATAGATATGTAACGACCTTCATCTGGTTTAATGAAAACAACAGGAAATTTCCACAACTCTCTTCTCTCATTTCTATATTCCAAATCTCAACATGGTATCAGAGCAAGAAATCGTTTCTTGCTGCGTTCATCTTTTCTAAAAAGCTTGTTAGTTTGATCCGCAATTTTATCCTGCAGGATTTTTATTTTTCTGTTTGCTTTGATTGTTGCAGAAAATCAAGAAATTGAAAATCAGGAGTTGATTTTTCAATTCATCATTGTAATTCTGTTTTTTGTTAACCTTGATTTGTTTGTGAAGATTCAGGAGTTGAATTCTTCTTTCAATTTCATAAAAATCTAGTTTCTACCAATTTTTGAAGTTTCAAAACCCTATATTTTTCGAATCTTGATCTTTCTTATCAAATTCTATCAAGATGAGTAATAGGAACCTAGATTCGACTTCGATTCATACCACTCATCCGTTTTACCTTCATCCAAGTGAAATTTCTTCACTGATTCTTGCTCAGCCTAACCTCACTGGACCTAATTACCATAATTGGAAGCGAAAAATGAGAAGAGCATTAGTTATCAAGTACAAACTCTGTTTTATTGAAGATGTTGCAGGAGTTACTGTACCTCGAACTGATGATCCTCTCTTCCAACTCTGGGAACAATCAGACCAAATGGTACTGACCTGGATCACAAATACTTTATCCAAAACCATTGCTCAAAGTGTAGAAGTCTTAAATACTGCTGCTGATGTCTGGAAGAATTTGGCAAAAAGATACACAAAAAGTAATGCCTACAGACTTTCTGATGCACTTGAGGAATTCTATGCACTGAAACAAGGTAACTTGAGAATAGATGAGTTCTATACTCAATTAAAAATTCTTTGGGATGAGTTGTTGATACTGAGACCTCTTCCTAATTGTAATTGTGGAGGTTTAGATATTCTTCAGGCCAACTACAACAACGAATATGTAGTTAGGTTTCTCAAAGGCCTGAATGAGAATTTTAGTAATGTTAGGTCTAATGTTCTCATGATGAAGCCTATTCCAGACATAGATGAAGTTTTTAACATGGCAGAGGAACATGAAAATCAGCATAAATATGCTACTCAACATGGAGATGCTCAAGTTTTATGTACTGAGACATCTACTTCTGTTTTAACTGAAGATCAGAATACCCTGGGTAGTAGAGTTAATGCAGTTGGAAGTAATTTTAGGAGGTCTTACTCTACTAGTCAAAAGAAAGTGTTTACTTGTACATATTGTGGTAGGATGGGACATTCTGTTGAAAGGTGCTACAAGAAGCATGGCTTCCCTAACAACAATAATGTTTTTAAAGGAAACAATTCAGCATCTAATGCTGGTCACAGAAGTTTTGGTCAAGAATATAGTGGTTCAGGAAGCAAAGTTCCTGCTCATAATAGCAATCAATCTACTGGAAATGGCATGGGCTACAGATCTGTTAATTGCATGACAGGAATGTCAGATCATGGAATGGATAGTTCTTCTACTGATGCTCTTAGTACAGATAAGAGAGAAATTTTGAATATAGGTTTTACACCTATCCAGTGACGAACAAATTATGCGAGATGATCGAAAAATGTTTGTGTTCATCGACATCGATTACGTAATGGTCAACAAAGCATGGTCAATCAAGCGACTCTTGTGCACAATCATTGAGATTTCAATGCTCCTTCAGGTACAATGGCTAAACCTTTAGTTAATATATGGATAGTTGATTCTGGTGCTACTGATCATGTAGTGTGCAATGATAAACTGTTTAGCTCTAGCTCTTTTGTTTCCAACTTGTTTGTGTGTTTGCCTAATAAATCCATAATTCCCTCGCTCACTAAGAAAGGCATTGTTCATTTGACTTCCACTCTTATTCTTCATGATGTGCTGTATGTGCCATCTTTCAAGCTCAATATCATGTCTGTCTCTAAGGTCACTTTTCAAAACAATTGTTCTGTCACTAGTACTTATAACAAGTGTGTCATACAGGACCTTTCCACCTTGAGGAACATTGGGATAGCTGAAGTACACAATGGTCTTTATCTACTTCAGTGTAACTCTTCTATTCCTAAGCTGAATTCTGTCAAGCAGCCTATCTTTCTTGCTAATATTTCTACTGAAGAAATAAATGGCCTTCTTTGGCACTATAGATTAGGGCACTTATCTCATCCTAGATTACAGCAAATAAGTCAACATGACAAGAAAGTTTCCTGTAGTTTAAATTCATCTTGTGATTGCAGCATTTGTCCTTTGGCTAAGCAACACAAATTACCATTTCCTTTGAGAACTTCTGTTGTTAAATTTGCTTTTGAATTAGTTCATGTTGATATATGGGGGCCATATAATGTTGCCACTGTTCAAAGTCATAGATATTTTCTTACTATAGTTGATGATTTTACAAGATTTACTTGGACTTTCTTTCTTAAAATGAAATCTGAGGCTAGTTCTGTCTTAAAAGATTTTCATGCTTTTGTTCTCACTCAATTCAATACCAGAATCAAGATTATCAGAACAGATAATGGTAGTGAATTTTTCATGCCTTCATTTTATTCTTAGAATGGCATAATACATCAAACCTCTTGTGTTCAAACACCTCAACAAAATGGGTTGGTAGAAAGAAAACACCAACATATTCTAAATGTGGCTAGGGCACTTAGGCTTCAATCACAAATTCCTCTTGAGTATTGGAGCTTTTGCATCAAACATTCCACATACTTGATAAATCTTACACCTTCTCCTATCATTTCTAATCAGTCTCCTTATGAAAGACTGTATAAAACTGTTCCTAGTTATGCTAATCTTAGAGTTTTTGGTTGTTTGAGCTATGCTTGTACTCTTGCTCATGATAGAGGCAAATTTGATTCTAGAGGAAAAAAAGGCTGTTTATTTGGGTCAGTCTTCCACTTCTAAAGGATATGTTCTTTTAGATATAGACACACATCATCTCTTTGTTTCTAGAAATGTGTTGTTTATTGAACATGTTTTTCCATATGCTATTCTTAATAATGCTGAAAATGATGAAGAAACAGCAATTATACCACCTTCTGTTGCTTCTCATGCTTTTATTGATATAATGTCTAATTCTATCTCATTGCCTGTTTCTCATTCTTCTTCTACTGCTTCTGGTTCTTATACTACTGGTACAAACTCATCTAGTTCTGTCCCTATATCTACTGATCAACCTAGAATATCTGGTAGGCAAAGGAACATTCCATTACATCTTAAAGAGTTTGTACATTCTGTTCCTATTCCTTCTCCTTCCTCTTGTGCTAATGTTGTCTATGTCACTAATAATCTATCTCGCCAGAATCATAAGTCTTTTATATATACTCTGGATTTAACCAAAGAACTTACATCCTACAAAGAAGCTCAATATTCACAGGTTTGGAGGGATTCTATGGCAGCTGAGTTGAAGGCCTTAGAGGATAATAATACATGGATTTTAACCGACTTACCTGATGGAAAAATTCCCATAGGTTGTAAATGGATTTACAAGGTCAAGTTTAAGGCTGATGGAAGCATTGATAGACACAAATCCAGATTGGTTGCTAAGGGTTTTTCTCAGCAACCTGGGATAGATTTCATCAACACATTTTCCCCTGTGGCCAAGATGACTTCTGTAAGGGTTCTACTTGCATTATCTGCTGCAAGAGGATGGCATGTTCATCAATTGGATGTGAACAATGCCTTCTTGCATGGAGACCTTCATGAGGAGATTTACATGATTCCTCATCCTGGATATAAGTGTGACAAACCAAATCAGGTATGCAAGCTCATCAAATCTCTTTATGGCTTGAAACAAGCTAGCAGGGAGTGGAATTATACTCTTACACAGTCTTTGATTGCTATTGGTTTCACTCAGTCTTACCATGATTACAGCTTATTCATTAGACATATTGGTGATGTTTTTATTGTGCTTCTAGTATATGTTGATGATGTTATACTAGCAAGTAACACTTTGTCTGCCATAGAAGAAGTTAAATCCTATTTGCATGATAAATTTCAAATAAAGGATTTAGGTGCTCTCAAGTATTTCTTGGGGATAGAAGTCACAAGAAATTCTAATGGAATTACTTTGTCACAAAAGAAATATGTCATGGATCTATTGGAAGAAGAGGCTTTTCTGGATTGCAAAGCTATGCCTAGTCCTATTGATCCAACAGCTAAGTACTGTCATGATGATGCAGATTACTTAGATGATAATACCAGTTATAGGAGAGTCATTGGAAAATTGCTCTATGTCACAGTCACAAGACCTGACTTGGCTTTTACAGTTCAACAATTAAGTCAATTTCTTGACAAACCTACCATTTTACACAAGAAAGCAGTTCACAGGATCTTGAGATACTTAAAAGGAACACCATCACAGGGTCTGTTCTATTCCTCAAAGTCAAATTTGCAATTAAAGGCATACTCAGACAGTGATTGGGCTGGCTGTCTTGATACTAGAAGGTCTGTGACAGGTTTCTGTATTTTTCTTGGTTCATCACTGGTTTCCTGGAAATCTAAAAAGCAAACTACAGTTTCTAGAAGTTCAGCTGAGGCTGAATATAGAGCCATGGCCATGGCTACTTGTGAGGTGCAATGGCTCATATATTTACTTGAAGATTTGGGAGTTAAGCAAACTCAAGTTGTACCACTGTTTTGTGACAGTGCCAGTGTCATTCATATTGCTGAAAACCCTGTGTTTCATGAAAGGACTAAGCACTTGGACATTGATTGTCATGTTGTTAGAGAAAGATTGCAAGCCAATGTTCTGAAACCTCTACCCATAACTTCTCACAAACAACTAGCTGATCTCTTCACTAAGCCTTTACCCATTGCCAGATTTCAGAATTTAGTCAAGAATTTGGGGTTGTTTGTTGATTGTAGTGGTACAGCTTGTGGGGGGATATTGAAGTTAAGTGATCATGTTGTGCAGGGAAGTGAGCGAGCAGGGATCTCGAAGAAGAAAGCAGAGCACAGACCATTACAAGCGGGGATCGGTAGTCTCGGTAGTCTCACAGGACTGAATTGTAAATAGTCAATAGTTTAGTCCTTAATTATAAGTACAAGTTTACTTCTAGATATTTTAGTTAGCTGAAGTGGCAGTTGTTAGTTTACTTACTGCATTTAGACTTGTATATATAGATATGTAACGACCTTCATCTGGTTTAATGAAAACAACAGGAAATTTCCACAACTCTCTTCTCTCATTTCTATATTCCAAATCTCAACACATACATTATAGTTTTTAAAGTAGATAGTCTATAGTGAAGTCTTTCGAACATTTTATTAAAAAAAGTATTGAGTTAGAACACGATAATCTAACGAAAAAGAGGGAGATTGCTAAAGATTCGAGTGACTGGTGAAGCCATGACTTGGTTCTAGCCGAATCATATAGCAAAAAATCCTCTATTCCCATTTTGTGTCCCGTTCCTTATCCCCACGAATAAATAATTGACACGTGTTCATATTTTCCTTATGAGTTTCACTACTTTTTTTAGGTTATAATTTTTTAATTAAAAAACTAACACATATCAATTTCTTATTAGTGGGAAAAAAATTGGAACATCGAACTGGGACAGAAGATTCCTACCCGAATCATACGAAGGAGGCATAAGACAGTAGAAAGAAAGAGGAGAAAAGGACGAGAGCAAAGGATCGAATAGCATTGGTAACTACAATACATGGTTAGCGAATAAAGCTGCTTTTTTTTTTTTTACGCCACGATAGGTGATTGTTCCACATTGACACGAATAAATAATTGACACGTGTTCATATAACAGTCCCACATTGGGGAGAGAGAAAACCCTAGATAAGGGAGAGTAAAGCTTACCGCACGCAGGCGGAGGGTATCGAACCCGGGACCTCTCGGTCACATACCGGCCAATGCCTCACTGAGCTATTTGCCTCTTTGATGAATAAAGCTGCTTATTGTGAATAATTTTAGTTATTCATTTTCTAAAAAACAAATCTTAATTAATCCTTAACCACCATGCTTAATTTTTACTACTTGACTTGGTTACATCCTTCCATTTTTTTCGGTCATTAAATTTTGCAAAACCAATAATTAATACGGTCGCAATACTGTTGTGAAATCGCTAGATCATATCTTGCGATTGAATTGCGACTTAATTCCGGTCTTCATCTTAATTCGATTGGTCGCTACTCGGTCACTAAGTTTGACTTCCAAATTTTGAAAGAACTATTATGACCGAATGTACAATTGGTCACGAACGTAGCGACCATTCGGTCGCAAAGAACCCTAAACTTTGCAACCTTAAGTTCCTAAAATATATAAGCCCTAGGATCCACAAATTTTAAAATTTATAAATTAACCCTAAATTGAGTTTTCACGAATTACAAATGAACCTCATAGTTTGTAATCGATGAAATTAATAATTCCACCACAAAACATTATGCTCTCTTACCCGTTATACGAAATTGAGAACTCCATTTAATGGGATTCGGCAAAATCTTTGCAATGAAATTGTTGAAACGGTAAGTCGGACACTCTATCATTAAAAAAAATTGAACGTGTAATCTAAAAAACTTTCAATTACATACCTTTACACAAAATTTTGATCGAGGCTATTAAAGCACCGATATAAGTTATTATTTTGAGATCTAAGCATTAAGAAAACTTCATGTGATATGTACAAACATATCACATGATTTAAGCTAACCTTGAAAGAGTAAGTATTAGATTTTTGGTGGTTTCTTTTTAATGCAAAACACTAACCTTCCAAAGAATAAGTATTAGTTTTAGAATTCATTATTTCGACATTCTGAAGAAAAATGTTTTACAAACATTGTATTAAGACAATTTCCATTTATGGTTGATGTCCTTACTAAAATTGCAGAAACATAAAAATAATAAAAATCCATTGATCCAAGTGATTATAAAAGTAGCTACTGCTTTATAAAGTCTTAGACCATCACTTCCCTAAAAAAATTATCCAAAAAAAAGGGATTACCATCACTTGACATAGAATACTACATAGGAAACGGAAGTAAAGATTTCAGTGCTCAAGAAAGATTCCCAAATACACATGTTCAATCCGGAAAAATTCTCTATGGGACGGACCTTGTGGGTACCTGTGAGAGATGGAGGCCTGCAGGACCTGCAAGTAGGTCCTGTCTAAATTTATGTGAGAGAAGTGTGGGGCCGTACCCAAAAGGACCGCCCCATGCCAGACTTTCCCGTTCAATCCAACTTTATTCAAAATTTATACTACAAAAGCACCATCGAATCTAGATGACAATAGAAGAGATTTTCGCCACATATAATAATGGGCAAAAAATCATTTGTACCCAATTTATGTACCCATATATATCCATCACTCAAAAATTAATACATAGACAGAGAAAAAAAAAATATTTTTCATATGTTCCACTATTTCTTTGAGGTTATAAAATTTTTAATTAAAAAATTGACACATGTCAATTTCTGAGTGATGGTACATGTATGAGTAAACAAGTTGTGTACAGACGATTATTAACCATAATAATGCAGTAGACAAACTTCATAGCCAGGGACGGAATCAAAGCCCAATTAGGAGGGGCCCTTGACTCTTCCCAAAATTTTGAAAATTATATTTTTAGCTTTATTATTTAGAATAATACCTCTTCCATTCCTAGATATACGACTTTCATGTTACGAAAATTAAGGAAAAACAAAAATTAAAATGTATATGTAATTAAAATATTAATATTATTTTGTTAAATATGACTTATATATCACTAATTCTATTTAAGAGAGTAATATTAATAGTTTAATTACAAAAAACGTTTTAATTTTTGCTTTCTTAATTTTTAAAAATATTTAATGAAAGATTTATATTTAAGAATGTAGGTAGTATCATTTTATCCAAAAATCTATTAGTTGGCGTTCTAAATTCACAAAGTATACATTTTGATCCCCTCACATAATATTGTTCACGAATCATGACCTCTTTTTTCCCAACAACCAGTTTTTGGCATTTTTCGAGAGAAACAATGAATTGTCCATCAAATACAAAGGAAAATAAAAAACGATTTTTGTCGACATCTAGATGTGAAATGGAGCTTTTTTTTATTATATATATATATTATTAAATATGAGGCAAATTTAATGGTTCTCAAATATATTACGATTGGTGGTTTTGATTTTTAATTATTTTATATTTTTTTGGATCACTAAACCTTTTTCGATTGGTGAATTTCTGATAGTTAACTGTTATACTAGAATTATGTTTGAAATTTATTTAAACATATATGTGTACTTTTGAAATTTCACACTAATATTTTTGTGGAAAATTGATGTTGGAAGTCTCAAAATATAATACACGGCTGTCTCTCATCCAATATTGACGAACCAATAACTGAGCATTGTTTAAGGGAAAAAAAAAGTTTGAACTATTAGTCAACACTACTTTCCAATATCGAGGATGGTGAGGAACGAACAATTTAGCCATTTGTTTTCCAAAAAAAGGAAAAGAAAAGTTTGAACAATAAGTCAACACTACTTTCCAATATTGAGGTTGATGAGGAACTAATAATTTAGCCATTTTTTCAATATAATTAAAATTTGTCTCGAACATAAAACAAATAAACGTTTCAGTGGATATTTTGGTCAAGATTTTTCAGACCATTTTCACAAAAATAATCATTGACCGATGATTGCAAGTGAAAATCGTTTGTATCTGTGTATATTTTTATTCTTCTACTTTACCATTCACAATTTATCACGTGGACATTTTAACAATTATATATACACATAATAAATTCCGAGTGGTTAGAATATGAATGAGTACATACACGGTACAGATAATTATTTGCCAGTTTCCGATATGTTTTCCTGAATTACCTAAGGTTGAAAAGTTTTATCCTATAATTGCTCAATTAGTTGGGAACTCGTTCTCGTATTTCTCATATTCTTTAATCGATACAATTATGGTGTTAACTGTTAAGGATGATTTTCCTCAGCACTATGATCCAAATTATCACTCTTGATGTTTGATCTAATTGTATCATAGAAAAAATAGCTTTTTTTTGTTGTTGTCAAAGTAGCTATTTTATACAAAACATAATTATTTTCTCTTTTTTAATCTCAGTTCGTCCACATGATATATGGAAAAGCCTCCACAGTAATTTAATCTTTTCATCGCTTTACACCGACTCCACTTGTGTAAGTAAGAGCCACTACAAATATATGAGAAATAGATGGAGCAAAACTAATAGAGCTAGATTGGATTTTCCCCAGGATCCAATCAATTCGTACTTTAAAGGCGAGAAGACACCTCCACGTTCACCCATACTAAAATATTACTGCCTCCATCCTAAAATGAGTGAATTGTCCTTTTTGGACATTAACAAATTTTAATTTTTGGTTTATAAACATAAACTACTTTTTTTATATATTTTTTGACTTTAACAAATTACGGAACTCCTGTGGTAGATTAATTTCACTATTTCGAGCAAAATTCGAAATGGTGGTGCCGATTTATTAAACTATATATATATATATATATATATATATATATATATATATATATATATATATGGGACTTTGTTAAGTTACTTAGAATTATTGGGCTAAAAGATTGACTAAAATAGTTTTTTGGACCTTTTTATCCTTATAGTTGGGTGAATCCCTTTATACCAGCGAGGGGTAAGATAGTCATTTAATATCCTCAATTTGGGGGTTTAAGGTTTCTATCCCCAAAATTCTAGGAGTAAATCATTTTCCTATATATATATATATATATATATATATATATATATATATATATATATATATATATATATATATATATATATATATATATTGTCTTGGGAAGGAGTGGTACTAACCAATGG
This sequence comes from Vinca minor, assembly GCA_026122235.1. NCBI lineage: Eukaryota > Viridiplantae > Streptophyta > Magnoliopsida > Gentianales > Apocynaceae > Vinca > Vinca minor. The sequence continues at coordinate 5,166,209 of JAOCZM010000284.1, read as the reverse complement.
TCCATCTCCTTGACCTCACCAACCCATTCACCAACTGTTTTTATTGCATTATAAAAATTAAAAACTCACTTCCTTGCCATTTATGTATCGAATGGCAGTCCAGTTTCTATGCGAAATAGCTATTTTTCTGCACATACAGAACACTTTTTTTGTCTTGAGAACAGCTGTTCAGAAAAATGAACATCTGTTCATTTTTTAATCAATCTCAACCGTCAAAATTTTAATTTAACGGACGAACTTTTGTCTCGCATGTGCGGAACAAAAGCTGTTCCGCATAGGAGCCGTGAGCCACTGTATCGAATGAAGCATTTTTTATTTTCCAGCATTTACCCCGATGAAGTTGGTACGAACTTTTTGTCAAAAGCATGGACCCTGCACACTCCACGTGGCCTTATTGCAGGACACATTTGTCTTTTTACTTTAGGCGATATTTATACTTAATCTTTTTTTATTAACACCCCACTTTCTTCTATTTTTTTTTTTTTAATGTACAATAATATTTCACTTTTATCAATTAAATACTAGTATTTTGATTTAATAAAAATATTTTTTACTACTTGTATTTGAGAATAAAAAATAAATTTAAATTACTTTCCTGACAATTTCATTTTTTATTTTTTATCAATTTCATTGAAAATATTATTTAAAACTTTTAGTTTGGACATCCTAAAATAAATTTTGACATTTGTGTTTCTACTTAAATAATTTAATAACTAAATTAATTCAGACATTTTTTTGGCCAACACGAATTGGAAAATTTCAATTATATCGCATCGTTTTTTTGTTTTTTGGACAAAATATTCAGGTCATTAATTAAATATAAATAATTTTATACACAAATGTAATCTTGTAAATAAAAATTATAAAGTTAAATAAAAATAGTTACTTGAATAGTTTATATTTATTTTTTACATATATATTATGAAGTGAAATAATTAATTTTTAAAAAAATAATATGAAAAAGAAAATGAAAAATAATAGTTTAGATATATGGATAAAAGAAAGGGCATTATTGTCCATCATGAGAGAGATTAAAAGGGATGGAGTGCTAATAATAAGTCGCCTTTATTTTATTTTAAGAATACGACACCTTCATTATGGGTGTGCATTCGGTATTCGGTTCAATTTTCGAAACAAATTTTTTGAATTCGGTTTAGTTTTGTAACGTTTTATGAAAATCGAATCAAACCGAACTAAAATTTTATGGAAACTAAATACCGAATGTCGAAATTATTTCTAGTATGGTTCGATTCAGTTCGTTTTATACCGAAATTTCATTTTTCTGGTGGAGCTCAACTTAATAAAAAATAGACAATAGACAAAATTAAAATGCACAATTAAAATAAAAACAATAAACCAAAAATTAAGAATAGAAATACAATTCTACAACAATAACATAACTTATTAAATCCTCAATAATTTAGACCAATGTGTGAGATGAATAAGATACATACTTAACATTGGACAATAAATGCACAAAATACTTGCTCCTAGAAGGTCACTGAGACAGATGAATTGAAGACAACTCTAACTAATATTAATAATATTTATAAGTATAATACAAATTTTTATGAATAATAAAAAAATGGTCTATTCGGTAATTCGGTTTTTAAAAAATTGAAAAGCGAATATCAAACTGAATTATTTTGACTTTTTCAAAACCGAACTTAATAAATCAAAAGACCGAATAAACCGAACTATATAGTAAAATTCAGTTTTTATTCTCTAATTTGGTTGAACCGATTAGTGAACACCCCTAACCTTCATTACTATCTTATTCCTTTTTTTTCTTCTATGTTGCCAATACTTCCTTTTTCTCCTTTTTTATGTTTTATCTTTTTTTTTTTTTAATGCCCGAGGGAGGAACCCCAAAGGGGAGAGAACCAACCTCAAAGAGGAGAAGAGAATCCTAGAAGGGAGACAATTAAAACTTATTTCATGATTGGGGAGGGTATCGAACCCGGGACCTCTCAATCACGATCGGCTAATGCCCTATTGAGCTATTGGACCTTTTGATTTTTATGTTTATCAACACCTAACTTATTTACCAATTTCTTTTTCTCCTTTTTTTCTATGATGGCGGGAGTATCAGTCAACACCTAACTTCCATTTTTAAAAAAAAAAAAAATTTGCTTAAAACAAAATGTTAATTTGTCATGATGTCTGTTTCGAACAGAAAACTTAAATTGGTCTCAGTGCATTTATTCGCTTGGAATCTTTCAGACCATTTTCAGGAAAACAATTCATTGCATCGTTCAAAATTTATAATTATACTAACAATTACTCCTTCCATCCTAAATAATATTAACATTTGGGATTTTAATTTTTTTCCAAAATAATACTCTCTTCATCCCAAATTATCTGTTCACTTTATATTTTGCACGGAGATTAAAGATTCATCAAATTTCATAGTGGAATATGGTAAAATGTCAAACATAACCATATTTAATATTACTCCCAACTTAATTCTACCTCCTCTTCTCTTTATATCTTTCTCTCTCCAACATTTAATGTGAGGGGTAAGATTGGAAAAACCATCATTAATGAACCATTTATTTAGAAAATTGACAGATAATTTGGGACAGATTAAAAAGAAAATGTGGACAGATTATTTGGGACGGGGGAGTATTAACATTTAGACTATCAATGAAAATTTAATGAACTTTTACCATTTTTACTCTTTTCTTACTTTTATTTTAACCACAATTTTCAATTTCCAAGAAGTGGTTAATGATGATATATTAGTTTTTTAACTTTGATTCATATTATTTTTTAGAATTTCTTAATCTATTTGAAAAATTCAAATGTTAACCTTATTTTTGGATCAAAAGGTTCCTTAGCCTAGTGGGGCAAGGGGCTGGACACTACCATGAGGTCGTGGGTTCGATACCCTCCCATGCAATGGGGCAAGCTTTAATTGTCTCCCTTTCTAGGGCTATTTTCTCTTATTGTGAGGCGCTTCTCTCCCCTTATGGGCAACCGCCCATCCGGACTTCAAAAAAAAAAAAAAACCTTATGTTGTGATAGGGTGAGTATTATTCATTCCCTTCTTTAACATTTGAATTTTTTTACACAAGATTCAGAAATTTCTACAGTAATAAGAATCAAAATTAAAAGGCTAATATATCCTTATTAACTATTTCTTAGAAATTGAAATAGTAACTCTGAGCTCTGAAACAGCTGGTTGGAAATTAAATTAGTGAACTCCGAGCTCTGAAACAGCTAATTGGAAATTAACCGATGATGATCATTTGAATTTCTCGGTAGACATTGACTCTCGAGAAATTTTTCCGTGATCGTGGACTTCCTGTAAAGAGTATAGTCAGCTCTACACCATTTACCGATAAAATTGCTTGCCAACTGTGAGGTCGAATTTAGATTAGTTACCACGTTAGTGATGGACGTTGAGTATCTTTAAATTAGTAACCAAAAATTAATTTATTAATAGTCTAAATATTAAGATTATTTTGAAAAAAAATTAAAATCCAATAACATTTTTTTTTTTGCTAAGTCCAATAACATTATTTTGGCACGTTAGAATTATAGAAATGGTCCCACGAGACGGGTAAGTCTGGCATTGGCCGCCCCCACACTCCTCTCACATAAATTTAGACAGGATCCACCTGTAGGGTTGATCCCGCAGGTCAATCAGGTGGGTCCTTCCTAATTTATGTGAGAGGAGTGTGGGACCATACCCATGCAGAATTTTTCCCCACGAGACCAATCCACGATAGGCACTCCGCTCCTTACTGAACAATTTGGGCAGTCGGATGATAAATTTTTACGGTCCTGATTTGGAGAGAGAAAACTTTGTATTTTTTTTTTATTTTTAAGTCTAGCAGCAACTTTTCTCTCTCCAAATTTGGACCTTTAAAACTATCATCTGACGACCCAAATTGTTCCGCACGGTGCAGAATTTTCCATGTTCCGCATAGGAGCCGGACTGCACAATAGGAGGGAAAAATTCGCTGTGGGACGATCCTTATGGGTATCTGTGAGACATGAAAGCTTGCGGGATCTACCCTACATGTAGGTCATGTCTAAAATTATATGACAAAAGTGTCCATGCCAGACTTTCCCCGATAGGAGGTATTTATTTTTGGGTGAATACACATGTAAGAATTGTCAGTCATGTTCTAAGTTAGTTTTCTTATTTCATCAATTCAAAATAGGGGTGCAAATCGTGTGTTCCCGTGTGTATTCTATTCATTTACCCAATCAATTAAAATTTGTTATATAAATAATTCTTTCAATTATATATGCATGACGAATTGTTATTAATTTGAGTATATGAATAAGAATATACACGAGGACAGATAATTTTTTTGCCAAAAAAATAATAAAACTCTCAAGGAGAAAAATTAACCCTTCACAATTTTTTTTATAATAAGATAGAAAATTAGACACAGAATAAGAACAACATTAATCTAAGTAGGAAGAATTCATTTTTTTTTTTTTATGAATAAGAAATTTTCCATTAATCACAATGTAGCTGAGGCCATTACAATCAAAGAAAAATCTGAAATTACAAGAAAATAAAAGTTATACAATGACTTAAAAAATCATGATAACAGACAAAAGTCACAACCAAGAAAACTTAGGAGGTTAAGAGATACTAAATTAAAAACTAGTAAGATAAACAAATACATAATCTTTTTCGCAGCATCTCCATCGCAATCCTTGAACCATAGAGGTAGGAAAAAATCAATTCCAACATCTTCCTTAGAGATCGACAATTTATAGGACTATGGGCGTATTAACCATTCTACAAATTACCTCGGAAAAATGTAGAAAGTTGATAAAGGGTCCATATCAAGATAAATATGAAGGGTTCATCGGTTTATAAGGGAGACTCCACTAAATCGCCTCCGCTTTCACCCATAATCTCTTTCCTTTGTTCTCAAACTAGAAATCTGCAATGGATCTTGAAGCTTCTGAGATTCGTAAAGCTCAAGCTAAATTTTTGAGCTGTTCTTTCTCCTTCACAAGCGGCGCCTCTCTAAAATGCGCAGTTCAGCTGGGAATACCAGACGCCATACACAATCATGGGAAACCCATGTCTATTTCTGAACTCACCAATTCTCTCCTAATCAATCCTTCTAAGGCTCCCTATATCCACCGTCTAATGCGTATTTTAGTGATTTCCGGCTATTTCTCCGAAGAAGAACCAAATGTTTATTCACTCAATTCATTAAGCCGTCTTCTATTGAAGAATCAGCCACTGAGTTTAAGAGCATTTGTGCTTTACACTCTCGAAATTGCTGAAATGAAAGCTTGGAATTCCTTGAGCGATTGGTTTAAGAATGAAGATCCAACTGCTTTTGAAACAGCTCATGGAAAAAATTACTGGGATTATTGCGTTGAAGATAAGCTCGGAAAAGGGTTCGACGAAATTATGGCTACTGATTCGAGTTTGGTGTCGAAATTGCTGATCCCGGATTATAAGTTCTTGTTTGAGGGTTTGAGTTCTATGGTGGATGTCGGAGGCGGGACGGGCACAGTAGCTAAAGCTATTGCTAAGAGTTTTCCGAGCTTAAAGTGTACTGTGTTTGATCTGCCTCGTGTAGTCGCAGATCTGAAGCCAACAACGGAGGAGAACTTGGAGTTTGTTGCAGGAGACATGTTTGATAAAATCCCCCCGGCTAATGCTATCTTTCTTAAGGTAACATAACCATACTCTGTTCACTTTATAAGCATTAAGATTAGAATATTTCTTGGAGCATCTCCAATGTTAGCTACGTTCGTACATTAGCTCAGATCACTTACTTTTTGGTTACACATTATTTGGTCCAAGCTACTTCACAAGTATAAAAGAGTTCTAATAGTAAGACACGATAAAATATTACAAGTTTTTTTACTTCTAGGTAGATTTCAGAACAAATTTCGTTGTTGTTAAGTAGTACCATTACCATTGTCCGCGGTGGTTTCCAACCAAAAGTAGCCAGAGAAGACACGATAAGATCCTACACGGTTTTTTTTACTTCTAGGTAGGTCTCGGAACAAATTTCGCTGTTGCTAAATAGTCCCACTACCATTGTCTTTGATGGTTTCCGGTCAAAATTAGCTAGAGTGTGGCTACTTTTAGTCGGAAACCTCCGCGGACAATGGTGGTGGACGATTTAATAGACGCGAAATTTGTTTTGGGACCTACCAGGAAATAAAAAAATATGAAAGATCTTATCGTGTCTTTATAAATACTTTGAGGATGATGAGAGTAAATTTCAAAAATTATAATAAGAAAAATATAAATTTTCATTAAATAAACATATAGAGGACTTTAGAAAACATAATCCAAACAAATACAATTGCAGTACGTAAAAAAAAAAATTCAAAGTTGTAGCCATTAAAATCCCCAGATAATGCTATCTTTCTCAAGGTAACTTAAACATACTCTGTTCACTTTATGAACATTAATATTGAATCAAACGTAAAAGATTTCTTAGAGTATCTTCAATGGTAACTACGTTCGATTATTAGCTTAGCCTATAGCAATTTTTATGATACATCAGCTTGTTCAAATCACTTTCCAAGCATAAAAAATTTCCAATAAAAAATTTCCAATAGATACTACACTTAAATCATCAGCTATTTATTACCTTTTACACATTCCGAGTATATATAAAGTACTACTCCCTCAGTCCCTCCATATCTAAATAACTTTAATATTTGGACTTTTCATTTTTGTTCAAAATGCTTCTAACATTGATAATATCAATATATAGTAAATACTTTTTTCCAAGATTGCCCTTTTACAATCACAATTCCCTTGGTCAATTTATCCAAATTTCAAAACTGAAATGAAGATTGCCCTTTTACAATCACAATTTCCAAGATTGCATGGTGGTTTTTTTTCTTCGTTTGTATTTTTGTTTTTCATTAATTTGTTTCTTCTTAGGGAAAAATATTTGTGTACAAGGATGAAAGATAGGGACATTTTTGCTCATCAATGTTTCTGACAGATTTTAACGATAGTACGAAATGTTGTCAATTCATAATATTGTGGACTAAAGTGTTGTTGCCCCTAACTTAGAAGGACTAAACTGAAATGAATCATATTTCTTAATTATATGCATTTGATAAATTGAGATGCTTAACCATATCTAACATGTTATTTTGTGATTGATAAATAGTGGGTTCTCCATGATTGGAAAGACGAAGATTGTGTAAAGATACTCAAAAACTGCAAAAAGTCAATTCCAGAAAAAGAGAAGGGCGGAAAGGTGATCATAATAGACACTGTATTAATGGATAACCAAAAACATGATAATGAATTAGTTAAGACGCAGATCTCGAGTGACATGGACATGATGGTACTTTTTTGTGCTAAAGAAAGAAATGAGAAAGAATGGGCAAAGTTGTTTAAGGAAGCTGGCTTCAGTGGTTACAAGATTTTTCCAATGTTAGATTTCAGGTGTCCTATTGAGGTATATCCTTAAAAAAAACCGATTAACGAAACATTCTAGTACCTTATTATTAATTAATAAACTACCCTCCCATGTTCAAGATCTCTATATTGTGCCTCTGCTGTTGGGTTCAAAATATCAGATTTTTCCAACATTAATCAAGTTATTTCTATTTGTAGTTCTTGGTGGCTTTGATGAGCTGCTTATATTGTAATAAAAAAAAAAACGGGTTTTTATTGTTTTATTTAGTGATCATATGTCTAATTCGCTTATAGTACGAGTAGTACTATCAAAATGGGTATTGCCGTTCTCTTTGTCCCATCCCATTACGAACATGTCTTAAACGGAGGTGGATGAACATGCTCATTTTCTTAACTGGTCATCAAAAGGGATGCTCATTTTGACAAGTATGAGCTTATATGCTTATTCAGAGAATCTCCAAAGTGAAGTACCAGATAATCAGGTCCATCTGCAAGGATTTTCCATATTCAGACGGTTTTTTTTTTTAAAAAGAATTTGTCACGTTATCTCGAACGGTAGGAATTTATGTTCCGTCTGGTGTTGCATTCTATGTTGGGGAGAAATCACAATATAGTTCAAGCAACCAACAACAAGATCAAATATGCTTGGCAAAATATCTCCCAGCTTGAATAAAAATATAGGACACCAAATAATAATTCCAAATTCCCTAGATGACAGTTACGAATGCAGCGGAACAATAATAATGGAGCAAGTAAATGAAAGATAAATCAAGCAAACACAACACCAAGAATTTTTACGTGGAAAACCTCTTCAAATCGAAGAGCAAAAACCACGAGATCTTCGGGTCCACATAAAAAACTTCACTATAAATCAAGAGAGGTTACAAAAGAGCATCTACACCAATATGTGTAAACTCAAACCAACAATAAAGCTAAAACTTCATCTAATACATAAAAGAGATGAGAATAGAGAAAATTTCACCTAGAAAACAGAGTACTGTTCTGACAACAATAACTCGGAATCCGCGTGTAGAAATTCGATCTCCACCGTCCAAAATGTAGCCTTATCAGTCTTCTACCTCAAGTTAAAATTTGAGACCATTCCGAGAACAAATAACCGCCCGATCGGAAGAAATCCCAAAACCGCGCAAGTTGAAAACTGGCTGCGAAAATCTCCTTTTTGTTCTCAAACTCACTGCCTCTTCTCTCTCTTAATTTTAATAATATGACCAACAATAGGTCAAGGGTTTTATATCACTTTTGGGTTTGGGCCTTGGGCTCTTTTTCAAGACCCAAATAGGAGGGAAAACATTATGGCCCAACAAATCTCCCCCTTTTCCCGACTATGTGAAAGTCAAAAATATCTTGCCATCCCGGCAAGAGAACAACACATATCAAACTTCCACCTAGGCAAAGCCTTAGTCATCATATCAGCCCCATTATCATCAGTATGAACTTTTTCAAGTTCCAACAACTTATCATCTAACACTTCACGTATCCAATGATACCTCACATCAATGTGTTTAGATTTAGAATGAAAAGTTGAGTTCTTACCAAGATGAATTGCACTTTGAATGTCACAAAGTAGCACATACTTAGATTGAGAATGTCCAATTTCTTTAAGAAATTTCTTCATCCAAAACAACTCTTTACAACCTTCAGTCTCTGCAATGAACTCAACTTCAGTGGTAGACAAAGAAACACATTTCTGCAATCGAGATTGCCATGAAACAGCTCCCACTGCAAAGGTAATCAAGTAGCCCGAAGTAGATTTCCTGGTATCAACATCCCTAGCCATATCTGAATCCGTGTAGCCTTCAAGAATAGATTTCTCATTGCCAAAATAGAGTCTCATATTAGAACTTCCACGGAGATATCTTAAAATCAATTTCACCGCTTCCCAATGTTCTCTTCCTGGGTTTGAAAGAAAACAGCTAACAACACCAACAACATGAGCAATATCAAGCCTCGTGCAAACCATAGCATACATCAAACTACCAACTGCTGAAGCATAATGAACTTTCTCTATCTCTTTCTTCTCATCATCAGTAGAGGGACATTGCTTGACACTCAATTTGAAGTGACTAGCAAGTGGAGTGCTAACAGCTTTGGCCTTATCCATTCCGAATCTCTGGAAAACCTTCTCAATATAGGTCTCTTGAGATAACCAAAGCTTCCTTGCATTCCTATCAAGAGTAATCTTCACTCCAAGAATTCGCTTTGCTGGTCCTAAGTCTTTCATAGCAAAAGACTTGCTCAATTCCTACTTCAAATCTGCAATCCTAGAAGCATTTTTTTTACCAACAATAAGCATATCATCGACATAAAGCAAAAGTATGATAAAATCATCATCAGAAAACTTTTGCACAAATACACAATGGTCAGAATTAGTCTTCTTAAAGCCATGCTTCCTCATAAACGACTCAAACTTCTTGTACCATTACCTCGGTGCTTGCTTCAAGCTATACAAACTTTTCCTCAATCTGCAGACATGATCTTCTTTTCCTTTAACCTGAAAACCTTCAGGTTGTTCCATGTAGATTTCCTCCTCAAGATCACCATGAAGAAAAGCTGTCTTCACATCCATATGCTCAACCTCTAAATCAAGGTTTGCAGCCAAACTAAGCACAGTTCTGATAATATTTTAGAGAAGTCTACTCACTTTCTTTGACTAAATCCTTTGACAACAATTATTATTTTAGGACGTGGATCTGGAGCGTGCTCTTGCGGTTTCCATCTGTAAACCCACCTGTTCTTCAAAGCTCTCTTGCCCTTTGACAACTTCACTACCTCAAATGTGTGATTTTCATAGAGAGACTTCATTTCATCTTCCATTGTACTTAACCACTGATCTTTCTGCTCACTTCTCATGGCCTCCTGAAATCTCTCTAGTTCTTGCCCATCAATCATCAACACATACTGATCAGAAGGATACAAAGTATTATCCTTTCTGACTCTAGTAAACCTCCTAGTTAGTGCAAATTGTGGTTCCTCTAGCAAATCTGAAATTGCTGGAATATGATCATCAACACTATCATCATCTGGGATCTCAATATCAGCTGTATTCGACTCAATATATGTCTGAACTTGCTCCCCAATTGTAACAGGTAAACGGTGAGGAATATCCCTGTTCAAATCAACAAGATCTTGAACTTGTGACCCTGTCTGTGGAGTTTTCTCAACATCTTTGATAGTCTGGTCTTCACAGAATACCACATCTCTGCTTCTGATAAGTTTCTTCCCAACTGGATCATACAACTTGTATCCAAACTCATCCTGGATATAACCCAGAAAGATACACTGTCTAGTCTTGGTATCCAGTATAGACCTTTCATCTTTTGGAACATTAACAAATGCCTTGCAACTAAAGACTCTCAAATGATTGTAGAAAGACTTCTTACCTGACCAAACATTCTCTGGAACATCTCCATTTAGAGCAACTGCAGGAGACAAATTAATTACATTACTTACAACAGATAAAGCTTCACCCCAGAAACCTTGTGATAATTTGGCCTCAGAAAGTAAACATCTAACTCTCTCAACTAAAGTTCTGTTCATCCTTTCTGCTAAACCATTCAACTGAGGAGTCTTGGGAGGAGTCTTCTGATGTCTGATACCTTGCTCTCTGCAATACTGATCAAACGGCCTACAATACTCACCACCATTGTCTGACCGGATGCACTTGACTTTCTTCCCAGTCTGTCTCTCAATAGAAACTTGAAATTCTTTAAAAAATCTAGAACTTGGTTTCTTCAAAACATAGACCCATGCTTTCCTGGAACAATCATCAACGAAAGTCACAAAATAAGATGCACCACCAAGTGACTGTACCTTCATAGGACCACACACATCAGAATGAATCAACTCTAACAAACTTGATTTCTTGTAAGGAGGGTTAGACTTGAAAGACACTATGTTCTGCTTTCCTTCCATACAATGATCACACTTATCCAATTTTGCAGTACTAACTCTAGAAAGGGAATTCTTTCTAATTAAAAGGTTAAGTCCTTTCTCACTAATGTGACTCAGCCGCCTATGTGATATTTTGTTGTCCGCCACATTGACACTACCAGAAATCGCAGCCTGCATCAAATACAAATTAGAATCAAATTTTTTTCCACGAGCCACAATCAAAGAACCTTTAGATAACTTCAACTCTCCTCCTTTAAACACATTACGAAAATCATCATCATCAAGTTTTCCAACTGAGATCAAATTCAACCGGATATCTAGAGAGTGCTTGACACATCTGAGAAGTAACTCACTGCCATTACTAGTCTTCAAACACACATCACCTATGCCAACAACCGGTGACACGCTCTCATTGCCCATCCTAAGAGCTCCAAAGTTTCCAATAGTGTAGGAACATAATAATTCTTTCTTTTTAGCAACATGAAGTGAAACACCACTATCAAGTACCCAGTCAGTGTCATGAGATGCATAATTAATCACATCCTCATCATAAACAACAAAGAAATCCTCTGAAGTAGCAGTAGCAACAACATCAACACTGTTATCTTTCACTTTTGTATTACCACAATTTTTCTTATCTTTCTTCCACTTGAAGCAATGTTTCTTGATGTGTCCTTTGTTTCCTCATCATAAACAACAAAGAAATCCTCTGAAGTAGCAGTAGCAACAACATCAACACTATTATCTTTCACTTATGTATTACCACAATTTTTCTTATCTGTCTTCCACTTGAAGCAATGTTTCTTGATGTGTCATTTCTTTCCACAGTAATGACATTCCATATCCTTGAACCTTGATCTAGACTTTCTTATGCTTTTATCTCTGTTTCCATAAGTCTTGTTCCTATCTCTCCCCTATTTTCAGTAGCAAGGACATCTGAGTGAGATGATGATGTCCCCGAATTAGATCTTCTAACCTCCTCATTCAAGATACTATCTCTAGCATACGCTAAAGAAATGGCACCAGCTGGAGCATTGTTAATATAAGAGGCCCGAAAATTTTCCCAAGATTCAGGTAAACAGCTAAGCAACCAAAGTCCCAAAACTTCATCATCAAGTTTAATACCAATATCAGATAGTTGACCATAAGCTCCTTCAAATTCATTGACATACTCCATGACAGGAGTGCCCTCTTTATATCTCAAATATATCAGCCGCTTCATACAAAACAACTTGTTGTTTCCAGATTTTGCGGCATATGTATTCTCAAACGAGTCATCTGGCTCATATTCGGTTCCATATTTTAGACAAGAAGATAATCACACAGCAACCAAAGCTCTGATACCACTATGTTGGGGAGAAACCACAATATAGTCCAAGCAACCAAACAACAAGACAGTTACGAATGCAGCGGAACAATAATAATGGAGCAAGTAAATGAAAGATAAACCAAGCAAACACAACACCAAGAATTTTTACGTGGAAAACCTTTTTAAATCGAAGAGTAAAAACCACGGGTCCACTCTAAAAGATTCACTATAAATCAAGAGAGGTTACAAAAGAGTATCTACACCAATATGTGTAAACTCAAACCAACAATGAAGCTAAAACTTCATCTAATACATAAGAGAGATGAGAATAGAGAAAATTTCACCAGAAAACAAAGCACTGTTATGACAGCAACAACTCGGAATCCGCGTGTAGAAGTCCGATCTCCACCGTCCAGAATGTAGGCCTATCAGTCTTCTACCTCCAGCAAAAATTTGAGACCATTCCGAGAACAAATGACCGCCAGATCGGAAGAAATCCCAAAAATGCGTAGGCCGAAAACTGGCTGCGAAAATCTCCTTTTTGCTCTCAAACTCACTGCCTCTTCTCTCTCTTAATTTTAATAATATGACCAACAATAGGTCAAAGGTTTTATATCACTTTTGGGTTTGGGCATTGGGCTCTTTTTCAAGACCCACATAGGAGGGAAAACATTATGACCCAATAGCATTCTCTGTCCCAATAATGATGAACTGGAAGGAGAGAAAGAGAGAAAATATATTTTGAGAAGTTTTCTGGTATATTTTCTTATCTATAAAGAAGCTACAAGCTGTGTTTTTATATGTACATAAGTCACCACTGCTATGATGCCACATGACATAGACTTTAACTTACTAAAAATAGAAAACACAACTTAATATAAAATGTACAAGTAGAACTAAACTAATATGTACAAATATCAGTTTTCAATGGTCTTCTCTTCCTTGCTGGTTCCAGCTTGAACTACAGTCTTCTTTCCATCATTCTTGACTTCATTTGACAAATAATATGTAATTAAAAAATTCATAACCTAAAAGAAATATTGAACTCTATTCGTAGGGATATGAAACGGGACACAATATAGGAATAGATGATTTTTTGCCCCTGTCTCGAACATAAAACAATCAACTAGAAATCTTGTTTCAGTTCAATTTTTTTTCAGGGATCTTTAGACAATTCACAAGATTAAAATTTAACAGGTCATTCACATCCAGGAATTCAACAAATTATCGTTACCAAACAACACTAAATTGCACTAATTATACAATTTTATTTGGTGTCTGTGTTTCAAAGTTGAGTACTTTTCGACAATCTAGTGTCTATGTAAAAGCAGAGCTGTAGTTATTCTCAACAATTCTCAAAGATGATATCAGTCCTCTGCAGGTTTTCAATTGGGCATCATGCTGAGGCTGCATTGTAACAATTGTTCTTGGAGCATGTGTATAAGATGCCGAAAGTTCAAACGAAAATCGCTGCAGAATCATAGCCAAAGCCAATTTTGCTTCTACCATAGACAAGTTTTGACCCTTTGTTGCATTCGAAACTCCTTCTGCAAACCTCTCTGCATTGAACTGCTTAGCATCATCGCCCCATATTTCACTATCACGATGTAACAAGATAATAGGCAATGTGACCGATGTCCCAGCAGGCAAAGAATATTTTCCTATTTTAGTATCCTCGTTAATTCTTCGAAACTGAATGAAACTAATGGTGGATATAATCTTAAAGTCTCGCTCAAGATCATCATCACATGTTGTTAACAACATTGTTGTTAGAGTTACTTTCTTTATCGCGATATTTGGTCAAAAACCTTCTATGATTAAGTCCAATGATGAGAATGAAAAAACTTACAATCTTAAGGCCTTCAAAATCCGGTTTGTTCTTGCCGAAAACTTTCAGGACCTCTTCTCTTGCACGGGACTGCCAATCTTGATGCTTACCAAGTAAAACCAAAGTCCAAACAAGCAAGACTGAGGTAAAAGAGTTTGCACTCTTCCATAACGTCATCGATAGTCTTCCCAAACTTCTTATTATTCCCATGTTGTTGAATTTCTTTGTAATTAGACTCTAACAATCTAACAATATACCTATTAAGTCTTCACTGCTTGCTTGCCCTGCTTTAATAGCATTTACTCTTTTGCTAACAATATCTCTAATTGAATCTTCAAACACTTTTTTAATATACTGCATTCTTATGTTTCTTTTAGTAGGAAAAAAAAACCTACAAATATTCACAACAAAGATATAAAAAAAATTCATTTTCTTGAAAAACTTTTATGCAAATTCTGCAGTAATTAAATAAACGATTTAACCTATAACCAGTGGATGTATAATATTGTTCTAGCAACTGTCATAACATGGTTTGATTGTTCTCTTTGAAGTTCAAAGATCTTTTTTCCTTCTTCATAGCTACTACCAAATGATGTACGCAAAATTGAATCACTAGCTAGGTCTTGAAAATGATCCCTCAGGTGAAATAATTTCATCCCATTTCTTTAACATTTCACTTACACTCAAATGGAAAGCAGCAACATATGCTTCATGCAGGAAAATGGAAATTTGTGGTAGATTCTGGCCATGTTAGACACATATTGGGTATGTGGCCAATAATCCAGGGGCAGAAATGGAAGTTAGTGTGTTAAAATAAATCCGACTCTTTTATTTTTTTCAGTGTACAAATAACAAGCGAATAAAGATTTGAAAAAGTGGTTTATAGAGAGAATTACCATATTTCTCGAAGATTTTAATGAAGAAAGGAATTACCAGAGACATTGATGGGCTTGGAATAAGACTCTTGAAGCAGCATGCCAAGTTCATTTAAGTCTCCAAGGAATGGTCTATAGGGATTTCCACTAATCCCCTGTGCTCTTAGGAACTTTTATATCCTTTTTGGATTGAACAACATGAAATCCAACACTTTCCATGCTAAAATAATTAGAAGGGCAAGAAGAACAGAAGAACCTGAAATTAAGATGTAGAAATTCTCAATTTTCAATTCTTCTCTAGATTAACTGATAAAATCGAGGGTTCCATTTTACTCTTGTATTTTTGGCTAATGGAATAGGAAATATTGGGTTGGATAAAGCAGAGTCATTTTATATTATGCTTCGTTTTCATTGGCGACGTAGACAAAGTGCTGAAAGAAGCGTACGCAATGGCGGAGCCAGGATTGAAGTTTAGGGGGACCGTAGTAGAAAAAATTGAAAATTCTTGAGGGGCTGTAGTATTAAAAAAAAATAAAAAATTGAACCGTGGGATATATATACCTAGTATATAAAAAAATTGAAAATTCTTGTGGCCCCCCCCGCCCTCTTATGCTCCGCCATTGAGCGTACGCCGTTGGTCTGTAAATTATTCTGCCGAATACTGCCTTTGGATTCCACGCGGATATGGTTCCAGTGGCGGACACAGACTTGGAAAACAGGGGGCACAATTACGATTGCGTAGACGATTCTTGATAAAAGTTATTGCAGAAAATACTCTTTCGACTGAAGCAATAGCCACTAGTAGAATTAAAGCCAATGTCAAAAGCTTGTAATCATATTTAAAACTGTAGAAGCAATGACACTAACAATATATTTTTGAACACGCGGAGATGTTAATTTGAGATTTTCAGGCGCATTCTTCATAGCTACCCCTTTAATTTCAGTATTATGATCACATAACCAGTGCAAAAGCTCAAGAAAATTACCTTGATTACTCGACTCTTCAGATTCATGATGTCCACGGAAGGCCAAACCTTGTCGTAAGAGAAAGTGAACACAATCAATAGACGCGTTCAACCGAATTTGATAATCATTTTGAGTTTGGTTCAATTGCTTAACAAGACAATATCAGATTTACGTTTAATAACAAATTTATCCATAACTGTGCCAAGGTATTTTACGATAGTGTTAAGCCGTTCATGGAAATGCGAAGTCACGCATCAAAAGTTCGCAAAAAACACGTACCGTTTTTTTCTTCCAAGCGAAAAAGAGGTAGACCATGTGCTCAACAATGGGCCTTGGTGTTTCGATAACGTGTTACTAGTAACAAAAAAGCTTCCCACGAGTGTGGTTGTAACTGCGGAAGCTTTTGCAAAGTGCCCTTTTGTAAAATTGCTGGGACTTTGGATAATTGTGTCACTATGGAGTTGGTGGGAACTATGGAAGGAAAATGGTTTTTTCGTTTCAGAACGGATGTCGATGTGACTGAGCCGCTAAGGCGAGCTTTCTTAGGTGAAGCACCGGACATTGGAAAAATAGAAGGCATCTTCAGGTATGAACGATTGTCTAGCTTCTGTAATCACTGTGGTATGTTAGACCACGTCCCTATTACCTACCCAGAATTACCACATCGTGTTAAACCTACTGATCGAACAAATTACATTTATAATGTTTTTCTCAAAGCATCATGAATTCCAAATTCAAAACCGAATCATATTGTGAATTTCATTAATAATTTACCTGTGGTAGCGGGCGATGAGCGAGCAATTGTTCCTTTTTTGGGGACCACGGCTGGGGCCGCTGCGGCAGTTGATGAGAAAAAATTTGAAATTGGGGAAAAGGAAGACAGGAAGGGCAATGGAATAATGAAAGATGAAGATTTAAGGGAACCTGTAAAGAGGAGATTATGGTTTGGCGATGGAGGAAAATTGATGGGGGAAGCCATGGTGACGGACAGGAAGCAAGCGGAGCGGAGAAGGGGAGGACAGAGAGCGGGTAGGGGGCGGTGCAGAGGTGGAGCGAAGAAGGAGTTTGCTGGAACATCTGGGAAGAAAACTATCAGGGGAAAAAAAGGGGCGACGAAGGCAATAGGATTCTCGATGGCAATTTTCTTAAAGGAGGACTACCTCTTAAAGGAGGTAACACTTTTATTTTAACTGGAAATGGGTCTTTGGACCAAAAAAATAAAGAAAATGGGCTGCCTAAAGGATCTGGGCCGAATGGCTATAATGGGCTAGATTTAATGCCTGAGCTGAACAAAGGGACTACTTCTGATTTTTATTAAGGGCATTGAGATCGAGACTGAGTTGACTAAGGAGCCCGATACTGGCTGGCTAAGGAGACTGAGACTGGGCTGATAAGGGGGCCCGATACTGGGCTGACTAAAGGGTCTGTGGCTACCACTGATTTGATCCCAGTGGAAGCTTACCCAATTAATTATGGGTCAAGTGAAAATGGCCCATCTGATGGTGTTTTTAATCTCTTTGGGCTTAATGGTTTGGACATTAAAATGGAGGAGTCTGATTTTTCTCCAAATTGGAAACACAAGCCAACACAAATGGATGATGACTTTGGTGACCTTTTTATGGCTGATAACTTATTTACTATAGAAGAATTATTTCCTTCGGGGGCTCCTGCTGATAATCAGGGTAAGGTGGCTGTCGTTAAGAGACCCCACCAAAATCCATGAGTTACCTCGCTTGGAATTGTCGAGGAATTAACAACTCCAAGACAATTCAGGAACTAGTGCGCTTATGCAAAGTGCACAATCCAGCTCTAGTTTTTTTGTCTGAAACAAAATCTTTGGCTCGTTCAATGGATTTTGTTCGTAATAAATTAGGTTTTTCATTTCATTTTCCTGTAAGCCGTAATGGCCTTAGTGGTGATTTGTGTTTATTTTGGAATTCTTCAATAAAACTGGATATTTTATCTTATTCTGCTGGTCATATTGACTCGTGTTTACTTCTAATGAAAAAAAATATAAAATGGCGCTTCACGGGTTTTTTCGGAAATCCAGAAGCATCGATGCGCATACACTTATGGGAATTACTCAAAAGTCTGCATTCTTTAAATGATCTTCCATGGCTTTGCATAGGCGATTTTAATGAAATTCTAAATCAAGAAGAAAAGACTAGGTTTTTTCCACGAAGCCAAAAACAAATAAATAATTTTCGCGAAATAATAGCTACTTGTGGCTTGACTGACTTAGGATATGTTGGTAGTCCTTACACATGGTGTAATTTTCGTGAAAATGCTGGCGAGGTATTCGTTCGACTTGATAGAGGTCTTGCCACTTCTTCTTGGCAAAATCTATTCCCAAAAAATGACCATCCAGCATTTAGCCACAAAAGATAGTGACCTTCTCCCTATTTTACTTGGCTTGCATTCACGAAAAAAGAGAAAAAAGAAAACCAACAATAAGCCGAGGCCTCTTCGTTTCGAACCCCTATGGTTCAAGGAACCAGAATTTGTAGAATATGCAACTCAAATATGGGAATCCCCTTATGAGATCACTACTGAGGGACTTAGCTTAGCTCTCTCAAAATTTCGAGATAACCTGCTAGAATGGAACAACAAAGTAGTAGGAGACTTAGAGAAAAAGCTCACTTTCAAACAAAACGAATTAGATGCAATTCAAAAAATTCGAGGACTCCCACAATACTTTCTTGCTAAGGAGCTTGAAATCTCGCAAGAACTGGAAAAAATTCAAGAGCTTAGAGAAAGCTACTAGAAAGCTCGAAGCCGAGCAACATAGTTAGCTGAAGGAGATCGTAACACATCTTATTTCCACAATAAGGGATCACAACGAAAGGAAAAAAATTACATTGAGGAAATAGTGGGTCCTGATGGCATACTCAAATGAGGATGAGGAGATTGAGGAAGTAGCTATTTAATTTTTCGAAAAACTGTTTCTAGCAAACTATGGCAGAGCAAGTCTTGCGCCTCATCTGCTTACAAATACGCTTTGTCCCAGTGAAACGGATGCCCTTGAGCGACCTTTTAACCAGGAAGATATAATGAGAGCGCTTAAGAAAATGCATCCACATAAAGCACCAGGCCCTGATGTAATGCATGTCCTCTTCTTGCAGAAACTATGGCATATACTAGGAGACTCAGTGACTAGTTTTGTCCTGGGGTTTTTTAAATAACGGCAATAGTGTAGCATCTATAAATTCCACACACATTGCTCTTATCCCCTAAAATTAAGAACGCTATTACCATGACACATTTTCGGTCTATAAGCCTGTGCAATGTTCTCTATAAGCTCATATCGAAAGTTTTAACGAATCGACTGAAGCCCGTTATGAATTCCCTCATTGATGAAGCTCCATAGCGCTTTTTTGAAGAAAAAAAGACTCATAACAGATAATGCTATTATTGCTTTTGAATTATTCTATAGCCTTCAAACTATCCAACCAAATAATCTCCATCAGCTAGCCCTCAAACTGGATATGAGTAAAGCATTCGATAGGGTGGAATGTAACTATCTTGAAATGGTCATAATGTGCATGGATTTTCCTCCAAAAATCCTCTCTCTTATAATGAATTATATCAGAACTGTGTGCTACTCCATTTTGCTAAACGGAGTACCAACAAGATATTTCACACCAACTAGGGGCATCAGGTAGGGCGACCCCCTGTCCCATTTCCTCTTCCTCATCTGCACAGCAGGACTCTCTGCGCTTGTACGCTCCGCGGAGGGACGAGGGCTCCTAGCAGGGTTCCAATTTGGCATGAGTAACTCAGTCACACACTTGTTATTTGCATATGACTCTCTCTTTTTTGCTAAGGCGGAAGAATTTTGTCTAAAGCAACTAAAAGAAATACTGGGAAAATATGAAGTATGCTCTGGGCAATTGATCAATTATGACAAGTCCAACCTATTTTATAGTAAGGGCACTCCCGATGGCATTAAGGAACTTGCTTTCTCTATTTTCCAAATTCCCGAGGGAGATGGAAAAGACAAGTACCTAGGTCTGGCTTACATGATAGGACGTTATGCTCTGGAAGGAATTCGGTTCACTTTAGTTCAAGGCCACTATGCCATCATCATTGAAAGTGATTGTCAATCACTCGTCAACCAAATTCATCAGTTCGAGGAGGATGCTAGTCAAATTCAGAATCTGTTGGGGAGTAGAATAGCCAATTTAGGCTTTGTGCATAGATCGTGTAATCATACTGCTGATAAATTGGCAAACTATGCAATGAAGCTTAGAGCTTCCAATCAATGGTTTGAAGACCCACCGAGATTTCTCCTAACAAATGTACTACATGATATTGGTTAATGATATATTTGACTTTACTGTTCAAAAAAAAAGCAGCAACCCTCAAGAAATTAGCAACCGGCAGTCCAATGAGTGCGTTGTCCACAAACACGCTGCAAGTTCACATGTTAGGAGCAAGTGGTGGATATGCTAAGAACATGGGTAGTTCTGACACGAGCTTCTCATCAATGTCCCGAAGTTTTTCAAATTATAATTGATGGGGTCTGGCCCAAAGGTACACAAGTGGGCCTATGTAATTTGGCCCAAACAAAGGAATCTGTCCTAAAATCCACAAAATGGCCACACATACCCACGCTCAGTCGTCACAAATCTACTCAGACGGACGGCTGGGACGTGTCACGTGTGCCAATCCTCATAACAGCACAATGACTTTTATGTGATTATAGCTAGGAACTTCACCTACACCCGTACTCAAATTCATATTCATTCCTACTACCAATATATTCATTTTTTAAAGAATTAAATGCTTGTTTTGAATAAGAAAATGAACCTTTACTTTTAAATTGAGAGAATTAGAACATTTTTTTTTATGATTAGTAATTCAACAATTGATAAGTTTCGAAAAAAAAGTAATATGAGTAATCTTTTGTTTATCATTATTATAATTAATTTAAGTAATAATTGTTATTACTTCAATTTCATAATATAAGTTATTTGGATCATATAGCGAAACTTAAGAAAATAAAAAATAAGGTATTTTGTTAATCAAAACATAAATATTACTCTTTTAAATAGATCCAGTGTCTTGTAACTTTTTAATTCATCAACAATTGTCTTGTAACTTTTTGCATCCAAATAATTAAAAAAGCTCCATATACATTAAATAAACAATTTTACTTTTTTCATTTTGTCAATAAGATTTTTTTTTTAACTCTTTCTATACATAAATTATTTTCGACCTACTACTTTTGTAAAATTAATTAGTATAAAACTGGTGGTTTTCCGACACTTTTAATCATTTGTTTAAAAAAGGAAGAAGAATAGAGGCTTTTTCATATCTAGTCAAGAATTTAACAGCTTTTGACATGCATATGATGTAGGGATATAACTATAATCCCTCTCCCATTTACCTAATTGATTAACAGAAAAAGTTCTTAGGTTTTGATAGATCCAGAACATAGAACATAGTACTTGTGCCGTTTTTATAAATAGTTCAACATACTATTGTAGTTTCTCCCCAACATCAAATTCTTAACTTCGTCCTTGACCTGAGAGATATATAAATACATAATATAAAGAATATTCTACTTCAAAAAAAGCATTCCATTTTTTCCTACTTAACCTTGAAACGGGGTTGTTAACTTCAAGATTTTTTGTCATTGCTATCCTTTGGAGAGAAACCTATATACATAAATAATTTTTTTCTTTTTCTTTTTCTCTTTCTCTTTCTCTTTCTATACATAAACTATTTTTGAACTACTGCTTTTGTGACAAATTAGAGTAAAACTAGTGATTGTCAATCACTTTTAAACATGTGTTCTGTATATGTTTGTCAATTTTAATGATATTTTGATAAATTTAAATCATTTACACTAAGGATATGTGCATTGATTAAAAGTGTCGGGAAACCACCAGTTTTATACTAATTAATTTTACAAAAGTCGTAGGTCGAAAATAATTTATGTACAGAAAGAGTTAAAAAAAATTTATTGACAAAATAAGAAAAGTAAAATTGTTTATTTTTTTATGCGGAGCTTTTTTAATTATTTGGATGCAAAAAGTTACAAAACATGGATCTTAATTCAAGGAAGAAGCAATGATAATTTGAATCTTTAATATGTTTGCATGTATAAATCGTTGTCATGAATAGTTATCAGATAGGCAAAGTTGAGGACGGATTTTTTGGATCCAGGACGGATGACATGGCAAAAAATGCACGTGGCTTAATACGTCAACTGAGGACGGATTTGCCAAATTCGTCATTGTCAAAAATGTTGTGTCAAAAAAAAAGAATGTCATGGTTTTACCATTATACCTAACCAATATAATTCTAATGCAATGTCCTAAATTATGCCCTGTCCACGTCATCAATTCGGGTAAATTTAGTAGGACAGTCTACACCATCAATTAAACTAGATCTAATGGCCCAAAATCGATCAATGATATCAATGTCATTACCGTCTATCCCAGGTTGGTCCCACCAATACTATTATGAAAACTGTCATTTCATGATAAATCATAGCTGACGCCTACAAGGCTATTTGAATTTGTTTTTAAAATTTTCAACTAGTTGTTATAAACCATTTGGGGAAGGGTATAATTGGAAGAACATTTTTTCCTTATCCAATTATAGTCAAATTCTCCTTATCTCTTAATCATTTTCCTTTTCCAAATTGTAAATTATCTTGATAAAATGAATTTGAAGTGTTAAAACGTAAGCGGACGGCTCAGTTCTTTAACTCTGATGCACCCACAAAAATTTTATGTGGCAACATTGTTAAAGAAAGATGACAAGAGTCTCATGATGAAACTTTCTGTCAATAATGTGAACTTTTTTCAAGAAAATTGATGTAAGAGAAAGGTCTGGGTAAAGTCTGGTTCACATGATGGGCATTTTTTGGGGTAAATTTTAGACATAATGCATTGTGTATGGACACAATAGCATTTGAGTGAAGTAAAGTCATATTCTTTCACATATACAACAGACATTAACGATTGCTGGCCAAAAGAGGCACTGACATGCCAAGTCTCAAAATTATTTATTCATAAATATTGTAAAGGAGTTACAAAACATTATTTAATACTACTTTAGACATTTTTGTTAGTATCTTAATGTGTGAAAACTCTTGAAAATTATTTTATTTTAAATTGGAGGGATATAATAGAAGAAAAGAGAAAAGGAAAATGTGTGGATCAAAATATCCTTGGAAAATGCACAATCTGTCTCAAGCTGGTAGAGCTGTTTTGATTAAATCTGTCACTCAATCTATTCCTCTTCATAGCATGCAATCTTTCATTATCCCTAACTCTATATGTGATAAACTTGAAGCTTTAAGTAGGGATTTTTTCTGGGGTTATAAAGAAAAGAGTGGGCACCACTTATACTTGAAAGATTGGGATGCTAATTTGTAAGCCTAAAGATGACGGGTGGGATGGGGTTTAGAAAATTCAGAGATTTTAATTTTGCCCTCCATGGGAAATTGACTTGGCAGATCATTAACAATGCTAAGAAATCTTGGGTTCAACTCATTAAATCTAAATATCTTAGAGGGAAAAGGTTTTTGGACATGGATTCTTGTCCCGCTGGGTCTTCTTGGTTTTGGAAAGGTTTGTGGGAAGGAAGGGATGCCATCAAGAATGGTATTTGTTTTCAGGTAGGGGATGGACTAGATATAGATATTTGGGAGGATCCTTGGATCCCTGGTTTGGTGAATTTAAACCTCCTCCTTATTTGAAACACAATGCATCTCCTACTCATGTTTATGATCTTATTGACCATGATCTGCATATTTGGAATTGTGATCTTATTAATCTAACATTTCCCCACAGTATTTCTAGACAGATCACTAAAATTAAAATACCTCATTCTGAGGAATTGGATAAGTTGGTTTGGGTTCCCTCTTCGGCAGGGAACTATACCATATGATCGGCTTACTTGTACAATAATAAGCATAAATTCGTTGGGCCTAACAACGAAGACCAGGTATGGAATCAGTTGTGGAAGTCCAAACTTCATGGTAGACACAAGCAGTTCTTGTGGAAATGTCTCAACAACTTGCTACCGACAAGCAAAAGATTGCAACCAATCTTCAAAAGGGAAGACCCTTGTCCTTTTTGCAATTCTGATATTGAATCCATGGAACACCTCTTTCTCACTTGTCCTATTACTAAATTTATATGGTTTAATTCTAATTGGAATTTCAAAATAGAACCGTTCTCTAATTTGTCTATATATGATTGGATTTCGAAAATACTTTTGACAAATGATAATGGTTTGCTTTTGACTCAGGAAGATAAGAATCGTTTTTTGAATTTTGCTATTATCAACATGGAGTTAGTCTGGATGTTTAGAAACAAAATGCTCCACAATCAAGATATTCCAGATTGGCAATCCATCAGCAATAGTATTGAAGACAAAGCTGCCTCTTACTGGAAGGCCAACTTTTTTAACATAAAAAACAATTCGGTTAATAGTAGTTTAATATGGAATGCTCCCCCTAGGGGCTTTTGTATATTCAATTATGATGCGAACTGGGATTGTAGTTCCCCCTCTTTTATGGCTTGTATTTTGACAAATGATGAAGGTAGAATTCTAGGAGCTTGGACTAAAAAATCAGAGGAACCGTCACCCCATGCGGCTGAAACTGAAGCTACCATTTTTTGTTTTTCAATTGCTGAGGACATCCAATGCCACAATCTTATCATTGAAGGAGATGATTTGTTTTCGATCCAAGCTATTCTGGGAAATCAAGATTTGGAAAGCTGGCAAAGCAGGTCAACAACACTTAGGGGTAGACAGTTTCTTAAACAACACAAGAACTGGAGTATGGCAATTGTCCCCAGAAAATGTAATTTTTTTGCACACAATTTAGCTAGTTGGGCCAAATGTAATGATTATGTAGGTTATATACCCCGAGAAAATATCTCCATCTCAGCAGGTCACAATTGTAATAGGGTGATGGACTCTGACCAAGGTACAAGCTCTATTGGAGTTTTACCAAGTACTGATGTCAATGTTGGTTCTATTAATGATAACTAAGTAATTATTCATCAAAAAAAAAATCCTTGGAAGGGTCGACCGAGACTACTAACCCTCCCTAACCCCATACAGTGTGCTGCAGAAGATTGTTCAGTGCTGCTCACCGCTTCTAGAGGACAAGGACGGGCGGTAATTATAATACCTCAATTTTTTAATATAAGACTTGTATAACATACGAGTAGGTCGGTAAGGGTTGAGGAATCGAATAATATAGTGAAAATTAAGAAAGTAAAAATTATTGTACTTTGTTAGTTAAAATATCAATATTACTGTCTTAAACAACACTTGTATACTCTCTCAATATTATTACTAATTTATTTAAGAGAGTAATATTGATATATTTTAATATAAAAAACAAACGGCTGAAGTGTGGACGCCCTTGGAACTCACACGGAAATAACATGTGTTTCTTGTATTAGATCTTAAGGTTTTGTATTTTAAAAAACACCCATTGAAAAATATTTAAGCAATCCAACCTCAATTTCCTCATCCACTTATGCTAAATCATTGCTCATTGTAATGTTTCGCCCAATGCAACCTCAAAATTAATTTTTTTTAAATGTAAATACTTAAACTACAGAGATGTAGAACATTAATGCACTGCGTTCGGAAATTTATAACAATATAAATCGTACTTGGAAAAATATTTTATTTGATTTTTTATTAGAAAAAGAAAAAAGAAAACTCCGACCTTGATGTTAGTATGCCCACTCTGATGTTGAAGCGTTTGATATTGACATAGAAAACTAAAAAGAAAAAACTCAGAGGTACTTTTTTTAAATTAAAAAGTAAAAAAAAATAAATAAATAACGAGGCATGAATTGTTGTTTTCTGTGAATTTGATTTTTATGTTTTAGAAATACAAAGAAAAATGCATTTTACTTTTCACCCTTTATGCCGAAAAATCTTGTTAATAGCTTAAAATATTTTAAATTAGTTAATGTTCAATACATGGATATAGTGTATTCCATCAATTTACTTTGTACTCCCTCCATTCTTAAATATAAGACTCTTTAGACAATTTGAGAAAATTAAGGAAGTTGTCATTTCCACATAAACTTCCAATATTATCCCCCACCCTCCCTCTTTCTCACTTCTACGTCATAAAGAAAGGAAAATGTTAAGGGTATAATTGAAATAAATTGTTGACAACTAATAAAACAACCTTAAACGACAATTAATTTGGATACCTAGATATCTCCTAAACGACAATTAATAGGGAATGGAGGGAGTATAATTTATCTTTTAACTTCTTAAACTTTTGTAACTGTAATTTTATAGGACATAACTTAAAATATCAAGAAATCTTAACATAGTTGACTTATAAAAAAAAATGGTTGGCACAATGCTTTCTATTCACAATGATTGTTAGATTTGAAAAATACACGATTTAAAAATAAAGAAAGAAAAGTGTAAAGATTATTGTATCCCCTTCAACAACTGCTATATTTATTTTTATAACATGACAACCTTTTCTTGTTTAGAAAAATTTAGATATATAGAGACTTACAACAATTGAACCAAGTCTAAGAAAATTAGAAAGTTACACATTAGTACATGGACTAAAACTTATACGTTCGGCTATAAATTATTAGCAAAAAAACAAGTGCTATTCAAGAGAATATAATATTTAGTGAAAGAAAAATTGTAATTATGATATTTTTGTGTGCTGATGAAAGAAGAAAAACTGTAATTATATTATGAAACTCGGTGGATTAGATGTCTAAAAAATATAGTGATATTCTTCTTACACATCAGCACATGGACTAAAATTTATACGTTCGGGTATAAATTATAACGGTAGTAAATTTTAATAAATTCTGAGGTCCATGAGATATAATATTTCGAAAATAATTAATGTCTTTTTAATAGAAAAAATTTACATTTAAAAACATCTTAGAGCGACAACCGCTCATCCTATTTCCTTAATTAAATCTGCACCTTCATGTGGACTTGTAACAACTTCACAATAGTGGGGGAGAGGAGGGCATCTTGGTATCAGCATTGTGGAAGTTTTAACCCTTTAACGTGGGGGTGACTTTTTGTGATGGGATAAGACAAGACCTTCCACCAATTGAGGCACTGAGTTATCTTAATTTACATCCTCCACAATTTCTGTTGAATCAGGAGATAGGCACTCTGTGGGCTTGGGAATCGCCTTTCGGTGTATGAGAGGAAGAGGGAGGGACTAATAGAGACAATTCTAAGTGAAAAATTCTGATATAGACCTGAGCTATATGTGGGGTTGTGGACCACTTGGTCCACAATCAACCACATCACCTTATTTGATTAAAAAACAAAAAAAAATTCTCATAAGGTCCCACCTGTTTTTATTATTTTAATCAAAACTGTGATGTGGCTGAATGTGAGCAAGTGATCAGTGACCAGTGTTAAGCTGAGTCCCATATCGAAATTGTTCATTCTAAGTGCATTGAACTGGCTATGAAGTACTTCTGCTTTTACATGGTAAAAAAGCACTTCTGCTTTTAAAAATATATTCATAGTTTCCTTTACCTTTTTTTTTAATCTATTTCAAAATATTTTTAACAATCGAAATGTGGTATGCATTTATTATTTAGTTTTTAATTATATTCCCACTTCAACTAATTAATAAATGTTTTAACTTTTCAAAAACTATAATTAACTATTTTAACCAACACTAATATTCATTTTTTATAAGAATTAATTTGAATTATTTATGATATTTTACTTGATTTTACTATCAAATTCCACAACATCTTAATATTCCTTTCGTCCAAATTTAACTATCCTCATTTTTTTTATTTTTGTTTCAAATTTATTATCCCATTTCTAAACAAAGTAATTTTTTAATTTTAATATTTCAATTCTACCCTTACTCTCAACCACCTATTTTATACTATTAATTAATTGACTAAAATTGACAATTTCTAATACAATTCAGAAGGTGATTGATTTATTGACAAGAATTAATCAAAAGCATTATTGACTGTTAAGTTTTTTCATTATATAATTTATTAAAAATTTAACGCATGCATATTAATCAAATATGAAGATTAATTTGAATGGGGAGGGATTAACCGCAGAAACTAAGAAACCTATTTTTTTTCAAGGAATGGAGGACTAATTTATTCATTTCTTGTGAAATATTTTGTTTACCGAAGACGTGGGACAATAATTGATGGGGACGACAAACGACTATTGATGAACTAAAAAACAAAAGAAAAACATTTAATATATATACACATGGTACTTTTATATTGTCTTTTTCTTGTATGAGTTTATTAAAGTGTTGAATTATTGTCCTCGAGTGATCAATTTGTTTCCACTTTCACATCCATTTGTGAGTACTTTTGGGTTCATTTCAAGGGAATTGCATTAGACTAGCATGGATTTAGGAGAATAGTCATGACACTCAAAAAATAAAGAGAAATATTTTTGGCCAGAACGGAAGTATAATTTCTCGAGTGATCAATTTGTTTCCACTTTCACATTCATTTGTGGGAAAATTCTGATATAGACCTGGGCTATATGTGGGGTTGTGGACCACTTGGTCCACAATCAACCACATCACCTCTTTTCATTAAAAAAAAATTCATAGGGCCCACCTGTTTTTATTATTTTAATCAAAACTGTGATGTGGCTGAATATGGACCAAGTGGTATTCAGCCGATGACCACTTGGTAGGCATGGTCCACAACAGAACCGTTCCCATTTGAAAGTACTTTTGGGTTCATTTCATGGGAATTGCATTAGACTAGCATGGGTTTAGGAGAATAATCAAGATATGGCACCCAAAAAATAGAGAGAAATATTTTTTGTATTTTTGGCCCCACTTCCGTTCTGGGTCCAAGACGGAAGTCCGTCTTGCACGTCAGCTTGGACCCAAAACGGAAGTCCCACTTCCGTTCTCAACTGGCAGTGTTAAAAACCAAACCAAACCCTAATTTGATCTGTGACCTGAGAACGGAATTGCCACTTCCGTCCTCAAATTACAGCCTTTTTTCAGTATCTAGTCTTTTCTCACTTTTGCTTTTTTGACCAAGAATTTATTCAAAAAGAAATGCGTAACAAATTCAGGGATGTTGATTTTACCAGAGAATGGCCTGCAAAATACGAGTAGGTATTAATAGAAATTTATTATGATTTTAGTACACTGGGTTACAATGGTGAAAAATGTTGGTCCGATTGGTACAACGAAATTGTCTACTGAATGAACTCCGTCACCGGTGGACAATTCACAATAGAAATGATCGACGCAGGTGTAGCAAAATTGCGCAAGCGGTTTTAGGATTTTGAAGCACTTAAGCGCAAACATGTCCTCCAGCTGATCCTGAAATTTCTGTTAAATTGATTAGGGCTGCTTGTGAAAATAATATGAGTTTGACTTGTACCTATAGAAAAGCTTGGTATGCCCGCCGACATGCTATAGAAACACTTTTTGGTACTTGGAAATCAACTTTCCAAGTACTGTCACAGTATATGCAGGCACTACATGATTCTAATACGGGTGCAATAGTCAAATTTGTTTACCATCCACGACTAACTGTTAATGGCCCTAAGGTGTTCAAGGCATTGTTCTGGACTTTTAAACCGTTAGTTGACAGTTACAAGTGTTGCCAGCCTATAATTTCAATTATTGGCACACATCTTAGGGGGAATTATAAAGGGGTACTCTTGGTTGCAAGCACTTATGATGCTAGCAATCAAATTTTACCCCTTACTTTTGCCTTGGTTGAATCAGAGGCAAATTCCACTTGGTCATGGTTCCTTAACAACTTAAGGGAACATGTTGTGAAAGACTTACAAGTTTGTCTTATTAGCGATCGTCATGCCGGCATTCTTAGTGCCGTGGCTAGCGTCCCCGGATGGCAACCCCCAATGGCAGTGCACCGATACTGCCTTAGGCATTACATATCAAATTTCCACACTCATGCAAAAAACAAAGAATTGAAAGATTATGTGTGGATTGCTGCAACACAAAAGAAAAAAAGTACGTGCGATTTTTATCTTGATCGTATTAAAAAAAAAGATGAGGATGCATTTAACTGGTTGATGCAGCATCCCAAAGAGTTGTGGACTTTGGCACACGACGGGGGAAAGCGTTTCGGTTGCATGACGACAAACATGCCCGAGGCGCTTAACAGTGTTCTGAAACAGTCTAGAGCGCGCCTTTGAAAGCTCTTGTGGAGATGATATTTTTCAAGCTTGTACATTATTTTGACACACACCGGGAAGACGCTAATAGTTGTCAAACGCCATTCCCTAAGAGAACATGGGATCAGTACTTCACGTACGATGAAAAAGAAACAAGTTTGACTGTGCAACGACACCGCAAAAACCAAGGTATCTATCGGGTCATGTCCCGACATAGAGGACCTGGCGAAGGTGGAAAAATATACACGGTCAAATTATCAGCTCGTGTTTGTAACTGTGATAAATGGTCTACTTATTCAACTCCATGCTCGCATGTCATTGCTGTGTCCAAATCGATCATGGAGGATGCTTCTAAGTATATCCACCATTTCTATTCTCTCGAGCATTATAGAAATACGTACAAGTCCAATTTATACCCTGTACTTGATCCCATTTGTAAAACACAAGAGAGTGGGGGGGGTGAATTGGGTTTTAATCGATCTTGCAAACTTTTTAATGCCTATCCAATGCTAGTGTAGGTTTGAGCAAGATGATTAAAAGCAATATGAAAGCCAATCACAAGACAAAGGATTTAGAGTGGTTCGATTCACTTAGAATCTACATCCACTACCTTGAGCCGCACCCAAGGATTTCAACAACTTTACTAAGAAGATCTTTTTACACTTTGTGGCTAACTCACAAAGAGTTTTACAACACAACCACAATACACAAACTCACTAAGAGTTACTTGCCCACACTAAGTAGGACTTTTACAAGAATAACCCAATCACTTAGAAAGGGAATAAGAATGTTTAAAGAACAAGGTTGTTCACTCTTCTAAGTGAAAGATATATACCTTTGAAGTACAAGAATGTTAAGCTCTTAGAACATTTGATGCACACTCTTTGTCTTGTTTTTGAAAGAACACTTTAGAATGATTTAGATCATAAGATGAAGTGCATTTGCTTTGAAAGTGTTTGAGACTTGATAAGAAATCAATGTATATTGTATGTGCAAGTCTTAGAGTCATTCTCTAGCTTTGGAGTATTTATACATTTCAAAATATGCTGAAAAACGACTCTTTAACGGTCAAATAACGGCTAGTTCTCGCAGAGGTCGGTTGACCGAACAAACCACCTCGGATGACCGAAATCATGCTCGGTTGAGCCGAACCTAGGTCAGTCGAAGCAAATATTTTCACCTCTCTGTTTCTCTTCGGTTGATCCGAGGAAAGCTCTGGATGATCCGACCTTCTGAGCTTTGAGAGATGTTGATTTTTCACACGTTTTGAAATCATTGAAGTCTAAAAGGTTTTCTCAATATGTAACTAGTAAGAGCATTAGAAAACCGTTTTAAAATACTTATACTTTGAAATCAAAGGCTTTTGAGATATGAACACATATGAGAATCATTTTGAAACTTTAGCCTTTTGAAAACGTGTTTATGAAAACATGCAAGACTTGAGTGTAGAACTTATGTTCATGAGAGCATTGGTTAGAGCTTATAAAATAAAGACTATAGAGACTAAGCTTATTCTAACCAAACCTAAGTCTTCAATCTTCAATCTCGACGAGATGCGTCTTTAAGTATAACTTTGAATCTTGATCATGGCTTGATTGAAGTACTTAGAGCTTCCATTATAAGTTCCGATATTCTATCACAAAGATATAAAACATTAGACACAACATCAAGTGTTTGTCCATTATCAAAAACCGAGTTTGTTCGCCCTTAAGGCTTACAATCTCCCCCTTTTTGATTATAACAAACTTTGATGTAATTAGATAGAATATGGTTAATTTAAGTGCAAGGAAGCAAGGCAAAAGATAAGACAAGAACATATAAGAGCGAGACTAGTGCTTAGAGGATAAAAGCCGAGAGTGGAACGATAGACATAAGCACTAGCATGATAAGTTCTTTTGCCATTGCATTAGGGACTCTTTGAAGAGCCCTATATCCCAACCAACCTCATTTCCTCCTTCCTTCCATCATATGTAGCTTTCTTGTGTGTAACATACATACCTTAGTTTACACAAGAAGCTAACTTACCATTTTCATCAATGTTGATGTGAGTGCTAAGGATCCTATTATAAAGAACATGCTCACACAAACATTAGAACTATCAATGGTTTGTTATGATCAAAACAACATTGGATATTTTGCCCTTCGGGCTAACACCATTCATTGGAGACCTCCTGCTTTTGATACATTGGCAAAATCATCATTCCCGCCCCTATAATCAAGGATATCGTAAGGGCTGGATGAATTTGTACATGGTCGCCGGGGTGTAATCTTGAAAACACAACAAACTCATCCCACCCCAAAAAATAGTAATCGTCTCTGCCTTCGTCTCTAGCCACTTGGAGTGTCAGTTTGTTCCCGTGAAAAAATTGCGCATGTGTAGTACTTCGGGGATTCCAAGCTGCATTCTAGCACGCCATTGCATGTACTTTCTACATATCCACTGTACACGGGAAACAACATTACAACACATACCTCTGAGAGGAACGAATTTATTGCTAAAATTTTAATATTAGAAAACATATCGGTTTAGAAAGTGCATAATAGGTTTTTTCAATATCTATTCGAAAACTCTACCGGAAAAAAGCCCCATTAGAATGATACGATAATTTGCCCTTCAGGTAACCTATCCCATGCCCTCCCTTAATAGAAATATCAAGTACATTCATTGGAGAGGGAATAAAATGAACTTTATCTGTGGGCCGAAGATTGTTGTCACACAAAAATTGTTGTAATCCTCCGTCTAGGTAGTACGTATCTTCTATTTTGGTAACATAAACGCACCATTGATTCCCAAAGTCGTCCTTCAGATAGACAGAACTTGCTAACCCGAGACCAGTTTGCTCCAACCAATTTGTGTACTTCGATGGGAGATTCTACAAAAAAAAAAAAAAAAAAATTTACTTAGATAGCTAAACACATTTCATCTAAAAAAACTTACACATAACAAAATAAAATACTACCATTTTTCCATCGGTTTGATTTCCGACCGCAATTCTAAATTGGTGTTTAAAATACTCTTGCAGGGCGGGAACCATTTCGCTATTCATTAGCAAATTATATTAAGGAATATATGGTTTTTATGGAAATAAATGAGTTTAAGGGTTCGAATGAGTTGCAGGGTATGTTGATGTGAGAAAATGAAGTGAATTTTGCTTAATTTTATTCAAAATTTGGTGGAGAGTGGATAGTATTTATAATTCCGGAAGTGGGATTTCCGTCCTCAATTTGGTCCACATTATTGTAAGGCAAAAGTGAGAAAAGACTAGACACTGAAAAAAAGCTATAATTTGAGGACGGAAGTAGCAATTCCGTTCTCAGGTCACAGATCAAATTAGGGTTTGATTTGGTTTTTAACACTGCCAGTTGAGAACGGAAGTGGGACTTTCGTTCTGGGTCCAAGACGGAAAGTTCCGTCTTGACTGACGTGGCAAGGCACAAAGACGAAAGTGCCACGTCAGCTAAGATTAAAGTGGGACTTCTGTCTTGGACCCACTTCCGTTCTGGCAAAAAATGTTCCTCCCCATTTTTTGGCTACCATGTCATGACTATTCTCCTAAACCCATGCTAGTCTAATGCAATTCCCTCATTTCACGCCTTTCACGTTTTTGTTTGTGAAAATGGTGCAAATTAAGGTGGAGCGCTAAATTGACTTTTAGCTAAAAGTTAGTATTAAATTACTTTTCAAATTAAACTGGAGTATTATTTTGATTTTAACCTCTTTTTATGAAAACTATTGTTTTTGTTTTAAGCGTGTAAATGAATGGTGATGTTTTTGGCAAAAATTTAAGTATCCATTGTTGGTTCGAATTAAATAAACTATTAAAAAAAAAAATTCGATTAGTTTAGTAAGATCTGATTAGATGTTCATCTTAAAGGGAGTATTTACATTTTTATTTTAGTTTTTTCAAAATTAATAATTCATTTTTAAATAAATACATTTTCCTTTTAAATTCTCATAATTAACTTGTTACATGGGCGTATCAATCATTTTTGGGGCCTTGTACTAAATTTTAAAACAAAGCACAATATAATCGAAAAAATAAACTTTCATGTAAAAATAACAAATCATTACAATCGTATGATAATAATTATTCTCCAAAATGTTCTCAAAGTTTTAAGTGAAATATTAAAAATATAAATACTATCAAAATAACGAAAATAATGAGGCCCAAGTAGTTGAAAAAACGATTGTTCTTAGGGTTTTTTCTTTAATAAAAAGTGGGCTAGCATTTTGGGGGGAAAAACGGGCCAACACAAATTACTGAAAACACCCAAGTTGTTGTAAAAAAAAATTCAGTTGAATTGCAATACAACTAAAATGATTGTATCCAAAACATCTAATTCTTCCTTCATCGTTTTGCTCTGCAACTTCGGCCGATGTGTTCTTATATTGAAGTAAGTGATGAACAAATCATATCATTCTTCAAAAAAAAAAATCACATATGTATAATAAAAAGGCCAATTGGTGTATTTAGTCCTGAAACAATTTTCGCTTGGTAAGGTTGGTCCTTAATGATTGTTTTGCAACTTTTTAGATCATCAATCAAATTATGGGCCGGGAATTGGTCCTTCCGACTTTTTTTTTGAAATATTAAATGTTAGTCAACAAGTGATGTGGGCAAAATTGAAACTTCACATTTTTTTAGATAATTATCATATGGACTTAATTGTAAAGATACTTAAAAACAAATATCTAATTGCAAAATTGGAACTTTTCTCCTCCTCCCTCCTCCTTCTCCCTCCTTGCCGCCTCCATCCCCCTTCACCTCCTTCTTCTCCACCTCCTCCCTCCTTGCCTCCTCTTCCCTTCTCCTGCCTTCTCCCTCATTAGCCGGAATTGTGCAGGTGGTATTGGCCGGATATTGGCTGGAATTGTGAATGATGGTTTTATTTATTAGTTTTATAATTAGGTATTTATATTTAAGTATATTTACAATTGAGTACAAGTGGTATTAATTATCTAAAAAATATGTGAAATTCCTATTATACCCATGTACACTTGACTAACAAATACAAAAGGACCTAAAAAGGTGCAAACAATTGTTAGGGACCAACCTTGCCAAGCAAAAATTGTTTGAGGATCTAAAAAGTTGCAAACAATCATTAGGGACCAAACTTGCCAAGCAAAAATTATTTTAGGACTAAATACACCATTTGGACTAATAAAAATATAAAGCAGTATTTGTGTGCATCAAGTGAAACCCTGATTTGTTTGCATGAGATTGAAGATAATGATTCTTTTCTTCTTTTGGGAAAAATATTTGTGTACAAGGAAGAAGATAGGGACTTTTTTTCTCATCAACTTCATTAATGATACATTTTTCTAACAGATTTTAATAGTACTAAAAGTTCTCAATTTATAATACTGTGTACTAAAGTGTTGTTGCCTCTAACTTATACAGACTAAACTGCAATTAATCCCGTTTCTTAATTATATGCAATTTGATAAATTGAGATTCTTAAGCATATCTAACGTGTTATTTTGTGATTGATAAATAGTGGGATCTCCATGATTGGAAAGATGAAAATTGTCTAAAGATACTTAAAAACTGCAATTTCAGAAAAGGAGAAGGGCGGAAAAGTGATTATAATAGATACTGTATTAATGAATAGCCAAAAACATGAAAATGAATTAGTTAAGACACAAATCGTGAGTGACATGGACATGATGGTACTTTTTTGTGCTAAAGAAAGAAATGAGAAAGAATGGGCAAAGCTCTTTAAGGAATCTGGATTCAGTGGTTACAAGATTTTCCCAGTATTAGATTTCAGGTGTCCTATTGAGGTATATCCTTAAAAAAAAGACCGATTAACGAAACATCATAGTATCTTATTATTAATTAATGAACTACCCTCCCATGTTCAAGATCTCTATGTTGTGCCTCAGCTTTGATGAGCTTCTTATAATATAATAAAAAGACAGTTTTTTATTGTTTTATTTAGTGATCATATGTTCAATTAATTTATATATAGTATGAGGTTATATGCTCAAGTGTAGTACCACATAATCAAGTCCATCTGGAAAAGTTTTTCATATTTTGACGAGGATCTTTTCCGGTTAATAACCCTTTCATGGACCTCTTCTATTTGTTTGTTCCATTACTTCAGAAAGTTGAATTAGAAACAGAATTAGGATGGTTTTCTTGTTAATGTTATATCATGTTAAAAATGGATTCGATTCTAATTCCTACCCAAAAAAGTACCTAAAGAGGGGAGGATCATTTAAGCCATATAAATTCCAAATATATACTCACAGACTAGCCAATTGCGCTTAGACAAGAATATTTATAACTGGCTATGAAATATACTTCTCTAACTCCCAATGATACATGAAAAATTCTGATATGGGCATGCAACACATGGACATGGAACATCTTAATTGAAAACAGAGTCATAATAAAAACCGAAAATACATAGTAAAAAATAAAAAAACATTCCGTTATATTTCCATCGCCATCCAGTTCAGGAATCATCCTAATTTCTACAATTTATGCAAAATCAAATGAGCGCCATGCTGA
The DNA here is from genome assembly GCA_026122235.1 of Vinca minor. Taxonomy (NCBI): domain Eukaryota; kingdom Viridiplantae; phylum Streptophyta; class Magnoliopsida; order Gentianales; family Apocynaceae; genus Vinca; species Vinca minor. Next base: position 5,129,263 of record JAOCZM010000284.1, on the reverse strand, counting down.
GGTTTAAGTGTCATGATCGAAATAGGAGCATGTGCATACGAAGGAGAAAGTTCAAAAGCGAACCGCTGAAGAATCATAGCCAATGCCAATTTTGCTTCTAGCATAGCAAAGTTTTGTCCAATGCAAATTCTTGGTCCCCAACCAAATGGGAAGAAGCTAGTATTGCCCTTCGTTGCACTCAATACTCCTCCTGAAAATCTTTCTGGATTGAACTCTTTTACGTCGTCTCCCCATAATTTGGAATCGTAATGAATCAACATTGTTGGTAAAGCGATCATCACTCCAGCTGGTAGAGTTAGATTTCCTAACTTAACTTCTTCTGCTGTTCTTCGACTGAATAGAGATAGTGGTGGATATAGCCTAAGAACCTCGTTTAATATCATGGTCACCTGCAATAAGTTGAAATTTATGCAAATCAAATGTGAAATCTTGGCAATTTCCTCCCCCAAATCTCCAAAAAAAATATTGAACGGCCTATAATACTTACAACTTTGAGATGATTTAGGCCATCAAAGTTTGGTTTGTTAGTTCCAAAGAGGTTCAAGACCTCTTCCCTGGCGCGGTTTTGCCAGTCGGGGTGCCTACTAAGTAAGATCATGGTCCATACAAGCAGCGTAGAGGTGGTCTCCTGCCCGGCAAAATAGAAGAGCTTGCATTCTTCAATCACATCTTTGATGCTCAAACCGGAATCCTTGCTCTTGTGCAGATCAATTTCTTTTGAATTTGACTCCAACAATCTACTCAATAAGTCATCCTCACCGGCTTCCCCTAATTTCGCTGCCTTCATCCTTGCCTCAATAATATTGCGAATCGAATTTTCAACAGCTTTTGCGATTTCTTTCATTCTTCTATTCCTCTTGGTAGGCATAAACCTGAATTTAAATCAGGAACCCGTATATAGGGGAATAAGACATGGTTAAAATAGGCTCAAGGAGAGGTTAAGCTCCTAACTGTACCTCCATCCGGGGATATAAACTGTTCGGATAGCATTCATGGCTTGCTCCGCCTGTTCTCTTTGAAGTTCAAAAATTCTTCGTCCCTCTTCGTAATTACTTCCAAATGCGGTCCTAGAAATTGCATCACAAGTCAATGTCTGAAGATCTGGCCAAATATCCATCTCTGATGTTCCTTTTGGAGAAACAATTTCTTCCCATTTGTTTACCATCTCACTTGTACTTGTGTAAAATGCTGGGATCATATGCTATACAGATTGACAAAAAAAACAAAAAAAACCAAAACCATTAGCATTTTGTCCAAATTATGCAGCAGTCCAAATATTTTCAAAATTCAAGAAAACCTTCAACTTCTCTTGATGGAAAGCTGGGTTGATGATTTTTCTGTGTTTGGCCCATTTATCTCCTTCATAGCTTACTAATCCTTGAACCAACAATTTGGCAAATGGATTAGAAAGAGGCTTTTCATAGGTGATGTATTTGAGTGTGACCTCCTTGATTAGGTCAGGGTCCATGATCAACACATATGGTCTTGGCCCAAGCCACAAGAATGAATCCTTCCCTGCAAAATTCACTAATTTCCAGTCATATGTGGAACAATATCAAGTACGATTGGACGAATACTCGTAGAAACATAGAAAAAAATTAAATATTGAAGAAAAATACTTTGAAAAAATTTCATATGATTTTTGATACAAAATAAAAGTTATAATACCGAAGAAAAAGCAATAAATAAAGTTAACTGACCAGGATCTGATTATTGGCCAGAGTTAATGGCCAAATCCGGCCAGTAGAAAAAGCAAACAAGAGACTTGCAGAGAGGAGGGAAAAAAAATTGCAGAGAGAAAAGAGGGGAGGAAGAACTTTTGCAGGATTCTGTCTACTTAACATAAAAAGTTCAAGATTTAACAAGTAATTAAGAGGGAAATAAGAAGAAAAATACAGACTTTGTTTGAGACATCAAATTAAGAGTGTTTTGATAAGGGAAATATACCAAATTTCTTGAGCGTTTCTTGAAAATGAGGAATAACCCTTGAAAGAATGTCATCAGAGAGATTTATGGGTTTGGAATTAGCTTGTTTAAACAGAGCTTTCATGTATTTCGTGTCTCCATAGAGAAGTCTGTAAGAATTTCCTTTGAGACCCTGTTTTCTCAGGAACTTCTCCAGCTTCTTCGGTTTCAGCCAAACCCAATTCAACAACCTCCATGTCCCAATGAGAAGAAGAATACCACTAAACACTGCAATTGAGTAAATTATTTCCATTTCCATTTCTTGTATTTTCATTGAAAACCAACCTTATTATGAGAGAGATATATATATCTAGTACATTAATGTGAGACTGATCATACAATCTAATCATATTAATTAGGCGTGCATGCTTACAGATGTAGGTCCGCTCAATTAGTAGAAGTAGTAATAGAAACTTTGAATATGACTATTTTGCAAACTTGAAATGCAAAAAATGACTATTTACAAGAAAAATGACAACACAAAAATCTTGGAAATTGCATTAGATTAATATTGATTTAGGAGAATGGTCATGACATGGCAGCCAAAAAAGAGGAGAAACATTTTTTGCCAGAGTCCAAGACGAAAGTCAGTCCAAGACGGAAGTCCTACTTTCGTCTTGGCTGACGTGGCGCTCCCCCAGACGCGCCTTGTCACGTCATTGAAGACGGAAGTGGGACTTTCGTTTTGTACCCAGAACGGAAGTTTCTGAACTGGCAGATTAAAAACCAAACCAAACCCTAATTGATCCGTGACCTGAGGACGGAATTGCCACTTTCGTCCTCAAATTACAGCCTTTTTGCAGTGTCTAGTCTTTTCTCACTTTTGCTTTTTGTACCATGCATTATTGAACGTAAACATTTGAACGGTTTTGGTATTTTCGTTTACATTTTTGACCGATTTTTAGAGACTTTTCCATTCAAAATTTTAATTTTTGAATTTCCAATTACATCTATAAATAACTTCTCAACCTCTCCACAATCTATAACATTCTCAACTCTCAAACCTAAAATTTCTTTATCCTCTTCACAATTCCTTTTTTCTAAATTTATTTCTCCTCTTAAAAAATTATCTTCTAAAATGGAAAACTTTCAGGGATGTTGATTTTACTAGAGAATGGCCTGCAGAATACGAGCAGGTATTAATAGAAATTTGTTATGATTTTAGTACACTGGGTTACAATGGTGAAAAACGTTAGTCCGATTAGTACAACGAAATTGTCTACGGAATGAACTCCGTCACCGGCGGACAATTCACAATAGAAATGATCGATGCAGGTGTAGCAAAACTGCGCACGCGGCGGTTTTGGGATTTTGAAACAATTAAGCGCAAACCATGGTTCAAGTACGACGGTAGGACCAACATTGTTGATATGGATGGTGCTGAAGCCCAGTCGGAGGAATACGTTGCAGTAAGTTGCATGTAATTATGGCACACTATAATAATTCAATGTTTTCAAAACTTACATGTTTGGTTTATATAACTTTACATTAGGCTAATCCAAGGGCTAAGCGGTACAGAAGGAAAGACGAATTTTTCTTTATCCTTCTCTACCATATTTTTGGGTACGAAGGAAGAGGATTTGTGGACGAAGTCAGTCAGTGTTCAAGATCACCGGAAGAGATAACTGTGGAGGCTCCCCCGACTACCCGATGTCAGATGCATCATCCATCAACACTTCTATATGGAAAATTCTTGAACATAAATTTCGAAAGAATTAGGGTTTGAATAATTGGGACTTCTTTATTTTTTATATTTTCAATGTAATTTTTTTTCTATTAATCGAATTTAATTCTTAGTTTTATGATATTTAAAAGTTTTGAAATGAGTAATATTAATAAAAAATTGGCAACACACTAAAAATAATAATAATAATGTGGACATCCCGAGGAAAACCCTTCTGCCCCTTGAGGACGGAAGTGGGAATTCCGTCCTCAAGGGGCAGAATGTTTGTGGCCTGAATTTTTAGGGATAGAAAATCCTATCCATTCACTACCAAAATCTCTATAAAATCCAATAATCTTCCCTCATTTTTTCTTACCTCAAACAATATCCTCCAATCTATTTTTTCCAACCAAACCCATCTTTCCTCAAGTTCATATATTTTGTGTAAAAAAATGGCACTTGAATGTCCGTTGAGATTGTATTTATATTTCGACCACAATGTAGTGTACGAAAATTGTGGTTTTCCCCGTTTTGCAGAGCCAAGTGAAAGAAGTGTGGAAGTTATACAAAAACTTTCATTCCGACAACTTTGCCACAGAATATGTCGGCGCAAAAGAATCGATCTTTCTAGTGTCACTGTTCGGCTAATAATGATTAGTCTATTCTTCATGCCGACGTACAACATGGTGATGTACGATGTACATCTTAACGACGAAGAAGATCTAGAGAATTTGTGGGGAATCCAAACGGATTTCAAACTACAAGGGATTCATGTTGGTACTTTGTTAGAACCCCTGCAGAGACATGTAGATAGTTTTGTAATCCCGGCAACACAATTTTTGCCACAGGCACAATTTGTTCAGGAATCATATTTTTCGGAGTCAAATCCCATACCAACTGTGCCCCCACCGTCAGGATAATTCGGTCATGGATTCCTTGGGTCCAATATTAGACATTGACGGTGTGCCGAAAATGAAAGACGGCTTCGCAGACGATAGTGCTGCAGAACACGAGGACGACGGGGTTGAGGAAGATGCAGAAGCGGTAGCGGAAGATTCCATCTCTGAAATCCAACAACAAACCGCTGAACGAAGTAAAGAAGAGACAGTCCAAGAGCCTGAACCAACTTCATCTGCCTCCGCCCCAGCTATCCCATAATGGAATATGTCATCATACGGTAACTATGCTAATTTTGCCTGTTGGAATGATATGGGTTCCATGGAACCTGTTCTTGAACTGACATACAGGGAAAAAGAATTAAAATATGGAATCCCAATTTTTTCAAAATATGTTTGAGGGTGCAGTTCAAGGACAAACATGAGGCAATGTTGGCAGTTAATGTGTGGCATGACAATGTGGCCTTGAGGGAGTGGAAAAGAGACAGGAGCATCAGACAATGGTTCAACGGGGTTTGTAGAAACTCAACAGAAAAAGCTGATGCAGTTGGTACATTCGCGTTATCCATAGCAGGGTGGATAGAATTGGAAGGTTACCAAGCTTAACAAGGGCCAATACTGTTTGATGGACCAGAACAAAAAAAACAACATGTCCTCTAGCTACATTCGGGTAAAAATTTTATACCTTGTACAAGCTGATCCTGAAATTTCTGTTAAATTGATTAGGTATGCTTGTGAAAATAATATGAGTTTGACTTGTACCTATAGAAAAGCTTGGTATGCCCGCCGACATGCTATGGAAACACTTTTTGGTACTTGGAAATCAACTTTCCAAGTACTGCCACATTATATGCGGGCACTACATGATTCTAACCCGGGTGCTATTGTCAAATTTGTTTACCATCCACAACTAGTTGTTAATGGCCCTAAGGTATTCAAGGCGTTGTTCTGAACATTTAAACTGTTAGTTGACGGTTACAAGTGATGCCGGCCTATAATTTCAATTGATAGCAGACATCTTAGGGGGCAATTATAAATAGGTACTCTTGGTTGCAAGCACTCAGGATGCAAACAATCAAATTTTACCCCATGCTTTTGCCTTGGTCGAATCAGAGGCAACTTCCACTTGGTCACGGTTCCTTAACAACTTAAGGAAACATGTTGTGAAAGACTTACAAGTTTGTCTTATTAGCGATCGTCATGCCGACATTCTTAGTGTCGTGGCTAGCGTCCCCGAATGGCAACCCCCTAATGGCAGTGCACCAATATTGCCTTAGGCATTAAATGTCAAATTTCCACACTCATGCAAAAAACAAAGAATTGAAAGATTATGTGTGGATTGTTGCAAAACAAAAGAAAAAAAAGTAAGTGCGATTTTTATCTTGAACGTATTAAACAAAAAAATGAGGATGCATTTAATTGGTTGATGCAGCATCCCAAAGATTTGTGGACTTTGGCATACGACGGGGGAAAGCGTTTCGGTTGCAAGACGACAAACATGTTTGAGGCGCTTAACAGTGTTTTAAACAGTCTAGAGCGCTGCCTTTGAAAGCTCTCATGGAGATGATATTTTTCAAGCTTGTACATTATTTTGACACACACCGGGAAGACGCTAATAGTTATCGCCATTCCCTAAGAGAACATGGGATCAATACTTCACGAACGAAGAAAAAGCAACAAGTTTGACTGTGCAACGACACAACAAAGACCAAGGTATCTATAGGGTCATGTTCCGACATAGAGGACCTGGCGAAGGTGAAAAAATATACACGGTCAACTTATCAACTCGTGCTTGTAATTGTGATAAAGTGATCTACTTATTTAACTCCATGCTCCCATGTCATTGCTGTGTCCAAATCGATAATGGAGGATGCTTCTAAGTATATCCACCATTTCTATTCTCTCGAGAATTATAGAAATACGTACAAGTCCATTTTATACCCTGTACTTGATCCCATTCATTGGAGACCTCCTCCTTTTGATATGACACATCACCCTCCTAACATGAAAGGTACGCAGGTGAGTCGACCTCAAAGGCAGAGATTTCAAATGCCTATGGACACAAAGAACAGGGGAACTTAAAGAGAAAAGAAGTGCAGCCACTGTAAACAAGTCGGTCACAACCGGAAGACTTGCCCCATGTTATCAAATCTTGACCAAGCACCTCCTCCACATTAATTGTATTTAAATTTTATTAATTTGTAATATTTTAGAATGTACAAATTATCAATTTTGTTAGCAATCATATAAAGTTGTTTTAATTGTATTTAAGTTTTTTTCTTTCAATATCCAAAAATCGCAAACATTACAATGACTTATTATTAACGTTGACGTAATAAATTGGCAAAATCATCATTCCCGGCCCTATAATCAAGGATATCGTAAAGGGCTGGTTGAATTTATACATGGTCACCCGGGTGTAATCTTGAAAACACAACAAACGCATCCCACCCAAAAAAATAGTAATAGTCTCCGCCTTTGTCTCTAGCCACTTGGAGTGTCAATTTGTTACCGTGAAAATTGCGCATGTGTAGTATTTCGGGGATTCCAAGCTGCATTCTAACACGCCATTGCATGTAGTTTCCACATATCCACTGTACACGGGAAACAACATTACAACCCATACCTCTGAGAGGAACGAATTTATTACTTAAATTTTAATATTAGAAAACGTACCGGTTTAGAAAGTGCCGAATATGTTTTGTCAATGTCTATTCGAAAACTCTGCCGGAAAAAAGCCCCGTCAGAAGGATACGATAATTGCCCCTTCAGGTAACCTATCTCGTGCCCTCCCTTAACAGAAATATCTAGTACATTCATTGGAGAGGGAATAAAATGAACTTTATTTGTGGGCCGAAGATTGTTGTCATCCTCCGTCTAGGTAGTACATATCATCTATTTTGGTAACATAAATGCACCATTGATTCCCAAAGTCGTCCTTCAGATAAACATAACTTGCTAACCCGAGACCAGTTTGCTCCAACCAATTTGTGTACTTCGATGGAAGACGCTACAAAAAAAAATTACTTAGATAGCTAAACACATTTCATCTAAAAAAACTTACACATAACAAAATAAAATACTACAATTTTTCCATCGGTTTGATTTCCGACCGCAATTCTAAATTGGTGTCTGAAATACTCTTACAGGGCGGGATCTATTTCAATATTCATTAACAAATTATATTAGGGAAGATATGGTTTTTATGGAAATAAATTAGTTTAAGGGTTTCAATGAGTTGCAGGGTATGTTGATGTGAGAAAATGAAGTGAATTTTGCTGAATTTTATTCAAAATTTGGTGGAGAGTGGATAGTATTTATAATCCCGGAAGTGGGATTTCCGTCCTCAATTTGGTCTACATTATTGTAAGGCAAAAGTGAGAAAAGACTAGACATTGCAAAAAGGCAGTAATTTGAGGACGGAAGTGGCAATTTCGTCCTCAGGTCACGGATCAATTAGGGTTTGGTTTGGTTTTTAATCTGCCAGTTGGGTCCAAGGCAAGGCGCGTCTGGGGGAGCGCCACGCCAGCCAAGACGAAAGTGGGACTTCCGTCTTGGACCCAGAACTGAAGTGGACTTCCGTTCTGGCAAAAAATGTTTCTCCCCCATTTTTGACTACCATGTCATGACCATTATCCTAAACCCATGTTAGTCTAATGCAATTCCCCAATTAGGAAAATTCAATACTAGTACATTATGGTGAGATTGGTCATACAATCTAATCATATTAATTAGGCGTGCATACTTGCAGATGTAGGTTTCGCTCAATTAGTAGAAAAGTAATAGAAACTTTGAATATGACTATTTTGCAAACTTAAAATGCAAAAAATGACTATTTACAGGAAAAATGACCACAAAAATCTTGCATTCCCCTCAGAGCATTGCAAGGACGGCCTGCTTTTTCCGGAAGAAACAAGACGTGCAGAAGACTGAACCCAAAGGACACTTGAGAATTCAGAGAAAGAAGAGCTGGATCCCACTTCCAGTTATGGTACCATTATTATTATTATTTTTTAACTTTGTCCTTGCATTGAAATTACTTTTTTTTTTATCTTTAATTACACTTGTGGTACAATTTTTTATCGTTAATATACACATAAATTAAAATAGGTCATGTGTTTGTCTTCTATGATGATTTTATCTTTTTAATTTGAGTGCTTGATTCAGTAAAAAATCTGACGATATAGAGACTATTGTTTCACTGGTATATATGTTGTGAACAATAACTTTACGCATTCATTGTTAAATGTTAAATCAGTGTAATTCTTCTGTTTTAATAATATTTTAGGAGTAGTAATTTTTGTACATTTATTATCAAATGCTATGTATTTATCATATACTTCTCCCGCTTATATTCTCAATTATTGAGAATTTAATAAGTTATATTATTGTTACTCTTTTTTCAGGTTTTCCTCCTAGCTTGCCTACATATGAATTTTGAGTTACTATAGTTGAATTTTCTAATCGTTGTATTATACATTATACCAAGTACATTTAATAATACAAAATACATAGTTACTCTATACACTTACGCCTTCAATGAGATTTGAATCGATTAATTAAAGGGCATGATTGAATTGGATCAAAGTCTGATATTTTGTCTTAGTCTTAAGACTAATCTCTCACTGGTCAAAGAGGCCGCAGCCCAGTGGGGCAAGTCTCGACTCGTGACCGAGAGGTTCCGAGTTCGACACCCTCTCCATACATGGGGCAAGCTTTAAATGTCTCCATTTCTAGGCTGTTTCATCCTCCTGTGAGACAGTTCTCTCTCCCCTTCATGGGGCAATCGCCCAATCGGGCTTCAAAAAAAAAAGGACTAATCTCTCACCCAAATTAAATTCTTAATGGATTAGTGTTTAATATTTCATTCTCAAACTCAATCCAAATTAAGAAAATTTGAGTATCAGTTTAAGTGTTAACCTCAAATCAGACTCGATTCAAATACAGCAAAAGTCGAAAGTTTACTGCTAGACAACCGTGTTGCTGGTCATTAAGACGTAAATCTACCTCAAAATATTTTGGATCTTTAAAACATTTCTACTAGGGTTCATTTATTTGAATCCCTTTAAGCTTTAGGTGTTGAAGGGTGTAATCTAAGATTTTCAGATATAATTATCTTTAAAAACTTTCTAAGTATTTTTTATAAAATTATATGCGATTGAACTTAGAACGTTCAATAAATACAGTTTGAACAGCTTTGGTATTGAAGTTTAAATGTATGTTTGATATTTACTATTTTTATCTTCTTCTAATATCTATTTTTAATGTTTAACCTTTTACAAATTTTAAAAATTATTTTTCTAAAGTTAAGTTTATCCATAATTACAATAATTCTTTTTTTATTATATAATATTAAGTAATATGTAGTACATTTGGTATGAGAAAACTCAGTGGACTTCAAACTAATAAGGAGAGGCTTTATACCTTATTGCATGATTTACCAATCCATCAACAAAAATACAATAGTTCTTCTTCTAACCATTTTATTTCGTCCAAGAATATATTTGGCATTTTATAAATAATCGCACTCATGGACAGTAGCGTACGCAGACTTTAAAGATATCAGGGTCACAATCAACATTGACAAAACAAATTTATAAAATCATATAAAATATTTCATTACAATTGTTCTCTACGCGTTTTCATACTTTGATAATATTCTATAATTACCTCATTCGCGATAGTACTTGATGCATGACTGACACCAACAAAATGCTCCAATACCCACCCATTATTCACATAACGAAATATTATCGGCATTTGCTCCTTCATTGATAAGTCACGAGATTCACCAACAAGAATAGAAAACCACAAATATCTTTGATAATCACCATACAATAAAAATTTCACAAGATTTCAAATTTTTACACTTAAGTTTGTTAATTTTTTTTAAATAAACATTATAGTCCATTTCCACACTTAAAACTTGTTAAATTTTTAATCAAACTTGTTAAGATATAAGTGGTATTATTCCTATAATTCACGAATCACAAAATATAATTTCAAATCGAAACTGACTCAAAATGGGTACACTAAAAAATGCTCACGGGTAGGGGTGTCAACGAGTTCGGGCCAGCCCGAACACGACTCACATAGCTCGAAAAAGTGTGAGCGTGAGCTTAATATTCAAGCTCGCTTTTTATGTGAGTTGAGCGTGAGCTTTTCCCCGCTCAGCTCGAAAAAAGCTCGAACCCAAATAAAATTAATAAAATTAAAATATTATAATAATAATATTACTAATTAAATAAAAAGACTTATATAAATTATAATTATAATTATAAATGTTGATCAACTCAATAGTCAATACTTATTACCCACCGTCTAATTATTCTCTCCTTCACAAAACAGTATTCACAGAGACCGACTCATCATCTTCCATCACCATCATCAATGAGATTGCCAACATTGGAATTGCCACCAACAATGAAATTAAATCACTCTTTTAAAATTTGCAATTATATCATTTGTTAGAATTTTAAGTGCATAGATTCTCTTGTTTTTTTTATATAAGACTCATTTTATTTGCATATCAAACAATTCTGGAACTTTTGCTTACTTTGTTTTTTTTCTATACAAGGCTTTTACAATTATGGGACTTCCGTTTCTTTTGCTATCTTTTTATTAGTTTATTTTGCTACAAGAATTAAGTATCCTTGATTGTATTATGTATATTTGTATTCTTGTCCAAATTTAGTTTTAAGGCTCATTGTATTATACTATTCTTGAGACAGGATTTTCTTTTTTTTCGCTAATATAAATGAGCTCGGGAAGCTCGTGAGCTAAGCTCAAGCTCGTGTTAAAATGTGAGCTGAGCGTGAGCACAAGGTTTATGAGTTTTTCCGGGCTGAGCGTGAACTGAGATTTTCAATTTTTATGTGAGTTAAGCGTGAGCTATGCCAAGTCAACTCACATAACTCGATTGACACCCCTACTCACGGGATAGGGTGGTACAAAAACAAAACTAAAATTATAAAAAAAAAATATTTGGGTAAAGGCTGGTGGGACACTTGCCCCACCATGCCCCACCCTAAGTCCGCCAGTGCTCATGGATACATGTCTCATGTTCTCTATTAGGTTGATTATATAATAAGAAAAATATAGTTTTATGCCACACGAGTTGTGCCCTGAGTAAGCGGGACTCAAGGCTTTGACAACACTTACAATAATTTTCATAACAATCAAATTTGTTATGCTAAATAAATATTCTGAAGTGATAATAAATAGTTAATCTCATGCTTATATAGTATTCAAATTTATCACGTGGGATGGGGCTCACACCTTCTATTGTGAAATAGTGGAAGTAGTAATAGAAACTTTGAATATGACTATTTTGCAAACTTAAAATGCAAAAATGACTATTTACAGGAAAAATGACAACACAAAAGTCTTGCATTCTCCTCAGAGCATTGGTGAACCTAGGGTGGGGCATGGAGGGGCAAGTGTCCTACCAGTTTTCCCCCAATTTTTTTTTATTATATAATTTTAGTTTTGTTTCTATAACACCCGTGTCATAAGCAGTTTTTAGTATATTCATTTTGAGTCAGTTTTCAATTTAAATTAGATTTTGTAGTTCGTGAATTATAAGAATAACACCACTTATATATTAACAAGCTTAAATGTGTAATGGGACTATGATGTTTATTAATATATATATATATTTTAACAAACTTAAATGTAAAAATTTGAAATCTTGTGAAAATTTTACTATATGGTGATTATCAAAGATATTGGTGATATTTGTTTTATATTCTTGTTGATGAGTCCCGTGATATATCAATGAAGGAGTAATTGTAGGTAGTAAATTTATGTGAAGAATGGACAGGTATTAGAGTATTTTGTTGGTGTCAGTCATCTACTATCAAGAATAATGTAATTATAGAATATTATCAAAATATGAAAACGCGTATATGTTTTTATAAATTTATTTTGTCAATATTGATTGTACTATTCATGCCTTTGAAATCTTTGTCCGCCACTGCATCAGAGCCTCGATCTGCAAAACATTTCTTCAAATAGTTCAAACCCTGCATGCCATTTACTTGCATTTCCTTTTTTTTCTTCTTTTAATATAATATAATTCCATCAGTCAACTACTCCACAGTCGAAGTATTGCAATTGGCTATCTTACCCCTCCCCCAAACCCGCACCCCAAACCCCAAATGAAAAAAAAAAAAAACATATACTCCCTCTGAAACTATTTAACTTACAAAATAATTAATTAAAAATAGTAGTTTGATCATTTATAAATAAAAATAATATTTTTAAATATCGGATGACATATCTGTTGGGAAATCAGCCTATTTACTCCCCTAGAAAATTTTCATTTCGCCCGTATAGTGCCCAATATTTAATTTCAGCATATTTAGTCCCTCTTAAATTTTTGTTTAGCATGTATAGTCCCTAATGTTTAATTTCAGCCTTAAAGTCCCTTACATATTTACGGGATGCATATCGAGGTTCCACCACCTCTTATGTGGCGGACTTAGGGAAAATGGGTTCTTCCAAATTAGGGCAATAGAATTTGGGATTTCCTTTTTATAACAATTTTTATACTGATTTTTTATATTTTGTAAATTTTATAAATTGAAACTGACCATTATTCCCCTGCTCATTAAACATGTGGATGTCATGAATTTGGGGCTACCCTGATTCTGCCGCAAAAGAGGTAGTGGAACCTCTATATGCAGTCCGTAAATAGATAAGGGGTTTTACATGCTGAAATTAAATATTGGGGAGTATACGGGATAATCGAAAATTTCTGGAGGACTAAATAGTCTAATTTTCCCTTATTGTAAAAAATTTCATTCATTTATATATCTTAAACTAAGAAAGATAAAATTTAAATGTCAACAAGATATTATTAGAAATGTGCATGGAGTATCATATAGGATTCGATGTAGTTAGAAAAGTTTGCAACCCTGAAATATAGGGGAGAAAATCGTCTGTCCAAGAACCATGTCTCCTTCCCTGTCCCGCCACTAGAAATGTGTCACATGTCCACTTAGTGTCACGACCCGTAACCAGGGTTGATGACATGGCAGTGTCTCATTGGTTAATGAAACACCACAGCCGACAAACAGAGTTACTAAAAGGAAATTCAATTATGATATAATCCAAAAATAAGAGTTAAGTAGCGGAATTAAATTACTATAAGTGATATACTAAGAATTACAAATGAAAAAGGTCCAACAATGCTATATATGAAATAGTTCTACGAATAAGTGAATAAAAGAACTAAATCTCTACCAAAGCTGGTTATGGATCACTCTTCATGTTCCCCTTCCCATGCTCTATCATCAATGTACTCGTCATCACCTGCACAATAAGCGGATGGACTGAGTTCCGATGCTCAATAGGGACCTGATAAACACGAATAGGCACATAACACATTCCCAATCCCAAAACACAAGTTATATGACTCAAAATCAAGTATCAAATATGGCCAAAACATGAATAAACAAGTTGAAACAACAACTAAGCGAGATAACCATACTCTTCATATCCAAGCACTTACATAACCGAATGTACGACAAGCACCATGCTCTACTCATACGGTACACACGATTACACACTTGCTTAGACACTACGAGCACAACTACTGCTATGACACGACTTCCCACCATTCGAGCTCAGGTATCTAATCACGACTCTACGACAATAATTGCAACGGTCCTAGTTATAGTCCAAACTAGGAGGGCTCAAATAGTTCATCACATGGGTTCAGTTTCACTCCCTGAACGACGGATGCAAACTTTAAGGACTCATTCTACACTGTATCATCATCCAACATCTTGGACTCCACAAAACCGTTACAATCCCAATGATAGTCCACATCAGGTTAAGGCTCACGTAGAAAGACCCTCGGGATCAAGGACACATCGCATGACCCCTCAGAATCTCTCCAATTTCATATCGTATCATATCCTCCAATCGAACGAGTCCTGTCATTGAGTAGATCCTAGACACGAGCTCAAAATAGGGCGACGACTCGGTCGACCAAAACCAAGAAGGACTAAACGACGACGACAACCAAAATGATAATCAAATAGGCATGCTAAATATTTATACAATAATAGTTTATGGACATATCAACAATAACAATATGTATAACAAATATGACAATATCTCACATTAACAGTTACATATAACGATCAAGATTAAAGGTCAAATCAATTCATATTATATCATAGATAAATATAATCAACAAAAGATAGAAAACCAATTAACAAAACGATAAATACAAAACGTGCAATTCAATTCGTAAATCAACAGTTCATGCATTAATTCCCGTAAAATCAATAATTAAATAATTACGAAACATTACCCAACATATATTTATAATTCCGGACAGGAAATAATGTAAAAATAGGGTCCCTACCTCGATCGAAAGTAATTAAACAAACAAACCCGTAACAGCACTGCCCAGCCTCGCTTTCGGTGCGATAACTTTCTCCTCGTGACTCGGAATGACGTTCCGTCTGCGCTCACTCGAACCTTATTCAATTATCTTCGTATCGGTATATTATAGGTCTAAAACGTAGAAGTAACGCTCCCTCGGTGATCTCTCAAAGTTCTGGACAGAAATCTAAAACTCACAAAATCTTCCCCCGTTCCTGGTGCGATATCTTCCAACTCCAAATTCGAAATGTGAATCCGCTTCCACGCCTTCGCAGCTTGTTTTCGTCGTGATCAATTTACATATAAGGTTCAATGAAATCCGATAAGGATTGCTCACTCAAAATTCACTCGAAGTTGATAGAAATCTCACAAAATAAAACTCAAAATCTCTGTTTCTCACTGTGCCGAACCGCTTAATATTTCTACTGCTCTTGTGCTTCTGGCACGATTCCCAAGACCAAAATTTTGTTAAACTCTTTCTTTTCTTTTATGCTTTACTATTCCTCAACCCACGAAGTAACATGTATATTTATACTGCTTTCTAAATGAAATGGCTTTTCCTTTAACTCCATCTCTTTAAAACATGAGATGCCCTTTTAAATTCTATTTAATCAATCCAACCTTACCCATTCATTCATCCCAACGAACAGTTTTAAGTTTTCTTTAATTCCTCATCTAATTAATCCAATCCCAATTCAATTCCTAATTCAATTCCCATAAATTATCTAATTAAAATTACCCATCTAGGTGAATTATAAATAAATCCCCAAATTATATTACGTGTGTGAAACGCCCCTCAATAAAACGTACACGAAAAAAAAATTCACGTAACATGTTATAAAATTAAAATGAACACGTGATCACATAATCACACGAAAACTATTACGCCTACACAGTTAATCGCGAAAAATTAATTACACGTCAGAAATTCACGTAAGCAAAAGTTACGGGTTTTACACTTAGAGAATAAGAGATAGGAGGAGAGAGAAATTAGGAGCATAATGCAATTTAGGAAGTGGTTGTATTATGAATGACTAGATGTGTGACACATTTTTAATGATGGGATAGGGAAGGAGATAGGATTTCGGGATAGACGATTTTATGCTGAAATATAGTAGTATGTTATTATAGTTTTTGGGGAAAATACATCAATTATAATAATTTGGACTTTCCTACAAAATAATTAAATAATTAGATAGATTAAAATCTATTAACATATGCTTCCACCGTTATTCATCATAATTAATGAAGGAAAAATGTGAATTTGATTAAAGTCAATTGCTCTCTAAATTTTTATATCAAGTAAAGAGAAGACGTTCAATTCCAGAGAAAAGGAGGAAAATAAACCATCGAAACATATTCTATCAAGTCTTTATTGTATTTGGATTAACTTGTTGTTTAAAAATTTCTATCTCTAAAATTAATAAGTAGGTTATTTGTACAAAGATATTAGAGATCCAAAATAAAAAATGTGTTGAAAAATGTAACCACCACAAATACATGTGCAGACTTGCATAAAAAAAATTGAGTTAGTTCTAGGTTTTCACTTCTCTTGATGAACCAAATTCAGTGAACATGCCCATCCCACATGGGATAAGCAAAGAGAGATTAAGTGTTATATAACATGAGCCTAAATACTCTCTGGATATCCATTTTGGCATAGCGAACTTGGTTCCTAAATAGGTGATCGTTGGGCTACCATATACATGTATTGCGTTTCGAGCCTGCGAGGATAGGACGTGATATTTTATAATATTAAAGAATGGGGACGTGTGAGAACTAATTGCTACACCATAAGTAAGAGGTGAGAGCCACATCTAAAATCTTGCACACTTGATTGATCATGACTAAATATGTTTGGGGCGTCTATCGAGGACGTTAGGGGCCTTAAAGCGAGGTGAATGTGAAACCTCATCACATGAAATAAGTAAAGAAAGATGAAGTGATATATAATATGAGTTTAAGTATCAATGGTCATCTCAGAATATCTATTTTGGTAAAGCGGACGTGACAGAACCACTCTATCCCTAAAAGGAAAGTGGTGGAGCAGCTGCCTTAAGTGGGGAGCACCACCAATCCATATACACGAGAAAAATTAAGTAGAAAACAAATAACAAAAAAACTTCAAAATTTACCCCACCCAGAATTAAAAGAAATGTTCACTCAATCACTTGTCTTTTTTTTATTTTTTTATTTTTTTATTTATGGATATTCACTCAATCAGTTGTCTTTGAAGCCTGATTGAGCGGTTATCCTATATAGGGGGAGATAGAATTGCCTCAGACGGGGAGAAGATAGTCCTAGAAAGGGAGATTAAAGCTTGCCGCACGCAGACAGAAGGTATCGAACCCACGACCTCAAAGTTGTGGGCAAACGCTTGCCCCACTGGGTTAGGACACCTTTGATCACTAAATCACTTGTCACAACCATCATAAAGACTGCCCCAAAAAAAAAAAAAACATCATAAAGAAACTAAAGCTGGAGATGAAAAATGTACAAACCAAGACCACTGTCCACTTGTTGTCCAAGACCACCTTTAGAAATGGTAACTTTCTTTTCCCTCGTTGGAAATTCAATTGAGTTTTCTTTCATATCTAATGACCAAACAACTCAGATAGCGATCTTGTTACAATGTTGAGTGATGTTCTTTTTAAACAATTACTCTTAGCTTAGTATAATTATTTGACTTTAAAAATAATTAATCTTACGAAATACTCCCTCCATTCCCATTTAATTATTGTTTACGAGATTTATAGGTATTCAAATTAATTGTCATTTAAGACTCTTTTATTAGTTGTAAACAATTTATTCCAATTATACCCTCGACATTTCTTTTATTTGCCGCCTTTGCCATCCCTATTTTTTCCTTTTTTCTTATGCTATAGAAGTGAGAGAGAGAGAGAGAGAGGGGTAATATTGAAACTTTTGGTAAAAATGACAAGTTTCTTAATTTTTCAAAATTGTCTAAAGAGTCTTATATTTATGAATGGAGGGAGTAACTAAATAGCTATTTTAAAAATCAGCGATCCAATCAACATGATCTATTAACTGTAACCAATATGCATATACGTAAACAAACAAGGGAATTGCCTTAGTATAGCATTTGTTCAGTATAATGGTCATGACATGGCAGTAGAAAAAGTGGGAGAAACATTTTTCGTCCTGAGGCAAACACTTCCGTCCTGGCTGACGTGGACAACTCCCAGACGCACTTTGCCACGTAAGCCAGGACAGAAGTGGGACTTCCGTCTTGGCCCCACCACTTCCGTCCTGGCCTACCCAGATTCAGCAAAAATCCAAAAAAATCCCAAAGTGCCCAGACACCACCCCGCCCCTCCGCTTCGCTGTTGCCGGCCACCGCCTTCCTTTGCCGCCAACAATCCACCATCATCTTCTCTCTCATCTCTCAATCTAGGAGGTATAAAACCTTAATTTTTTGGAATTTTTTTTATAGAAATTCAACATTTATGTCATTATTTGAAGTTGTATGTGTTTGAATTTGGTTTTGATTTTTTGAATTTAGGTCAATTAACAAATTAGGACATTTTTTCAAATTAGGGCATTTTCCAATTTAGGGAAATTTTTAATCAAGGGGATTTGTCAATTTAGGTTTTTCGTGACTTCAATATTTTTTGTTAATTACGGATTATGGTGAATTGTGAATTGTTATTTTTTGAATTGTGAATTGTTATTACAGTGAATGGTGAATGGTGAATGGTGAATTGTGAATTGATTTTGTGCAGTTTTTGATGCATTTTATGTTATTTTTTTAGATGTCTGTTCCTGCACACCTTCTGCCCCCGGTCCTTATGATCCCCAGTGTTTCAAATAAACACACATCCCATAGAGCTCTTACAATATGGGGCGGGGACGTAGAGTTAAGCACTAGTTTAAAAACAATTAGCAACTACGAGAATTTCTTTGATGCCTACCAAAACGAAGCCAACGCAAGGGTGCTTTAGCTAATTGACCTTTTAGGTTTCGGGGGTTACTGTAGGATAGGCAAGATCAAGATAGACCACGCCTTGGTCACCGCATTAGTAGAGCGGTGGCGCCCAGAGACATATACTTTTCACCTCCGATGCGGTAAGGTCACCATTACGCTAAAAGACGTAGGTTGCCTGCTAGGACTGCCTACTAGGGGCCATGTGGTGTCGTGGCTCGAGGACTACAACCTTAGCAGTACTCAGTAGATTGAGCGTGTGCACGACATACTAGGTTTCCGACCCCCACCCGAGTCCATTAGGGGTAACACCATCGCCTTGTATAGGTTTATGTCACATTAGTGAGCCCCTAGGCGAGGATGCCACTGATTAGGCCGTAGACCAGCCGGCCCGGACACTTATTTTCCTACTGATATCCACCTTCCTATTTCCAAACAAATCCGCGTCGCGGGGGAACATGCTGTTTCTCCTCACCAACAGCGACGGGATCTTGGCAGAAGACCAGCATTCCTAGGCTAGCGCCGTCCTTGCACATCTGTACCGACAGATGTGAACCTCTGCTCAGGTCGTTTCTAAGGACATAGCTGGATGTTGCCTTTTAATCCAGGTTTGTGTACTTTTTAATATGGTTTTATTGCTTCCATATATTTTGAATATTTGTTGATTACTCCGTATTGCACATCTCATGTCTCCGGCCCCAGAACCATGGCCCGAATCTGCACGATATTCCCGCGGACGGGAGAGCTTACGGGTCGCAATGGAATACGGGCCGGAGTTTCCGTAACGCACCCAAAGCCCAGCTTACGGTGTTTAGAGATCAGCTGACGGATGCCCAGGGGGTAAGTATTTTCTTTAATTTCGTATTTTATGTTTAAATTAAAGAAATTAACATGCCACATACATTGCTCCATGGGCTGCACGCGCGGATGCATTGGCGAACGCTATCCCGGTACTCGGTAATGTGATCATATCTACCCGTGAGTACATGGAATGGTACAATCGCATTACCGTTCACCTCATGACAAACCCCCGAAACAAGGATGTCGGGCTACTCCCGATGGGCATTCAACCTATCTCAACTTCCGAGACTATTTTTGTAAGTTTTTTCTTTGCGTTGTCTATAATATTTTTTCTAGTTTACAATATACTCACACGAGTATTGATGTTGCAGGAGGAATCCAACAGACTGATGCTCGAGGAATTCGAAAGGCCGAGCTCTCGTACAAACAATCAATATAAGTCCCTCATTTCCTGGGCTGCAAAGACAAGTAAAGATGCATTCGTAGCAGTCAGGAGGACTGTATCGTGCAGATCGCGCACTGTGGATGTAGCAGAAGCTGCAGTTCTGCAACCGATATTAGTGGTCAGGGCAGGTTTGTGGTAGGGAGGCAAGGTATTCGGAGGAACCGGCAGGCTACTCAGGAGGACTTGGCAGCTAGGAGACTTCGGCAACGGGGCGGGCCACCGGAGCCGGCACAACCTGAGGCTGATCCAATAGGGTCTCCGGTGCCTCACACAGTTTCCTAGTTCGGCTGAAATCGGCACCCACTATGAGTACCAATTCCCGAGCATCGGTACTTACTATTTCGGTATTCAGCCGGGGGGAAATGCGGTAGCCAGGCCATCTACTTCGGCACAGCCGGGTGTATATTCTGGCGGATCTCCTTCGTACAACCTCCACCTCCCTCAGACGTAGCACCACACTCCAACTTTCCAACCTGTGTACCCCGAGGAGCCGATATTTATCGACACCGAAAGGGCGGAGTTCATCGCAACGGAGTGTGGTAGCGGTGTGCGAACGAGAATGGGCCACATGTACTATTTGCGCGAAGACAGGAGAAGCCCAGACCGTTACACCCCGTCTGAGCCGTAGATAGCTTTGAAATTATTTTGTAATCATATCTTTCATTTCATTGTTGTTTCTAACAATTTAAATTATTGTACATTATAACATATTTTATTTTGTTTTGGAACGTTGTTAGACTTTTATGGTATAACACTTTGTTATTTCTCTTACTCCGAATTTGTTAACTAATGTTTATCGTTGATTTATTTATGTTGTAAAAATACCAGCTCAAATAAATGCAACAAAAAAAAAAAAAAAAAACTGAGTGTTCTTGGCACAACATACTGCCAAGGCAGGTCGGAAGTGGGGCTTTACGTGGCAAGGTGAGTCTGGGAGACTGCCACGTTCCGTCCTGGACAGAAATATTTTTCCCACTTTTTCCACTGCCATGTCATGACAATTATACTAAACAAATGTCATACTAAGACAATTCCCAACAAACAAAAAAGAAGAAGAGAGAAAACAAACTCTGACACCTTAACTTTAACCCTCAAAGAAAGGGAAAGTTTTATATGGATACAGCCATGTATATGGACTGCTTGGTGGTCTGTTCAGTTAATCTTATATGTTCATTGCTGAAAACGAAACCTGAATATAAGTTATTTATTTATTTATTGGGGGAGGAGACTTATCTATTACAAGAAATAGGAGATTCAAGAAGTGGTGAGAGAATTTAAACTCATGACCTCTACGTCAGAAGGCCTTAACTTTAGCCACTAGACCAATGCCTCATTGGCAAAGCCTAAACATAGGTTAACGGAGGGTGTTGGTCACCATCATTTGTATCTTCTTATTCATTTACCGAAAAGAAAAAATATTCTCTCTTCTTAATCCTGAAATGATGTGGATAATTATGAATCAGAGTAATTGAATTAACTGGACAAAGAGTTACTGAAATAAATACAGAACTGAATTCTCTTATCCGTCTCAATGGAAAATTTGCCAACCAAAGACAGCAGAGCAATCAAAGGTGTCCTAGCCGAGTAGGGCAGGCGCCTGCCCACGACCTCAAAGTCGTGGGTTCGATACCCTCTGCCTACGTGCGACAAGCTTTAATCTCCCTTTCTAGGGCTATCTCCTCTTTGTCTGAGCAGTTCTCTCTCCTCTATATGGGGCAACCGCCCAATCGGGCTTAAAAAAAAAAAAAAAAGAGATAGAAACAGTGGCAGTGATAGCACAATATATACTTCCATGGCTTCTGTCGTTTTCTATTTCTGATATTTGAGGTAAAGCGATATCATTGTAATTTTTTTCACTAGTATGAGACTGGAAAATTACATGAAGTGAATCCAGAGCCTTTCTTAATTTGTGAAAAAGTCGTGTATTTATATAAAAGACAAGATCTTTGGCAGGTGATTTTATGAATTAGAGGTACTTGTTGATTATTGGGATATAATTAATGTAGTATATATTGCTTATAGTTTTATGCATTTAAGACGTGATGGAGTCAATAAGAACGTGTAACGATGTGTTGTCTCACTCCCACAGTACATATTCATATATGTTATGATAAATTTCAACTGTTAAATCGTTTGACTTGTTGGTTAATATAGTAAAAATAGGTATTTAAAAAAAAAAAATAGAACTCATGTTTTATGTGATGACACTTGCTCCTTTTTCAGTGTGCATTTACCTTCTTTTCTGCCTATAGGTATATCTTGTAAAACCGTAACATTTTCTCGCGTAGTTTGAATCATTTGGAAATGGTAGCAAGCTTAAATTGTTTTAAAATACTGTGGATGATTTGGAAATCACTTTCAAACTTTTGGTCTCTATGATCAAATGTGTTTTAACTGTTTCAAAACGTTTTTTTTTTTCAAACTGAGATTATATTAAATCATTTCTGGTCCAAGAACAGTACCTGAGTGTATCAGGCTGTTTTCATACTTGTTCTGAGAAAAATTTGATCACCGCGGTTAACTGTTCTTTAAGCGCGGTTAACCGAGATGCTTAAGTGGTCTATTCTTCAGGAAGAACACTTGCTCCGGTTTCATTTCGTTTAACCGCGCTGTCACTATCAAGTCAGAAACTAGTCGTTGCTCAACGGGTGTTTTGAAATTCTAATTGTTGCTTTCACCTTTATATTAGCTTCTAAAGCTAATATAGAGGTAAGATGGTAACGAGAAGCTATTTTTAAGTGTTTATATCATTTATATTTTCTAAAATCATTCGAAACTCATAAATGTGTCTATCCTTGTGATTCTTTCAAAAGTGAATAAAGAGTGTGGTGCTATAATTGTTATATCCATCACATAGAGTGTGATTTTGAGCTGAATTGTAATATTTATCACATGTAGTATGATTGTTTAGTGTTTTCTCTAAGATATGTGTCAAGTGAGACTTGGTTGTTCTAAATCTCTCCATAAGCGGTACCTTGGAGATGATTTAGTTATGTTGTGTTGTGTTGAGTGGTGTTTAAAAAGTGAAACCATAAGTTTTGTACCTTGGGTGAGTTTGAGTTCAGTGGTGGTTAAAAGGCAAAACCCATTAGTGTAGTACCTTGGGTGATCCACCCATTGTGTATTGGACTTTTCCGCCTTCAATGAGTTGAATATGGATGAGTTGGGGGAGTGTTGTGAAATCCTTAAGCGGTGTTCAAGGTGGTGGATGTAGATCAAGGGATCGAACCATTGTAAATCATGTGTGCTTTATGATTATGCTTTATACTTGTGTTTACACTTAAATTGTTGATAATGTAGCTCTTATGATTATGACACTTTTGTCATCATGAATCTTGAAGCTTTATACCTTGTGGCGAGTGATGATAAAATGAGTGCTTAATTGATCAACCATTCGGTTCACTGGACTCAATATTGGTTTGTGAAGATGAGATCTTATTGTTTTACATCTTTGAAAAGTGTGTTTAACAGAGATATCATATGATCCATACATTGGCAATATTACACGTTGTTCGACCAAGATTAGCGGGCTAAACCTTCAGCTCGACGTTTAGCTGAATTTTTATGGCAACACTCACAATCACAAATTGGTGACTCCATACCTCGATAGTCGATCTTCAAAATAAGAGATTTGTAATGAAAGTCGTGTGCCAAGATTGGTCATTTCAAGATTACCAAATCCTCAATATGTTTCGGAGAGAGAGAGATTGGGAGATTTCTTAATTTTCAAAAGCTTCTTGACTAATTAATTAAAACTTACCAAAAGACCAAAAAAAGGACAGAGTAAATGATTACATGTTGTTAAGAACTCTATTTTTCAATCTGCAACCCATTGCTCAAAAATCTATATGAGATATATTTCTTAGAAGAGATTGAACCTGATTGAAAGTATGAGATTACACACATCTTATCTGTTAGCTATAAGAACTTACTAATTTAGTTTTGAGTATAACAAACATTGATATTGATATCTAATTGCATATGCTCTATGGAAGTGCAAGTCTACATTTATAGAAGATATAAAAAATGACTTACTGCTGAAGATTGAAGGTTTAGATATTAGGATCGGCTTGATAGTTATATCTTGTAAACCCTAACATTTGTTCACTTAGCTTGAATCACCTAGAAATGGAAATGAGCTTTAAATGTTTTTAAAAGACATTGAATGTTTTGGAATCACTTTTAATTTTTTTTATCTCTATAGTCAAATGTGTTTTTATTTGATATAAAAAAAAGGTTTTAAAATGTTTTATTTTTCAAACTAAGCTTTATTGTTATATTATTTTTTTTTGGTTGCTTTAGAACAAAACTTGAGTGATTCATATTATTTTCATATTTATTCTAGGAAAAAAAGGATCACCACGGTGGATCACACTTGATGCTCGGTTAACCGAGATACTAAAGTTACTTTGTTCTTCAGGAATAATTTATGTTTTGTACTGGTTCATCTGATTGATTGCAAGTATGTCCGGTTAACTGCAACTTTCTAGTGCTGCAGAAAACCTGCCACAGTGGCAGTCGGTTAACCATGTTGTAACTGTCTTGGCTAGAAACTAGTCGTTTCTCAACGATTGTTTTGAATTTGAAATCGTTATCCTTGCCTCTATATAAGCTTCTAAGGCTAATTAATAGGTACGAGAGTAATGAGACATTTCCTTAAATTGTTTCTATCATTTATATCTTCTCAAATCATTCCAAGATCATAATTGTGTGTATCTTTATGATTCTTTCATTGTGAGTGAAGAGTGTGGTGCTAGAATTGTAAAATTCGGCACATATAGTGTGCTTCAATATAATATCAATCACTTAGAAGTGTGATTGTGTGTGATCTCTCCGTTTTTCCTTGAGTGAGGCTTGGTGTCTCGATCTCATCATAAGTGGTGACCTTGGAGAGGATCTAGTTGCTCTCGTTGAGCTTGTTGGGTTGTGGTGGTTGTAGGTAAAATTCTTAGTGAGTTGTACACCTTGTGAGTTGTAGAGTTGTGGTGGTTAAGGTAAAATTAGTAGTGACTTGTCCACCTTTGTATTTGGCTTTTCCGCCATCAATGAGTTAAAATTTGATGTTTAGTGGGGTGTTTGGAAATCATTGGGTGATGATGAAGGTAGTTAATTTAGATGTTGGTGATCAAACCACTATACATCATGTGTGTTTTATGATTCTTTTTTATACTTGAGCATACTTTGCTTTTTTTTTTTTTTTTGTTGAATAAGAAATTATTCATTAATCATAAAATAGCCGAAGCTAGTACAATCAAAAGATAATCTGAAAATATAAGAAAATAAAAGTTATACAATGGTTTAGACAATCATGATAACAGATAAAAGCCAACATCCCGGGACGGGGTAAAAACCACTAATAATAGTAGAAAAAGTAACTACATAATAAAATTTTTCACAGCATCTTCTTCGTAATCCTTGAACAACGGTAGCAAGAGAAGCTGGGTTTCAACATCCTTCTTAGAAATCAACAATCCACAAAACCATGAGCGTATCAACCGTCTAGTAGATTGTCTCGGAACGATGTAAAAAATTGAGAAAGGACCCAGAACAATTCCGGGTTGAGAGAATTCTCCAAGGAGCATACTTTACTTGTTGATAATCTAACTCTTGTGCGTTTTTATCTTGGCTAAAAAAAGATCTCATTAACTCATACTTTCTAAAGAAAGGTGAAAATAATTTTAAAACGAAATTCGTCCCCTTTTGGGTATCTCATTGCCAACTCCCATTGACGTAAAATTCTATGGTAACTCCTCTATTTGTTGATTAATATGATTTCCTCAAAAAAATCTGCTAATTTGTAGTAATTGTTTTGTGATTTTAATTTATAGCTGGTGAAAGAATTTTTACATATAAACAAATTTAAATATATATATATATATATATATATATATATATAAACAAATTAGATTTATTTTTGATGAATATAAACAAATTAGATTAGGCAAAGCATGTTTGTGTAGAAACCTTTTGTGGTATTGCATTGGACTGGTCATGGGTTGGCATAAAGGGTCAACCACGACAGTCTTATTATTTTTGGACCAACATTTATGTCCAGGACGAAAGTGGGGGGAATAGAAGTGGCACTTCCGTTCTCGACTGACGTGGCACATCCCAGACGTGCCTCACCACCTCAGCCCAAAACGGAAGTGACACTTCCGTTCTCCCTTGCCAGAAGCCTTGTAAAAAACACTTGGTTTATTTTATCCAATTCTAGAACGGATTTCCCATTTCCGTTCTAGCCTGGCAGAAACTTGGTGCCTGAAACACTTTGATTTTTATTTTTTGCCTACAAATTTTTCAGTTGATATTTTACAACAAAAAAATCACTAAAACAGAATATTTACCAAAAAAATGTGTACAAAAATTACTTGGACAAAAGTTTCTTTATTAATAAAAATGAACAACTTAAAAACAAATGGTATGTAACAACAATTAAACAAATTAAAGCAAAAAAAACTAAATGTAATGTCCTATCTACCGCCCAGTCGGTGTGTATATAACGGTCATTTTCGAGTTATTCTGTAGATAGTATGTGTGACCGTCTCTCGTTCGCAAGGCACTACCATGCTCCGTTTCTATGACTTCAGCGCCTTCAGGGTCGTTACGTATCAGCTCCTCAGGTGAATCTGACTGGAGTAGCAGAGTCTGCTGTTGCATCTGTGTCTAATCCAGGGCTAGGCTGTACGAAGGCGTCGCACCAGGATGCCCCCCATTTGACTACCCAGAGAAGACTGATGTTGCTCGAAAATTGGTATTTAAATTCCGGGGTACATCAGGCTGACTTTGTGTCTGGTCTTCAGGTGGTGGCAGCTTTATGTATCCCCGCGGGGCCTAGTGTGCAATATCACCTCATGAAACTCCTGAGTAGCCTGTCGACTCCTACCGCTCAATGGCAGCTTCAACATGCTACTATGTTGAGCCCTACCTTCATCAGGTTGCCTCAATTATGTCAACGGGCGCTCAATGGCAGTTTCTGCAAATGTCGGACGTGCGCGGTCTGCAAGCAACTGCCTTCCCAGCCGCATCGAAGGCATCTTTGATGACGTTGGTAGCCCAGGTGATGAGACTTTTGTACTGGCTCACATTTCTAGTCGCAGGCTTCTTAAATTCAGCGAGTATCATTCTATTTGACTCCGTTTGTAACATTAATATTAAAATTAGTATATTCAAAATAACAAGATTTATGTTAACAACAAAACGAAAAAAACTTACTAAAATATCTTCAACTGTTGCGTTGGGTTGATAACCTACAGGGAGTGGCCTGGTATCCATATTTCTTGGGTTCATAAGACGGTGGATGGTAATTTTATTGTACCAAGCCATGTACTCGGGGCTTGGTAAGATAACATTACCGTAAGCGGGAACACCTTCCACGAGTGTATTGAAGCGCTCGTCTCACAAAGTAATGTAACTGCCGTGCTCTCTCTCCCAATTCTTCGTGGGCACAGTTTTCACTGTGTGGAAGTCCTCACCCTCGACAGTACCGTGCGTCCCTGCCGGTATTGGTACCACCTACTCGAATCCAAATTGCCTCATAACCCTGTCAGGCAGATAGTACTCCACTACATCGAAGCAAATGAGTGGCTTTCGAGCACGCACGGTTAACAAGAAGTCTTGATCTCGAGCCACTCTCTCTGCAAATACCGCATTTGGGTACGGTCTCCACATAAACTGTAAAATAAAATCAAGTTAATGTAAAACAAGTTATTTAATTAAAAAAAAAGAAGAGGAAATCGAAAATAACTTACCCCTTGTGTCTCGGTCATCAAATCTAGCTGATCACGAAACACCAACAATTACTTTTTCAGAGTGTTGCGGTAAGTCCGTGCTCTATTCCATCTCGCCCCGAAAGGAGCACCAGTAACGGGATATCATATTGAACCTCGCCTCGGTTCTCCGGACGGAGACAAGAAATGTGCTTCCACGCCCACACTGGTCAAAACAAATAGTATCGATTATTAAATATTCAAATTACATATTAAACATAAAAGTTAGACATACCTGAATGAGCAAACAACAGCCGATCATGTCCTTCGAAACAGCCATGCAGGAGATGCACATCTGGCGGTACAAATACGCAAGGACACTGCTAGCCCACGAAGTCGTATCATGCTCGACATCAGTGATAGTGTGGAGCTAACACATGTTCGCAATGGACCTCGACTTATCGAGAAAAAGGAAACTACCAATCAAAATGAATACCAATGCCCTAGCCCTCTGCTCTATCGCCAACTGAGTAACATCATGACTTAGAGGCTCACTAATGTGGGCATAAACTTCACACAGCTGAAGAGTGTTTCCCCTAATTGACTTCAGGGCGGGTTGGAATCCTAACAGATTAAACACAGTAGCAGCCCACTGAATTTTGGACAAATTGTATTCTGCACCCACGACACCACGTGCCCCCTAGTAGGTAGTCCAAGAAGACATCCTACGTTCTCTAGAGTAATGATCACCTCATCGCTACGTAAGTGAAATGTATGGGTCTCTGGGCGTAGGGATTGCAATTTGACCCGTGACCCGTCGACCCGGCCTACCCCCAATGTATTTTGGGGCAGACCTGTCCCGCCCCGTAGAGAGAACGGGGCAGATCAAACCCACCCGCGAACGGGGCAGATCGGGCATGGTATTTGTGTTTGCCCCGCCCCGTACACCCACCCATCCATCCATGTAATATTATTATAGAAATGAAAACCTAATCCTAATATAATTCATTTCCAGTCCACTCTCTGCTTCTCTCTCTTCTTCCAGATTCTTCTTCTTCTCCTCTCTTCTTCATCTTCCAGATTCTTCAAATATTTGATTTTTTGAACAGTAGGAACACCCCAATCGCCAATAGGAAAGACTAAATGGAAGAAAAATGTTTGATTTTTGTTTGAATCTTTGAAAAAGAAGAAGAAAAATGTAAGAAAAATATTTGATTTTTGTTTTAATCTTTGAAAAAGAAGAAAAATGGAAGAAAGTGGTAATAGTTAAATAAAGTCTTGAATAGTTAAATAAAGTGCTTCTTGTTCATATTTCAACATTGGAGACAAGGCATTATGAGCTTCTTGTTCATATTTCTCCAGAAATGGCAAAATCTAAAAGGAAACAAGAGTTTTTTTTTAGCCAAGGTTAATTTACCATGAATATGTTATGAGAATTCCACTAAAATCCAGAAAATATATACTCAAAGGAACAAAGGCAGAAGAGAACAAAGGAAAAAAAAGTGGGATGGGGAGGGGCGGGTCACGCGGGGCGTAATTTTTTTATTCGGGGCGGGGCTGGTAATTGAGTGACTCCTCACCGTGCCATATTCCTAACGATCTATGGTATGGATGTTTGGTTAAAACATTACTATCTAAAGGACCCGATGAAGATGAGCAGGTGTAGACATCTATAAAAAAACAAAATAGACATAGATTTTATCAGAAAAACACGTATATCACCAAAATTAACATAAATTCTACAAAATAAGATCAATTTAAGAAAATTAACATCAATTTAAGATAATTACAAAAATTCATCAAATTCCCAATACACCAAATTACTAAAATATATCACAATTTACCAAATTCACAAATGATCCAAAATAGATAAATTCCCAAATTCACAATTATTTATAAAATAAATTCTCCAAATTTAACAACTTCACCAAATTCCAATTAAACAAATATTCACAATTTTTTTTTTTAAATTTCTAAAAAATAAAATAAAAATAAAGGTTTATAGTTTTGAAATTGAGAGAGAGGGCAAAGGGTGGTGATTGATGGTGCCTGTGAAATGTGGTGGCGATCTGGGCTTGACGGCGATCGGAGGGGGGAGTTTTTTTTTAAAACGCGCGCGAGAGAGAGAGAGAGGAGAAAGGGCTGCAGTTGATTTAGGGCAATGGGAGAACGGAAATGCCACTTTCGTCCTGGGGGAGAACAAAAGTGTCACTTCCGTTCTGGGCTGAGGTGGCGAGGCGCGTCTGAGATGTGCCACGTCAGCCCAGTCGGAAGTGCCACTTCCGTTCTGGACATAAATGTTGGTCCAAAAAAAAACTGTCATGGTTGGCCCTTTATGCCAAGCCATGGCCGAAATCTCGATGCCTAGTCACCGCCGAAATCTCAATGTCGAATGAGTATTGGAATCTCGGTGTCGAAGAACTCCCAACCCAAAGTAGAGATCCTAAACAAGACTCAAACTCTAATTTTGACAATTTTTCAGATTGTTCAAACGAGTATCTCACTCAAACCCTAGTTTACTATTGCTCTGATACCATGTTAAAAATGGACTTGGGCCTAACTCAATCTCTCAAAAAGTACCTCAAGAGGGGGAGGATTGCCCAATCCTAATAAAGAACAAACTTGCTCCCTAACTAGTCGATGTGGGATTCTCAACACACACCCTCACGCCCAGGGATGGGTATTTGGAGCGTAAACATAATGGGGGCCCAACATCGAATTAGGTTGCTCCGATACTATGTAACAAAGTAATTGTGAATTTACATATATATATATATACACTCATATGAAAATCGAATAGGAAAGTAAATAAAGAAAAGAATCAATAAGGATCAATCAATTCCTAGAATCAATCTAATTAATTTAATTTCTATAATTGTGCATACACACCTATACAACATGTGTTAAATTTGGTAATAATGTTAACATTCTTTAAGTGAACAAGCAAATGTCTTTGTCTACTAGATCTTCTGAGATTGACAGTAGAATTAGAAGTGGACATACTAAGATTAGAATCAGCAAAAGGAATTGAAGAATGATAAGGTGCAAGAATAGAATCAGATTGCAAATTAGGAACAAAATGAGTATAAGAAGATGCAAAAAGATATGATCAACATCAATAAAAGTACATGGTATCTTATTTGGAGTTTCACTCATATTCTGAAGGAGCTGAATTAAGAACTGCAAAGGGAAAGATATGCTCAATGAACAAAACATTTCTACTCACAAACAATTGGTGAGTGTCCATGTCTAAAAGAATATATCCTTTTGAGGTGGATGACTATCCTAGGTAAACAGATTTTTTTAACTTTTAGAGTCAAAATTACCTCTACCATAAGCTAATGTGAAAGCATAACTCAGGCAACCAAAAACCTTAAGGTTTGCTAACTAGGAAAAGTATGGTACAATTTTTCATAAGGAGTTTGATTATTTATGACTGGAGAAGCTGTAAAGTTAATCAAATATGTAACATGTTTGATAAAAAAAAACTCCAATATTCAAGAGGAACTTGGGATTGGAATCTAAGTGCTCTAGCAACATTTAAGACGTGTTGATATTTTCTCTTAACCAATCCATTTTGTTTAGGAGTTTGAACACAAGAAGTTTGGTGAATTATGCCAAGAGAAGAATAAAAAGATGAAATAAGGAACTCAGAACCATTATCAGTTCTAATTACTTTGATTTTAGTGGTAAACTGAGTAAGAACAAAGGTATGAAAATATTTGAATGTTGAACTTTCATTAGATTTCAGTTTGAGTAAAAAGGTCGAAGTAAACCTAGTGTAGTCATCCACAATAGTGAGGAAATATCTATGTCCTTTAACAATGAAAACATTATAAAGAGCCCATATGTCAAAAGCAGAATGAACAATAGTAGATCTAAGAGGAAAAGGTAACTTATGTTGTTTAGCCAAATGACAAATGCTACAATAACTAAAATATTTAACAGAACAACTGACTTTATTATCCACTTGACTAATTTGTTCTAGTCTAGGAAAATAAAGATGACCTAATATATAATTCCATAGAAGGCCATTTATTTCTTGAGTAGAAACAGTTGCAAGAAAAGAAACGTTATCAACAGAAGAGACTTGATCAACAAAAGCCACTTGAGAAACATGTGAGTCACATTAGAGAAAATATAGACCATTATGCCCTTCATCTATCCCAATGTTCCTCAAGATGGTAAGATCATGTATAACAAATTTATCAGCAGTGCAAGTTACAGAACAATGGTTTTGAGCATTAACTTCGGAAACTTAAATGGTATTAAGTTTAAAAGAAGGTACTAAGAGAACATCATGAAGAACAAGATTGGATGAGATATGTATGATGCCTCTTTTTGTGACTGGAATGATAGTTTTATTAGCTAAACTAAGGAAAATTGGCCTATTTGGTCCTCAAACTATTTCTCAAATAATCGAGTGGTCCTTATTCTTGTTTTACTTCTCATTTGGTCCTAGATTCGCGCTTCCAAACTGGTCCCAGCACCACCATCCACGGTGGTTTCCGGCCAAATCCCACACTGTAGTATTTTTACTTCCTGGATGATCCCAAAAGTATTTGCGAGCTTCCATAATGGTCCTATCATCATCTTCTAAAATCCATCGCAGCCCAAATCCGACCACCAATGCCGCCCACCCATCATTTCTCTCCCAAATTCGACCACCAACGCTTCCCATGTGGACCTTTTAGGACTGTTTTCCAGTTAGATTTTGAGGTCTAATCATTGTTCTTGGAATGAAGATTCATGTGATTATAATTTTGGGTTGGCCAAAAGTGGTGGGTGACGCCTTGGTGATCGAATTTGGAAGATATATGGTGGGTGGATAGCGTTGGTGGTCGGATTTGGGAAAGAAATGGTTATTTGTCGGTGATGGATCTTGGAGGATGAAGAAGATGATGATATAACCATCTTGGAAACTTGAAAATACTTTAGGGATCATTCAAGAAGTATAAATACTACATAGAGGGATTTGGCCGGAAACCACCGTGGGTGGTGGTGTTGGGACCAGTTAGGAAGCGCAAAATAACATCCAGGACCAAATGGGAAGTAAAAAAAGAATGAGGACCACTCGATTATTTGAGAAATAGTTTGAGGACCAAACATGTCAATTTCCTTTAAACTAACATAGATATTAGAGACATAAGTACTGGAACTGAAAAGATTTTCATTATATACTACATGATCTGTGGCACCATAATCAATAATCCAAATATTCATACAAGATTTAGCCATTTTACCTGATGGAGCATTGAAATCTCCATGCTTGTTTTGCACAAGAGTAGCCTGATTGACCATGGAATGTTGCATTGATCCAGAAGCAGAATCAGCAATGCACATATATCTTTATCATTTGCATGATTTGTTGTTGTTGTGCAGGGGTAAAACCAATATCAATAACCTCTTTGTGTGCAATATCAATGCCAACAGTATGTTCAGCAACTACAATCATGCAATTGACTGATTTATGCCCTGTTCCAACACTGTTGGAACTTCCAGTACCGGATCATAAACAGATCTTCCCCTCCACACCAATCACGAGTTTTTCTCTATTCCTCTCGTATATAAGCATTGTTACCTCCACCATTCACTGTTGATGTATTCCAGTTTCCTCTTTCAGTTTTTCCTTTGAAATTGGCACCATTGTTGGGGTATTCATGCTTCTTATAACATCTTTCAATAGAATGACCTAGCTTACCACAATATTTACAGGTAAAACCTTTTTTCTTTCCACTAAAATTAGATTTTTTGTAATTATTCCCAACAGAATTGATGCTACTGAACATATTGTCCTGTTTCTCAACTGAAATGGAATTAGAAGCCTCATAAAACAAAACTTGAGCATCTCCGTGATGTGTAGCATACTTGAGTTGATTTTCATGTTCCTCTGCCATATTAAAGACCTCATCTATGTCTGGTATAGGTTTCATCATCAATACATTGGATCTCACATTACTGAAATTCTCATTTAGGCCTTCTAAAAATGTAACTACATATTCATTGTTTTAATTAGCTTGTACTGTTTCTATTCCTCCACAAGTGCAAACAGGTAAAGGCCGCAAAATTAACTACTCATCCCACAAGATTTTCAATTGAGTATATAACTTATCTATACTAAGATTTCCTTGCTTAAGTGCATAAAACTCTTCTAAAGCATCATATAAACGATAATCATTGCTTTTTGTGTACCTTTTTGCTAAATTTTTCCATACATCTGCAGTTGTGTTCAACACTTCTACACTTTGTGCAATGGTTTTGGGAAGTGTATTAGTTACCTAGGTTAGCACCATTGGATCAGCTTGTTCCCAAAGCTGAAAATCGGATATGTCATTCTTGGAACACTAACTTCTGCCACTTCTTCTATAAAATACAACTTGTTCTTAATAACAAGTGCTCTCCTTATCTTCATTTTCCAATTATGGTAATTTGAACTAGGTAAAGGAAGTTGAACCAGTATTTGAGACTAAATTTCACTAGGATACAAATGGAAAGGATGTGAAGTATAATCGAAGAGATATCAATGTTTCCTAAATTCAACATCTCTAATTTGGAAGAAAAATCAAGATTCGAAAAATTAGGGTTCTAGAGTTTTCAATTGAACTGCCTAATTGAATTTGTATCAACAAAATAAGAGAATTCAACTCCTGAATCTTCTTTCTACTACAAAACAGAATTGAAAGAACAATGAATCTTGAAGAAACTCCTGAATCTTCAATCTCAGCTCGAAGAAAAACTAACCAAATCGCGAACTGAAAATTTCAAGAAAAGGAATTAACAGAACGAGGAATAAGAACTAATCAAGAAAAACTAAAATTGAGAAGAATCCATGGATTTTTTGGCTTTGATTCCATATCGAGATTTTGGAGAGAAAGCAAAGAAACAGTTTCTGGAAATTTCTGATATTTCTCATTAGATTGAAACAGTTATAATAACTAACTGTTAGCTAAACACCAAATAATTAAATTATTTACAAAACTAGTCCTTCATAAAACTGTGAACAGACTAACATGTCCTTCTAACTTCTAACAACTATGTTGCTGTCTCCCAATAGATGTGTTGGTTTTTTTTTATGTCAAAGCCTGTTGTACACTATCTTTAACAATAGGATTTCCATGCTTCAATACATATGTTATGAATTTAGAGAGTAAAGAAGAGAAACTGCATCTTATTAACTCGCATAAAAATAAATAAATATATGAAATATTACTATTAATCCTTACTAAAATTAAATAACATGATCATGATATATCTTTTTAATATTCGTTTAAGATAGAAATGGTGCGAGTATTATACTTTAACCGTAAAAGGTATGAGGATTCTTAATGATAATTTTTTTACAAAAATACTATCAAAACTAGATAAAAATAGAAGAGGTTTTCACTCATGCATAATAACGCAGAAGACAAACTTCATAGCCAGGGACGGAATCAAAGCCCTATTAAGAGTAAAGGTGTGCATTAATCGCTTTTAATCGAAAACCGCACCGCACCAAATTTAATTTTCGTGTACGGTGCGGTGTTGGATCAATTATGGTGCGGCTAAATACGGTTTTCATAACCGTAAATTATTTTTCGGTGCGGTAGCGGTCTAGAACATTTTTAAGGTAAACCGCACCGCAAACCGCATTATATACTTATCTATTTATATTAAAAAAAATATAAAATATACTTACGTAATTACGTTTATTATCTAAAGTCAATCACCTAATTTATTTTAACTACAAATTATATATTTGTCTTTGTTAGTTGTTTTATTCTACTTAAGTTAGGGTTAATATGTGATTTAATATACTATTTGTTGGAAAAAATGTTCTGATGAGAACTTTTAATTTATTATAATTACAATTGGTTTAGAAATTTCAAAGAAGCATATGTATTTTGCTAACGTTTTCAACTTAGACATTTATTTATTTATTTGAATTCGCATTAAAAGTGAGGGATTTTGTTACATGGTTAATCTCTTAGAAATATTATTTCAAAGCTCATGAGTTGTGAGATATCTAAATAATCTTAGAAGTTTTTTGTATTAGTTTTCACTGCATCGAATTTCGCCAAACCGAAATAATTATGGTTTGATGAAATTCGGTTAGGAAATCAAAATGGTGTGGTGTGGTTTTAGAAAATATATTTAAAAACCGCATTAGTAAATCGGTTTTCACCAAACCGCACCAAATGCGTACCCCTAATTAATAGGGGCCTTGGCCCCTTCCCAGAATTTTAAAAATTATATTTTTAGGTCTATTGTTTTGGATAATATCATTTTATCCCAAAAATTATTAGGTTTTTTTTTAAAAAAAAGTAATATATATTAAAAACATAAAACCGGATACAAAGAGGGGGATATAACCTTACCTAAAAAAATTATGTGGAAACAAATCCACTACAACAGCAGCCTAAAATGCAAAAAATGCGTAAAGTTCCAAAGGAGACAAACCCAATTGCCAAATCTAACGTCTTTTAAAGGGTTTATATCGAGTCTGCATGTGATGTTCCACGGGGGGTTTTAAGGGTTTTTTCTTCCCCTTACGTGAGCGGACAATAGTAAAATCATCGTACTCATCTTCCAATTGAGTATCCGCCAAAGCGTCGAAAGGTCCCGTATTCAGGGCCTCGATATTTTTTTATTCAAACGATACATTTTCATCGTCCACTGTTATTTCAGCTTGGCCTTCTAAGGTGGGTGCTTTGATGCATTTATTAAAATCTCAAAAGCTTGCAAATATTGAGCGACAATCCGAAAAGGAGGGAGCCGTTGGTGCATTTAGTTTGGAAGCTGAAAAAGTTTCGGGTAGCACGACCTTTATAATGGGACATACCAGGGCTGATCTTTGAAGCACCGCCGGCGATTCGGCACAGAATATGAGCCCTTTATTTACCATATTAAACTCATTAGAAAGGCTTCTGCTACTGGGCTCATGCTGTGGGCTAGATTTTCCTATTTCTACAGCTGTTGGGCCGACGAAATTTGGCCCAGCCAAGCATTCCTCGTGGGTTAGGGCGGGTATATGGGCTTTGCATGGGCCTGACCCAATTTTTCTCAATCGGTCATGACATGGCATGCAAAAAAGTGGGAGCAACATTTTTGGCGAGGACGGAAGTCCCACATCCGTCCTGGGCTGACGTGGCACTTCCCCAAACGCGCCTCGCCACATCAGCGGAGGATGGAAGTCCCACTTCCGTTCTGAGACGAGGACGGAAGTCCCCGCAGCCTTCTTTTGCAAATGTCATATGAAGGAAGTACATACACGTTTCCTTTTTTTTCTTTTTTCTTTTGGTTTCTTTTCCTTTTGGTTTCTTTTTTTTTTTTTATGTTAAATTTAATATATATATATATATATATATATATATATTATTTTTCTACAATTGCGAGTCGAAAAAACTCTGAATCCTTTAGACATTATTTGATGTAGTAATATGATTATTTTAAACACATTAATTCCTACTTTATTTCTTATATTATTTTATTAACTAACCCCTATTTAATTCCTTATTAAATTGATGTGATTTTATATATATATTATTTATATTATACTAACTTTCCTAATCCAAATAAAATCCTAATTAATTCTAATACCAATCCACATCTAATTAACTTATTCATCTACGTCATTTACAACTATACTCCGATTACGATAAGCGAGTGAAACGCCCCTCAACAAAACGT
Source organism: Vinca minor (assembly GCA_026122235.1). NCBI lineage: Eukaryota > Viridiplantae > Streptophyta > Magnoliopsida > Gentianales > Apocynaceae > Vinca > Vinca minor. The sequence continues at coordinate 5,091,780 of JAOCZM010000284.1, read as the reverse complement.
TAATCAAATATAGCACGTAATATGTGATGAAAAAATAAATTGTTCAAAATCACATATCGAACAAAATAAATTCATCAAAATCACATATCGAGCACGTAATATGGGGACTAATAGGGTTTGTTAGGGTTTTAGGGTTATTAGGGTTTGTTAGGGTTATGAAAGGGTTTTAGGGACTAATAGGGTTTTAGGGTTATTAGGGCTTGTTAGGGTTATGAAAGGGTTTCGGGGTTAGTAGGGTTAGTAGGGGTTGTTAGGGTTATCTGAGTTAGAATTCATACTCCTAAGTAGTTAATTTGGAGTCAATGAGAACATGTTTTAATGACAGTGTACTCTCTCTTACGAGTTTGACATCAAGACTAGTAGCACCTCCTGTAATTTCTCCACCCTATACTAAAAAAATAATAAAATAAATAAACAATTTGGAGAATGTTCCGTGACAAGATAGACACTATGTCTCAGAAAAATATGTGATGGATCGAGCACGTAATATGGGGACTAATAGGGTTTGTTGGGGTTTTAGGGTTATGAAATGGTTTTAGGGTGGATAGGTCCCTAACAAACCCTATTAGTCCCTAAAACCCTTTCATAACCCTAACAAACCCTAATAAACCTAAAACCCTAACAAACCCTATTAGTCCCCATATTACGTGCTCGATATGTGATTTTGATGAATTTATTTTGTTCGCTATGTGATTTTGAACAATTTATTTTTTCATCACATATTACGTGCTATATTTGATTAACGTTTTGTTGAGGGGCGTTTCACTCGCGTATCGTAATCGGGGTATAGTTGTAAATGACGTAAATGAATAAGTTAATTAGATGTGGGATTGGTATTAGAATTAATTAGGATTTTATTTGGATTAGGAAAGTTAGTATAATATAAATAATATATATAGAAAATCACATCAATTTAATAAGGAATTAAATAGGGGTTAGTTAATAAAATAATATAAGAAATAAAGTAGAAAATTAAAAAGGAAAGGAGCCGTGGATACGACTCAATTTTTTGTTTTTTTCTTTAAAATGTCAATCTCATTTTAGTGTATACTAGAATTCATTATCTAATATATTATTAAAATTATTGTATATGTAGTAGTGCTATTGGAGTAAAATCAATTAATGTGTTTAAAATAATCATATTACTACATCAAATAATGTCTAAAGGATTCAGAGTTTTTTCAATTTCATAATTGTAGAAAAATAATTTATATATATATATATATATATTAAATTTAACATAAAAAAAAAAAAAAGAAACCAAAAGGAAAAGAAACCAAAAGAAAAAAGAAAAAAGGAAACGTGTATGTACTTCCTTCATATGACATTTGCAAAAGAAAAAAAAAAGGCTGCGGGGACTTGAGGACGGAAGCCTCGTCTCAGAACCGCTGATGTGGTGAGGCGCGTCTGGGGAAGTGCCACGTCAGCCCAGGACGGAAAGTCCTCGCCAAAAATGTTGCTCTCACTTTTTTACATGCCATGTCATGACCGATTGAGAAAAACTGGGCCAGGCCCATGCAAAGCCCGGCGGGTGGACTGGAACTGGTTTCTGGTGATCGGCAGGTTAGAGGGTCTGCTGATGGGCCAGATAAGAACACCCATCCGAATCACCTGCACTAGCAGTCTGAACCGACTGCGTCTTTTTCGGCACCAATTTGGGCGCTGATGCTAGAATCTCCAAATCAGGGATATCCGTACCTGATTTTAGGGCCTCCATCTCCGCCGCCATTCCCGTCCCCTTCTCGGTCGCCGGTAAGGTGGTTTCCACTACTACCATCTCTGGAGCCGCGGTGAGCGGAAGATTCGTATGTTATAGTGCTAAAATTTCTTGCGGGTTAGGGATCATTGATCGATCAATTGAGGGGTTAGAGACCTGACCAACAGATTGGTCACAAGAAGATTTTGGATTAAGACATGGTTGTTTTTGTTGCCAGATCTCTTTAGTTTGTAAGCGAGCCGCCGGAGCAGGCTCTACAATTTTTTTTCTATGACTATCAATCATATGAGGAGGTTCAATCTTGTCTTCAGACCCCCAATTATGGTGACAAGCTGATGCGTCATGCCCCAATTTAAAACAATAAGTGCAATACAAAGGGAGTTCCTCATAAAACACTTATTGATAAAAACCCACATTATCAATAGAAAGATATATCTTTGATGGCAAATCAATATTCAACGGCCTTCGAATCAAGCAACCAATTGAAAAGAGAGCATCTTTAGAGAAGAATTGGAGCGGTAATTTTTTCAAGCTAACCCATACGAGGACTATTGATGATTCTTTTTCCATATTAAATTTGGGCGTCCATTTACAAACTCTCATATTGTGATGCTAGATTGTCCATGTTTGTCGCATCCAAACACGATGATAGTCTTCTTCCAAAGAGAAGCGCATGAGAAAATAACGGTGATCCATCAAACCGATCGAAACAGAGCATTTTATGTCTAGGGTTTTAATTTCTTTTCTGAAAACATCCATTGGCGGACCCTTGACCGAGAATTTTCCAACCAAAGCAAGAGCTAGTGCACCTTTCATGGAGGAAGAAATTTCAGGAAATGTATAAAAAAGAGCAGGAATTCCTTTGTATTCTTGACCTTGCTTGATAATTGGTGTTGTAGAAGGCGTGGGCTTAAGAAGAGAAGAGAAAGATTTCAGTTTCCAAGGAGTTGATGGTTCCGACGGCGGATCCGCCGGGGCAGCCATGCTGCCGGCCGACTAGCCCAATACAGATAGAACTTCCTCGAAATTTGAAGAAGGCTTCTAGAGAGTTTCCTTGAAACGGGGGTCCTCCGCTGCATTCAATTTGGCTATTGTCTTAAAAAAACTATTAATAGAAATTAATCAAAACCAAAAACTATTGGTTGGCGTTCTAAATTAATCATATTGTTAAGATAAATAAATTAATAGAAATAAAATATATCCATAAATGTTTCGACCTTCAAATATCTTAGTCACACGAAATTTAGCTAAAAATAATCATAAACTAAAAGAAAAATAAAGAAAAAAGTAGCTTGTCTCCCCCTAAAGTTTTTACTAATTACATTCTCCCCCTAAATTGAAAACCATGTTTAACTAGCCGTAACAACAAAGTGAAATGACCACCCCATTCTAAAATTACAATCAAATTTAGTTTCTTTTGTTTTCACAAATAACCACTTGTTTTAGTATTGTTAATTTTAATTCTATGAATAAAATCATAACCTCTTTCAATAAGTTCACCCAGTTTTCATTTTCATAAGGCCCCAAATCCCTATCCTCTAGGAATGTTTCCAATGACCTCAAGTGCATCGCCTTCATAATCTCTACTTTTATTTAGTTTCAACCACTGGAACTTGAAAAGTAAGGATTTTAACTATTAAGGAAATTCATCGACCACTGAGACTTAGTTAAAGTGAAAAATTATTCAAACAAAAAGAAGCTCAAAGACTCAAACGGGAAAGCCAAGTAAACAACTATTAGGGAGTTGTAAATAATGTTTCTTTTTGTATTCTCTTGCAAACTTTTGGTGGCGGCTATTACAAAGTTGTATATGATGGCTCCTCTTGAGCTTTCGACGTGGCTGGCAACAAGATGAGGACGACGCGGCATAGAGGTCCGCACCACTACCAAATCAAATATAGATTACACCAACACAAGTTGGCTCACTTGGTAAAAATTTGACACGTCTTTACAAAGGTCAAGTGTTCAATTCCCGCTGCCGACATGAGGACTGTGTTAGTGATCTGTAAGTACTCTTGTAAGGCACCTATGGTCCCTAGGGTCTGTCCTGACCCGTGGTGGTGATCGAAATCGAACTCACCCAAATTTTTTTCTACCAAAAAAAATTAAAAATAAATACAGATCTACGAAATACTTAAAAACTTCTATAAATTTGAGCTGTCAATTTTCCATTTATTTTTAGTGATTGTGAAGTTAGAGGAATATTCTAAAGGCTATTCAATATTATTGTATGTGAGAGAGGGATTCGCAAAAGAGTGTTACTTAATGCGGCTGCAGTATTACCGACATAAGTTTTGTTATTGTTGAGAGAAGATATATATGGATTCGAGGGAGATGATAGAAAAGGGTAATTTGGGCATTGACAGGCCCGGTTATGTGGGGGTCTAAGGTGCTCGATCAAATATAACCTTCGAAAATTGGGAGTTTCAATTCTTTGTTATTTGTGTGTATTTTTTTTAAAAATAATAAGAATTGTTCATCACTTAGTATTAAGAACCCACCGACCCAACTTACATAGCAAAAACGACGGAGAAAGAAGAAATAAATGTTTGAGCACAATCATTTGGGCTGTACTGTAATTTAGTTGGGCCTTTTTTCTTAAAACTACTTGAGCCTCTTCAGTAATTAGTATTAGCCCACTTTGTTTTTTCTTGTTTCGACAAAATGCCTAGTCACTTGTTTGTTTATATGTTATTATTATAAAATAAACACGATATGAATTGTAAAAAATCTACGCATATTTTCATATTTCCTCATATTTCTAATAAAGAAAAAACTAGTCAAAATCAAATATGAAGATTTAGTTGATGATTTTGCTTCAAAGACCGCTAAAAGGATCGTTATTTTCAAGTGAAGAAAGTTTGATAGTATTTGTTTTTACAATCATTTGGGTTTTACTGTATTATATTTTTACACTTTTTATAATTTATATTTAAAAAAATAAAATTATATGTCTAACTTTGATAATTAAGACATGGCCTCAATATTGTTCTAAACAATCTGGGCACTGATGTCCCTATACTTTCAAACCTCCATCTAATTTTTAACGAAGTGAAATATTAATGATTAATTTGTTAGATGTATTCTTATTTAAGGGGGTGGATGTAGTTACACGATACCTCAAGGTTCTATTCGTAATTTGGACGAACCAAGATGTAGCCTTTATTTCCATTGCTTTTTAAATTTGCTCTACATTTTATTTATTTTTTATTTTTTGGGTAATAAATTTTGCCTACTGATCTTTTATGTGCAACCACTTTGTGCATTTAGTGTCAAATGTTATTTCAGTCTCAAATTCATCTACTTCAGAAATATTTTGGGAGCAGTCACTTTTTGCATTTATTATCAAATATTATATCTACCTCCTATTCATTTCCCGTTCATACTCCCAATTATTAGAGTCATTATAGATTATTCTATTATTATTATTGTTGTAATAAGTTTACTCTACTAGTCATCATTCTCTTCTTCATATCTATCATGGTCGTACTCGCACCTGTAATTCATAATGCAGAACCTCGAATATAGGATTCTGATCCAGCTCATTTTTTTTCTCAGAATGACAATGAATTTTCATTCTATAATTTCCTTTTTTTTAACTGAAAATTTAATATCATTAGTCGATAAAATTATATAAGAAATTACATAAGAGAGGACGAAGTTCAGAGAATCCTTTTTGAATGTGGCATTGTGCTTCATGGACGATCGAAATTAACTATTACTGTAAGAAAAATATTTATTCTTTAAATTAAAAAACCATTATTATGTTTTTAAGCTTAATCTTTATATCAATCCGATCTAAAAGTTGGTAGAACATTAGGGTAGAACTGAAGATTTGTTTTGCTCCCTCTGTTTTATATTATAGGTATTTTTATCGTCTCCATCTCTTTTTAACACATGTTATTTTCAAATTTTTAAAAGATATAATTTTTTTAAAAAAATTATCCTTATTATAGAGAGGAAGGAAATATGTTAGTGATTGGAATAAACTAAATTATTTAATTGTATAACAATACAAATATCTTTTGTCAGCCAATTCCTAATCTATGCTAAAATAATATTTGAGAGGATATTAACTATTAAAAAGAAGATATTCATAAAACTATATTGCTGGAAGAAACAAAACATCCGTTATCGTCCAACGGTTAGGATATGATTCATAAAACTATATTGCTGGAAGAAACAACACATCCGTTATCGTCCAACGGTTAGGATATCTGGCTTTCACCCAGGAGGCCCGGGTTCGATTCCCGGTAACGGAAATTGTTACTTTTATGGGCTCCAAATTCATTACCCAATCAAACATGAATTCCTTTTATACTTACACTCACCCGAATCCGACACAGAAGAACAGTTCATTTACAAACACGTTTTAAACTTTAAACTTGTGCACTGAATCCGACCCAAACAACCATCCAATATCACCCTGCCATTTCCCAACGAAATAAAATATGTTTTTTGAAAGATTTAACTCTGGTAAGTTTTCCATTTACAGTTTATTTATTTATTTATTGTTTTTAAATATATAGAGGCCGAAACTCTTTAAGGAGGGAAGAATGTGAAACCCCGATTCTAATTTTCGTCAATTAAGATTTTAGATTTGTTTGTCTTAAGAGTTAAAAAGAAAATAATTAGAAGTCTTGGACTTAAGGAGAATAATTAATTTCTACTGAGATATAAATGCAATATGTAATTAAGTTGGAATCTTATCTAGAAGAAACTTTTGAAATCCGCAGGAGCTTCTGAAATCAAAAGCCCATGGTCTTTGGAGGATTAGCTGGGATATCAAACCACTTAGTATCAGAATCTTTTTCAATTTTCAAATAGATTTAAGCAGATGTATTCTGTTAGGAGAGGTAGTATATAATCCCCTCTCTAGCTGTGTATCGTGAAAAAAAAATTAGTAGAGAGCAGAACCTGTGTCGTGGAAATAAAACGATGGGGGTAGAATAAGAGATTTTGAAGTATCTCTCGGTGCATTTGCAGACACGAGGGTGGCGGAGAATGGGGAGCGGCGTTAGGATTTTCTGATCGAGTTAGAAGAATGACTCGTGTTGAGGTAAGGGGTTTAGAATCTTTTGTTTTCTTGTGATTGTATGATAAATATTTAATGTTGATAAGCATTTTTTAATGTTATAGTGATTCGATTGAAATTTAGATACGTTTGTGAAGAAAAAAAAAGAGGAATCAAGTATGTATTTTTAAAGAATTGATTTCAGATTATATCAAACTATGATCCTTTTTATATGAATCATTCGTTTTGTTCACACAAAAAAAAAGAGTGATGAACTGTATTAGAACTTGCGGGGTCCATAAGCCATATTTTTGTTCCTTTACAATGAAGATAAAAATTGAAATCATCCTTTAAATTATATTTTTGGAAACGAGTCAGAGTTCTGATTTAGCTTTTGGTTATATTGCTTGGATGCATTATGTGATATGATACAGTGTGGTTTTAATGTGTTTTATTTGAACAGAAAAGGAATAAAATAAAGTAGTTTTAGTTTTGCCTTAAATCATTGGCTCAAGGTTACTACGGTGAGCATGCTTTCTGGTAAAGAAGACAAAAACGGATTCCAGAAAATATTTTTTTAAGGTATGTTTTATGGCTCAATTAAGTGATCATCGTCCGTGACCGAACCCGAACATTCGAAGTATACCCCTGTTAAGGACTCAATGAGTCGATTCGATGTTCTATAAAATAAAATAAAAAAGAGCCAAAGGAATAAAAATAATTTTATTATTGTATCAAAACTCTCTGAAGTGAACCATCAATTTTGTCTAATGAAATTAAGTTGTTATGAACCGTAATTAAAAAGAAAATGATTTAACCATTCACGTTTTGAAAATGATCTACTACTTCTGCTATCATGTTTTATATGACAATTCTAATTCATGCTTTACATTACAATTCCAATTCATATTTTGGGTAACTAATTACTGCTTTGGAGTTCCGATTGAATTGTAATTCATATTTTGGCAACTTAGTGCTTTGGAGTTCCAATTCATATTTTTCATTATTGTTTGTGTCTATTGATAAAGTTTTTCGATACCCTTTCCCCTGCAAGCATTTTTTTTTATTATCTCTTGCTACACTTCAAGTTTTGCAGGGTCATTGTTTTGGAGTTTACTGATTCCGAAATTCATATTTTGTGCATGTCACTTAGCGACTTTGGGTTCTTTTCTCATTCAAAAAGAAGTTAAAAATGTGTCATTTTTTTGGGTCGTTTATTTTAGTTAAATGATCATGCCTTTGTAAAACTAAAAAAAATAAAGGATGCTTGATTACGAAAAGGATATAAACTTCTTACTGAGTTGGAAGCTCACTCATTTCCTTGCTTGCAGGTAAAGATAGCAATAAGGATGACGATTTAGGAGATTGGGAAGAAGTTCCCCTTTGGTGAAGAGAGTTCATTTATTATTTTTGGTTTAGTTTGAGAACATTCTATTTTACGCTTTATTGATTCCGCTGCGAAATTTTTTGTGTAATAAGTATCTTGAGATATTGTTAAGTTTTACAAAGTTCCTTCGTGGTTTTATTTTATTTGGAAAATTTTAAGTTAAGACGAATAAGAGACCTTGTGTTAGTAGCTTTTGGGCTATTGACACGGTCGTGTCTCGCCCTTAGGGTACGGGGCGTGACATTTAAATGGTATCAGAGCGCCAGGTTGTTCGATAATTTGGGACTCAATAGTTTTGATAAGACTTAGGAACAAGTAATAGGAGTAAGAAGACTATTAGGGCCTTTATTTATTCCTTTTAAAATTTGGTGATGATTTGTTCGTTTTAGTTTCCTTATTTTTTTTTCCCGCTAATTAGATGGTTCCAAGAGGTAAAAAACCCACCAATTTCTCAGAAGCCTTGAAGGATTTGGTTTTATGTCAAGACTACAAAGACATGCTCGAAGCAATTAGGATACTTGAGGAAAGGGCAGCGGTACAACAAGAAACCTTGGAGAAGGAGAAAGGTATTAATTCGACGTTGGAAGTCGAAATGAAGAAACTGCAGGAGGAGCATGAGGAGTTGGATACCAAGTACAACAAGCTCCAGGGCAGGGAGGCGAGTTTAAGAAAAAAAGTGTTACCTTTATCAACATAGTCAAGGAGCACGACAAATGGAAGAAGCGGTGCAAAAGCTCCGAGCTGAGGAAGGTCCTTTAATACAAAAGATGGAGCAAACCGTGAGGGAGAACCGATCACTGAAGGTTGAGATTGCTCGCCTAAAGTATCAACTTCGAAGTGTCAAGATGAAGAGGAACGAATATAAAAGGGATGGCCATAGAGAAAGATATCTGAAGGCGGCTGCTGAGATGAACAACTATAGACTCCGAAGTGCGGTTTGGAGAATGAAAAAGAAAGGAATACCCTTCGAAGGCGAGGGCTCTAATGCTGTGAGACAAGACTTTAACTCAGAGGGAGAGGAGAGTGTGAACCAAATAACTAGAAGACGATCCTTCTGAGCACTCTAACTAGTTGAGATGACTAGTACCTTAGGGCATCGAGAAAGTTTAGGATTTTCTTTTTAGTAAAAGTTATTTTTCCAATGTTAAAATTTTATTATTGAACCTTTTCTATTTTTAAAAATAAAATGTTTGAAATCTCTTTCAAATCATGGAATCCTATTTCACATTCTCTATATGTTTCAGAATTTGGGTGATACAAATCTTTTTGTACTCTTTGACTTAAATTGTACAAGTTTAAACACCCACTCAAAAGACTAACACCGTTATTCCTAAATAGATGGAACCTACTAGGAGACAAGCGGCATGAACCTCCCAAAACAGAGAAGACTTACATGAGGAGGACAACATTACCTTAGCAGATATGGCGGCACAAATGGGAGCAAAGGTCTCTACAGGAATCCCGCCGATCGTTCCAACAACGAGTACCACAACAGACCCTTAAACATTGCCACCACTGGCAAATGATGGAATTGCCCCAAAAAGAGTGCTAGCTCCGGCAAGAAGGGCTCGTTAAACCAATGCTGATGTTACCAACGCTCTTTTAATGATGGCACAAGTACTGCAAGGCCAGCAAATGATGTTTCAGGAGCAGTTGATGATGCAAGCTGAAAGGCATGACGACACCGGACCCCGCACACATTTTGAAAGGCGGAAGAAAACCAACATGCCAACTTTTGATGGAAGCTCGAATCCTGAAAAAGTAGAAAAGTGGGTCAACGAAATGGAAGGCAACTTTGAAGTGTTGAAAACCCCCGAGGACGTGAAGGTGTTAGTGGCAAAACCTTTCTTGGTCGGTGAGGCTGAGAAGTGGTAGAAGTGTATAGCCCCAGCACTTGTAGCAAATGGCCAGGCGATGACTTTGAATAACTTTAAGAAGGAGTTCCTGTATAACTATTTCCACAATCTCTATGTGCGGAGTGGCAGAAGCAATTTTTCACTTTGAAGCAGACTGACGGAATATTTGTTGTGGAGTATAATAGCAAGTTCAACAATCTAGGGCAGTACGTGCCTGCAATCATGCAAGATGATTTCTTGAAGATGATGAAATTCGAGGAAGGACTACAACCAGAGATACGAAAGTTGATGTCCTCAATGGAATCAAGAAATTATCATGAAGCATATAGAAGAGGCATCCATATTGAAGCAGAGAAGTTAATAAATGTAGAAGGGTCTCAAACGAAAAAACAGAAGACATTCGAGGCAAGGAATAACTAGAACCAAACCTCAGCGTCGTTCAATGCAAGGGAAACAAACCAGACAAACAGGAATCGTGGAACCCAGCAGAGTCAACCTCAAAGAAATACTCTCGGTAGGAAGTGTCCACAATGTGGAAATTTTCACTCCGGAGAATGTAGGAAAATACTTGGAACATGTTTCCAATGTGGAAAATCCAGCCATAAGATAAGAGAATGCCCTTACTTGCCAGCAAACAAGCCGAAGGTTCCAGAACAGCCGCCAAAGACAAACGCGAGGGTCTTTTCTTTGACAGATATCAGAAAAGGTATGAACGTTATCTAGAAGAATTCTATTTTCCTTCCTTTTCTTGTTCGTATGTCTGTTATTAATAGTTTAAGTTTTGAGGCCGAAACACTTTAAGGAGGGAAGAATGTGAAACCCCGATACTAATTTTCGTCAACTGCTCCTGAAGCATCGTTTGCTGGCCTTGCAGTACTTGTGCCATCGTTAAAAGAGCGTTAGTAACATCAGCATTGGTTGAACGAGCCCTTCTTACCTGAGCTGGCACTTTTTTTGGGGCAATTCCGTCATTTGCCAGTGGTGGCAATGTTGAGGGGTCTATTGTGGTACTCGTTGTTGGAATGATCGGCGGGATTCCTGTAGAGACCCTTGCTCCTATTTGTGCCGCCATATCTGCTAAGGTAATGTTTTCCTTCTCATGTAAGTCTTCTCTGTTTTGGGAGGTTCCTACCGCTTGTCTCCTAGTATGTTCTATCTATTTAGGAATAACGGTGTTAGTCTTTTGAGTGGGTGTTTAAACATGTACAATTTAAGTCAAAGAGTACAAAAAGATTTGTATCACCCAAATTCTTAAAGATATAGAGAATGTGAAATAAGATTCCATGATTTGAAAGAGATTTCAAACATTTTATTTTTAAATAAAAGAAAAGGTTCAATAATAAAATTTTAACGTTGGAAAAATAACTTTTACTAAAAAGAAAATCCTAAACTTTCTCGATGCCCTAAGGTACTAGTCATCTCAACTAGTTAGAGTGCTCAGAAGGATCGTCTTCTAGTTATTTGGTTCACACTCTCCTCTCCCTCTGAGTCAAAGTCTTGTCTCACAGCATTAGAGCCCTCGCCTTCGTAGGGTATTCCTTTCTTTTTCATCCTCCAAACCGCACTTCGGAGTCTATAGTTGTTCATTTCAGCGACCGCCTTTAGATATCTTTCTATATGGCCATCCATTTTATATTCGTTCCTCTTCATCTTGACACTTCGAAGTTGATACTTTAGGCGAGCAATCTCAACCTTCAGTGATCGGTTCTCCCTCACGGTTTGCTCCATTTTTTGTATTAAAGGACCTTCCTCATCTCGGAGCTTTTGCACCGCTTCTTCCATTTGTCGTGCTCCTTGACTATGTTGATAAAGGTAACACTTTTTTCATAAACTCGCCTCCCTGCCCTGGAGCTTGTTGTACTTGGTATCCAACTCCTCATGCTCCTCCTGCAGTGTCTTCATTTCGACTTCCAACGTCGAATTAATACCTTTCTCCTTCTCCAAGGTTTCTTGTTGTACCGCTGCCCTTTCCTCAAGTATCCTAATTGCTTCGAGCATGTCTTTGTAGTCTTGACATAAAACCAAATCCTTCAAGGCTTCCTGAGAAATTGGTGGGTTTCTTACCTCTTGGAACCATCTAATTAGCGGGAAAAAAAATAAGGAAACTAAAACCAACAAATCATCACCAAATTTTAAAAGGAATAAATAAAGGCCCTAATAGTCTTCTTACTCCTATTATTTGTTCCTAAGTCTTATAAAAACTATTGAGTCCCAAATTATCGAACAACCTGGCTCATCGATACCATTTAAATGTCACGCTCCGTACCCTAAGGGCGAGATACGATCGTGTCAATAGCCCAAAATCTACTAACACAAGGTCTCTTATTCGTCTTAACTTAAAATTTTCCAAATAAAATAAAACCACGAAGGAACTTTATTAAACTTAACAATATCTCAAGATACTTATTACACAAAAACTTTCGCAACGGAATCAATAAAGCGTAAAATAGAATGATCTCAAACTAAACCAAAAATAATAAATGAACTCTCTTCACCAAAAGGGAACTTCTTCCCAATCTCCTAAATCGTCATCCTTATTGCTATCTTTACCTGCAAGCAGGGAAAAGAGCGAGCTTCCAACTCAGGAAGAAGTTTTTATCCTTTTCGGAATCAAGCATCCTTTATTTTTTTTAGTTTTACAAAGGACTGATCATTTAACTAAAATAAACGACCCCAAAAAAATGACACATTTTTAACTTCTTTTTTAATGAGAAAAGAATTCAATGTCGCTAAGCTTTAAGGAACAGTGACATGCACAAAATATGAATTTCGGAATCAGTAAACTCCAAAACAATGACCCTGCAAAACATGAAGTATAGCAAGAGATAATAATAAAAAAAATGCTTCGAACGTTCGGCTTCGGTCACGGGCGATGATCACTTAATTGAGCCATAAAACATACCTTAAAAAAATATTTTCTGGAATCCGTTTTTGTCTTCTTTACCAGAAAGCATGCTCACCGTAGTAACCTTGAGCCAATGATTTAAGGCAAAACTAAAACTACTTTATTTTATTCCTTTTCTGTTCATATAAAACACATTAAAACCACACTGTATCATATCACATAATGCATCCAAGAAATATAACCAAAAGCTAAATCAGAACTCTGACTCGTTTCCAAAAATATAATTTAAAGGATGATTTCAATTTTTATCTTCATTGTAAAGGAACAAAAATATGGCTTATGGACCCCGCAAGTTCTAATACAGTTCATCACTTTTTTTTTGAACAAAACGAATGATTCATATAAAAAGGATCATGGTTTGATATAATCTGAAATCAATTCTTTAAAATAATACTTGATTCCTCTTTTTTTTTCACAAATGTATCTAAATTCCAATCGAATCACTATAACATTAAAAAATTCTTATCAACATTAAAAATTTATCATACAATCACAAGAAAACAAAAGATTCTAAACCCCTTACCTCAACACGAGTCATTCTTCTAACTCGATCAGAAAATCTTAGCGCCGCTCCCTAGTCTCCGCCTCTCTTGTGTCTGCAAATGCACAGAGAGATACTTCAGAATCCCTCGTTCTACCCTCTTCTTTTTATTTCCACGACACAGGTTCTGCTCTCTTCTATTGTTTTTTTTGTTTTCACGATACACAGCTAGGGATGGGATTATATACTACCTCTCCTAACAGAATACATATGCTAAAATCTATTTGAAAATTGAAAAAGATCCTGATACTAAGTGGTTTGATATTCCAGCTAATCCTCCAAAGACCATGGGCTTTTGATTTCAAAAGCTCCTGCGGATTTCAAAAGTTTCCTCTAGATAAGATTCCAACTTAATTATATATTGCATTTAGGTCCCAGTAGAAATTAATTATTCTCCTTAAACCCAAGACTTCTAATTATTTTCTTTTTAACTCTTAAGACAAACAAATCTAAAATCTTAATTGACGAAAATTAGAATCGGGATTTCACAATGACGTAAATGCTATCGGATTTACTTGCTGCTCAGTGATGTCTTGAACCGGTCAGCTTTTGATGTGAACGCGATGTCTTGAACCGGTCAGCTTTTGATGTAAATCAAGACAATAGCATTTACACAATAATAGTTCTAATATCCTTAGTTCTCATGTTGTGTCCGTTTTGGCCATGGACCGTATCTCGGATTCATAAGTGTTTTTTTCCATTTGAAGCGGCCTCACTTCACACTTACATAGGTGATCTCCCATCAGAAGTATCCAGCCATACTCCACCTTTACCTGGTATAGGAATAATTAAAAGCGTAGACATTTTAACCTAACCACACATCTGCATGTTAGTACTTGGGCAGCTTCTGAGAATGAGACGGGTTCCAAGTGATCATTTGAACTATCCATAACTTAGTTGTCTCATTGAACCAAGTTCGTGGGATCTCCACTCATCATGGTTGAGTTACCGCTATGAACGTTCTTTAATGTGTGGGTTTTAACCCCATTCCCCTTACTGCATTGTATATTTGATCTCTGTTGATTCTTTTCGTCAAAGGATCAGCTATGTTGTCAATGGTAATTATACCACCGGAGATCAATTGTCTAACGATATTTTGTCTCATGCGAATGTGTCGAGACTTACCGTTGTACATTGTATTTTGTGCTCTCCCGATTGCAGACATGCTATCACAATGTATCAATACGGGAGGTACTGGCTTGTTCCAACAAGGAATATCCTCTAGGAAGTTTCTGAGCCATTCAGCTTCTTCCCCAGCTTTGTCTAATGCTATAAACTCCGACTCCATGGTGGATCGAGCTATGCACGTTTGTTTAGAGGATTTCCAAGATATTGCTCATCCTCCTATGGTGAACACGTATCCACTAGTGGATTTGGAGTCTTTTGTATCAGATATCCAATTCGCATCACTGTATCATTCCAGTACTGCTGGATATCTTTGTAAAGTATGCCATGATTCATGGTATGTTTTAAATACCTTAGAACCCTTTCCTGCGCTAACTAGTGATCATTTCCTGGATTGCTTGTGAACCTACTAAGCTTGCTGACTGAGTGTGCAATATCTGGGCAGGCTCCCAATGATCTTTGCATATCTCAGTTGAGATATTGGGTCCTCTCTATTTTTTGCCAGATGTAGACTTAGGTCTGTCGGGGTCTTGGCCGGAGGTTTGTCGAAAGCTTCGAATTTCTTGAGTACATTCTCAATGTAGTGAGATTGTGACAGGATAATTCCTTTAGCCATTCTAGAGATTTTAATCCCTAATATGACATCAACCGGACCCATATCTTTCATGTCAAAATTTTTTCTTTAACATGTTCTTAGTTTTCATTATTAGATCATGAGTGCTTCCCACGATTAGCATGTCATCTACGTAAAGACATACAATCACGTAAGCATCCGGTGTGCCCTTAATGTATACACATTTGTCACACTCATTGATCTTAAAGCCGTTTGACAGCATTGTTCTGTCGAACTTCTCATGCCACTGTTTTGGCGCTTGTTTCAGCCCGTAGAGTGACTTGACTAGTTTGCATACTTTATACTCTTGTCCGGAGGCAACGAACCCTTCAGGTTGTTCCATATATATCTCCTCTTCCAGTTCTCTATTTAGGAAAGCTATTTTTACATCCATTTGATGTATCTCAAGGTTATAGAGTGCTGCAACAGCTATGAGCACTCTAATGGACGTAATTCTTGTGACCGGCGTAATTATTTTGTTTGAACCCTTTGACCACCAACCGAACTTTGTACTTATCGATTGATCCATCAACTTTGTATTTCCTTTTAAGAATCCACTTGCATCCTAAAGGTTTACAGCCTGGTGGAATATCAACGATTTCTCACGTGTGTGATTTTTGTATGATGGATTCTATTTCACTGTTGATAGCCTCTTTCCAGAAAAGAACATCTGGACTAGATAATGCTTCTTGAATTGTCCTAGGTTCATTTTCTAACATGTATGTCAGAAAATCTGGACCAAATGTCTTGGACACTTTGTCCTTTTTGCTACGTCTAGGTTCCTCAACGGCTTGATCATCACCTTGTGTAGCTTCATGAGTCCTCTTGTTAGAGCTCACTTCTTTCATTTCCTTTTTAGGAAAGATGTTCTCAAAGAATGTTGCATTCCTTGATTACATAACCATTCCCTCATTGATTTCAGGGTTCTCAGATTTATGCACCAAAAAAACGATACGCACTACTGTTGTAAGTATACCCGATAAAGATGCAATCAACGGTTTTGGGTCGTATTCTCACTTGTTTTGGTTTAGATACTTCGACCTTAGCTAGACACCCCCACACTTTAAAGTAACCATAGGAAGTCTTTCTTCCTTTCCATAATTCATATGAGGTTTTGTCCATTTTCTTGTGTGGTAACTTATTTAGGATGTGGTTAGCCGAGAGCACTGCTTCCCCCCACATGTTCGGGGTTAAGCTAGAGCTAATCAACATAGCATTCATTATCTCCTTAAGAGTTCGATTCTTGCGCTCGGCTACACCATTCGATTGAGGTGAGTATGGAGTGGTTGTATAATGAATAATATCATTTTGTTGGCAGAATTCCTCAAACGGAGCTACGTACTCTCCAACTCTATCACTTCGAATCATTTTGATTTTGGTACTAAGTTGATTTTCAACCTCACTCTTATAAATTTTGAAGGTTTCTAGAGCTTCGTCTTTTCCCTTCAAAAGATATACATAGCAGTATCTCGTACAGTCATCAATAAATGTGATGAAATACTTTTTCCCACATCTAGTTTGCACGTGTTTCATATCGCAGATGTCGGTATGAATTAACTCTAAAGGTATAGTATTTCTTTTCACTGAATAGAAAGGTGCCTTGGCCATCTTTGCCTCAACACATACTTCACATTTATTGTTTGGGTTAAACTCCATTTTAGGCAATAAATTCAAACTTACCAACTTCCTTAGTGAGTTTAAATTTACGTGTCCTAATCTACCATGCCATAAATCAGAACACTCAGCCAAGTAAGAAGAATTAACAACTTTATTCTGGCCTTCAAAGGAATATTTCACAGTCATTACATTCATCTTAAAGAGCCCCCTATCTAGGTACCATTTTCCTAAAAATTGACTAGCTTTGGTCATTACAAACTTGTTAGCCTAAAAACTTGGAAGTTGAGGAGTTACCCATAAACAACTTCCGTCCGGTGATCGGAATGTAGGTCGAGAACATTTCCTTGTCGGAACAAATATGGCAGGTTGCCCCTGTGTCTACAAACCATTCTTTTGGGTTGTCCACCAGGTTGGCTTCGAACACCACGGTAGACACATCGTCTAGGTCGAGGTCCGCCATATCTTCGACCAGATTCGCCTTCTCCTTATTTTCCTTCTTTGGCAGGCGATAGTCCTTTGCCATATGTCCAGGTTTGTCGCAGTTGCCCTTGGTCTTCTTGGCCTTCTTCTGCTTTGGTTCTTGCTTCTCCTGCTTCTTATCAGACTTCTTCCTCTTCTTGCTAGAACCTCTTTCGGCCATGCACCTTGGCCTCGGTGTTGGTCCTGCTGCTTTTGACTTCGAATTTTCGGTTATCTTCCTCGATCCTCAGCCTCACGATTAGATCTTCAAAGAAATCATATCCTTCATTTTGTGCTTGAGGTAGTTCTTGAAATCCTTCCACAGTGGTGGTAGCTTTTCAATCAAGGCTGCCACTTGAAAAGACTCGCTTAGTTGCATTCCTTCGGTATGGATCTCATGCAGAATTAATTGCAACTCTTGCACTTGGTCGATGACCTTCTTGGAATCCACTATCTTGAAATCCAGGAACCTCCCTACGATGAATTTCTTCATCCCGGCATCCTCCGTTTTGTACTTCTTCTCCAGGTACTCCCATAGCTCTTTGGCAGTCTTGGTGACTGCATAGATGTTGTAGAGGGTGTCGTCTATCCCATTCAGAATGTAATTGCGGCATAGGAAGTCACTGTGACTCCAAGCATCCAGGGTGTTGATCAGGCTCATTCTTTGCAATCACCGGTGCTTCTTCCTTCAAGAACCAGACCAGGTTGAGTGTCGTCAAGTAGAACAACATCTTTTGCTGCCACCTTTTGAACTTTGAGCAGTTGAATTTGGTCCGCCTCTCTGCGTGGACAGATCCAGGGATTGCTGGCACAACCGGGACAGTTCGTGGAGCCGAGCTTGATGATGCCATCTTCAAGTACACAAATTAAAATCTTGTCTTGCGATTGTTGTCTCCGATGGGTGATGTACTTGATTAGGAACTTCTTTCAAGTCGAGGCAAGTGTTAAACACTTTTTCCGCAAGACAAGATTGCCCCGTATATAGTGCTTACGGACTACGCAATTCGTCTCCAAGATACAACGACTTATACTTCAAGATTGTCGCACTACAATGCTCGAAACTTCGGCGAACCTACTGATACTTGGAACTTCTTTACTGAGAGAGAGAGAGAGAGAAGAAACTTTGATAATGAATGCTTATGCAAGAGTTTCTGGGATGGAAATGAAGTAGCGGGGAAAGGTCTATTTATAGGAAATGGAGGGAGGCAGGCAAATCCGAAGTGTTGCCAGCAATCTTGAGGAGGCACGAGTTGCGACCATTCTGCAAGAGCATGCAGCCATTCGGAGGCACCTCTTGGCAAGTAAAGGCTGCCTTCAGGTGGCCCTTCACCTTCAAGTAGGCTTGCATCCCTTCGCCCCTTTTCTACCAGGATAAGTCGCTAACTTTAGTCATTAATTTCTCATTCTCCCGAAATTGGATTTGAGAAAGTAAATATACTAGAATAAAGTACGCGAAATATAGATTTCGAATTTGCAACTTAATTCGACTTTCATCAAATGGAACCTTATGTTAAAATTTCATAAAAGTCGGTCCATTACCAACCGTCATATGCCAATTTCCATGCCAATTTTCAACAGTGTCTGTATCCCTATTTCGAGGTGTCTGAGCAACTTTCAGCCCCAAAAAACTTTAAAGTGTTTTCAAAACATTAAAGACTAGCAGCTTCGTAGAACAACTTATATTCAGCAGCAACTTTAGGAAACCCAAAAGCAAATATGTAAGAACTAAAAGAAAGATTGAAAATTTACCACAGGCAAAGATCTTTGTAAATATCATCATTTTTGTAATATGAAGTAAAAATGAAAGATTATCTAGTTTATAAAGTTTTACATAAATTTTCCATAACTTCTCTCCATCCCAACTTAGTAAGCAAAGAGAGCTATGTTTAATTTTTATTAATGACTCGAAAATATTGGAAAAGAATAATAAAATTAGAAACATTTTTTTTTCAAAAATCACGGAGCTTTTATTGAAAAATCTGGAAATCCAGCAATGTTACAAGCTCCCAATGAGAGTACTTTTAGTCATTATACAAACTAGCGGGTAAGCCCGCGCGTTGCGCGGGTAGTTTGATTATATTTTAATATATAATAATATGTGCATATAATGGAATAGGTGATGTGTATTTTTTTTAGTATTGTAAGTTAACATAAAAATATAATATATGAAATGGGAAACAATTTTATTAGAGTTTAATTTGAAATAAATAGATAGTTGATTATTTTGGATATCCAAGAGTAACAACATTGTAAACGATTCCTCTTACTCTTTGGAAAACTACGTAGTCATCTTTCTTGATTTCCATGTCTTTGACAAATTCAGCCCATCCATCATTTAGAATGTTAGTCTCTTGTAATTTGGTAATGTACACACTCCATAATGTGCCTTGTTGATTTGTTAGGAAGATTATTTCTGGATTGTTGTCTTCGTTGTCAATGATAAAGCTACTTGGTATTTCCTAAAATTAAATATTGGTTAGTTTGGGAAAAAGAAGAATTACATATGATATAAAATTGAAAGTAGTTGAAATATTTACCATTGCGATCAAATCATTGGCATTTGACATGCACTTTATGAATCCCTTTTCAAAAATTGCCATTGTTGATATTGTTGGATTTAATATTATACAAAGTGGTGTTTTGTGGATTGTAGCTCTTGTTTTGGTTGAAGGTGTTGGGGTTTTATACTGTTTTTAAATTTAATTAGTAGTAATCATTTAATGTGGTCTTTAAAACTATTCAATGTTTAATTCATTATGAATATATCATTATGTTAATGAGTTTCAAGAAATATTCAATGGCATTAATAATTTGGAATTTGATACAACTATGCATAAAATGAGAAAATGGTGGTATATTTAAATTATAAATAAGTGTTTATTAGTTTGTTTTCAATTAAGTTGTGACCATTAATATTTATTATTAATTTGTTTTCAATGAATTTGTGACCATTAATATTCATTTGGAATTTGATAAGACTATGCATGTTTGTATGGATGTTTTTAAAACTATTCAATGTTTAATTCATTATGAATATATATCATTATGTTAATGGCTTCCAAGAAATATTCAATGGCATTAATAATTTGGAATTTGATTAAACTATGCATGTTTATGTGTATGTTTTTTTTAAAAAATCAATGCTGCTTCCACTATGAATAGATCATTACTAATCATTATTAACTCAAAATTCAGATGTCCAGAGTTTAGCATATTACATATTGTAATGTACATAAATACCATGAGCCTTGCATATTACATATCTCAATGACTCTGAAGGAATATGAATTTTCCTTCGCCAAATATAGTGAACTCTAAGTAAAATGAGGAATCAGTGGTGTATTTAAAGTATAAAGCAGTGTTTATTAATTTGTTTTCATTTAAGCTGTGACCATTAATATTTATTTGGAATTTGATAAGACTATGAATGTTTATTTGGGTGTCTTTAAACCTATTCAATGTTTAATTCATTATGAATATATCATTATGTTAATGAGTTTCAAGAAATATTCAATGGCATTAATAATTTGGAATTTGATACAACTATGCATAAAATGAGGAATCAGTGGTATATTTAAAGTATAAAGAAGTGTTTATTAGTTTGTTTTCAATTAAGTTGTGACCATTAATATTTATTCTTAATTTGTTTTCAATTCATTTGTGACCATTAATATTCATTTGGAATTTGATAAGACTATGCATGTTTGTAAGGATGTTTTTAAAACTATTCAATGTTTAATTCATTATGAATATATCATTATGTTAATGGCTTCCAAGAAATATTCAAAGGCATTAATAATTTGGGATTTGATAAAACTATGCATGTTTATGTGTATGTTTTTTAAAAGAATCAATGTTGCTTCCACTATGAATAAATCATTACTAATCATCCTTAATTAAAAATTCAAATGTCCAGAGTTTAGCATATTACATATTGTAATGTACATAAATACCATGAGCCTTGCATATTACATATCTCAATGACTCTGAAGGAATATTAATTTTCCTTGGCCAAATATAGTGAACTCTTCATTCATTATATGATTTGAATGGAAAAGTGTATTGGATTTTGTGTGTCACAGTGTATGCTTATAACATTTGAATAAATTTTTAGAATTCCATTGGTAATTGAATGGATCAATAATTGCATACAAATACATCTGTCTAAATTATATGGAATGTTGATGTTGTTTGCAGGCTATGGAAATCGAATCTAAAACAGATTTATACACTACATTTTTTTTAATCAATGTGTGTATCCTGTGCTTACTGCCAAACTATTCAAGTGAACAATGTTTCAAATTTCATTGACTTTTCCAAACAGGGTTATTTCTAAGTTGAACTATTAGAAATTTGCAAAATGTAAGCATAAAAATTACAGGTGTCCGGTAAAAATAAAATGGAAGTATGTCTAATGAAATGGTAAATAAGTTGAACATTCAAAAGGGGTCGGCAATTGATCTTTGGGTCCAATAGACATACTGCATGATTTCATTTTTCACTCGAGATCAACTTTGTTTTTTTTTTGTTCTGAAACACCTCTAGGATTCTTGTCTTTGCTGTTTGATCTCTTCTTCTTTTCAGAAGTAGGTGGTGGGGTAGATATTGGCTATGGTAATGCAGTTTGGGCAAGAATTGGGGGTTCCTCAACAACAACGTCGCTTGATCCAACCTACCAAAAAGGGAAAACCAAATGGAATTTCATATTATTTTGAAAAGAAATTTCAGTTCATATAAAATGTATAAAATATAAAGCCAAATGTTACCTCACAGGACTTTTCCCTTGGTCTACAATGTCAGTCAATTCATAAGCTCGATTTACTGTGAAACTCTCACGTGTTGTTGCTCGACTTTGCAAATTAAATCTAACTTGGCAGACTATGCTTTTTCCAATGACTTTCCTCAATGCAGGAGGAACATCGTTATCGATATTTTCCTATCCAAACAAAGGTTGTAGTTTTTGATACATATTACTCACTGTTGAAATTGTTGCATTATTACAAATTTTGTATACTGACCTCAAGAATGACTTTTGCAAGTTGCTTAGCTGGGATCCCAATCATTTTCTCGATATCCCTATCGAAGAAAACAAATTTTGCTTGTCTTGTATGATCCCCGACAACAGTTTCAATACGACAATGTTATGAAGCATGAATGTAGCATGTATTATGGAATTACTGTTATGAAGTCTTGGTAATACCTACTGTTTAAATGACCATTATGCCTATTTTAATTTTGATTAGGTAGACATATACTGGCCTCTTCTTTAGTTAACTGGTAACAGATCGTTATAAATTAAGATTGTTTTCAAATCTGCCAAATTTTGAATGAATACAATTGTAAGGAAACTATACCTTTGATTAGTTAAATTGCTCCTTGCCTGCATAAAATTGTTTTTTCAAGGATTAATAATTAAAAGGGGGGAATCAAAAGGGGAAGATTTTAACATCAAAGATTAAAGGTATACAGTAAGAATTATATATATATATATCTACTGTAAATGAAACAATTGGAACATTTTGTAATTTAAAAAGACCAAACTTCACAGTTCAAGAGGAAGACTATACCTCAAAACAATTATAGCTTTTGCTGGCTGGAAAAAAGATGTTCAAAGGTTTATTCATTTAATAAAGAAAATACAGCAAAGACAAATGATGTACACATTAATAGATTACCAAAATTATAAGCCCAATTCTTTACAAACCCGAAAATAACCAATTAAGATTCTATGCAAGCTCATAAACCTGAAATGAATAAATTAGTAAAGAAAATATACCTTGGTAGAGCTAAACCCTTCCTGACCTGCACAAAATTGGTAGGTAAAGGAGTATCGAGTTAAAAAAAACATTTTGAGCATTGATTATTTCTTAGGACATTGTACCCTATTAGCTAATGACATAGATAGAATTTTTTATGTAATTATGAAGCTAAACTATTAAGAAAAAATAGTTCATGTTACCTATAGTTATAGTTGAATAGCTAATAGTTGTATTAATATAAATATAATTATTATAATAAAAGTTATAATAATTAAGAAGAAAAAATAGAAAAAGACAAAGTCCAGATAATAAAATCCAAAACTGAGTTGTCAAGTAGGAGAAGAGTAATCCAATATAGAATTAATACTCTTTTCTTCTTCAAGCTTCCAACATCCAGAATTTCATCTTCTTCAACTCTCATTTTCTTGATTTTCCATTCCCTTTAATTCAAGTCAATTGAAAAAAAAATAATCTTAATTATGACGGATCATCCTGATAATTCCTCTCCCCAGAAGCCCACGATGATGGTAAGTCCCGCCCCGAATGCATAATACTTGTGTTCAAAAGCAGTCATCTCTATATATAATCTGAAAGGAAACAAATATGTGTGTGTGTGTATATATATATATATATATATATATATCAACTAAAAAATGAAATAATTGTAAAATTCAGAAATTTATAAGGTCAGAATTTAAAACATGTAGAGGAAAAGTATACCTTTGGAACAAATGTAAGTTTTTTTGTTGGCTGCAAAAATAAAGAAGAATTCAAAGGACTCTTCATAACAAATAAAGAATTGCAGCAAAGATAAAAGATATACACATTAATAGTTTAGCAAAATCATAAACATAGTTCTTGAAAAAAAGCCGGAATATAAAAACATTTCGATTTAAGATGGTTTATTTTTTACATAATACCTCTACCAAGTGAAGCTCATGAATCCGAATGGAGTAAACCAAAGACATTTTTAAGAAACCAACGAGCTATGAACAAATATGAGGAATCAATTGTGTTCATCTCATAATCATTAATAGGTTAAAACTATTCACATTCTTCATTTAACCCTCAAACAAATGCATAAATAGTAGGGTGTTATTACCAATACACCCCTCAAACGAATTCTATTAGCTAAAAAGATTACCTAAGTTTTTTAATAGAATGATTAGAAGGATCTCTTCTTAAACAATTAGTTAAAACAAATCTAATTAGTATAGCCAAAGTTCTTTTATAATGCTATAAAGGGTTTTCAAAATCTATACATCTTCTTATTAAATAGTCATTTATCATTACATTAAACATATACATTGAACTTATTCTTTATAAAGTTCTTTTATAATGCTATAAAAGGTTTTCAAAATCTATACATCTTCTTCTTATTAAATAGTCATTTATCATTACATTAAACATATACATTGAACTTATTCTTTATAAATTAGGTTCAAAGCTTACGTTATGTACTAATAACCTTAGCTAATGCAGGTGAAACTTCATCAATGCAAAGCAACCACGTGGCACCCTCTGATTCGCCCGTTACAGTATCAAGTCCACGTGTCGAAGCTACAGGCGTCTGCCCTGGCTTTTATATATATATAGATATTTTCATTACATGTTACAAAAATTAAAGTAAAAAAAATTCAGATTTTTTTGGTAATTAAAATATCAATAATAATCTTTTAAATAGAATTAGTGGTATATATGTCATATTAAAGAGAGTAATATTGGTATTTTAATTATAAAAATAAAAAAAAATGTTTAATTAATTTTCACAGAATGTAATGAAAATTTTATAGTGAAAAATCTGTAGCAAAGCCCGTTAGAGAAATCCGTAGTACCCAGAGCCCGCAGCGGTGATCCGGGATCCTACCCTGTTTGTAAATGTGATGCAATTAAATGGGATTTTTGGCGCAAAAATAAAACACCAAACAGATTGAAAACTAAGGTTCTATTCTCCATTTCAAACAGAAAAAATAGAGGAACCCATTTCATCGAAAGTCAGGGGATGCCTTAAAAAGTCGAAAGGCGAAAACTTTCTTACTACAAGGACAGAAAACAGATTGAAAACTAAGGTTCGATTCTCCATTGAAAGAGTTTCCGGGGAGGCGGAAAATTCTGAAACGGTAATTATGGAAAGCCACAAAGAAACAGAGAAGGATGATCCCATTTATGATGAAGAATATTCCAACAAGAAGGCCAAGAAAATCAAGAAATCACCATCAGATAATAATGGTCCGAGTCCTCCGCCGGAATTACCCTCAGAATTCACAAAAGCCCTTGAAGAATTTGCTCAAGGTAGACGTATTGAAGACCTGAAATTGGTAATACAGAAGCGGCTCTACCCCTCCGATGTTAACGCAAACAACTACCGATTGTCGATCCCAAGTAGAAATATTCTGAACAATTTTCTTAAACATGAAGAAATTAAGGAGCTGAAAAAACACGAGGGGAAGAACGTGAAGACAATTGAAGCAGATATAATTGTGCCCTCATTCGAAACAGAAACGTGTAGTTGAGGAGATGGGTTATGCCGAAGAAGAAGTCAGAAAAGACGAGCATCATTTATAACTTGACTAAGACTTGGAATAAAATTGTCTGGAAGAAACAGGCATTGTTCAAGTATGGTCGGTTCGAGTTTAAGAACAGCTCTGTTTTCTTCTTGTTAAGGTTCCAAATTCTTAATAATCTTCAGGGGCTTTATTACACATAAGGGATTTTAGCTAATTAATTAAAATTTTGTTCTCTGTATGTTTTTTTAGCTTATGGAACGGACTGATTAATTAGTAGGTTTGGTGATTTTCTTTTGTTTCCAAATTATAGTGAAAGTAGGCTATGCAAATTGATCTAATGATTGAGTTTTGATGATTTATTAATGATGTTTTTTTACCAGAAAGGTTTATGCATATTCTTTTCCAATTTAAGATGTTTCTAATTATGTTGGATATTATGAAAGGCACATTGTCGTTTTGTATTTGAGGGAAGGTTAGCTACCTTTACTGTGCTTGATTAAGAGTTTGATACTTGTGTAAGGCTCCTGTTCCAAGCCAGAAAGATTAGGTTGCCTTCAATGGGATCACTAATACTGAGGACGCTCCGGGCGGTAGTGGTTAGATGGCGGGATAATTCTTTGGAAGATTCAGCCGTAGTGATGAATGTAGACGGTGCAGAAGGGGGAACCCTGGAGTATCAGGTGTGGGGTGTTTTATCCAATTCGGTTATGGTCGATTCTTTGCGGGACATGCTTCCTTCATTGGCGAAAAATCAACAAACTCAATGGCGGAGATTATTGCAATGGAGAGAAAGATTGCAACTTGCTCATGAGCTCGGCTTTAACCACATAGCAGTGCACACGGATTCCAAGCTCCTGGAGTCGGCCATTGCTCGTCGAGGGGTGTCCACTTGTTTCAATCGCGTATTATCTTTATTAGGAAGCTCCGCGGTATCTCTTGTTTTTCGTGAAGTCAATAAGGTGGCCGATTACTTAGCCAGCTGGGCATGCGACTCCCAGGCTATGCAACTTAGATAGACAAGGGGTACCATATGTCCGACTATCTTGCAAGGGATATAGCGCAAATCTATATATATATAAAAGGCAGGGCAGACGCTTGCAGCTTCGACACGTGGACTTGATACTGCAACGGGCGAATCAGAGGGTGCCACGTGGTTGCTTTGCATTGATGAAGTTTCACCTGCATTAGCTAAGGTTATTAGTACATAACATAAGCTTTGAACCTAATTTATAAAGAATAAGTTCAATGTATATGTTTAATGTAATGATAAATGACTATTTAATAAGAAGAAGATGTATAGATTTTGAAAACCTTTTATAGCATTATAAAAGAACTTTATAAAGAATAAGTTCAATGTATATGTTTAATGTAATGATAAATGACTATTTAATAAGAAGATGTATAGATTTTGAAAACCCTTTATAGCATTATAAAAGAACTTTGGCTATACTAATTAGATTTGTTTTAACTAATTGTTTAAGAAGAGATTCTTCTAATCATTCTATTAAAAAACTGAGGTAATCTTTTTAGCTAATAGAATTGTTGGGGGTGTATTGGTAATAACACCCTACTATTTATGCATTTGTTTGAGGGTTAAATGAAGAATGTGAATAGTTTTAACCTATTAATGATTATGAGATGAACACAATTGATTCCTCATATTTGTTCATAGCTTGTTGGTTTCTTAAAAATGTCTTTGGTTTACTCCATTCGGATTCATGAGCTTCACTTGGTAGAGGTATTATGTAAAAATAAACCATCTTAAATCTGAAATGTTTTATATTCCCGGCTTTTTTCAAGAACTATGTTTATGATTTTGCTAAACTATTAATGTGTATATCTTTTATCTTTGCTGCAATTCTTTATTTGTTATGAAGAGTCCTTTGAATTCTTCTTTATTTTTGCAGCCAACAAAAAAACTTACATTTGTTCCAAAGGTATACTTTTCCTCTACATGTTTTAAATTCTGACCTAATAGGGTACAATGTCCTAAGAAATAATCAATGCTCAAAATGTTTTTTTTAAACTGATACTCCTTTACCTACCAATTTTGTGCAGGTCAGGAAGGGTTTAGCTCTACCAAGGTATATTTTCTTTACTAATTTATTCATTTCAGGTTTATGAGCTTGCATAGAATCTTAATTGGTTATTTTCGGGTTTGTAAAGAATTGGGCTTATAATTTTGGTAATCTATTAATGTGTACATCATTTGTCTTTCTCTGTATTTTCTTTATTAAATGAATAAACCTTTGAACATCTTTTTTTTCCAAATCGACAAAAGCTATAATTGTTTTGAGGTATAGTCTTACTCTTGAACTGTGAAGTTTGGTCTTTTTAAATTACAAAATGTTCCAATTGTTTCATTTACAGTAGATATATATATATATAATTCTTCATTTGTATACCTTTAATCTTTGATGTTAAAATCTTCCCCTTTTTGATTCCCCCCTTTTAATTATTAATCCTTGAAAAAAACAATTTTATGCGAGCAAGGAGCAATTTAACTAATCAAAGGTATAGTTTCCTTACAATTGTATTCATTCAAAATTTGGCGATTTGAAAACAATCTTAATTTATAACGATCCATTACCGGTTAACTAAAGAAGAGGCGAGTATATGTCTACCTAATCAAAATTAAAATAGGCATAATGGTCATTTAAACAAGTAGAGTATTACCAAGACTTCATAACGATAATTCCATAATACATGCTACATTCATGCTTCATAACATTGTCGTATTGAAACTGTTGTCGGGGATCATACAAGACAAGCAAAATTTGTTTTCTTCGATAGGGATATCGAGAAAATGATTGGGATCGACTAAGCAACTTGCAAAAGTCATTCTTGAGGTCGATATACAAAATTTGTAATAATGCAACAATTTCAACAGTGAGTAATATGTATCAAAAACTACAACCTTTGTTTGGATAGGAAAATATCGATAACGATGTTCCTCCTGCATTGAGGAAAGTCATTGGAAAAAGCATAGTCTGCCAAGTTAGATTTAATTTGCAAAGTCGAGCAACAACACGTGAGAGTTTCACAGTAAATCGAGCTTATGAATTGACTGACATTGTAGACCAAGGGAAAAGTCCTGTGAGGTAACATTTGGCTTTATATTTTATACATTTTATATGAACTGAAATTTCTTTTCAAAATAATATGAAATTCCATTTGGTTTTCCCTTTTTGGTAGGTTGGATCAAGCGACGTTGTTGTTGAGGAACCCCCAATTCTTGCCCAAACTGCATTACCATAGCCAATATCTACCCCACCACCTACTTCTGAAAAGAAGAAGAGATCAAACAGCAAAGACAAGAATCCTAGAGGTGTTTCAGAACAAAAAAAAAACAAAGTTGATCTCGAGTGAAAAATGAAATCATGCAGTATGTCTATTGGACCAGCATCAATTGCCAGCCCTTTTGAATGTTCAACTTATTTACCATTTCATTAGACATACTTCCATTTTATTTTTTACTGGGACACTCGTAATTTTTATGCTTACATTTTGCAAATTTCTAATAGTTCAACTTAGAAATAACCCTGTTTGGAAAAGTCAATGAAATTTGAAACATTGTTCACTTGAATAGTTTGGCAGTAAGCACAGGATACACACATTGATTAAAAAAAAATGTAGTGTATAAATCTGTTTTAGATTCGATTTCCATAGCCTGCAAACAACATCAACATTCCATATAATTTAGACAGATGTATTTGTATGCAATTATTGATCCATTCAATTACCAATGGAATTCTAAAAAATTTATTCAAATGTTATAAGCATACATCTGTGACACACAAAATCAATACACTTTTCCATTCAAATCATATAATGAATGAAGAGTTCACTATATTTGGCCAAGGAAAATTAATATTCCTTCGAGTCATTGAGATATGTAATATGCAAGGCTCATGGTATTTATGTACATTACAATATGTAATATGCTAAACTCTGGACATTTGAATTTTTAATTAAGGATGATTAGTAATGATTTATTCATAGTGGAAGCAACATTGATTCTTTTAAAAAACATACACATAAACATGCATAGTTTTATCAAATCCCAAATTATTAATGCCTTTGAATATTTCTTGGAAGCCATTAACATAATGATATATTCATAATGAATTAAACATTGAATAGTTTTAAAAACATCCTTACAAACATGCATAGTCTTATCAAATTCCAAATGAATATTAATGGTCACAAATGAATTGAAAACAAATTAAGAATAAATATTAATGGTCACAACTTAATTGAAAACAAACTAATAAACACTTCTTTATACTTTAAATATACCACTGATTCCTCATTTTATGCATAGTTGTATCAAATTCCAAATTATTAATGCCATTGAATATTTCTTGAAACTCATTAACATAATGATATATTCATAATGAATTAAACATTGAATAGGTTTAAAGACACCCAAATAAACATTCATAGTCTTATCAAATTCCAAATAAATATTAATGGTCACGACTTAAATGAAAACAAATTAATAAACACCTGCTTTATACTTTAAATACACCACTCGATTCCTCATTTTACTTAGAGTTCACTATATTTGGCGAAGGAAAAATTCATATTCCTTCGAGTCATTGAGATATGTAATATGCAAGGCTCATGGTATTTATGTACATTACAATATGTAATATGCTAAACTCTGGACATCTGAATTTTGAGTTAATAATGATTAGTAATGATCTATTCATAGTGGAAGCAGCATTGATTTTTAAAAAAAACATACACATAAACATGCATAGTTTAATCAAATTCCAAATTATTAATGCCATTGAATATTTCTTGGAAGCCATTAACATAATGATATATATTCATAATGAATTAAACATTGAATAGTTTTAAAAACATCCATACAAACATGCATAGTCTTATCAAATTCCAAATGAATATTAATGGTCACAAATTCATTGAAAACAAATTAATAATAAATATTAATGGTCACAACTTAATTGAAAACAAACTAATAAACACTTATTTATACTTTAAATATACCACCGTTTTCTCATTTTATGCATAGTTGTATCAAATTCCAAATTATTAATGCCATTGAATATTTCTTGAAACTCATTAAGATAATGATATATTCATAATGAATTAAACATTGAATAGTTTTAAAGACCACATTAAATGATTACTACTAATTAAATTTAAAAACAGTATAAAACCCCAACACCTTCAACCAAAACAAGAGCTACAATCCACAAAACACCACTTTGTATAATATTAAATCCAACAATATCAACAATTGCAATTTTTGAAAAGGGATTCATAAAGTGCATGTCAAATGCCAATGATTTGATCGCAATGGTAAATATTTCAACTATTTTCAATTTTATATCATATGTAATTCTTCTTTTTCCCAAACTAACCAATATTTAATTTTAGGAAATACCAAGTAGCTTTATCATTGACAACGAAGACAACAATCCAGAAATAATCTTCCTAACAAATCAACAAGGCACATTATGGAGTGTGTACATTACCAAATTACAAGAGACTAACATTCTAAATGATGGATGGGCTGAATTTGTCAAAGACATAGAAATCAAGAAAGATGACTACGTAGTTTTCCAAAAAGTAAGAGGAATCGTTTACTAATGTTATACTCTTGGATATCCAAAATAATCAACTATCTATGTATTTCAAATTAAACTTTAATAAAATTGTTTTCCATTTCATATATTATATTTTTATGTTAACTTACAATACTAAAAAAAATACACATCACCTATTCCATTATATGCACATATTATTATATATTAAAATATATTCAAACTACCTGCGCAACGCGCGGGCTTACCCGCTAGTTATATTTAGGAATGGAGATAGTATATTCTTTTTCCATTCTATTAATACAAAACTTTCGTATTTGAAAAAATTTCATTTGCAACTTGAATCAAGATTATATATTTATTTTTATTTAGTCTTAGTTAAAATAAATTTAGTTTATTTTCCAAAATTAATTTATCTACAAATTCTCTCACTTCAAGACTCGAATTGAGTATTTGAATAAAAAAAAACTTGAAAGACAATATTTTAAGTACATTTATATGAGTCTGACTAGATGTCTTCCATTTTTCGCGAAATCAAAATTGTTTTGCCGTGAATAGCACAAAATCACAATGCAACTTGGATATAAATCATGGTGAGAATCTATAGACAGATTTAGATTTAGAATAATTTAGTTCGAAGTAGAATTAGAATTGGCAGTTACCCAATGCACCGCCTCTTTTCAAACTTGAATTGAATTAGGTAATCCATGATCATGAGGAACGGCCTTAATCCTTCACGTGATTAATTTTCGTTCGTGCTGTCGGCTTCTAAAAATTATACTTGTCCCTTATTGGTGTTATTTTGACTGGGTTAATGCTTGCGCTGATTGTTCAGTTAAGTCTGATATATTTGCTAAGTGCTAACGAACAAAAAAGCTCGAACATGAAGTAGCGGGAGGTATTGATCATCATCACTTGCACCTTCTTTTTTTATTCAGCAAAAAGAAAATTAATAATATATTTATACTATTATGATACATTTTTTTTTCTTTTATGTCACTTACAGAAATTTACATAAACATTTATTTTAAAATGAGATCTATTAAATCTACATAAACATTTATTTTTTTTTGCATTTTTTTCTTTTCTGCCTTTTTAATTATGCCACGTAATTTCTTGCTCCTTAAAAATTCTCTCTAATAGTAAATATGAAATTATGCCACATTTATTTCACGTGAGTAACAAATTAAATTTTCACATTTAACTTGCATAACAATTATGAATAATAATTTTTTTTTATAATTTTATTAGATTTGGGCAATGAGTCTGAAATCTGAAACCTATCATTTTAAACTGAAAGTGCTTATCAAACTATATTTGCATTCCTTGCATTACAAAATATAGTTTGACCATAAAAAAGTTACAATAATATCTTTACTATTTAAGGGTATTAATACATCATTTCAAAATAAGACATATGGTGAAACTTGCATCATTTAAATATATGATTTTTTTTTTTTGAAACCCATCTGGGTACACAAATATAGGATGTTAGTTGTGATAGTTTAGCATGAAAATGTTTAAATTTTGAGAAAGTTGACATTTACTTGGGACAAACTAAAGTATAAATTAGATATTTAATTTAGGATAGAGTGAGAGTATTGACTACAAATAACAAATAAGAACATAAATTTTGGAATTAACAATTTTGCTGTGAATGTATTAAAAAATTAAAAGTATAATAGAGACTGTAGGAGAGAAGTGTACTAGAAGATTTGAACACCCACCTCGTACAACATTTCTTACTCGGATCAATAAATATTGCTGATAAAAAAAAATGTGTATTTGCAATTTTAAATTTTGGATTAGGAAGGTGCTCTGACCCACACGGCTTATTCGAACTTTGGCCTAGAATGAAAGAAGTCATGATGCTAATATGCAAAATCGAAACTTCAACCTCTTTGTTCATTCATTCATTGTGATCCTTCCCAGGGTAAGGTAGCCAATTAAACTATAAAAAACAATTAACAGACAAAATTAATGATTTTGTTGTAAATGAATGACTAGACAAGCCCAACCAATTTAGTGGAGGCTTATAAACCCATGAACCAAAGGTCTGTGATATCTATAAATAGAGACATTTGGTTCATTTCAATACACACATATTTGTCATATTCTCTCCCAACTTCTTCTCTCCTTTTCTATTCTTATAACACGTTATCAGCACGAGACTCTGTCAATTTGAATTTACGGAAGTTTCAAGATTTATTATATAATTTTTGTATATCTCGTTTTTATGTTGCGGCTTCAAATCAATTGGAGTACGCAATAGATCTAGAATTTTATTCATAAAAATATTTTTTTTTTTCAGATCTAGCATCTGTATGTATGGCCTAGAATTTTTTTTTTAGATATAGAATCTTTTTTTATATATTCGTTGGCATGAATTTTCCCAACTAGCATGATTAGTTGGCCATGGACTTTTCACAGCATGATTAGTACTGTAGCGGCCATGAAGAAATTCAATGGTCGCATGCCTTGTCTTTCTTTTATACATTTATAAGTATTTTACATTATTTCGCGGCAAAAACACCGATTTCGTTCAGAAAGATATTCTAAATTATGATTTTTGTCCTGTATGTAAAATTTTGGGGTTTTAGATCCAGTATGTTTTTACGACCTGCCGTTATTGTCCTTCCGTCCCATTTTCTGTTAAAAAATCGTCAAGACAGTCATGTGCCTCACACGTGAGGCACTGTTTAACGACCTGCCGTTATTGTCCTTCCGTCCCATTTTCTGTTAAAAAATCGTCAAAACAGTCATGTGCCTCACACGTGAGGCACTGTTTAAGGGTATTTCAGACATTTCAAACCAATTCTCACAAAAAAAACTTGAGTACTCAATTGTTAAAAAAAATTAACTATGAATACTCCAATTTAATTTATCCAAAAAATCTTCTTCTTCTTCACTAAATCCTCCGGTAATCTCCCCACCATCTCCGGTGATCTTCTTCCCCAAAATTAACCATCTCCGGCAAGCTCCATCACCAATACATCACTCCAAACCATGGATAGCCAATTTTAATTAACAACTATGGAAACCCATTTTAAATAAACCACAGTGAGAACTCATATCCACCATTCTCCATCACCACCACCACTACCTCCTACAAGAAAAACCATGAATAGCCAATTTTAATTAACCACTATGGAAATCCATTTTAAATCAACCACAGTGAGAACTCATATCCACCACCCCACCATTCTCCATCACCACCACCACGGATAATTAAACTCATAGTTGTTAATTAAACTTACACGGTTGCCTTCGGAAGAACTTCCTTCTAGGGCCTTCTCTTTTGAAGTCATAGCCACCAGCAAGAATATCAGTTATGACGGTGGTAAGCTGTGACATCAAAGCCAATGGTTCTACGCCAGATTCCATTATCTCTCTCAGATTCTTCACAGTGTTGACTGTGTCTGCCGATAAAGATAAATCAAGTAGATCCACCAACTTGTCATCAGAAATGAGCCCAACCTGAAAACCATTTCCCAAAACGAAAGAAAAGATTAAATATAACTCAAACTTCCCAACAAAATTGATCTTGCAAATTCGGCTCCTGACTATGGTAGGGGTGGTGGATATGAGTTCTCACTGTGGTTGATTTAAAATGGGTTTCCATAGTGGTTAATTAAAATTGGCTATTCATGGTTTTTCTTGTAGGAGGTAGTGGTGGTGGTGATGGAGAATGGTGGGGTGGTGGATATGAGTTCTCACTGTGGTTTATTTAAAATGGGTTTCCATAGTTGTTAATTAAAATTGGCTATCCATGGTTTGGAGTGATGTATTAGTGATGGAGCTTGCCGGAGATGGTTAATTTTGGGGAAGAAGCTCACCGGAGATGGTGGGGAGATTACCGGAGGATTTAGTGAAGAAGAAGAAGATTTTTTGGATAAATTAAATTGGAGTATTCATAGTTAATTTTTTTAACAATTGAGTACTCAAGTTTTTTTTGTGAGAATTGGTTTGAAATGTCTGAAATACCCTTAAAAAGTGTCTCACGTGTGAGGCACATGACTGTCTTGACGATTTTTTAACAGAAAATGGGACGGAAGGACAATAACGACAGGTCGTAAAAATATACTGGATCTAAAACCCCAAAATTTTACATACAGGACAAAAATCATAATTTAAAATATATTTCTGGACGAAATCGGTGTTTTTGCCTTATTTCGCCGCATGTTTTGAATGTATTTGACCACTCTGTTGATGGTATACGCACTCTATTGCTTTGATCTATTTACATTATCTTTCTGTCTATATTTATATTTTTGTTTTAATATATAAAAAACAAATCAACATATTTTTGTGAATGCATTTCATAATATCATATAAACAAATCAGCATGTTACTTAGTAAAAAAAAAAAAAAAATCAGCATGTTTTAATCAGATTCATTACTTCTGATCCATGCATTTTTCATTATATGAGATAACAACATTTTTTTATTATTAAAAAAAATTAAATTTACTTACCTAATCAAAATCTCGTCTAATTGATTACATATTAATATTAATAATTGTCCCTGATTGATTCGTGTGATTATTTTGTTGACTTTTGTTATTAATATTATTAATGTCTATTTATATTATTATTATTAATGATTTGTTGTTTCAGTTTCGGTCATTATTTATTTTATTCAATTCCCTTGTTAAAAAAAAAAAACCTAGATCTATATGCTATATTACATCGTCTCCGCCGCCATGTGTTACACATGCTTATTAGATCAGAATTTTTTTCTTAGATCTGAATGGTTAACGCATGCTTATTACTATTTTATTGCTATAGCATATACTATGAATGGTTTTATTACTATCAGTTTCGGCATGGGTTTTATTTTTTTTTTATATAATGAGCATCTTTGATTTTCTTTTATCTATTATTATTATTATTATTATTATTATTATTATTATAGAATTTTAAAAATGAATATTCCTGAAGAATATTGAACAATTACTCCAGAAGCAGTAATATTATAAATTAATAATATTAAATATTTTTAAAGATATCATTTAATATTTCTGAAGAATATTGAACTATTACTCCTGAACCAGTAATAGTATAAAATTAATAATATTAAATGTTCCTGAAGAACATCATCTAATATTCCTGAAGAATATTATTACTACAAATTAATTAATTATTCTTGAAGAATATTATTATTCATTAATTATTTACTCATGAAGAGTAGATTATTATAAATTAAATTGATATTGATAATAAAAAAAAAATCATTGATAATGGATTCTTGCTGAAATTCATTTTAATATAATGGGTTTTGTAGACCCCTTAATAATATTTTTTTAAGACAAAATACAACCACCAAAAGATGGTTGTATGATAAAACAAATTTATTATTATTGAATATTTATAATACCAATATTCTCGAAGAATATTAAACTATTACTCCTGAAGTAGTAATAGTGTAAATTAGTTCTTGAAGAACTTCATCTAATATTTCTGAAAAATATTACACAATTATTCTAAATTAATTATTTACTTATGAATAGTATATTATAATTTAAAATATTCCTGAAGAATATCGAAATATTGTTCCTGAAGTAACAATTATTTATTCGTAAATTTTTTCTTATGCTCCCGATGTAGCATTTTGTCTTGAAAAATTGGTCATGTTAGTATAATCCCTGAAGGATAATATGTCCTGGTGACATTATTTATTGTTTTTTTTTTGTAGATTTACACACATCAAATATATTTTTGTAAATGGTTATGGATTTTAATCGAATCATACGGACAAATATACTACCGCTAGAAGATGGTTGTATCAAATCATGTAGACAAATTACGACAACTAGATGATGGTTGTTATGACAAATATATTTCGTAATTGTGCTACGACCACTAGAAGATGGTTATAAAACAAATACAAATTGAACAATATTGTATTTTATGTCTTTATCTTATGATGTATATGTTATTGTAAATTTTGATGTAATGAGTTTCAGAGACATTATTAACAATAGAACCCTGAAGGTTTTATTTATTTTTTAAACTCTAAAAGAAAGGTAGAACACCAGATGTTTTTACCAAAAGTCTGAATTATGGCTAAAGTATCACAAAATAATGATATGATTTTTAGAATTCGCTCATGTAGTAGCGATAGATAAAAAGATTATTGATATCATGTTTCATTGAGACGGAAACAAAAGATGGGTTATTAATGAAATATAAGGGAAACCCAATCAATTATTGGTATATCATTCCCTGAAGCGAATGTGACTAAAATTTCATTGTCTGTAAGAAAGACAATTTGATTATATTATTATTATAGAACTACTACTCCTTATTTTATAGTTTTGGAGGTGTATTATGAATTTTTGGATTGTAATTTTATCTCAACTGTTTTGAATTTTTATTTATAAGAGTATATGTAGTTCATATAGAATTATATTCTCTTAGAAGCTCCAGAAGAGTTTTCATGTTGAACACTATATTGAAGGGTTCTAGTAGAACTAATTTATTAATAACTTCAGACGAGTTAGTTCATCAAGAAAATTTTGAGACAATGCTTCTTTTATAAAAGTTCCTGAAGAACTATAACTTGTCGAACTGATACATGAAAAGCTCCGGAAGAGCTAAAGAATTAAAATCAGTTACAATACTTTTATTTGAAAGTATAAATATCCACAATATAAATAATATTGTACCATTCCAGCAAAAGTAGTCGATTAAAAGCTCCTGGAGAGCTGGTTGGTTAAAGACTTTTTAAGAGATCCATGTAATCGATTACCTATAATTTTCTTATAAAGATTAATTCAGATAGTGGACAAATGCATTTTCAATCATTGCTATTGTTATTAGCAAATAAATTGCACTGAAGAGATTACTATTTATCTCTTATAAATTATATTGTACCGTAAATGTTTGCATTGAGATGCATTATTGATTAAGCCTGAAGCTTATTTGGTTAAAGAAATATATTAGTTGGCATGGCTGATTAGACCATCTCAGATCATTAAAAATACGAAATCATAAGGAATTCGTGAAACATTTTTTCTGAAACTAGAAGTTTCTAAAATATTATTTGTATTTAGCTACATATTTCAAAGCAATTATATTTTGTTTTAGTACTATATTGTGATTGAATATATTTTTGGGATGAATATTTTATTCGATGCATCAAAATATGTATATTGTTAATCCGCAACTTAAAGTTTGCGTTTTTATTGATAAATTAATGAGCTCATTCTCCCATAAATATAAATTGTCTCAAATGTACTAGTGATATTATATGTCATCTAGATAAAAGTTGCATATCCTGAAGAATATGTTCATATAATACATGGTCTTGTAGAATCATATATTGCTTTGAATTTATTAGATGTTTCATTGTATTTTTCCAACTATTAATTTCTTATTTCTCTTCTTTTTAATTGGTTTTTATTGTTGCAAACAATACGATTTCCACCTCAAAATAAAATGTGCGCTCATTCTCCACCAATTGGTCCTCAAAAGAGGATAGATTATATGTTGGGTATCAATCATGCTGATTGGTATATATGTTGTTGCAACATAAAAAAAGGGGAAATATATAGCCTAACAAACTATTTCTATTCATGTATCTTGTTGATCCTCAAATAAATGAGTTTTGAACCAGAAGTTCAAAAGACGAATATTTAGAAATATTTTATAACCAAAATTCGGCTACAAAAAACTCCATTATATTTAATGTCCCTGAAGGACAAGCTATCCATAATATTTGAGACATTGAAATGTGGTAACATTATGAGTTTCAATAATAAAATTTCTCGCAAATGGAGTAAAAATTTATAGATGGTCAAGTCGAGAAGATTAAAATTCTAGAAGAATTTTTTCAAACATGAATATTATATCATTTCCAAAAGAAATTCAGGTACCTAAAAATTTGAAAAAAAAATGGAGATCTCAAATGTTTGGGAATTGATGGAACCATATACATAAAATTGTACAAAAGTCGATATTATTTATGCGCGCAATAGAATGAGGATTTTTAATAAAAAGTCTGCAGACTGAAAAAATTGAAATTGTAGAGAGGATTGGTCAAAATAGATCATTGAGTTCACCTCAAATTGTGAAAAGCCTGTACGAAAATTTTAATACACTTGAAGTGTAAATGTATTGGTTACAGATATTATACACCTGAAGTGTAATCTTAGAAAGATATTCGTTTAGTATAACGAACAAATAAATTACTTATAAGGTGGATGAAAGTGTATTTGAATAGCGCACAAACACTTGGTATATACACAATGTTGCAATTTTGTAACAACATTTATAGGAAGTCTTTGAAGGACCTGATATGCCAGAAGCATATAAGTAATTCTTCCCGAAAAATATATAAACATCAAGACTTAGTGATTAATGTTTTTTGAAATCATTATGGAAAGATAACATATTTCTATGTATAATGAAATAAGTTATCCACATCAGGGGGAGAGAGCAACGAATGATGTGGATTTAACGAACTTGGAGTTCAATAGAGAAAAGTTGCAAATTAACTAGTTAATATTTTGCTAAACTCCAGAAGAGTTGCAAATTAAATGTTCATAATAGAGATTATCTTATTTTTCAAAAGGAAATATTTTATGGATTACAAGTTCGAGACACACCTAATGTGTGATTGAACACTTATTCACTAAGATATAACTAGAAAAGTTGATCTTGAAGATCTATATGCATTGGCCCAAATGATGTTAAAAAGGGAAGTAATTTGACATAAGATTAATGTACTATTTTTCCTTAACTATGCGCATTTTTTTTCCCACAGGGTTTTTTCCTAGTAAAGTTTTAACGAGGCATATTCTTCATGTTATGTATATCTAAGCAAAAGTGACGACATCGATGTTCAACAGATTCACTCAAGGGATAATGTACAAGATTATTTATCGAAGCGTTGCCAACATCAACATTCAGAAAGTTGATACATTAGATTGAAATACGTCATCTTAAAGACATTCAATGATCAGGGGGAGTAGTCGTACTCTTTTTCCTTCGTTCAGGTTTTGTCCCACTGGGTTTTCCTAACAAGGTTTTAACGCAACGACAATTAAATACTCCAACATCAATTGTATTCATTTTCTTAGTTTGGTTTAATTTTTTCCAAATAAGTCTTTATGAGGCAATTGTTGTATAGATTAGTCATTCAAGGGGGAGTGTTGTAAATGAATGACTAGCCAGGTCCAACCAATTTAGGGAGGCCCAGAGGTCCATGAACCAAAGGTTTTGATCTCTATAAATAGAGACATTTTGTTCATTTCAATACACACATATTTCTCTCCCAACTTCGTCTCTCCTTCTCTATTCTTATAACAGATTTAAACTAATTGTATAGCATATATTTTAAACTTAAATATAAGATAATTTTTTTTTATCCCTGATGAACATTCATGCCATCTAATTTGTCCCTGAAGAAAAACAATTGGTGTGTATGAGTACTTTGCATATCCCTTTGCACCTTCCTCCTAGCTCATAATGTTTCGCCCCTGGAAAATAATCCAATAGAACGGTCCAGTTGAGAGGCTCCTTTGCCCACAACTAGGAAAATTACTGAAATCAGTTAATAAAAATTACAACAAGAAGAATTGTTTAAATAAAAAAGGGTAAAAAGCGCTCACGCCCCCTAAACTATT
Organism: Vinca minor; assembly: GCA_026122235.1. NCBI lineage: Eukaryota > Viridiplantae > Streptophyta > Magnoliopsida > Gentianales > Apocynaceae > Vinca > Vinca minor. The sequence continues at coordinate 5,051,076 of JAOCZM010000284.1, read as the reverse complement.
CCCTTTTTTGGTTTTTGATCCTCAACTAAAAATGGTCAAGTTTTACCCCCTAAACTATTTCGGGTTTTGGTTTTTTTACCTTCCATCCATATTCTCCGTTACACCATAACGGAAGTCAAAAAAATGGGGGCATTTTTGGGCAATCTGTATAAGATCCTAAAATTTTTGTTTTTATAAAACAAAAAAAAAAAAACCTATTATTCTGACGAGAAAGAAGAAGTCGCCCGTGAGAACAGTGACAGAAGAAGTCGGAAGCCGGGTACCACTCCTCTTCTCCAACCACCAACTGTAAATTCCAACCTCTAAAAAAAAATTAAATGGCCATTTTTTCCCTTAATTTTAATTTTATTTATTATGAATGATATGATTTTCCCAAAATGCCCCCATTTTTTGGACTTCTGTTATGATGTAACGGAGAATATGGATGGAAGGTCAAAAACCAAAAAGCGACATAGTTTAGGGGGTAAAACTTGACCCTTTTTAGTTAAGGATCAAAAACCAAAAAATGAAATAGTTTAGGGGGGCGTCAACGCATTTTACCCAATAAAAAATTAAGTAGTGAACTTGTAACTGAATCATCAAGCAGTGACCACATATGTACTTCGATTCCGTCTTAGACGAAATACACATCTTATTGTTGGGGTATGCTAAAACTTCGCAGCCCAAGGAATATGTATGGGCCACCTCCAAATATCAGGGTAATGGTAGGTAGCGAATATGTAATCTAGAGGCGGACTTATAAAAAAATAGTAAACTGCATAACAATTAAGGCCCTAACTCTTTGATGCGTTGTCTCTTCGGTAGTATCATCTGACCAACTATCGCTAATATGGACAAGTGTTGCACTCGCTAACATAGAGAAAATTAGGTACCATAGGCACATCCGTCATCTAACAATACAAAATAAAAACCAACCCCGTCACTAAACAATCAAAATAAATTTCAAATGAACATATTTAATTAATTATGGAAGTTATTTGAATACAACAAAATGCCTATTTATATTTCAACAATAAATAAATTAATTAAAAAATTAAATTAGAAAAAGTATAAATAAATAACAATATACAATAATTGAAGAATAATAATACCAATTGGTAAAAAATTCTAAAATTAAACATATAATAACAAAAAAAGAAAAGAAATAATCAATACAAATTAAACATATAATAACAAAAGGTTGCAAACTATCATTAAAAATAAAATCTATAATCACATAAACTAACAAATAATCGATAAAATAATAAAATTAAACCTAACAAATAATCACATTATCTAACAATTTTATAAGTTTAATTAAAAGAATAACTTTAAAAAAATTCATACCTTGAAGATTGGTGGAAAGAGGGAGAGTTGGACTAGGGTGGCGACAGCGGCACCATGGCAGCATTTAGAGCAGAAGGATGGATGTACATGGGTATGCGCAGAGGGGGAATATTAGGTTAAAAATGAACAGATTGTGAGAAAGAAAAAGAATAGGGTGCAGAGTAATAGAAGGGGAAAGACGAAATTTAGGAATCCGTCTTTGGATGACGTGGTATGACGAGTTAAAACGCTGTCATATCAGTCCAAAGATGAATTTTAAGAATTTGTCTTTTGCTAAAATATGAATTTTTAAAATCCATTGATACTAGAAAAAATGCTCTTAAAAACTCATGTCATGTGAAAAATCATTCTGCAAAATCTTAGTCATCCTAATAAAAAAAAACTCTAAAAGTAGTCACTGCTTTATGAAGTATTAGACCACCATCACTTTCCTAAAAAAGAATGATTACCATCACTTGACATAGAATATTACATAGAAAACGGAACTAAAGATTTCAGGGCTTTGTCTTAAGCTGACACTGATTTTTCAGAATGGTCATACCATGACAGCTAAAAAAGTGGAGAAAATATTTTTGTCCAAAACGGAAGTGGGACTTCCGTTTCCACTTCCATTTTGGTTGACGTGGCGTATTTCCACACGCGCATTACCACATCAGCCAAAACGGAAGTGGCACTTCCGTTCTCAACCTCCAGAATTGAAAATAGGATAGTATTTTCAATTGAAGTGGCACTTCCGTTTTACATTTACATTTACATTTACATTTACATTTTCAAAAGTATACATCTCACTTTCTCAAAATTTTGTTAAAAAATAATTCCTCTTGAAGGAAAGAGAAGGTGAGGGAAATAGAGAATATGAATAGATTGAAGTTTTAAAAGCTTGAATTGTCTTTTTATTAAGGAAATGGAAAAAAACAAAACCAAAAAAAAACAAGTAAAGAAATGAAGTAATTGCTTCCATTTGGAGTTGAATTGCATGAACCATGAATACTATTCTATTTTCAATTCTGGAGGTTGAGAACGGAAGTCCCACTTTCGTTTTGGCTGACGTGACAAAGCGTGTGTGGGAATACGCCACGTCAGCCAAAACGGAAGTGACCCAGAACGAAAGTCCCATTTTTATTTTGGACAAAAATGTTTTCCCACTTTTTCGACTGCCATGGTGGTATGACCATTCTGAAAAACCAGTGTCAGCCTAAGGCAAAGCCCAAGATTTCATTGCTTAAGAAAGTCATTCTCAAATACACGTCCAATTCAACTTTATTAAAAAAATTATATCACATATATACGATTAGATTTTTTAGAAATTCAGAATAAGGAAAAGAAGCCTTTACTTGCCTTAATCCTACACTTAAAAAATATTCCAAAACTGTCCTCAAGCAAGAAAATCACTTCCTAAAACTTCTCCTCTTACTCCTAATCACCAAAAGAATAATAAACAAATTTCTAATTCAGCTTCCAACCTATAGAAGAATTCCAAGAGCATTAACGATATATATATATATACTAGCCTAATGACCCGTGCTATGCACGTGATTCCATTTTACTATACAATTAAGAGTATAAAAAAATCAAATAGTTATGTAAGCTATTTTTTTTTAAAGTTTTGACTCTTTAAATGAAAAAAAATAATAAGTAGATTTTCTCGTTGGTTCTACAAAAATTCAAATGGTTATGTGAGATATATATATATATTTTAAATGACTATTGAAATTAAAAAGTTAAAAAACAAATTGAGTTTGTCACTGAATTTAATTAGCTAAATATCAACCCACCAATTCATTCAATTGAAAAACATGCTCAAACCCCTTTATTTATAATGTTGTCAAACTCCAAAAATTTCCCGTACACTTTCAATGTGGGATCTTGAATAACATTGAAAAGGAAAAAAGAAAAATCTAAAAATTAGAATAGACCATATATTAAAACCCATAACTTTTAATTAATATTTTTTACTTATTTTTATTCTATTAAATATTAAAAAAATTACAAATTTCTAAACTCTCCAAATCGAACTTGATTGTAAGTTCAATCAGAATTCAGAGGACTCAGTCATCTGAATAACCCGTTATTTGTTAAAACTTTAACTATTTATATTTATATAAATAAAAAAATGTAAGAAGCAAATAAGTTTGCTTCCCCACTTTCATGGGCTGAATTGCCAGGCCAATTTCTCACTCATAACATGTGATAGTACTCTTTTTTTTTATAGTATTTTCAAACTAAACAAACAATGTAACTTTTCAACGTGGGATACTTTTATGAACCAATTAAGAGGTTACAACAAAAGTAAAATTTAACCAATCAATCAAAATTTTATAAAATAATTAATTGATAAAAAAATTCATGGAAATTACACGTAGGATTTAGAAGAATGTGATTGGCTAAAACTGAAAACAAACTCTGTAATATAAATATAGATAGATAGTTAGATTAGATAGTCTAATAACATGTGCTATGCTCAGGATTCCATTTATCATATAATTAAGAGTATAAGAAAACAAAATGGCTCAGTAAACTATATTTGTTTTGAAGTTTTGACTCTTTAAATGAAAAAAATAATAATAAGTAGGTTTTTTCTCGCAGGTTGTACCAAAAATCAAATGTCTCTGTGAGCCATATTTTTTTTAAAAAAAAATTGAGTATTGGAATTAAAAAGTTGAAAAGCAAATTGAGTTTTTCACTGAATTTAATGAGCTAAATATCAACCACCAATTCATTCAATTGAAAAACATGCTCAAACCCTTTTATTTATAATGTTGTCAAACTCCAAAAATTTCGTACACTTTCAATGTGAGATATTGATAATATTGAAAAAAAATAATAATCTAAAAATTAGAATAGAAGAAAAGAAAAACCATAAATATATTAAAACTCATAACTTTTAATTAATATTTTTTACTTATTTTTATTCTTTTAAATATTAAAAAAATTAAAAATTTCTAAATTCTCAAAATAGAACTTAATTTTAAGCTCAATCGGAATTCAGAGGACTCAGTCATCTGAATAACCCGTTATTTGTTAAAACTTTAAATATTTATATTTATATAAATAACAAATGTAAGAAGCAAATAAATTTGCTTCCCCACTCTGATGGGCTAAAATGGCAACCCAATTTCTCACTCAAAATATGTGATAATACTCTTTTTTATAGTATTGTCAAACTAAACAAAAAGTAAAACTTTTCAATGTGGGATACTTTTATGAACCAATCAAGATGTTACAACAAAAGATTTACTTAAATTAGCATTTCATTAAAAGAATTAAAGAAAGTAGTCGTCAAATACCTGTCAGAGTAGCTGGCAACGTGGTCTAGTATTCAACTCGCATGTCGGGGGATCGGAACTTGGCTCCTGCAATTTAAATAAAATAGTTCATCTTCTTTTGCACCAATCAAAAGTTTTATAACTAATTAAAAAAACATAAAATCCTAGAAAATGACACGTGGCATAATATAGATTCAAAAAGTAAAAAGAGCTTCAGTAATATATATATATATATATATATATATATATATATATATATATATATATATATATATATATATATATATATATCTCACATAGTAATTTGATTTTTGGTAGAACCAAATGAGAAAACCTACTTATTATTTTTTTTCATTTAAAGAGTCAAAACTTTAAAAACAAAATAGCTTACAAAGCTATTTAATTTTCTTATATTATTAATTGTATAGTAAAATGGAATCACGTGCATAGCATAAGTGGGACTCACATGGATTCTTCTTGGTTGTTAGTTGTTTAAAACACCACATAAACAAAATAGCTTACAAAACAAAATAGCTTACAAAGCTCCTAAACATTAGTAGTGACTCTTTCCCGCCTACCTATGCCAACATAAAGAATAAGTGGGACTTTCTTTTGATGAGACTAAATGGTCGAAGCCTTCAATGCTAATGATTGATCAAGTCGGGGTGAAATTCTCGAAATAAGGAATAATAACGATCTCGCTATCATTGAATCAGTCATTCATGCGATGATGCAATTTCAGACGCGATTGCTGCTACTCGGTGAAGATCTGCTACGGGGCAAACTGTACATGGGACTGGTAATTAAAAACCTTATGCGCACTCTGCTTCTGCTTCCGCAGGGCAAACTTCCGAATCCTTTGTCCGGGAAGGAGTCACGTATAATGTGACGACTATTAAACGGTTATTATTCCTTTTTTGAAAATGAACCGGAACGTCTGCTGTTCGACCCTTTCCAATATCAGTGGTCCCTAGTTAAAAGTCCCCGGTTCCTTGGGTTCATTCTTCCTTTTTCCTCTCAGCTTCCTCGAGCTCTATGCCCTCTCTAGAGAAGGTCGAACTGTCTGTAATGATTCTACAGAGGACTTTGTACGTGCCATGCTTTTTCCTTCATTTAGCCGCCATTTCCGAGCTCTCGTTGTAAGGACTTGAACAAAGAGGAGACAGAATAATTTTAGAACGTTATAGGCGTGGGGTTGTCCTCGAACTAGGCCACATTCACCTTCACAGGTCTCCCCTACTTCGCTTGTTTCGGCCAGCAGATGATCCCTCAATCCCTCCCTCCCTCTGCAGCCTATTCTACTCTACCAGCCTTTCTTTCGAAAGATTGGGTTGGGCCCTACCTCAAAGCCTAAACCGAAAGTGCTAGTAGGCCACCTGTTGACAGCTGTTGAGAGTAGTGAGGATATCCCCTGCTGTTATGCTTCCTTAATAGGAAATGAAAGGATAGTTTTTTGACTTTTGCTCCTCACTCGTCTGCTAACTCATTGATGCAACCTCCACCCGGCCCGGGAGGCTTAGGGCACTTTCTTTCTGTCCTTTATGCCACGAATCGCCTCTTAGATAAAAAGATTGAAGAGAGATCTTCCCACACCTGTCCCATTTCGGATTCTTTTGACGATTGGGAGCAGACCTCTCTGTCATAAGATTCGCTGCTAAGAGGAAGTCAGAAAAAGGTTGGAAGAAAGGCTATGCTTCTTCCTAACTGGGATGGGAACTCCTATGCTTCCTGCTTTCGCTAGCACCTATGATGGAGAGTCCCTGGTGTCTGACCTAAAGACTAGTCAAAAAGAGTGATTCTCTCAAATCTGGGATTGGCCGGATCTTTCCTAAGAATCTCGTTCAGACACTGGTGAAGTCAGTTCTTTGTGAAAGACCTGTGAACTAATATGGTACGGGGTTGAAACTCTATCAAAAGTAGGTGCCAACCTCTTTCACTGAACAAAAGAGGCATTTCCTTCTTTCTGGCTTAGGGAGCTGCCCTTCCTACTAGCTTTAGGATTGTAACCATTTAACCCTTTCTCCGAAAAGCTCAGAAAAGGCCTTTCTCTCGCATTTACGTGCTATTGATGGGTCCCACTAGATTGAATTCCCTCGTCATCATTCATCTTCGTAAGCAAGCCCCTGACTTCTATCGGCACTGAATGAATGCTGCTTGACTTACCTCTTTCTCTTCGGGCATTGGAAGATGAATCAACTCCATAGTTGCTGGATGACCCGGGCCTTCTTTGTGGCTTGGTGTTAACTGTAGCACTATCAGACCTTGAAGGTTAAGTTAGTGTTCCAGGAACTCAATCCCACATAAATGCTGTGGCATAAGTTATCTAGCTACATTCTATTACCGGTTGACACCCCTTGAAACTGAAGTCTTATGGGATAACATAGACAAGTATGCCTCTAGAAATTGGATGTTTGATGGTCGAAAGATAATAAGAGAAGAAAGAGCCGGTTGGCAAGTCACGGGGAAGGACTAAGTCATCATCATTCAGAGAGCCGGCTAAAGGCACCTACGGAGGCGGTAGTTAGATCGGGTTCGTCCCGAGAAAGATCCTAATAGAAGCAATGATCAATTTCAATTCCATTCCCCTCATCTCGAGGTACGGAAGAGAGGGCTTTCACCGGAGAGTCGAGAAAGCTGCTCCTTCTTGGAGAGGGGACTATGGCTAACCCAACCTCATAAAATGGATAGGTGGGGAGAGGGTCTTAGCCGGATCATGGTGGAAGCTTTCCTGGGTTGAGCTGTGAACTTCTTGTCACCGGGAAGGGAGAGTGCTCTTAGTTAGGTTAGTTGAGTGGGGGACTACGCGGTTCATAGAGAAGTGCCAAAACAAAGGAAGGGGAAGGAAGTGACATAGTTAATGTACCCGCTGTTTTCTCAATAAGCGCTGGTGTTCTAATACTAATTTGTAATAGGCATTCGCGGACTAAGAGCTCTTGTCCGCCTTTTAGGTTTTCGATGTTCGAAAGTGAACTGTCCGGGTTGTGGACAAAGACGTTCTTTCCTTACTCCTTCTTTTGGAGAGATCCCTTTCATAAGACTGACTGAATTGGAAAGCTACTATGATTGAGAATCTGTCTGTGGCTCCAAAGCCCCATTTCTATCCATTCCCGAGCCATCACCAGTCAATGATGGACCTCGATTCGACTCCAGCAACAGCGAATGAAGCGCCACCTTCAGGGTCAAGTCCAAATGCTCTTGATCCATCTTCTCTTTCCCCTGCCCGGCTAGGTATTGCACTCCCAGTGACCTTCGCGGAACATCTATTGCACTCCTTTCCACCGAAGCCAGAGCCAAGCCAGGAACTGAACTCCTGCTTTTGTCAAAAAGTCCATACAACATGTCCGGGTTCGTCACTGTCTTACCAGTTTTCCTTATGCCTACTTGTCTAAGCCCGGAGGAAGACAGGGTTCAAAACCTTTGAAGTGGAAGAGGATTCATGCATTGACTGCAAGCTCCTAGAGAATAGGCTTTGGCACTTTAGAAAGAGAATGGCTTGTTAGCACGAAGGTGCAGATAACAACAATCAGAAGCATGGAATGCAAGCTCTTCCAAGACAAGCTCCTTTGAAACTCAAGTACGAAGAGTCGATAGTGCAATTCACCCTGGATTGAATGACTATGGGTATGGGATACGTTCTCGACACTCCCATTGCCGGTAGGGCATTAGGCAAAGGATTGATCGAGGAGAAGATAGGCGCACTCGCAAAGAACGTAGGAAAAATCTTTTGTCCTCATACTGGGTATACCCGCTAAACTGTACGGAAAGCTTTTCGACTCCCATGTCTTTATTGCTTGAATCAACTTCCTAAACCTCTTCCAGCTCATTGACTATTGGGATAAGTTGAATATGACTATGTTAAGGTTTCAGATAACCCGGCTAAGGTCTCCCATTAGTGATTTAATACCAGTTGAAGGACCCAGGGTGCGGTAACTAGAAGGGAGGTCTTCATTCATCCTTTCACAAGGAGATTCGCTAAGCAGAAGTCATTAACCCGAAGAGTGAAGTTGATAACATCCGATTCTTGAAAGAAGGTATGTTTCCACCCTATGGCTTCTTACCTTTCTCACGAAGGAAGAACTCCACTTTCTACTGCATCTGAGAGTATGAATTTTGCAAGCTCTGACTCGGCGTTAAGGTTAAGGGAGGGAAGAATCAACGGACTGAGCGCAAGGCAAGAATCCACCCCCTTAGCTTGGAGTTTTCTTGCCGGCTGATCAGGTAGCGAAGCCTAAGATTAGATGAGTGATTAGATTACTAGTTTGTTTAACTGAGGTTCCCCGCCTAAGTCTCATATCTGAAAGACTATAAGTCAACAGCAAGCTGCCCTTAACTTGGCTTCAACTCCCATAAGAGAAGGATTCAATCCAGCTTATAACACCTTTTGGGACTCTAAGCTAAGAAGCTAGTCGTTTATGAGTAGGAGTTCCCATCGGTCCAGAACTAGAAGTCAACTCAAAACCTGGATTTGGCTAAAAGGACTTCTTTTTTTCTTATTATAAAGTACCATTGGAGCTCCTTTTTCCCGACAACAGATCGGAGATCTTACTTTCTCAAGTCATACGTCTTTTGTTCAGCCAACAGTGTTCCGCTCTACTTACTATTTCATTCCATACTAATGAACACGCGTAGCTGAGAGTACTAAAATATCTTTATATACGATATTATGAGTGTGCCGTGGGGCGAAAGCTCGATCCCGAGAAAAGGCCAGGAAAAGCTCGCTCTATTGAAGGTCCATTTCTGGTAGTTCGTGCACCCATTTCAGGTATTTCTCGCACTAAGGCAGTCTCACAGTCAGCATGTGGTGCTGTCACCGCAAGGCGAGAAGAAGGTCGAAGAAAGAGGCGTACCACTCCGAAAGAAAGAAGTAAAGTCGCGCAGGAAGCAATACAATAGAAGGGCGTACCAACAGAAAGGGCGTACCCATCTTGCAGCTAAAAAGACTAGCGTTCAGCGGCAGGCGAGACATCAGAGCAGCTATAGAATGGAGATTGCAATTCCTTTTCTATAATACTTTGTCCGGTGTAAAGGGCGAATCCATTTAGAAAGGGAGTTAGACTCTTGCAACTACAGGTAACCGGAAGAATGAAAGTCAAGTAGCTCCTACGGAGTACGTTTAAAGAAGGAAAAGGTGTATTGACTCCTTCTTAGACTCGTTCCAGGTATTCCGCTCCTTGGTGGTATGGCAGGAGAAGCGGAACCTTTCGGGGCCTCTTTCGAGATAGCTAAAGCAGGTTTCACAGTGATGATAGAATGCCGTCTTAGTAGGGAGATAGCTGCTTTCGTAACCGGTCTTGACTAAATAGAAGCTCTGGGACTAGACGCTGTTGGTGGTTCAGTCAGTGAATCAGCAGCTGTCTTTCCTGTTGGAGGAAGACAATGCGCAAGAATGAATATATTAGTAAGGCAAGGTGATTGTTCGTTGACAACATTGGAGCGTAGCGGGTAAGGCAAAAAGAGACTACAGTCGATTCGTAGCACTGGAACAAGGTATCCCAACCCCGGACCTGATCGGGTATGCTAATCTACCCGTAGAAAGCGCTACTTCCGTAGTCTATGGTCCCGCTAATCCTAAGCGGAGAAATTCGCCAAGAAGAGATCCCGGAATCAGTCTATTCTTTTCTTTCTTCTAGTAGGATGGTATGGTAATCCATTTCTTACTTACCAGGCTGGGATATAATCTAAGGTAAGGTTGCTTTCTATTATTTCGCGCTTGCTTATTCATATGATGTTGGATTTGCAATTGAAACGAAAGCCTAACCAGCAGCTTTCTCTTCAGGTTATAAACCCTCTGCCCTTACAAACCGACGGGGGGACCTAAGCTTGTATCACCCCCTCTCAGTATGTTCAAAATCCAATTCTCAATAAAAAGGCTTACTTTCATTCAAAGGAAGCGGATTTCCCCAATCTCTTCATCTTGACTTAGAACAGTGTTGAAGTCCCCTGTGACTATCCAAGGAGAAGTGGTGGCCAAGTTTACAAGGCTTTGCCTTAGCTTCTCGCTCTTTCCCTTTCCTACTCCTCTGATCTTACTAAGTGGAAGGCAGGCGTAGTTGGAGTCCCATACATATTTATATGTTGCCTAAAAAGGGCACAAAACCAAAGAATAAAGAAAAGAGGTAGAGTAGGACGTTATCGTTGTGTCGTGTCCTAGGTCTGCTCCCGAGCAAGTAAAAGAAAAGACTTAATGTGTAATCGCTCCTAATACGTTCTCCCATTTCTGATAAGTTTTCCTTTTCCTCGTTGCGAAAGTATTCTTACTTAAACAAAGCCATGGCCTAAACCAGATGGCTTTCACAGGGCATCAAATAGGCAATTCACTCATAAGAAGAAAAAGGAGAAAAGCCCGCCTCAAGGGGATGCGTCGGGATCAAGGTTTGCTGCTCTAATTGATATGGAGGAGGAAGTTAATGATTCTTTGGAAAATATCTCGCCGCATGAGGAAAAAAAACCATGCAAATGGGAGTGCCAGTTCCGTAGTGGATGAGAAAATTCCTATATTAAAAAAAAGAAATAGGAAGAAGAAGATCAGACCCACACACAAGCCTAGAAACTACACAAGAGGTCGCACTAAGACTCCCAGGCAAGGCAAGTAGGATATACTAAGCCAAACAAGGCGTTGGCGGTAACTACACTGCATTGGAGCTTTTCACTCTATTATAATTCGTTCAGTCGTCTTCCTCGGGTGAGAAAAAGCACGTGTTTTGGTGAGTCCCTCAGGGCTCGGACCCTGCCTTCTTTAGTAGTTTACGCGCTTGCTTACTCGACGAAAGGGAGAGGATCGGAGTATACATATGGAGGGAAAGCCCTGAAAGAAGGAATGGGCGCGGAAGGGCTCTCAAGGGCCCGAGGTTGTACCTTTGTAATAGTACCATGATCAAAGAAAGGGATATAGCATTTCCGGCTTATAAGGCTTTTGATGTTGCTGCGGTGGCTTTATATAATAGTTCTTTTTCCAACAATGAGAATAAATCTCTTGTGGACAGCGCCCTATAGGCAACTTCCTCTCCTTTCAGTCGAGCATGCCCGACCTCTAGCACATCCCTTCCCGAAGTTGAAGTAGGGGAAAGGCTTCTTCACTTTCGGCATGGGCGCGGACTCCGTGATCTCTGGGTCGGCGAAGTTCTATTTAAAGCACAAGGTGTTGGGGCGTCATAGTTGGCACTAATTGCTAGATTTCTTTCCATGTCTTAGTAATCTTTATTGGGAAGGTCTAACTAGATAACTTTTCCCGAGGTTTTTGTTGCAGTGAATGAAGATTTCTTCTTTAAGGGAAAAGGTCTATCAGCAGTTCCAGAAGTTGCACTTTCTTTCAATGTTGGTCTAGGCCCCGTATCAATTGGCCTTGCCTACTTCTTCTTTGACAGCGGGATTCAATTACTTATGAAAGTGAAGGGATGAAATCAAGAAATGGAATAGGAGAGGGAGTTGTCGTCCAGCCCTAGTCTTTCGCCTTAGAAGTTCTTCTCCGAGCGATCCAGTGCCGTTGCAGCCAATGATCAAAGCAGTGAAAGACAGTGTACCATTCTAGCACGTGTAATTCCTTCTTCCTATTAGGATTTTCAGTACTAAGCTAAGCACATGCAGTAGTTGTTTCGGAGGAATCAACTTGAAGTGCTTCCCCATCTTGCTTGACTCAAGTTTTCACTTTCTTACTTGACTTATGGATAAAATCGAATCGAGATTACTCTACTTCATATGAATAGAGGAGATGGATGAAATAGATGAAGACGAGATTTCTTTCTTTTCCTGTAGTGGAAGTAGCAGACGACTTTACTAGGAGTTGAGGGCTTAGCTCTTCTGCTGTTAGCAAGATGCAGCTATTGTAAAGACTCTCTCACACGTTCTTGAGCTCCTTTTTTCTCCTCAAAATGCTAAAAGCTATTACTCATTATAAGGTCTTGGAAAAACCGTTTAGGCTATTAAGGATTTCGTGCCCCACCGGTCTAATATCTGTAAAATCTAGAAAACCCGGGGAGCCCCAAGAAGCTTGTCTATTCTTCTATCTCAAATAGGGATCAGAAGTCCCATACTAGCATTGCCCTTAATCCCTCAAAGCTTGTAACGGCTTATTCGGGTATTGATTCATAGCCATATGTGGAATCACTCCCTTTCTATTACGAAAGAGGGGAATAAAAAATGGCTATATCCCTAAGGTGTGCGTTAGCCCCAATAGTGTCCATTTATAACCAGGAGAGATGCAAAGAAGAGCTAACCGTTCAACTTCTACTCCTATTTCACAGAGCAATCTAGCACCTTTTAACCGCATAGTAGCTGAGCCTAGCGGAGTTGCCTGTATGAGGCATAAAAATATCCTTCTGATCCCTGGACTCTTTCTTTCGTAAAGCTTGGCTTTGGAGGGTATACCAGAGTGAATCTAAGCATGACTTTATGTTTGTATTGTACCGCCTAGCTCTTTCTATTGATGACTACTCAAGTCAGGACTAGCCTTCGCACATCTCTTTTGAAAGGCAAATATGTTTGTACTAGTACCTTTTCACTCTTAGCTTAGGCCAGACTCCAGGAATTAAAACTAGGGCACCACCTCTTACACCGGAACCACAAAATAGGGCTAACCCCAATGACCCCAGTAGTCAGGGGGTTGCTTCTGGTTCCAGAGCCGACTATTCCAACAGCTATCGATTCTCACCCGAGGGGGAAAATAACTACCTTTAGAGTAGAGCTAACTGCTGTGGTTACGCCTCCAACAGATGAAATCGCACCCTCGTCTTCCCGAGAACCGAAATCTTTTTCTTAAACAGGAAAAGAAAGGACCTCTATTGCAATCCCACCCCACTGGCTGTTCTTCCTCCCGTTCTCCCCCCGCTCTGGAACGAAATTCGAATAGAACCAGTTCTAGTGAGCAACGAAACGGATTTCATCACGGTTCAGAAACCTTCTTTCAAGTTGGCTATGCGACCGGATCTTGACCACCTTAAGCCAAGTCGATAGAAAGAAGGTCAAAGACCTAGAATTTGTTTTTCTCC